>CAJGYO010000014.1:53777310-54424867 GCA_904845875.1 Miscanthus lutarioriparius | reverse complement strand
AAGTATGAGCCTTGTAGCAAGGTCTAAAAAGAAAAGTCTCTTAAGCTGTATGTGAGTACAAATCACATGTAGCCAAGGAGAACCATTATTCAAGCGGTGGTGGGGCGGGTCCCGAGCATACTAATAATCCTCATAACCATTCAAAACACAAGGGTCAATTTAATCAAACACATTCACATAAGGTGAAGTGTGCCCACTTAGTCCCCGAGCACGGTAGTAGGTGGACGAGCACGTGGTGCCGTGGTCTAAAAAAAAATTCCGGCCGAGGTTAAGAATCCAATTGCCGACAGGCGATACAAGATGCTGCCGGCGGGTGCATCGTGCCGATGTAGTCCCGAGCTTCTTTGAAAGCGAAGTATGAGCCTTGTAGCAAGGTCTAAAAGAAAAGTCTCTTAAGCTGTATGTGAGTACATATCACATGTAGCCAAGGAGAACCATTATTCAAGCGGTGGTGGGCGGGTCCCGAGCACGGCCGCGTGTCGGAGCGATCCCGAGCACAAAAATGGTCAAGCAAGTATCAAGCACAAGAGTGGTCGGCAAATCCCGAGCACATTAGTGGTGCAGGCAAGTATCCAAGCACATGAGTGGTCAAAACAAATCCACGATCACTTGCTTGGCCGCTTGTACTATTATTTTGTGTACTTTTCTCTATTCTCCGCCAAGACCGGCCCGACACGTCTGGTCAAAAAAGTCAATAGGTGCGAGACGTCATTCTATCTTTTTTTTTTTGCAAAGCAGTTGGTTGACACTGTATTGAGGTGTGTCGGTGTGGGCCTCCTTACACCGTCAACGAGGAGGCGACAATCGTTAATGAAGTAGCAGCGTTTATTGGCGCAGATTTCGAGGTTGTGTGAACAACCCTCATGCGCGCAGCGCATACGACTCCCAATATTCTCGGGCGATGACGAAAGCGGCGGTGCTCGTTGTTTTATATAATGCAGATCCGTAAGCTACTCATACCGTTCCCCATTGTCATCCGCCGCCGCAACCTTCTTCTTCCTCCTGCCGAACCCTATTGCCCCAAAAATCATCACCAATCCCCTCGGTCTCCTGCATCCACCCACTTAGTAAGCACGACCTAATGGCGAAGAGAGACGCCCAGAAGAAAAGCAGGGTCATGGCGAAGGAATGGTGGAAATCACGGAGCAACGAGCAGACCATCGAGGACCTCGTCGCCATGGGGGTGCTCCACAACAAGGCACTTTGCGGGATGGCGTGCACGGTAGGGAGAAAGCTTCCCGATCCACAACAGGTGAGATTGTGGTCTTTGAAGATTTCTTCAAGCGGGGTTTTGGGATTCCAGTGCACCCTTTCCTTCGTGGTCTCTGCTTGTACTATGAGATTGGGATTTGCAATCGCATCCCAACTCGATTCTTCTTGTCTCCACCTTCATCCATCTCTCTGCGAGGCTTATGGTGGCTTCAGCCCCATTTCGACCTATTTCGCCACCTATTACATCTTGGAAGAAAGGGAGGCGGTGGCTCGAAGATCGCCGGTGGTGTTTACTTGAACTGCGTGGACGGCATGAAGGCTCAATACCTGACCGCCCTGGAACACCTCCTTGGGACGAGTGGTACAAGAAATGGTTCTACATCCGTGAAGAGCCGAACACCATCACTCTGTGCGATGTGGGACTGATTCCAGAGAAGAAAAAGCATTTGGTCTGGAGAAACCCGAGAACTTGGAGCGGATCGCCGAATCGCTTTCGGGATGATCCCGTGGGAAGGCTTGATGGCCCGGCGTTGTCGGCAACTTCATCACCAAGAATCCAGCCCCCGGAAAAGGATTCACCCGACCACGAGTACCAAGGAGGCGCCGATCCGACGAGGACCGGGGAAGGAGCCGCTTCGACAAGGTGGAAATCAAGGCGGGATTGGAGAGCTATTCAACCCGCCGATCCCAATTATGTTGCCTTTCGGCGCCATCGAACACGCCTTCAAGCTGGCTCGCGCCTCCTCAAAAGGTAAATAGCGCCACCTTTTAAGCTGTAGAATCATGTTGCATCAAGAAAATAAGCATCTTTTACTTCATTTTGTGTCTCGGTGTAATGGTCGTGACCAAAGGCAGGAGTGTTTGTCGCCGCCTCCTCGGTGTAGAATGGCCACAAGCTCTTGGGCAACCGCCCTTGAACCGGCGCCCGTCTTACCGACGGCGTTCATCTGGCGCAGATTTCGAGACCGTAGAGGGCGCCTCGACAGAGCCGCCGGCAAGCGTCCGGTTACCGACAAGCGACGTCAAGCCATCTTCCCTTCTGCCGGACGACGAAGCGGAGAATGCGGACATCCTCGGCTCGTCCCCGAAGAGAGAAAGCGAGTGGGACCGTCTCGGGCGGGGTGGCTCCTCTGTGCGGCGATTAGTGGTAACAGCAAGACCACCACGCAACACGAGCATGAACGAAGGGAACATGCCGCATCATACTCCGGACGCCTGTCGTGGGAGGTTGACCAAGCCCCGATGGACACCGCCGAAAGCAAGCGGGCGAGGCGGTCGAGAGAGCGTTCGCCGCCACATCCTTTCGCAAGTCAAAACCGTAAGTATCTATACTTTTTGATGTAAGCTTTGCGTTTTGCATTGGATGCTATTATCTTACGAATTTGTCTCGAATGTATTAGATCGGCGTCCACCGAAAGCCCCGACCAGACTAATTTGGAGTGCGGAACGTCCGAACCAACAACAGCGGGACAAACTGCTCAGCAACCAGCCGTGGAGGAGCCCATGGCAGGGACTCCGCCTGGGCCTCAGCAGGCGGACGACCAGACGCCAGTCCCCGAGCAGAATACAAGTGCTCGAAGCACGAACCCTGATGAGGCGGATACCACGGCGCCCAGGGAGCTGGATCTAACCGAGGGGCAGCAGCCAGAAGTTGCCCGGAACATGGTTGCCGACGCGACGGCTCGTGGGAAAGCCCTGGTGATCGTGGAGTCTGCGAATCCCGGACCAGTGCCGCCTCCCGAACAGGAAACTGAAGAGGATGAAGTGGAAGAAGTCCTGGGCCGTCCCCAAGATAGGCGACAACATGTATATGTGTCGCGCTATCGGAACGGCGAATGGGTCATGCACGAAGAAATCCCAGAGGTCGAAGAGACCATAAGAGTCGAACGGGCGGCCAAGCGTCTGGTGACTGAAGTCCAGGTATATTTGGCTTTAGTCGTTGACCTGTTGTATGTAGTCGAACCATCGACGTAATTTGTCGTGTGTGCGATGATTTGATGAAAAGCGCAAGATACCGAAAAAGGTGCTTGACCGGATAGAAGGAATCATGATGACCAATAAGGAGCTGACGGCTGAAGTGGATCACCTACGACGCCAACTTGAAGCCGCCGACCAGGAGAGAAAAAACCAAGAAGCACAGAACCAAAGCCTGGTCGGTCAGCTCGGAAACAAAGAGCAGGAGAAAACAGGTAAGTGTTCACCGTATCATAGCAAGTGCGGGACTTGTGTTACTTTGTTCTTGACAGTAATAGCTGTAATGCAGGTTTAGAAGCTGAAGTGACCCGCCTCCAGGGGGAGAACAGTCGTGCGCTTGCAGAATGTGGTCGCCTGAAGGAGGACAACGAGAAACTAGCACGCCGCCAGTCAGAACTCCAAGACCACACTAACAGAATGAAGGACAACCTGAAAGGTAAGCACTCTAGACCACCTTTCTAATTCAATTGCCCACATGGCCTCGTCGTGTCATCACGTTTGATGTCTTGTACTATTTTCAGTTTTGAAAGTCAACGCCAAGAGGCACCTTGAGGCCGCGATCAAGGAGCGTGACGACTGGAAAGCGCAATGCCTTAAGGCCACCGAGGAGCGGGACATGTGGAGCAAACGGTGCCAAGAAATGGCAACTGGCATTGTGCCCGTCCTCGACCTTATCGACCCGGCGCTCACAGAGGTAGAGCTAAGGACGCGTCAGCTCGGACTGGTCGAGAGATGCAAGCAAGCATGGGGATGGTTCCAAGACTTCGTGAAGGAGGCGGGTGAGTACACGGGTGCCCATGTGCTAAGCATGGTGCGTGCTCACTACCCCCTGATCAACCTCGAACGCTTGGAGGCTGGGTACCCGAAGGAGATAGACCCAGACAAGGCCGAAGAGCTTCGGACGGCCCAGCTGGAATTGTCGTCAAAGATAATTGGCGATATTAGCCTGTGCGGAGGTGGGACATCACCTGTGCAGGGTATGCCATCGACAAGCCAGCTGGAAATGCCATCAGCTGCAAGCCAACCAACGAAGCCTGCGGTCTCGACCAGCCAGGCACCGGCGGGGCCATCCCCTTCAGCTTGACCAGCCCTAGAGTCCCCGAGACTCGAGTAGGGTATCAGAGGCGGCGGGCAGTAAACGCCATGCGCCCCGACCAGCCAATGTAATAGGCTTAGAGCTGTAGAAGGAGGACATAGTTGTGTTATTGTAAACTTGAGCCTTTTCAGGCAAGCTTGTAATAACGTAACTGTATATCATTATAAGCTTGTTTGTTTTATACAAAACGCACTTTAAGCTTGAAATTTTTTGTTGGTGTAACTAAGTGGGAACGTGTTAACGTTCTGTTTAGTTGTACCGTTTTGCTCGACACGTCACCCTGAAAAGTTTGTGCGGCCCTAGTCTGGCATGTGGTCGGAGTATGAGGTACTATGACCTGTGCACACGTGGACGCAGACAAGTCAAACCAGGGGGGACCTGCCGATTACCCGCAACGTAGAGAACGGATCCCGTGCACGTGTTGGGAGGAACCGGAGACAGGGCCTGCTCCGAAAACCGTAGAAAGAGTGGTGGTCGGCTTGTACTGGCTTAAGTTAGAATAATTATAAAATTTGGAGTGATACATGAGTGGTCGGAGAAATCATAGTTGCTTTAGTAAAATAAATCAAAAATACAAGTAGAGTACATATCTCAGTGGTTAAGCATAGAAGCGTCTAAGCTTGTCGATGTGCCATGAGTTCGGTACGTCCGTGCCGTCTAGATGAGCTAACCTGTAAGACGTTGGGCGTGTGACTTCCTTGATCATGAAGGGTCCCTCCCATGGGGTTGCGAGCTTGTGGACACCAACTGGTTCGTCTTCCACTTCAGGACTAAGTCCCGACCACAAAGAAACGCTCTTTAACGTTCTTGTTGTAGTACTGCGCATAAAAGCAAAGAAGGTATTTGGCCGTTAAATGCGCAAGAATCAAGCCTTTTCTCTTCTGCTACCGTTAACTTCTAGCTCCGTGCATTTCGTCGACCTTGCCTTCGTCGAAGTTCTCTACCCGTCTTGATCTCGAAAGCTATATCTGGTGGGAGGATCGCCTCGGCGCAGTAAACCATAAAGTATGGAAAAACGATTGTTCTACGACGGCAAAATTTGAGTTCGGAGGCCCAGGACAACAACTACCGGTAACTCCTTGAGCCATCTTCCGGGAGCTTTATCGTTTTCTCTGTACATCCTCTTCTTTAATGCGTCCAAGACCATGCCATTTGCCCGCTCGACTGTCCATTAGCTCTAGGGTGCGCCACCGAGGACGTATTTTACAACTATGCTCCTTTCATCGCAGAAGTCCCAAAAAGCGTTCCCGGTGAACCGAGTACCCAGATCAAGAATGATAATCTTTGTTGGAGCACGCCAAAAGCGGTGGATGACCTGGTCGAGGAATGTGATGACTTTCTCACGAGGATGCCCGTACTGAGGCATGTATTCTATCCACTTAGAAAACTTATCAATTAGTACGAAGACGCATGTAAATTTCCAGAGCTGGTTTGAAAGGCCCGATCATGTCCGATCCCCAAGATGCGAAGGGCCAAGAGGCTGGAATTGTGCGGATCTCATGTGTTTGGTACATGGATTCTCTTGGAGAAGAAATCGACAACCTTCACGGCGGTGGCGGACTAGCTTTTCTGCGTCGTACTCGCCGACGACTAATAAAACCCGGCCGGAAAGCCTTACCGACCGGTGTTCTTGAGGCGGCGTGGTTGCGCAGGAGCCGAGTGGATTTGGTCTAGGAGATGCTTGCCTTCCTCACGGGTTATACACTTCATCAAGATTTCCTCCTTAGCGTTTTTGCGCCATAACTTGCCATCGACGAGCAGATATCGCTTTTACTGACGCATCAGCGTTCATTTTTCATTCGATCGATATAACCGCTACCGTCTGTTAAGTACTTGATAAAAGGTGTTCTCGGTCCGGCTCATGAGTGGTCGGAAGCGGCTCGGTTGTGCTCGGCGCGGAACCGTAGCCACTAATTGCTGGTGCGAAACTTTGTCGGTTGTTGAATCTTTGTCTTCAATGGAAGGCGTGAGCGTGTCTTGGACGAATACGCCATGTGGGATTTTGGCTCGGGATGATCCTAACTTTGACAACGCATCCATTTGCTCGGTTCTTGTCCCGGACCACGTGTATGTACTCGAAGCCATAGAACCTGCCTTCCAGCTTTCTTATCGATTTGCAATATCGTCCATCTTTTCACTGGTCGTGTCCCAGTCCTTGTTGAGTTGGTTGATGACCAGAGCCAAATCTCCGTAGACATAGAGACGTTTAACTCCAAGCTCAACCGCAATGCGTAGACCATGCAGGCATGCTTCATACTCGGCGGCATTATTAGATCTTTGGGAAATAAATCTCGAGGACGCACTGGAGCTGCTCCTTGGATGGTGATACAAAAGAACCCTCGCTCCCGCGCGCACCGTCAATGTTGAGAGAACCGTCAAGTACATCGTCCAATATTCGTCGGATCTCGGAGAGGCGAGCGCGTGAAAGTTCATCCACTCGACGATGAAATCGACGAGTGCCTGAGACTTTATTGTAGTACGACTTGCAAATTCCAAGGAAAAGGGGCATAGCTCCATTGCCCATTTGACGATGCGCCCGTTCGCATCCTTATTGCGAATGATGTCCCTCAAAGGATACTCGGTCATGACCACCACACGATATCCGTCGAAGTAATGTCTCAACTTTCGGGATGTTATGAGTATGGCGTAGAGCAGTTTCTAAATCTGTGGGTACCTGGTCTTGGATTCGTTGAGTACCTCACTGATGAAATAAATTGGCATTGTTGTACCTTGTAGGCGTGGTCGACTCGTCGTCGCTCGACCACCATTGTAGTGGAAACCACCCGATCGGTTGCCGCAATGTAAAGTAGGAGAGTTTCGCCTTCTCTGGGAGCAGTAAGTACCGGAGGTGACGTGAGGTATTGTTTCAGCTGCGTGAAGGCAGCCTCTGCTTCCTCCGACCACTCAAACTTCTCGGACGATTTGAGCAGTTTGAAGAACGGTAGTCCTTTTTCTCCTAATCTTGATATGAAACGGCTTAGAGCGGCCATGCGTGGGTGAGCTTCGGACATCCTTCACCTTTTTTGGGGGCTTCATGTCTAAGACAGCTTTGACTTTCTCCGGGTTAGGGCGTATGCCGTCGTAACTGACGACGTTGCCGAGCAATATGCCAGAAGGGACACCAAAGATGCACTTCTTTGGGTTTAATTTCCATTGGAACGTATTAAGGGCTGCAAAGGTGCGTTCCAGATTGTCAACAAGGGTATGTGCTTCCTTGGTTTTGACAACTACATCGTCGACGTAAGCCTCGGCGAGGCCGTCTTTATCTCGTCGTTGAGGCAGCTGTATAGCGTTGGTAGGTAGCAGCACCGGCGTTTTTGAGCCCGACGACATAGTCGTAGTAGCAAAGAGGGCGCCGAAAGGCGTGATGAAAGACGTCTTGATCTGGTCGTCCTTTTGAGAGCGATCTGGTGATAACCAGTAGTAGCAATCGAGAAAGGAAAGCGACTCACAACCGGCGGTTGAATCTACGACTTCGTCTATGCGAGGTAAGCCAAAGGGTCCTTAGGGCGGTGTTTGTTGAGATCGGTGTAATCAACGCACATTCTCCATTCATTATTCTTTTTGCGTATAAGAACCGGGTTGGCTAACCATTCCGGATGATACACTTCTTTGATAAATCCGGTACGCCAAAAGCCGTGTAACTTCTACCCTAATCGCCTCCTTTTTTGTCGTGAAGCGAACCATCGTAGCTTCGCTTGATTGGTTTTGGCTTTTTGTTGACATTTAAGGAGTGCTCAATCAAGTCCCGAGGTACACCGGGCATGTCGGAAGGTTTCCATGCAAACACATCCACGTTGCCCTCAAGAACACGACGGCGCGTCTTCCTATTTGGGATCCGAGTTGGCCCCGATGAGGGCCGTTGTGCTAGGATCGCCCTCGACCCAGTGGATCGTCTTGTGCTCCTTGGATCTCGATGTTCTTGCGCTGGAGCCTCGAGCTCTGGGATCTCCATGTGGTCGGCCGTGGTCTTCTTAGCGTCGAGCATGGTCTCGCCATGCGAATAGAGAGGTCGTGGGCCTCTGCTATTTTGAAGTCTGGTCGTCCTCGCGGTATAAGCTGCGTATACATTGCCCCCGAGGGTTAAAACTCCTTTCTCAAGAGGGCATTTTGAGCACCAGATACTGTAATGAGGTATGGCCATGAACTTGGTGAGCGTGACGGTCGACCAAGAATAGCATGGTAGGTGCCGTCGAAATCAGCGACCACGAAGTTGGCGTAGTCGGTGCGGAAGTGGTCCGAGTCCCAAACCGCATGAGTAGCGTGATCTCGCCGAGAGGTGTGGAGCTCGTCCGGGAGAACGCCTGTAATCTGTGCTCGTGACGGCTTCAGTCCGCTGGGCTATTTTCAGAGCGGAGACGCCGTGTTTGAACAAGTATATCAATGGAGCTGCCGCCGCCGATCAAGACTGTCGTCGAACCGAACCTTGTTGATACAAGGATCGAGGACCGTGGGAAACATACAGCTCGGGTATGGCGGCCCATTGGTCCTTCCGCTGAAGTAGATTTCACGGTGAGACCACAAAGGAAGCCGCGGATCGGTAAGAAGGTTGTCGTTCTTTGCCACGTTCAAGCGGCGCGCGGCGAGCAAGCTTGCGTTCTCGTTTGGTCTCAATGGACACCTTGCCGCCGATGATGGTGTGCACGCGCGATCGGCTTGACAGCGACGATTATGATGAGGATTCGCATCATCGTCGCCGTTGTCCTCGTTATATTTGTTCCCTTACGTCATTAGGGCTTGTCGGAAATATCCGGAGCCTGTTGGCGCGTGTAGATAGTCTTGAGGACGCGACAATTCTCCATGGTATGGTTCGACTTGGGATGGAGCTGGCAGGGGCCCTTCAATGCTTTGGCGTAGTCGTCCTCGTAGTTACGACGTCCGCCGCCCTTTTTCACCGTATTGACCTCGCCGTCGTCTTCCCGAGCACGCTTGCTCCTGTAATCGTCACGGCGGTTGCGCCGCTGATTACGTTGATCACGGTGGTCGCTGGAGTCGTTGCGCTGGTTGCGGCGGTCAAAATTGTCGTTCCGACTACGGTTGCCGCGGTAATCGTCGCGGCGTGGAGGGTGGTCGGAGCGTGGGATCCTTGCTTCTTCTTCGACGATTATCTTTTTAGCGTCGTCAGCGTCCGCGTATTTCTTAGCGGTGGCCAAGAGCGCTGTGACTGACTCAGGTCTTTTCCGGAGGAGCTTATCTCTTAGGGCGTCGTGGAAACGGAGGCCGGTGACGAAAGCCTCGATTGCTTCGTTGTCGGAGATTGATGGGACCTTGATGCGCATCTCCGAGAAACGCCGAACGTATTCGCGCAGTGGTTCGTCTTTCCGATCTCGGATCCGTTGCAGATCGTACTTGTTGCCGGGTTGTTCACAAGTAGCGATGAAATTGTCGATGAAGGCCTGCTTGAGCTCCTGCCAAGAGTCAAAATAGTTTGCCGGCAAGCTGACTAGCCATTGGTGACCTGCATGACCAACGGCGACTGGGAAGTAGTTAGACATAACGTGCTCGTCAGCCATGGCTGATCGGCACGCGGTTTCGTAGAGCATGACCCATAATTCGGGGTTTTCCTTGCCGTCGTACTTCTGAAGTTTCTCGAGCTTGAAATTCTTGGGCCATATGACTTGGCGAAGGTGTGGAGTGAACTGCTTCAGACCCGGAGGGCCGTGGGCGGTGTCATACTCCATACGGCGATAGCTTTCATGGGATGCACGATCGTTGGCTCTCTGGTTGATGCGAGCACGCAGATCACGTCCGCCGAGGTAATGGCGAAGATCGTTATTGCCGTCGCGGCGATCTCGATTGCCATCTGGACTAGCTCTGCGACCGTGGTTATCACGGCGATTGTCGCGGTTATCCCGGCGGTTGTCACCTCGAACGTCGTGACGGTTATCCTCTCGGCGACGGTTTTCGTCCCGACCACCATCATGACCACCGTTTCCGCCTTGACGATTGTCCGACGGGTCGTTGTTGCGCGAGCCACGTCGGTTGAGCGGCTGTGAGCGACTTGAGTATTGGCGGCTGTGGCTTGATTCCACCGAAACTGATGGGGCCCGGGCTTGATTCATCTCTGCGGTCTGAGCCATAGCAGCCGTCAGATATGCTTGTATTTCATCGCGGACTGCTTGGGTTTCTGGAGTGTTGGGCAGCCGCTGCATTGTCGCCATGGCAACGGCTACGTTGGCGCTTGGGGTCTTGAAGACTTGTTTGTCCCCCACCCTGTCGAAAGCATTGTTGAGGTCGCGCGGTTGGATCCTTATGCGCCGTGCCTCCTGGTCTGCTTCAGCTTCGATTTGCCGGCGATTGAACCGGTCAATGTTGCGTGCCTCGCGTGCAGTCCTTTCTTGTTCTGTTTCGCCAACTGCTGGCGGCTCGTCGTTGCTGACAACATGGATCAAATCCCCTCGTCTTGGCGGGAAAGATGGAAATTGGGGGAAACCCGGGGCGTGGTCTGGTAGATCCAGATCGTATTTGACGCCTTCATCTTCGTGACGCTGAAGCTCGGTGTGGACAGATGCGTTGGATGCGATGCCGGATGAGGAGCTGGAGTCACCCTCTCGGACTGTGTGGACAGATCCTTCTTGATAATCTTCAATCCGGACCATGTTGACGATGTTGCATGGCTTCGGACGAGATCGGTGTGTAGGACATAGATCCAAACGGCGTCGTAGGTTGCACGCGTAGCTGAAGGCGGCGTTTCGCAGGCCGTAGGGCTGGACCTGGTGGTTCTCCGTCGGGACTTCGTACTCGCAGAGTCGGAGGCCCGTCGCGAAGGCTGGCTGGCGACGAGCGGAGCGCCCCTCAGGAGTAGATACGACCACAAGATCTGTTCCAAGCCGTGCAGGACGACTGGCCCGAGCTGGTCGGATAGATCTGTTGTGGGGAGCTGTTACCCGATCGATGGAGTCGAGCAGGTCGGTGTCGTCGATCTGCTTCCCTCCGTAGCGGGGAAGCGGATGACGGGTTGGCGTGGCTGTAGGCGTGGTCGGAGCCAGATGTACCGTGGTCGGAGCCAGATCCATCGTGGTCGAAGCCGTGTTCGTCGTGGTCAGAGCCGTGTTCACCGTGGTCGGAGCCGTGTTCACCGTGGTCGGAGCCGTAGCCGATGCAGGTGAAGTAGTCGTCGGCGCGGGTTGAATACACGCCTCGGTCATGGTGATGGAGACGTCAGGGCCGGTGGTCCAAGTGATCTGGCCGATGGTGAACGTGAGACCGTTGGGCGTAGCCATGGAGCCGGAGATGATGACCATCTTGTTCGCTTGGAGAGCAAAGACGCACTCCCCTACTCGGCGCCACTCGTCGATTTAAATATGGTCGGCGGTCTACCTAGGGGTATGCCCAAGGTAGTAGATTATCGGCGACAAAGCGCAAGTCCCAAACAAGATGGTGACGCAAATGCAGACACGAGGTTTTATCCAGTTCGGCCGCCAAGAAGGCGTAATACCTACGTCCTGCGTCGATTTGTATTGTTTGTATGTCAATGAGAGATGATTTTAGAGGGTCCCCGCTCGCCTTATATAGTCCGGGGCGGGGTTACAGATCTGAAACTAATCCTAGTCGGTTACAATTGCCATATGTGGCGGATAAGGATTCCTATTCTAATCGATCAGGATCTCGCTTGATCGCCAAATCCGTCTTGATTCCTCGCGGGACTCGATCAAAGTTAATCGGGTCAGACGTCATCTTTCGGTGTGACTGAACCTATCGATCCGAGCCAACCCAAGCTTAGCCATAAGGGTATAGGGGTTAATACCCCCACAAGTACCCACTGTTATGTTGCTCAAATGACCTGAGTGACTTAATGAAAAATGTAGAGCAGGCCGATATGAGCAAACTTCATTTTTGGCCCAAGGTCCGATTCGCCCGTAAGCAGCCCAAATCGGCTCCCCACCTCGCCCACACTGATGCACGCCAGGTGTTCGGCAGAAGGTCGACGTGTCGCCCATGTAGCAGAGCACGCCCTCCATTGTTGACGCGCGTCCCACCTCAGTGCCTTGCGCCGCCTCACGCCTTGCTCCTCCATAACGAGCGCCAGAGCTTCCACACTCCTTCCTCTCACTCGCGCTGCCACTTCTTGCTTCGCCAGTCGCTCTGCGCCGAGCTGCGGCCATGGCCGCCATTGCCGAGCGGCGAAGCTCATGCGCCGTTGTCGTTCTTCCACCTCCGAGCCTTCTCCAATCCTACCGAGTGCACCACCACCTTCATCGTCATTTGCCGCCCCTCCTGCGCCCCTTTTCCTGTCGCCACGGCCGTCGTAGTGCCGTCGCCGCCGGAGCAGCCGCCGGGGTCCCGCCTGCTCACGTTGCGGCCAGTGAGGCCCTGAGCCACCTCCGCCATGCTGCATGGTCACTGAAGAAGCGCTGGATCCGCCTCACCGAAGCTCAGTAGCGACGCCGCCAGCGGCACCGCCTCGGTGTCGGGGAGCATGAGTCAAGCCACTCCTGTCCGCCGTCGTGAGGAAGAAGGAGGACCACGAGCGTGAATGTGGTGTTTTCCAGGGGGTTAATGATGATTCAGTGACTCATATGAATAGTGCATTAAAGGATCTGTTCGTTTGGCCTATTTTAACTAAAACTTTAGCTACACGCAAAATTGTCAAAATTAAGTTGCAAAACTATGCTAGCGACATCCTCCTTTATGCCTAGTTAAGGACTATTAGGTGGCTATCTAAGTACTAACATGGGGGTTTTTACTTTGCCGTCCATCCATACATGCGTGCTATTGTATGGATGCCATTCACTTGAATGGTAATGTATGGATCAATTGCCTCTACGCCTAGGTAAGTGTGAGTTGTGAGAGCATGACCGTCCAACTGTCGGTCTAGGGGAGAGTTAGTTATGGTTACTGGAATATTTACATGTTACACACATGTATATATGAAGGTACTTAATTGTGGGTATATCTATCGGGTAGCTATGGATACCGAAGTATATATATCTGGGGATGTATATATGGAGAGTATCTTAGTTTACTGCTTTCATTGTGTGCTTATTTATTTCTTGTGGGGATGGGCTACAATGAATTTGCCTGCAGGTACGCTAACCATGAATGCGTAGATTGAATGTAGCCGACAACTAGCTATATATCGAGAGAGTACGTGTTATGCCACCGACATAGAATGTGATTGCCGCCTTAGGCTGGCAATTTTGTGAGGACGAATAGGACGAGCATGCATCATGATTGTGCTTGTGCATAAATATGCTTCCCTCACCTTGTTCTAATGCTAAGTAACTTGTGATCAATGTGATGTTACTATCTTCCCTGTGTGAAGCTTGACAAAATGCCTTGTCCCATGCTACTTGAATAGCTATGCTTGAAGATAGTGTGTGATTAGCTTCGCCTTGTATGTTTGCTTCCAAAGGAAATAGATGACAAGTTAATAGTTAGCAAAAAGTTTACCTCTTTGAAAACTAAATTGCTAAATGTAAGTAAAACTTGTTTTGTAGAGATATCCACCTACTCAGTAAAAAGGAAATAAAAAGATAACAGTACCTTACTACCACGTTCGCATGTTTATGTGTAGTGGTGTTGCTGTAGGTGCCTGCTTGTTATGTGCGAGCTTCGTGTTTAGTATTAGTCGCCTTAGCTAATTGGATTCAGTGTTTCAAAATGCTTGCTTAAGACCATGATGTAGATGTGGATGTTCATTATCTAGGTAGTGCCATAGCTGTCACCCTTTTGTCCTCGATAAGCATACGAGTGTTGAAGAGTGCTATCCTAGAATAGCGTCCAACTTTTGATAATCTCATGGTTGTCGTCTCCAATTAAGTTCTCTCTTAGGAGCCTAAGCCTGTACACGTGGTTGCTAGCCGTGAACGTTGCGCTATGAAGACCTTTATCTATGCCTTTGCTTGACCTTAGGCCCAAGTTTAGTTCCCTTGAATGCTTGCATGTGTCGTGGTTGTCCCGCTCCTGTGTGGGAGGACCTTGCTCAAAAATCCTTGTTGGATCTCATTGCTCCTCCTACGGACGATCTGGTGCAACGCTAACCGCTATCTACCCTGGCTTTGGAACCTTTTCCTCGCAGATCATGTCGTTGTTTTATCAACTGAATCCTTAGTCAGTGCCTTGGCTCTATCCCTTGAATCTTTTTTGTTTTGTCTCCAACCCTTTTAAGTCTTTGGATGTTTATCAGTCTTGATCTCATGTTGCTTCTAGGGAAGACCAAATCTCATGTTAATCTTTATCTGGTAATCACTTTGGTGAACACAAGGCGTATATGGAAATTAGGCAATAGTCCCCTGCTCAGTTGTCTTCGGCAATTAGGCTATGTTCTCTTGCGCTTTGTTTTGATCTTTAGATCGCCCCCTTGTTGACTCCTAACCTTGTGACTACCTTTGTTTGCTGTCCCTCCTTCGCATAGTGCTTGCTCCTATGCAACCCAATTTATGCCATGTGAGATTTCTTGTGGGTTGTATGTTCAGTAATGGTGCCACGATTAGCGATCTACGGTGCCACAACGAAACCGAGAGCCTCCTGTGGGTGCACACACAAGGCTGTGCTGCTCGGCACGCGCTGGTATCGAGGTTTCTAGTCATGATCCATTGCAGAACTGCACCGATGTGTTATTTTCACATGAGCTCCTCCTTGGTTACCTCTCCTTATCGTGTCAGTTGATCGGTATGTTGAACTAGATGCAACAGGACTCCCTTCTGAAGTCGTCCAAAGGATAAACTTTGAAGAACAAGTCACTGACATGAACCTAACAGACTACAAGAGGTAGTATACAAGTGCCTCTACTTGACGGCCCCTGTAATGACATTGGTCACCTAATGAGCAACTTATGTCATCCCTGTTGGATCAAAAAGGTACCCAACACTTAATGTTGGACAAGTTATCAATGTAATGATAATGGATGGCGATATCATGTGGTGTAATAGGTCACTGGGTGCTCATGAACCTCCCGTTCAAGTTCTTGATCTATAGGTGCATGATGGTCATACAGTTGAAATCAACCATCTCTAGTGTGACTCCTTATCTACAGACTTCGATGGCGACCGTCTGTTTGTGCCTCGATTGCAATTATTGTTGTGGTCAAGAGTAAGAATTTGGAACTTTGAGCGTTGAGAGACAAATGATTAGTTACCCATAGTAAGGTTAATCTCCAGCTAGGTAGCGACTTCTTGGTAGCTATGAAGACTATGTCTCACATAACGATGTTAAGCAAAGAAACAACAAGGACGTTCAGCAATGCAAGATGTTGTATAAGCTAAGTGAAGAACTAGAGAAAGCATGTGCCTAGTTTCGATCAGCATCATTGTGCCCCTAGGTACCACAAACGGATTTGTTCAAGGTTCTATTGGACCAAGTGCCAGAGAATATTCAGAAACAGTTCCTTGTCTATGTAGGAATGCCCTACATGTGGAATAATGCTTTGTGCCCTGCGAAAACAGCCCACAAGTCCAATGCTTGTGCATAGTCAAGTTGGTATCTAGAACAATGGTTGAAGTGTTACCAGAGAAGCATGTGAGGAAAACTCTAGCCCCCATCCTCAGCTAGGGAAAGGCTGCTGCTGCTATGAGAAAGGTTAGAGAGTGCAAAACACACACCTCAACGTGTGAAGCAAAGAAAAGGGAGAAGACGGAATATGTCCAGATTTTGTGGCACTAAACCGGTTATCTACAAGCCAGCGATTAGTGACTCAAACGAAGTTGGATTGACCCCAAACTTGGTGATCTCATTCCTCGCTTAGGACCCTTCAATGTCTTAAGTTGGTTTGAGTATTGGTTGAGTAAAACATTGGATTTGAGAGATATCTTGTCGGCTCGGTTTGCTGCCATTTCAGAACAGAGCAGTTTTGGTAGATGAATTGTTTGATGGTCAAACGGTGTCTGTTTGAGTTGAATTTTGGTGAGTAGTTAGAAGACCCATGGATCTACATGTCCACCAAAATTTGTGCATATTGGAGCAGTAGTTTGTGAGATATGAATAGAAAACAAAAGGGTACAGAATCTGCAATTTCGCTGTGACTGCGATCATCCTTTGCATTAGACGGTTGTGTTTGTAATTCATGCCAAGAAATTACAACTTGTAGGTGTATCGCTGTAACCCTCCATAACCTTGAGAAGACTAATTGCACCCCTATGTGCCTTGCTTTTGCCCTCTTAGATCAGCAATGCGTAAGCAGTCAAGGTGTTCTAGAAGTCAAATTATGCCCTTACAATTTGAAAGTAATTGGAAAGGTGCCAAACCATAGATTTTTTTGGATTATGGTTTTTGAGATATTTATCGGCCTAAGAATGGAAGCCTCAACATCAAATATAGTTTAAGAAAGCTAGTTTTGCTACGATGCAAGTCAACCCAACTTGCTGTGCAACTGCACCACAAAGGCAAATTGTACTCAACCTGCTTGGTAGTGAACTAGTCCCTAGTTTTGTGATTACTTGCAACTTGTGTTGTCCTCCAAGCCTCGCTAACATTCTTCTGCGTCAATGGTTCTCCAATGCTGACATGCCTTTGGTACCTTATATGTGTTTTTACCCAAGAGGTTGCATCAGATTCAACCCATATCACTGTTGCAACTTGGATCCAAAGGCTCCCTAAGGAATGATCATCGAGAACGTTGAGCCGACAGAGTCAGCTATTATGTTTATCACTCACTCGGTAGACTCAGACCATACAATATTGTTATCAGAGAAAGAGAACTGCACAGATGGAACCATTGCAACGAGTATCCTTTAGAAGATTATGATCTAGTGCAAAGTCCATATGGTCTGTGCTATATCCACTAGGGAAGTAGATGCTACAAGTATTTAGTCTACATTTGTATCACTCTTCGTACATCGAGGATAAAGTACGTAGGATAGTGCTATCTTGGAATCCTCCCAATGTAACAATGCTTTATGGAAGCCAATGAAGGAAATTCTTTTGACAAAAATTTACTACAAAGAACAGGTATAGAAAGTTGTCTCGACCAATTTGGTCCCTCTGATGCTTGAAGCTATGTAGCCTAAAGCTATCGTTGATATTGGAAACTGGTAACATGTCTCCCTTCCATAAAAGTCTTTCGTCTTGAATCTCGGGACACATTTCCTTTAAGGGGGGAGGGTTGTAACACCCCAGGTGTTTGTCACCAGTTAAGCAATGGGTTTGAACTCAAACATGGCATGTTAAGTGGTGATGAAGGTGTCAAGATCAAATCTACAAGAGTGAGCTCCAACTTAAACTCGGGCAACACACCTTTGCTTGCATAATGGCCCTTTTCGGATATTTACCTAAGTAATGTTGAAGGTGCTTATTTCATGTGTCTCACATCAATTTCCACCCACATGAATGATTTGAAAAGTTTCATGAAGTTTGGAATCAAGAAGTCACATGAAATGATAAGTTATAATCTGTCTTGGATTGCTTTATTAAGTGAATGGAAGTATAGGTCATCAACCAAACCTTTCTGCCTTACCCAAATGACTCTAATTGAACTCTACAACAAAAGTCATGAAGGGTTCATGTGGAGCAGAAGTCAAGAAAATGCCTCAATCGGTCAAAAACTCTTATTTGAGCTTTACCGTGATGGTAATTTGACCGGTGTTGACCAATCACTTACACTCCTTGCATGGAGTTGCACCTTAAACAAAAGTTGAATATTGAGTAGAGTAGAATAAACTTTGTTTTTGGACCAAGAGCCATATCAACTTGGAACTAAGTCAAATCGAGGCTCAAACTTTGAATCGGCAACTATTTTCGGTACTTAGAATTTTTCTAAGTCTGGATTTCATCGTCGTCGACATTGGCATCTCGCGTTCTCGTGATTTTGTTAAGCAACATGATCGGGTCCCAAAATAAAAGTTGGAGTATACATGATGGATATGAGCATGTATAATGATGGCACTCGTTGGACTTCGTTTTGACCATCAATTTAGGCTTTTGTTCATCGCTGTCAACGCGCTGACGCTATTATCTTGGAGATTAAGTACCCACTGTTATGTTGCTCAAATGACCTGAGTGCCTTAATGAAAAATGTAGAGCAGGCCGATATGAGCAAACTTCATTTTTGGCCCAAGGTCTGATTCGGCCCGTAAGTAGCCCAAATCGGCTCCCCACCTCGCCCACACCAACGCGCGCCAGGTGTTCGGCAGAAGGTCGACGTGTCGCCCATGCAGCAGAGCACGCCCTCCATTGTTGACGCACATCCCACCTCAGTGCCACGCGCCACCTCGTGCCTTGCTCCTCCATAACAAGCGCCAGAGCTTCCACACTCCTTCCTCTCACTCGCGCTGCCACTTCTCGCTTCGCCAGTCGCTCTGCGCCAAGCTGCGGCCATGGCCGCCATTGTCGAGTGGCGAAGCTCCTACGCCGCTATCGTTCTTCCACCTCCGAGCCTTCTCCAATCCTACTGAGTGCACCACCACCTTCATCGTCATTTGCCGCCCCTCCTGCGCCCCTTTTCCTGTCGCCACGGCCGCCGTAGTGCCATCGCCGCCGGAGCAGCCACCGGCGTCCCGCCTGCTCGCACGGCCAGTAGGCCACAGGGCACCTCTGGCCATGCCGCGGTCACCTAGAAGCGTGCCTAGATCCGCCTCAGCCGAAGCCCGCAGCAGCACGCCACCGGCGCCGCCTCAGCTGGCCGGAGTCGTGAGTCCGGCCACTCCTTGTGCTGCCGTCGTGAGGAAGAAGGAGGACCACGCGTGTGAATGTGGTGTTTTCCAGGGGGTTAATGATGATTCAGTGACTCATATGAATAGTGCATTAAAGGATCTGTTCGTTTGGGTTTTATTTGTGGAAACTTCAGGGTCCTCAATGCAAGATTTAGATCCCTTTTTCTTTGATTTAGGCAGATTTGAATGATCCACTTTGAAAATTCATAGTAATTAGTAGAAAAATCGTAAAATAGTAAATGAGGACGTTTTGGAATCCTTATGAAATTATATATGCAGTAGATCTATAATATGATATGTTTTAGTTTAAAGTTTTAGCTGCAAAAATAGATTTGTGCAGTAAGGTTGTAATGCTAGTTGAATTTGTTATTTTCCATAACTGCAGATCTAAGGCTCCAAATGAAGTAAAATTTTTGTGCCATGCTACTCATGTGATAGTTGATGTGTGGTAAAAATTTCATGAGTATTGGATGAAGTATGAGTGAGTTATTGGTTTATCTCGCTCTCACATGATTTCTTGCAATAGCAAATTGTCTTTTTCATAGAGGCAGCTATACTTATGAAAATGGTATGAAATTTGTAAAGTAGACTATTTAGAGGATATGTGAGCTACCGTAATTTTTGTAGAATTTATTGTGCATTTTTGGTATATGTTCATAAATACACCTTGATGTCTAAATAAATTAAGAAATGCTTTAAGAAATTTTATTTAGAGGTGAGCACCATGCTTTCTGGTGTTCTTTAGTCATGTGTGAAATGTTGGTAAAGTTGGTTTTGCCCAATTATGTGTTTGCAACATAAGTTAATAATTATTTTCTTGCCGATGTGCTTTATGGACAGATCTGAGAACTTAGCAAAGTTCTTCATGATAATGTTGTAGATAATTTATGTATCTAGCTTCTGTTTATACAAAAGTTGTAGATAATTTATGTATCTAGCTTCTGTTAAAATTTGGTGTCATTTGGCCAAGTAGTTTAGGAGTTACAGCTGTTTAAATTTGGGTTATAGAATTGATTGCTCTCTGTCTTGTTTAGACCAGTTTCTGTAAATATATAATTTCGACCCACTTAACTTGTGAATCATGCTGTGATGGTTATAGATGAAATGTAGAGAATTTCATAAGATTTCCTGAATGTCTTGTTTCATGGCTATTGGATTTGTATAACTCTAGCTATGTTCCAAACATGAAGCTGTTGTTTCCAGTCCAGAAATAGACATATGCTAGTTGTGGTTGTTTACTCCATGTGTTGCTAAGTGTGGCTTATGCCCTTGTTGATGGTCAAGTTATGATACTTGTGCCCTTGTTAAACTTGTGTCATACTTGATGTGCTTGCTCTCTATAGTTAGTTGTGTGATGTTAGTTAAATAGCTATTGGTGTCTATGTCGTGAATAATCTTGTGTTTGTCTTGAATGCTTATATGATGCATCTTGTGTTACCATTCATCACATTCATACACATGCATCTTGCATCTCATTTAGGTATGCTAGATGAACCACGTGAAGGACGTGAGGATGGAACCGAACACGAAGACGGTGTATGATGGACCTATCCTGAAGATGGAAGGACCCCTGGAGTACATGTCTGAACAGGAGATGCTCACC
Organism: Miscanthus lutarioriparius; assembly: GCA_904845875.1. Lineage (NCBI taxonomy): Eukaryota > Viridiplantae > Streptophyta > Magnoliopsida > Poales > Poaceae > Miscanthus > Miscanthus lutarioriparius. The sequence continues at coordinate 54,404,394 of CAJGYO010000014.1, read as the reverse complement.
AAGCAAGCGTCATCTAACAAACACTGACCTAGTGTTGAATTCCAAGCAAGCCCCAGAGCATTCTAAGTCTCCTAGTATTTTACAAAATAATACTTGAATCCTTTATGATTGATGCATTAGATTATAGGTGTTGTCTGGAAACACTTAATGCATGGAACTACCTTGTCCAGATATATACACCTTTAACCCTGTGTAGGTCCAGGATCGAATATCTGCTTAGCCATGCTTAGACCGATAGAAGACGGGTGATTTCCTGTCACCTGCGAGATATAGGTGGATACCGAAGCACGGTTGGCTATATTTGCTATCGTGGAAAAGAACCATGGGGTAATGTAAATGGAGACCGGGCGGGATGTCGATAGAGAAGCAACAAAACATGGAGGTCTTGGGTGTGGATCTATCCCCGTCTGTGTCGATTAAGGACCGTACCGTTGTTGGCACTTCTGACAAGATTGAACGCATGCCTATCACTTAGCTAGCCGGATAACTCGTTCCAACCGCGAAGCCGAGTAGCTCAACTCAGGCCAGGCCCCGTTCTGTTGTGCACTCCTTGCGGGGTCGATCCAATTGAGCCCAAGGGCAGGCTAGGCCTAAACTTCCTGGCATTTGGTGTCCCTGATTGTGCGGCGCGGTACGAACCCACGAAATGTGTACCTGAGTTGTACCAAAGGTGACCTAAGGCAACTAATGATCTGGTCTGCCTGGGTTTGTGTTAGGAATAAATTCCCAGCTGGTTGAAATCGATTCGAATCGCCGTCTCTCCCGGATAGTGAGAAACTTGGCTAGCCCCAACATCGTAGTAATTGTATTATGGAATATGATGGTTCGGATAAATATGGAATTACTACACCTGCTATGGTTACTATTGCATGCTCTTAAAATGATATACAACATGTTTGGCACAAGATAGTTGCTAGTTTAGATGGACAATCATAATTAATTGATAGCAGAATTATAATTGTATAATTGAGTTAATCGCTTTTTATGCAAAAATGTTGTCAAGCTACCTCCACTTATAAAGCCTTGTATAATCCTTGGAGTCAATTTATTGTTGGTTTATGATGGGTAAGTCTACCTGAGTACATTCGAGTACTCAGGGTTTATCCCACCATGTTGCAGGTGAAGTTCTTGGCCTGTTGAAGATGGTGGCTAACCGCCAGTGGGCTCGATGACTCTATGTTATCTCTCATCTATATGCTTTTATCTGAGGATGTCACTTATGCTAGCAGTGTATTTGGAACTTATATTAACGTAATCATTTGAAAGCTATGTTATTTTCACTAATCGGTTTTGAAACCCAAACTTGTAATATTAATTGTGAACCCATTTGCAATATTATTTTCGCTGCACTCTGCGTATGTGATGTGTATTTGCTTAATCACGTGATCTTGGTTGGGATGTTGATTTACCGAGGTCTTTCGGGACACTCTGCGGACTACCGGGTTTATATAAGTGAAAGTATGCGTGTGTCAACGTGTTAGCGGAGATAGTCATACTTGATCTTGTATAAATTGGGCGGTTCTGTCACAAATCACATCCGTTCGATCATGATCCGACGGTCCTGAATCACCGATACCCCTTCGCGTGGCTAATTTTCATAAGAGCCCCTCGGTTTCTTCAAAATAGAACCCGCAATCTAAATCAGTTCAGAATAATTTCTTTTAGGTCATGTTTTATTCTGTTTTAGCCCCTGTAGTTTTGAGTATTAGTACCCGCAGTCCAGCAGCCATGTAATTTCAGATTTTAATTGTTTTAATTCAAAAATGAGTTTGAGTTATTTACAGAAATGCCATTGAACCTTATTTCATGCGTAACTTTTGCGTTTTAAGTCCGATTTGACCCGTTCGAATTGCGTTAGGACCGTATTTATATTTTCTACATGTTTATAGTACTGTTAGGCATGTTTTTAATATTTAAAATTCATGGGTAGATTTAATCTATTATTTTACTATAGGAAAATTTGTTTAAATCATAACTTATTCATTTTAACTCTGAAATAGTCCGTTCAAGTTGCGTTAGATTCATAGCGACGAGATCTATGCTTTAGTAACAGTGTTTACTATATTACTATTTCAGAGAAACCATGGTTTAAATCATATCTTAATTAATAATTATGTAACTGGATTTTATAAATAAAATATGATTTATTTTACTTTTGTTTTATAATTTAAATCTAAAATTGACTTAATTTAACCTATATTATTTATAAAATATCTTTTATATATGAATTCATATGGTTAACATAAATGAAGCCCATAGTTTTCTTTTCTATGTATAAAGCAAATCTTTCGGTAGTTGTAACTTTTCAACCGTAGCTCCGATTAGCGTGCTTCTCGCGACTGTGTGTTCGTAGCGATGCGTAGAATTGTGTTTCAAACTCTTTTACTTATTTTTCTATGATTGGTGTATTGTTCTGATATAGATGCAATTGTATGCTATGCATGTATGTGTATGGATGTTTGTGTGGTGTTCTACGATTACGTCCAGTCGGTGAGATATACGTGGTGATCCAGAAGAAGAAGAACGTTGAAGAATAAAGCTTACCGAAGGATCGGTGTGTAAGGCAAGTATAGCATGGGACCATCTTTGTTACCTATTCACCTTTAATCACTTAATTCATATTGCATGTGTCTACCTTGTTATCAATAAGGACATCCTAGATATTTGATATCTTGTACCTTGATACCTTTGGGTTATTGCATTGGGTAGTTTTTGCCAGTGCTTACCATGATCTTATAACTTGACTAATGGTATATGCAATAAACATTAAAACATGACTTTTTAGCAACATGGAAACAGGGGGCTGGAGTGTTTAGCTACTTTCTAAATGCTTCAGATTCCTCTCCCTAAGGACTTATCTGTAAGCGATCATCCGAAACTTACAGTACAGCTATGACAGCTATATGGCTCTGGCTTTAGCTCAGTTTGAGGACCTTTTCTAGCTTGTTAGTGGTTTCCTTTATGGCGCATGAGGGTATGTTTCCTTTCCTGTTGGGATGTGTGTACCGTGTTGCGTGTCCACGCGTGCCACTCCCAGAGAAGGGCCACATACGCCTAGCGGCCCTAACTTGTAAGATGAACCTTTGAAAGGCTTCATAGTGAACCCTGTCAACCTTCCTTGGAAGTGGGTCAAGAGATTAGTTACCTCGGACGAAAGGGTAAATCATGACTCACAGTGAAAGTGTACAACCTCTGCAGAGTATAAAACTGTTATAACAGCCGTGCTCACGGTCACGAGCGGCCTTGGACCCTTATGGAATAGAGATGATCATTAATGACAATGATGATGCTAATAATTAATTGTTTATGCTATACGTTATTCATGTTTACCTGATCATGTGTTTATGGGTTTATGGATAAACTTGTTGCCAACAATTGCTAAAATTATGATAAACAAAGGCTAATCGCAGTTAAACCAGTGTCAGCCTTTTGAGCCTCATGAACCCCATAATATAATTGTTAAGTACGACATGTACTTACGCTTGTTTTACTTTTCTATACATTGGATAAAAATCCCAGATGGGTACCAGATTGCTGGTTTGGAGGAGTTAGCCTTGTGGTCAACCAGTCAGTCGTCCCTGTGGATTTGGAGTCTTCGCCTGAAGATCGGAGTCGACCTTCCACTGTCTATACTCTGAGGTTATTTTCCTTTTACTAATATATTATGTAATAAGTATTGTCTCTTGATATTACCCTTATTTGTGGCTATATGTGAGATTTAACTTTCTAGGCTCACATATAGTGTGTATCTGGTTTTGCCTTTAAAACCGGGTGCTACAGCAACTCATGGGCCGGCCTAGGTACCTGAGCGCCGGGCCGGAGGAGTGATCTAATCTCCGACCGGAAGGTTAGGCCGAGAAGGAACAACACCCGTTCTCCGGCTCCATCCCACCTCTCTGACCGGAGAGCTCGATTCGGTCGCCAGCCTGCCTCCGGACGGCCTCTTGGACCGGAAGGCCTGGCCAAAAGCACCGCTTCTGACTCCGACCCCGCACTCTCCGACCGGGGATACGCCCAGCCCCTGCTCACCGCTCTTCTCCGACTGGCGTGATCAGAGCCGACTGGGATCAATCGACCAGGGACGCCCGCTCGGTAGGGACCAGGAGACATGCAGAGAAAAGCGAGGTGAGGCGCACTGGTCAAACCACAGTACCAGGGACCATACCCTTTGCGGAACAGTACTATGCAACGGCCGAGGGCCCATGTCGGGGAGGGGCCCAAGTCTAGGTATACAAACCCCCAGGCCCAATAGTCACATCATCAGCAAACTAATGGGAAGACAGAAGATAGGCAGAGAATTGACCAGGCCGCCCAAGAAGACAATGTTGGTCTTTCTTTCCAAGACAGAGAGTAGGCGAGGAACCATGCTGCACACTCTGATCACTCATGAGTTCGCGATGCGCCGACGCGTGGTGAGCTAGACCGCCAGAGAACGGCGCACGACGGCGGTAGCCGGGCAAGTCTCCACGACGACAACATCTTGGTTCCTGCCTCCTTGCGAATTGCATTCGCCGATCAGTTGTTTCAATTTATGTCCACGTCCTAGGTATTTTTTTCTTGTTCATTTTTAATCCAAATTAATGATTTGTATAGTATTCTAGACTTCTAGTATTTTGTACTCATATAGTTATGGTTTCCTTCTAATTTAGGTGTTAGATTAAAAATATATTATTGTATTATTTTCACTTTGCATGTAAAATTAGCGCCTATATATTATAAGATTTTAGAGGAGCCATGGTGATGAGTTCGCCAGAGGGTCCTCAAGATCATAGGACCGGCACTGTCATAGGAGAAATATTATACTTTCATGTGTGGTACCCATAATCTTCTGGAGCCCCTAGGCGTACGCATCCATGGGGGACACAAGGCCGTAGGGGAACCGGTCATACAGTGGCCGCGACGGGGACAACGGCAACCCTCCGGGTTTTTGGCGGAAGATAGAATGTAGTAAGTAAAGAATGGCATGTATATTACTCACAGCGGGGTTTGAGCAGAGAGTTTGCTCGGAATGAAGCACAGATGCCACGCCGTTGAGGTCACGTGTCTCGGAGTTGATGGAGGACGTCTCTCCGACGGGTGCCGGGTCATGAGTCTCCTCGCGGAGGTGGAGTACGCCGAGCCAGTCAGCGATGAAGTCCAGGCTTCCAAAGAGGATGGCTTGGGATGGTTCAAAAATGGGTGGAACCCGCATCCACGCAGGCGAGAGTGCAGGATACTCCAGCGAGCCGAAGCAAATCATATCACCCGATCCCGCCATGGCCGGGGTGGCAGAAAAATGGGCCATCCGATGACCAAAAAGTGTTGAATGTACAACGTCTTCCCCACGGACGGCGCAACTGTCGGTACAGAAAGTGACCAACTAGTGAATATTTGTAGTTTTGCTGTATGTTGTGATCGGAGGTGGCCTAGCACTCAATGACACAGGATTTATATTGGTTCAGGCAACGTGCCCTACGTCCAGTTTGGGTTGGTCGGTGACTATATTCCTGAGCCTAGGTGCTCGAAGTCTGTAGTAGGGTTACAAACGAGAAGGAGAAAGGTGGGGTGTACGAGAGGCTCGGTCGGGTCCGATCGGAAGGGCCGAGGGCAACCAGAACTTCACTATGAGCTAGGTGTTTAAGCATGTGCTTAAAGTGTTGTGAGTTATCGATCTAGTGAATCTCAACTTGAAGAAGTCGACCTCCTCGTTGGAGGGAGCGCATCCCCTTTTATAGATGAAGGGGATGGCTTTACAGGTGAAAGGGAGAGAGTACGGATGTTACTAAGCCTTGTTGCCCATGCCGATGAGGATAGTGATGATGGTAGGCGCCCACAATACCGTTGATGTCATTGTAGAATGTCAGGTGCACACGGGGAGGTTGCGTTGTCTTCTTCAGGAAGGGTAGATGTCGGTACCTGCAAAATACTATTGGTATGTGAGAAGCCGTACCACGTGTACTAGGTATGGTGAACCCTGGCGCCCACAGTACTATCGATGGCCAGAGGCATGTGGGGGGCTCTTTGTTGTACGGGAGTCCAATGGCGCCTACAATACTGTAGACACAAATGTCGGCGCCTACAATACTATTTGTGTCAGGGCGGTTGTGGAGCATTGTTCCTATAGGCATACAGGGTATGCTCCTGGTATCGTGGTTTGACTTGTGCGCTGCCTTCTCTGTTCGGCCCTGGTCCCTTCCGAGCGGGTGTCCCCGATCGGATGGCCCCAGTTGGAGAAGAGCGGTAAGCAGGCTTCCTAAGGGGTCCTCGGTTGGAGATGCAGGGTCATAGTAGGAAGTAGTGTTTCGGGCTAGGCCTTCCGATCAGAGAGACCGCCCAGAGGTGGCTGGTGTCCGAAGCGAGTGCTCCGGTTGGAGAGGTGGGCCAAAGAAGTTGACGAGCAGGTGTTTGTTCCTTTGGTAGACCTTCCAGTCGGCGACCGGACTATCCTTCCGGCCCGTTGTGTTTTAGACTCTTGGGCCAACCCATGAACTACATGCTATTTTCTTGGGCCAAGCCCTAGCGTGGAAGCCGGTCCCCGAGAGGACGCCGGGTTTATGAACCCGACAATACACTTGCAACATACATGTACAACCAGTGCAACATATGAAACATCTAGATAAAAACACTTGCAACATACATTTGAAACATCTGAAATATTTGAGACATACACTTGCAACATACGTCTATAGCCAATGCAACATATGCAACATCCAGATAAAACCCTTGCAACATACATTTGAAACAGCTAAAACATTTAAAACATACACTTGCAACATACGTGCATAACCATTAGAACATATGCAACACCAAATCTACTTTTGCAACATACCGATGAAAATATGTGTCGGGTTCATAAACCCGGGGTCCCTCGGGGACCGGCTTCCACGCCAAGGCTCGGCCCAAGCAGACAACACGCAACTCATGGGCTGGCCCAGGTACTTGAGCGCCGGGCCGGAGGAGTGATCCAATCTTCGACCGGAAGGTTAGGCCAAGAAGGAATAGCGCCCGTTCTCTGGCTCTAGCCCACCTCTCCGATCGGAGACCTCGATCTGGTTGCCAGCCCACCTCCGGACGGCCTCTTCGACTAGAAGGCCTGACCAAAATCACCGCTTCTGACTCCGACCCCGCACTCTCCGATCGGGGATACGCCCAGCCCCTGCTCACCGCTCTTCTCCGACTGGCGTGATCAGAGCCGACTAGGATCAATCGACCGGGGACGCCCACTCCGTAGGGACCAGGAGACATGTAGAGAAAAGTGAGGCGAGGCGCACAGGTCAAACCACGGTACCGGGGACCATACCCTACATGGAAACAGTACTCTGCAACCGCCCTGACACAAACAGTGTTGTAGGCGCCTACATTTCCCCTACAGTATTATGGGTGCCATTAAACTCCCATACGGTAAGGCTCCCTCACATGCCTCTAGGCATCAATAGTGTTGTGGGAGCCATGATTTACCATACTGAGCGCACATGGTGAAAATCCTCACATGCCTCTGGGCATTAATAGTGTATGCAGGTACCGACATCTGCCATACACAAACAAGGACGACGGAACCTCCCATGTGCATCTGACATCCAACAGTGTTGTGGGCGCCTACCATCATCCTATGCCCATCAGCATGGGCAACAAGGCTAGAAGCATTCGTACTCTCTCCCTCTCACTTGTAAGGCCATCCCCTTCATCTATAAAAGGGGATGCGCTCTCTCCCAAAAAACAGAGTCCTTTTAGTTAATCAACATCGATCAAGTTCACTAGCTCACAACCATAGAACCACCGGGCTTAGACCTCAAACACACGCTTGAACACTTAGCTCAAAGCATAGCTCCTGTCGCTCTCGGCCCTTCCGACCAGAGCCGACCGGACCTCTTGTACACCCCATCTTTCTCCTTCTCGTTTGTAACCCTACTGCAAACTTCGAGCACCTAGTCTCAGGAATAAAGTCACTGACTGACTCAAACTGGATGTAGGGCACGTTGCATGAACCAGTATAAACCCTGTGTCATTGAGTGCTAGGCCACCTCTGATCACAACGTATGACAAAACTACAAATATTCACTAGTTGGTTACTTTCTGTACCGACAATATGCAACATATATCTAAAACGCATGAAACATACATTTGCAACATGTGCTCATGTACTTGCTGCCCCCTAATGGAGGCTCATTGACACATAGCTCAACACTTGTGCAGAGCTCAAGGTCGCCCACGGTCGATAGGCATATGGGTCATGGTCGTGGCAGGAGGCGCGAGGCGTGGGGTAGCATCAGCATGAGGCACAAGGTGTGAGCATGGGCGCGGGTGGCAGACGATGTGAGACACGGGTGAGGGCGGTGCGAGGCACGGGTGCAAGTGGGTGGGTCCCATTTAGAAAAGGACAGACGCCCCGAGGGTATCATTATGGAATAAGTAATTCTTAGATCTGATAGCCCAAGAGAGAAAACTCAGTGTCAGTGACTTGTGGTTGTGGATCGGTACTATTGTCACAATTCTTTGTCTTTGATTTTAAATTTGCATTTTAAGTTCACTTAGTTGAGCTTTTTGCTTAGTGCATATAAAGAATTGCACAGATTGAGCAAGTTCTTCATAAGAAGGTGTCAGTGTTTCGAACCACCGGCTAGTTAATTTGTATCTGCGCGTCTGACCCGGATGGTGTGCTCAGAGGACACAAGGATTTATACTGGTTTGGGTAGAATGTCCCAACGTCTAGTCTACTGCTGCTCGTATTACCGGCACTAGTTTATAGTAGAGGTTACAAACGGGCGAGAGAGGGAGAAGGTCCCAAGTCTCTAGTGAAAAGATCAACTGAATTGAGTCTTGTTGAGCTCTTTCAGCCATGTGCTCGTGCCCCTCCCCTTCATGAGGCATCCTACTTCCCCTTTTATAGGTGAAGGGGACGACGCAGACACAGAGAGAGAAGAGAGAGAAAAGGAGAAAAGTGGGGGGAGAAGAAGGCCTCTAGGGTTGTGGTGTCCTTCATCTCCTTTATGCGGGTCCTACCGATCCTGTAGATGATGACGGGGATGGCTCCATGTCATGGCCCTATTCCTCTCTGGCGCCATACGTAGGCATTTTCAGCTGGTCACGGCGCCCCTCTATTCCGATGGGTGATGTGGTCAGCAGGTACTCCTGTCAGAAGTCGTATGGGGATTAGGTAGCACAGCGCCAGCATGCCTGACACTGTTGGCGATGTGAGCCTGCAGGTATGGTCCGTTGTGGCTACGGGTCACGTTGAGACATGCCCGCTTTGCTCCCAATGTTAGAACTGTGACCCAAGGGTCGTACCCTTAGACCCATAGTGTTTGGAGGCGGTATAGATCCCTCGTCAGGTGAGACGGCACCTGCGTGCCTGAGGGGACTAATGAGACAGAGCCCACGCCCGAGGGGTCTGGTGAGATGGGGCCCGCACCCTCAGGGTCAGGTGAGACAGAGCCCGCGCCCTTGGGGTCGGGCAAGACCTTAAATATGTCTTGGACCATCCGAGCAAATTAACGTTCCTAGCCGTTAACTTCCTTCCTCCGGGTATCCCTATATATCGATACCGATAGTAGCCCCGAGCCTATGAAGGAGTAGAATACTCCTTTGGAGGCTTTTTTCAGGCGGGAGGACTCTAAGGGCCTCGGTCTCCCTTTGTAGCCCGCGGGGTGTTTTGGTAGGGTTGTGATTCCCTTCTGTCGCGATTGGACTCCTTAGGAACATGTAGCTCTAGGATTCAGGGGGACAAAAAAGATTTCTCTTGATTCCGATCCCTCCCTAGGATCCGATCGATCCACCATCGTCATGCGACCGCGTATTCGGTCTCCCTATGAGTCCAACTTCCCTTGAGCCCCACACGTAGTAGGGGTCCGGTCGAGGGGCCAACTCATCTTGTGATCATCCTCCCTCAAGCATTTTTTCGAAAAAAACGGAGGGGCTGAGCTGTGCCATGTTTTCTCGATGGACGAATCATGGTGCGCGGTGAGCTATTAATGGGCTAGTCCGAGTGGGGCCTCGACTTCCCATTCACAAGGGTCCGGCATGGGTTAGCTAGTGACCGACTCTAGATTCTTGGTGGCCAATCTATATAGTTCCTAGGTGCGTTCGATCGGTCTCAAGGGCTCACTACCTTTCTTCGAGGAAAAACCATGGACTATGAACCGACCAAGACTCGAATGTGGGCCGGGATGCCTATGGCGCTCGTGCATCTAGGTACTAGCCACTAGCGGGCCCATCCCTTTCCACCCCTCACTCTAAAGGCGCCCTGAAGCGGTTGTGAACCCATCGGTGGGCCAACCTTCGAACTCCTGGGCCTGAATGGGCCATGTGAGCATTTTTAGCTCTGTATCCCTCCTTACCTATGGCGTTCCTTGGCCCATCGAATGGGGTGAACCATCATCTAGTGCGTCCTTCGAGGGAGCGGCCAGAGGTAGCGTCGAACTCATCTGTCGGACTCATCTGCCAAGATAGAGGACGAGATCATCCCCAAAAAATTAGTTAGTTAGATAAATGAAGTGGTGGTCTTGTAATAAATGAACAAGTTTTAGTTCTTTTGTGTTATAAAAAGGTTACTGCATTCTGACCCTTTTCTATTGTTAAGGCTACAGAGCTTAAGGCGTGGGCGAAAGAACCCTGATCACACTAGTGAGCAAGAACGCCGTAGCCGCTGGGGCATAGGTTCCTTGCAGTCTGACCAACTTTACTCAGTATTTGTTTCCACAGCTCTCGCTTTTAGTTCTTAATGTGAGAAGGGGTCGAGCACAGCAATTGTTTCTGAATAGGTATGTTCTTATCAGCCCCCGAGTGAGGCCCGACCCCATGCCATTGCTGGGGTCAGGTGTCATTAAGGATCGAGGACGAGATAGCAAATAAGAAAGCATTTTTGTATTTCAGAAGCACCGTTCTTAGTTTTCATGGGTACATGCATATGCTAAGGGTAAAAAGGACGTAGTTGCTCGATGTTCCATGCGTTGACGAAGACCTTGCCATCGATGGTCTTGAGCTTGTAGGTGCCGGGTCGAAGCACTTCTAGAACGACGTATGGTCCCTCCCACGACAGAGAGAGCTTGTGATGGTTTTTGTTGCTCTAGACGTGGCAGGGTACCAAGTCCCTGACATTGAAGGCCCGACCTCGCACCCGAGGGCTATGGTACTGGTGCAATGCCTGTTGGTACTTAGTCGAGCAGAGGAGGGCAATGTCGCGTGCCTCATTGAGCTAATCCATGGCATCCTCGAGGGATGCCTCGGCTCCCTGCTCATTATACGCCCTGACCCTCGGTGCTCCATGGTCGAGGTAGATAGGGAGGATAGCCTCAGAACTGTAGACCATGAAGAAGGGTGTGTAGCTGGTGGCCCAGCTGGGGGTTGTCCTCAGGCTCTAGAGTACCACAGGGAGCTCCGTGACCCATCATTAGCCGAACTTGATCAACCAGTTGAAGATCCTAGGCTTGAGGCCTTGTAGGACCATGTCGTTCATGTGGTCGACCTACCCATTCGTGCGAGGGTGTGCCACGGCGGCCCAATTGACACGGATGTGGTATTCATCGTAGAATTTGGGGAACTTTTTCCTGGTGAACTACTTGCCGTTGTCCATGATAATGGAGTTTGGGACTCCAAAGCGATGGATGATGTCAAAGAAGAACATCACGACTTGCTCAGACTTGATCACGGAGATCGGCCGAGCCTCTTTCCACTTTGTAAACTTATCTATGGTGACGAGCAAGTGCGTATAGCCCCTGGGCGCTATCTTGAGAGGTCTGACCATATTGAGCCCCCAGACCATGAATCGGCCACGTGATGGGGATCGTTTGGAGTGCTTGGGCTGGCAGGTGGGTCTACCGAGCGTAGTATTGACACCCTTCATAGGTGCGCACAATCTGTTTAGCGGCGGCTACTATGGTCGGCCAGTAGAAGCCCTATCGGAACACATTTCTGACCAGGGTCCTAGGTGCAGCATGGTGCCTGCAGACCCCACCGTGGATATCTCTCAGCAACTGCTTCTCTTGTTCGATGGGGATGCAGCACTGTAGGATCCCAGTGTGGCTTTGCTTGTAGAGCTCCCCCTTAATAATGACGAAGGACTTGGTGCGACTCGCGAGCCACCGAGCCTCTGTTTTATCCGTAGGTAGCACCTAACGGAGGAGGTAATCATGGTAAGGCATCCTCCAGTCAGCAAGAGGGTCGACCTCTGCCACTGGGTCTATGTCAAGCTCCATGACCTTGAGCTCTGCCACTAGGCGAGACAGCATCCTCCAGTCATCTGGCTTGGGTCAGCTGGTGACCGACTCTAGATTCTCAGCGGTCAATCCATATACTTCTTGGGTCCATTCGACCGGTCCCGAGGCTTCTCTGCCTTTCTTCGAGGAAAAACCATGGATCGTATCCGGCCGAGACTCGAACATAGGCCGGGATGCCCATGGCGCTCGTGCGCCCAGGTACTGGCCGCTAGTAGGCCTATCCCTTTCGACCCCTCACTCTAAAGGTGCCCAAAGTGGCTATCGAACCTATCGGTGGGCCAACCTTTGAACTCCTAGGCCTAGACGGGCCATAGGAGTGTTTTTACCTCCGTATCCCTCTTACCTATGACGGGTCATGGCCCGTTCGGGGAGGTGAAATGTCCGGCGAGTTTAACGAGGGGACGGCCATAGGTTGCGTGCGCACACCCCGTGGTAAGACATGGTGACCAATCATGGTAGGCACGGAGATCAGGGTGGGCAATTGGTTTCCTCGCACCCGTCACCCCTATAAAACCAAAGGGTTAGCCCTCCGGGTTCTATACGTTGCATCCTTGCCTCCACAGCCATGCCGCCACCACCATCGCTTAGGTTTCCTGCCTCCGCATCACTACTGCCATTGAGCCTGCATCCACCCGCCCTCACCTCCAATGGATCCATGATGTCGTTCCACATCACCTTCCAGCGCATGGAGGGCCTCATCCATCGCCATCTTCTCCACGCATGGACCTTGGCCGAGGAGTGGTTGCTGCCCAGCGACGATGATTTGCTGTCACCGCCCGATGGCTACGTGGTGTTGTTCGCCCACTTCCACAAGCATGGGCTTGCGACCCCCACCCACAAATTCCTTCGGCGGCTGTTGCACTACTACAAGATTGAGCTGTAGCATCTCAATCCCATTGGGTTCTAGCACATGGCGGCATTCGTCATGCTGTGCGAGGGATCCTAGGGATCAGCCCCCACTTCAACTTGTGGAGGCATTTCTTTGCCGTCAACCTCTAGAAGAAGAGGGAGAAAAGCGACAGGCAGGAGCTACACATGCCAATGGGGTGCGCCGGCATCCAACTTTAGAACAATCGGGTCGGTGAGTACCCATTCATGCGGCTCTTGACATCCAACAAGGGGTAGGGCTCACAGTGGTTCTACCACAAGAATGATGCCGCCGCCCCTCTACTAGAGTTTATCGAGCGCCTGATCGAAGAGGTCCTAGACTAGTGGAGGAAGTGGGGCATCCCGGAGAAGGACAAGAAGAAGATCCGAGACCACATCGCTGCCATCCATATCCTAAAGGAGAACGGCCTGAAGGGGTTTGGCATCATCGAGGCTTCACATGCAAGGAGGGTGGCGCTATTGATGACGCGTGCGCTCCCGCTATATGCAATGGCGCCCAAGGCGTTGTTCGACAGAACGGCGCTCACCGAGGGAATGGTCCCCAACTCCAAGATCATGCAACTCATCAAGGAGGTGATGGAGCCTTTGTGGGACGACGTGGGTGCCACCCTCGACTTCATCTACCTAGTGCTGGGGCATCCTTCGATGCGGCTGGAGCCAGGCTACGTTGTGTTTGTAAGTTTCCCTTTCTCTTGCCTTCTCTTCAATTGATTTCCTGACCCCATGATACTAACTTTGAGAGGGGCAGGACCAGCTGAGGGATATCATCCTCATGGACCACCCGACGCCGCTGTCGAGGGATTTAGCCATGAAGATGGCGAATCACGCCAAGGGCGAGTGGCTGAGGAAGGCGAAGGAGGACAAGAAGAGGAAGAAGCAGTAGAAGATGCAAGCGTGGGAATGAGGGGAGGACATCGATGATGATGATGCTGATGATGATGGTGACGATGACAAGGTGATGGAGGGAGAAGAGACAGTTGTCGATGATATCGAGTGGGACAACCTCAAGAACGAGGATGCGCCGACATGCGTGAGTTCGTCCTTGCAGGCATCAGGACCCTTCCTATTCCATGGAGGGGAGGGCACGTCTGGGGACCGGTGGAGGTGGTCTGTACCATCGGTGCCCCCAGGAATTGGTGGAGGCAGGGCGTACCAGTGTCCTACCCCAGGAGCCAATAGAGGTGGGCAGCTCCGCTGTTGTGCCTTAAGAGCCAAGGGGAAAGAGCCCCTCTAAGTAGGAGCAGGGGGTGGGCTCAAAACGGCCTCATCCCTATGTGGCGGAGAGAGGGTCGGGGGGTTCGCCCTCCAAATGCATCTGCTGCCCGACGACGCTAAGGTTAGTTATTTGTTCCTCTATTTTTTTCCTGTTTTAGTCGGATTTCATTGTGACTTATGTTTTTTGTCCCTTGCAGCGTCGGTAGGCAGCGGAATCCTTTGGCACTAGCGCCAAAGAAGAGCATCGCCCTCCAATCAAGGTGGCAACCATCGGCTGGTGTCACTCCCGTTTTGGGTGGGAGCGGTGTTAGTGTGACCATGTCATCGGCCGGTCGGGCACCACCCACGGTGGCGCCTGTGCCCTCGGTGAGATGAGTGGACGCGGGTGCTCAAGGGGTGCCCTTGGAGGTTGCAGCGCAGCCGGTGATGGCTGCGATACCGCTGCTAACGGTGGGGCGGACGGGGCTAACGACTACGCTCATGGCACCGGCCGTGGCAGGCGCGATGTAGCCGGTCATGACCGCGCTGACGCAGGTGGAGGTGGCGGTGGTCGTGACAGACAGGTCATAGCTGGGCGTGACCGCAGCGGCGCTTGAGGCACCAGCGCGACCCGTGCCATCGGCGGCCTAAGCGATGGTGGCTGGCACAGGCCGGATAGAGGGGGACACGGCCGAGGTGTCCCCGGGAGTCATGGTGCTAGGAGGGAGGTTGGCGTCTGCACTGCTAACCCCGTCCATCAGTGGAGGGGGTGTCCCAACAGGGACGTCATGGTGAGAGGGGTCGGTAGCGCTTGGAGCTAGTGGGGAGTCATCCCTGGCCCTGATGTCGGTGGGCAGCGGCTCGCCGACACGGGGCGAGCCCCTGCTCTAGTGGGCAGATCCGTAGGACCCGACGTTGATGGTTTTCACCCTTGATGCCGTCGCTGAGAGCATGGAGCGGCAGAGCCTCGATGTTGGGATTGCATCCGTGCTCGAAGCCCTAAACCACGTGTAACACCCTAAAATTAACTACTTTCTAAAAAGAGTAAATTAATTTTTGTTAATTGTTTTGTGCTCATAAAAACATAGGTAAAAGAAAACTTTCTTTAAATTAAATCCAACATAAGGGTAGCAACATGTTTGTGCATACATGCAGTTGCATTGTTACTTTGTGATGAGTGGTTTGGATGCCGTTGCATTGATACTTTTGTGATGAGTGGTTTGGAAAATAAATTCAAATCTCAATCTTTAAAATATTGCTTTCAAGTAGAGATTTAAAAAGAATTTGAAAACTTGTAAAAACAAAAGTTAGATAAGATGTCTTGTTTTCAAAATCCAAAGGCTTGGAAAAGGTTTTAAGACGTGTTAGAATGCTGTCTCTCTTTCCAGGAATCTTTTCGACCTTTTTCGGGATTAAATTCCTATTTCTTAGAGCCTTGTCTTTTTCCTTGATCAATCTAAAAGTCTTTTCGGGAGCTAAAACTACTTTGCTTGTGTTCCTTATCTTTCCATCTATCCCTAGGAATTTTTATAGAATTTTTCGGAGCTCAGAGATATTTTTTGGAGCCTAAATAGTAATTCCCGATTTTCTGTAATTATTTTAACTCCGAAAATCAATAATTGCTAAAATATCTCGACTTTCCAAAATCGACAAACCCTGCGTATATATATATATATGCGGCGTAGCCCTCGACGCGAGGATTCGAAATCTGACCCGTTTTCGAGCCGCCACTGTAGCCCATGCAGATCGGACGGCGAAGTTTGGCATGACTAGGTTTCCGCATGAGCTTTTCGGTCAAACCGTCGCGTTCGGCGTCAACCACCACCACCACAAGGTAGATCTCGTCGTCATCTACACCGTCTTGCCATTATTTTCTTGTGAATCCATCACCGTTTGACTATTTCCCTTTATTTTCCTTTTTTTTCCGGTCGATTTTCCGTGAGCTTCGTCCATGCTTGGCCCTCTTCTTCGAGTTCTCCGGCCATCCGCGTGCCCGGCCCGTCGTCGCCGCCACCGACCGGGCCCCACCGCGCTACTGGCTCTGCGTGCCACCGCCGGATCGTGCCCCGGCCCCTAGCTCCTCCGGACGCGTGCTCTGTAGAGGAAGATGGCCGACGGCCACCGGCCGACCGAGTGGACCGCCCGCCCATGTCTCCTCAGGCACATGTCAGCAGGCCGCGTACCACCGGCCAGCCAGCCAGGCCGGCCGTCCCGAGCTCTCCATGCGAAAGCAGCAGCTTCCAAGGCCACGTCGATGACAGGGAAGAATGACCACGACGTAAAATGACGGGAAGAAGATAACCAAGGTAGAAGATGAGTTATTTACGTGTTTGCCACCGGTCGTTAAATAATCGTAGTTTATTCATTTTAACTCCGTTTCAGTTCATTCCAGTTACGTTAGATTCGTGTCGTCGAGATCTACGCAGAGAGTTATTAGTTTATATGTCACATGTTTATGAATTTATTTTATTAAAATATTAATTGTGCTATAATTAATTAATCATTTGTTTAAGAAAAAAAAATCGATTTAGGTTTTTAATTCCGTTTCAATTGCGCTAGTTGCATCATAACGTTTGATACGTGTTAGTGATGATTCGTCATCAATTACAATCATAAGATTTTCCCAAATCTCGACTTTGGGATGCTACATTACAATATTTATACACACGATATATATTTGGAACTTTCGATATATAATTATATATATCACTAGTGTTTAGGTACTATCATATATAAAGCCATGTACTAGCAGTATTTATCAACGTATAGTACGCGCATAAGGTACTGTCAGAACCATGTATAGATAGATAAATGAACATTATCTTTAATGGGGAGGCGTTGGGGCAGACAGACACTCCATAGGACCAAAACGCAAACCCAGTGCTAGGTCTTTTAACTAAAATCAATCTAGATTTTAATTCCGCTTTCCATCTGCTGGTTGTTTCATAACGTTGTATGCTATGCACCATGTCCATGTTTATGGTTTTCAACATAAATCTTAGTTGGTTAATATTATTGCTCACACCGTTTTTCGTATTAAAAGCAATTTAAGTTCTAATTCCGTTTTGCACCGTTTAAGTTGCGTTTGGTTCGTATGCTGACGTGAACTATATGTTAGGGGCAATGTTTTTCATGTCACATGTTTTTCCATATATAGCTAAATATTAAATTGATTAGTATATTTGCACATAGGTTGGAATTAAAAGCAATATAGGTGCTTAACTTTGATGATTTATACCTAAAAGTTAATATGATTAATTGTTAACTTAAAAGTGTTTCTAGAATATAATTTGATTAGCTGAACAAGATACATATGTGATAAGTAATGAGTAGATGCGGTCACATGCCTAATTCTTTTCTTGAAGGTAAAGTTTAATTGTTATGTGATAACTTTATAAATAATACATGATTAGCTTTAACTCGACTTTTAAAACTAAATATGTTGTGATTAATCTAAATCAATATTGCTCATATAATTTTTCTTAGCTAATCTAAAACAAGCTCGTAGTTGTTTCTTTTATAATATAATATAAATCTTTTGATAGTGATTTTCTTTTAACCGTAGCATCGAGCCGTTCTTGTCGCGTTACTTTTGTTTCGGCGTGTTCTACACAGTGGCACTAGTGATTCTCATGTTACTCAAATGTGTTTTGGTAGTTAAAAAGTTAATTGTATTAATACTATCACTTGCATCGTTTTCGGAATATAAAGTCAAAATAGGTTTTATACTACGCTCTTTCTTAAGCAATGAATCAAGTTAATTAATGAAAATATTTACATGTGTTTCTACAGTTAAAATAAGTTAAATGGATAGGTTTTATGTTCTGTTGCATCGAAAATCCTTCGATAGTCGCTTTTTCGTTGAATCGCATATAGCGTGTCTTTTGCGTTTGTGTGTTCGTAGCGATACGCCGTTATGCTTATTTTATTGGTTGGTGTATTATTCTCATATATTCTTGTTTGTATGCCATGTATGGATGTTTGTGTGGTGATATATGGTTCAGTCAATCGGTGAGGTTTACGTGGTGATTAAGAAGCTGTTCTCTGAAGACTAGAAGCTGAGAATTGGAAGCAGAAGATTGAAAGTTGAATACTAAAGGCTTTTGAGCGTATTGCTTTGGGGGAAAAGCAAGTTAAGGCAAGTATAGCATGGGACCATCCTTGTTACCTATTCATATTTAAACACTTAATTCATATTGCATGTGTCTACCTTGTTGCCAATAAGGATATCCTAGATATTTGATATCTTGTACCTTGAAAACCTTTTGGGACAATGCATTGGGATAGTTTTTGCTAGTGCTTAATCAAAACCATGATCTTGTAACTTGACTAATGATATATGCAATAAACATTAAAACATGACTTTTTAGTAACATGGAATCAGGGGGCTGGAGTGTTTATATGCTTTAGATTCCTCTCCCTAAGGACTTATTTGTAAGCGATCATCCGGGACTTACAGTACAGCTGTGAGGGCTATATGGCTCTGGCTTTAGCTCAGTATGAGGATCTTTTCTAGCTTGTTAGTGGTTACCTTTGAGGCGCAGGGTATGTTTCCTTTGCTGCTAGGAAGTGTGTACCGTGCTGCGATGCCCACGCTTGCCACTCCTAGAGAGGGGGCACATACGCCTAGCGGCCCTAACTTGTTAGACAAATTCTTTTGAAAGGCTTCATAGTGAACCCTGCCGACCTTCCTTGGTAGTGGGTCAAGGGGCTGATCACCCTGGGCGAAAGGGTAAATCACGACTCACAGTGAACGTGTACAACCTCTGCAGAGTGTAAAACTGTTATAACAGCCGTGCTCACGGACACGAGCGGCCTTGGACCCTTATGGAATAGAGATGATCACTAATGAATAATGATGATGCTAATAATTGATTATTTATGCTATACATTATTCATGATTACCTGATCATGTGTTTATGGGAATGATAAATTCTTTGCCACTCAATTGCTTAAAAAGATGACCTATTAAAGCTAATCGCAGTAAACCAGTGTCAGCCTTTTGAGCCTCATGAACCCCATGATATAATTGTTAAGTACGACATGTACTTACGCTTGCTTTATTTTTCTATACTTTGGATAAAAATCCCGGATGGGTACCAGATTGTTGGTTTGGAGGAGTTAGGCTTGTGGTCAACCAGTCAGTCGTCCCTGTGGATTCGGAGTCTTCGCCAGAAGATCGGAGTCAACTTTCCGCTGTCTTTACTCTGAGGTTATTTTCTTTTTACTAATACGTTATGTAATAAGTATTGTCTCTTGATATTACCCTGATTTGTGGCTATATGTGAGATTTGACTTCCTGGGCTCACATATAGTGTGTATCTGGTTTTGTCTTTAAAACCGGTTGCTACACCACGCTACGTGCGCATTGCATGATGTTGTTGTTCCCTCTGGCCATATATTGTTTGGTCCTGCTTCTTGCGCTTATCTTCCTTTATATACTTTTTGTATCCTAACCATTGTCTTTCTACAGTCCCTTATAGCTCGTAGCTGGGGGAAATCTCGGTTTCTTCATCAACAGAAGGAAACCTGGGACCACCTCATCGAGGAGGCATGGCTACGCGGGGAGGTGATAGCTCAGCTTGTTACTGCCCAGTAGAGGGTTACCACCTAGATGAGGTGGCCAATCTTCAATTGTGGGTGGCCGAGGCCCATCGGGATGCTGACGAGGCCGAGAAGGCATTCGAGGCCCTGTCAGCGAGGTTGTGGAAGGATGACGAAGAAGCCACTAGGGTCAGGAATGAGTGGGATGAGTTGCTCCATAAGGACATCGAGACCCGCCAGTGGATCCTTGACCTTCTAGGTGAAGTTGAGAAGGAGAGGGATCTAAAGCTGGGGGCTGAGGAGAAGCTCATGGCCCTAGAGAAGAGGGCAAGCCTAGATGCCACGGCTGTTGCTTGGCTACGCAAGGGGTAGGATGAACTGATCCAAACTGCGAAGAGGCTCCGCTCAAAACATGGCACGGCTCATGAGGAGCATGATCAGGCTTTCCGAGAGCATGACCAGTCCTACAAGAGTGTGACGACATGTAGCAGAAGGTCGGCTCCCTCTAGGCCAAGCTTGAAAGCACGACAACCCAGAAGCTAGAGGCCAAGAGCGTTTCTACTGGTATGGATATGGATCTTGCCGAGGTGAGGAGAAATCTTCAGGCGGAGAGTGATGAGCTCAGTATCCTGAGCGCCGCCCTTGGAGTGGTCTGTGATGACCTTGAGGTAGTGTGGTCAGAGGGGACCAGCTCGCTCACGGCTCGTGCCATCGAGATCATTGCTTGGGTGTGCCAGCTCGAGAGGAATGCACTCCGCATCGGGGTCAATCAGTCCTTTCATGATTGCTCATTCTCATTATGGGGACAACATCGATCTAGAGGCAATGAGCCATGGCTACGCACCTGGTTATGAAGTCCACAAGCTAGAGGAGATGGAAATGGCGGTGTCTCCCCTTTCATAGGACCTAGCGAATAGGATAGAAGGCATAGTTCTCCATGGAGGGGCTAGTCAGTTAAACAGGTCAGACGATCATTTTTGTAATAATCAGATAAGTTCCAACCCTTGTGTTTTGTTCGAACAAGTCTATTCTTTTATTTTGGTTGAACAAGTTTGTTCTTTCTCTCTTTTTATGTGTGAAAAGGGGTTAATGCGTTCCGACCCTGCCATTTGTTAAAACTGTAGAGTTTGAGGTGTAGGCAGGAAACTTTGATCACGCTGGTAGGCAAGAGTGCCGTAGCCGCTAGAGCATGGGTTTCTTGCAGTTCGACCAGCCTTACTTAGTCATTTGTTTCCGTAAACCTTGCCACTAGGTTTTTTAACGTGAGGAAGGGGTCAGGCATGACGATTGTTTCAGAAAGGGTATATATACCCGTATCAGCCCCCAAGTACGACCCGACCCCTTGCCATTGCTGGTGTTAGGTGTCACTAAAGATCGATGAGAGGATAGCGAAACTAGTAGGAGAGAGCGTCTCTTGTTTTAAAAACGTTATTCTTAGTTTTCGCACGTACCCCCTCCCTAGGATCTGAGCCATCGTTCTACGACCGTGCATTCGGTCTCCTTGCGAGTCCAACTTTCCTCGAGTCCCCACGCATAGTGGGGGTCCAGTCGAGGGTCGGCTCGTGTTTGTGATCGTCACCCCATCCGTGGTTTTCACAATCGAAGGGGTTGAGCAAACGTCACTTGCCTCGATGGTTCTAGTGACGTGCTCGGTTAGCTCACTAACGGGCATGTCCAAGTGGAATCCGGTGTCGAGGACCAATACTAGGGTACCCAAAGAGGAGGGGCTAATGGTCTTTATACGTTAATCCATCCTGGTAGTCAAAGGTGCGACTATAGCTCCAACTGACACCGAGGCCACGGGCTCTGCCTCACCCAACCTTTGGCCATGGGCTCTGCCTCGGTCGACCCCAAGGTCGTGCGATTGGCCTCGCCCGACCTCTAGGGGCGGGCTCCTCCTCGTCCGACACCAAGGCCGTGGGCTCCACCTCGCCTGACCTCTAAGGGCAGGCTCTGCCTCGCTCGACCTCTAAGGGTGGGCTCCACCTCGCCCAACCCCAAGGTGGTGCAATCCGCCTCGCTCGACCTCTGGGGACGGGCTCCGCCTTGCCCGACACTGAGGCTGTGGGCTCTGCCTCGCCAGACCTCTAAGGGTGGGCTCCGCCTCACCGAACCTCTAAAGGCGGGCTCCACCTTGCCCAACCCCAAGGTCATGCGATCTGCCTCGCTCGACCTCTCAGGACGGGCTCCGCCTCGCCCAACAACAAGGCCGTGGGCTCCACCTCGCTCGACCCCTGAGGGCAGGCTCTGCCTCACCTGACATCTAAGGGCTAGCTCCGCCTCGCCCGATGTCTGAGGGTGGGCTCTGCCTTGCCCGATCCCTCGGGCACGGCTCCTAATAGAAGCTCATGCCACCGCCAACCACTATGGGCCAGAAATTACAACCCAAGGTCAAACTTCTAGCATCATGCAGGGAGCGATCACATCTCAACACGACCCTTCCCTGCAACATGTCATTCTAGGGAACTCACATCACCCATAGTGATAGAGGTGTGGTCACTATGCTTCCTACTCCCTGTACGGCCAATGATCAGCACACCGATACGCCGCACTGCTTGCCGAGGCAAAGTGCGACATCATGACCCGCTGACAATGCCAGGGCATGGCTTCATCGACAAACAGGCCCCCGGCGTGGAGCTATCCCTGTCACCAACTGCCGTGTTAGTGGGCCCGCACAAAGGAAAAGAAAGGCCCGGCGACCCTGAAGGTCTTCCTCTCCCTCTCGTTCTCCTCTTTTCTCCCATTGTAACCCATGCTTTCACTTGGACTATAAAAGGGAAAGTAGGGCGTCCCATTAAAGGGCATCACACCACATCAGATCAAAACCACTAACATCAAACCTCAAACACATAGTCGAGCAGCGACCGAGCTTTCGGTACCCATTCGTTCTTTCCACCAGAGACTTGGGACCTATCCCTCTCTCGCCCGTTTGTAACCCCTACTATGAACTTTTCAGTGCTAGTAACATGAGCAATAGCAATGAACTGGACGTAGGGACATTCCTCCTGAATCAGTATAAACCTCATGTCCTCTTAGCACACCATCCGAGCCAAATGCGCAATATTAGAAATTTACTTGTTGGTGTTTACTCGAAACACCGACAGTTGGCGCGCCAGGTAGGGGCCTTTTGCGCATCTCAACATCCACACCAAGCCTCGAATGGCTAGTCGCCACCACCCTATGGCGCAACGCGTGCCTTCAATCCCCGTGAACGACGAGTTCATGGGGGTGACCAAATACATCGTGGAGTCTTTCCATGACCTCCTCGTGGGAGAAATGGAGTCGCCCTCCACCTCTCACTCCAACAGGGGAAGCCATCACCCCTCTTGTGAATGTTTCATGGTAGGTACCTTTGATGGACACGTCGAAAGCATCCATGAGGAGGAGGCTACCTCAACAAATGGCCTTGATGATGAGGTAGAGGGAGATGCAGGGGCCCCACCCCGCCTGTGGTTGGAGCAGCTAAAGGCCCGACACCGAGAGTTCAAGGAAGCATGACTGCATCTCGAGCAGGAACGCACGGAGCTCGATCGAGCACTACGGAGATGGTGGGTGCGTACGCGTGCCATGGCCCACGATGTGAACCAAAGGATCATCGAGGGTGATGAAGCCCTCCCACACTTCGCCCGAGCAAGCCAGAACATCACTGCTGTGGTAGCCTTGCTCCGTGGGCTTCCAAGGGCGCGACTCCCAATGAGCGTCGAGAACATCATGAGATTCACACGCTACTCAAGCATGCGGCTATACAGCAGGCCGAGTGCTCGCTATCTCGACGACGCAAGCTCGACGCCAGCTAGCACATGCCCTTAGAGCGACCCGACAAGGACACATCAGTCCACCAGGCGCCGCAAGGTGGTAGGCCACGCATCATGGTTCCGGTGCATGAGCGTCTCGGCCACAACCGTGATGAGCGCGACACCCTAGACGCCCGCAGGCGTACCCGCCATTATGCGGGGGAGGGGCCAGCCATGGCTACCACCCTATATGGGGTGGGTGCTATGATAGTGGTGAGGAACAAAGCACAAGCCTTGGCTTGTCGGGACCTCATGCCTTCGACCGACACATCCTCAATGTCATCTTCCCACTAAGGTACCAACCACCAACCAACATCCTGAAATACTCCGAGGAAATGAACTCCGGACTGTGGCTTGAGGATTATTGGCTTGCCTGCCAAGCCGGTGAGGCGGATAATGATGATTTCATTATCCGTAACCTTCCATTATTCCTGGCCGATTCAGCACGAACGTGGTTGGAACACCTTTCATCCAATAGAATCCAAAGTTGGGCGGACCTAAAAGAGATCTTTGTGGGGAACTTTCAGGGCATGTACAAGCATCCTGGGAACCCCTAGGATCTCAAAAACTAAAGATAGAAGGCGAAGAAACCCTCCGTGGGTACATCCGTCACTTCTCCCGGCAGTGCAATGAGCTACCTAACGTTGCCGATGCCGACATTATAGGAGCTTTCCTATCTAGGACCAGCTATGAGTCCTGGTTCACAAGCTAGGATGCAGGGTCCCATGAACCACCAAGGAGCTCCTCGACATCACCACCAGCCATGCCTTGGGCGAGGAGGCGGTCAGAGGGATCTTTGACCGCCTCAAAGGCAAGGTGAATTGGGACGAGGGCGCCGGCGAGGGCGCCTCCAACCATCCCAGCAAGAAGAAGAACAAGAAGCGGCATGAGGGTTTGCTCATGGCTGCCACTAATCATAGGGGGGGTTGGAAGTCCACGAAGGGTACCCCAAACCACTTCGAGAAGCTACTCGAGGGGCCATGCCCAAACCATGCCTTCCCCGTCAAGCATCTGTACAAAGACTATAGTCTCATGAAGCGGTTCTTGTCTGGTGCCTCCAACAGGGGGAGCATGGGAAGGACCCCGAGCAGACCACGGACAATGCTGAGGGGAAAGATGGCGACTTTCAGATGCCAGACAGATGCCTCATGATCTTTAGAGGGTCGGCAGCCTATGACTCCAAATGTTGTCAAAAGCTTGCGTGCCGTGAGGTCTATACGGCCGAGCCAGCCGCGCCTACTTTCCTCCAGGTGGTCGGAGTCTGCCATAACCTTTGATCGGACCGACCACCTGGAGAGCAACCCATAGCTGAGGAGATATCTGCTTGTTGTCAACCCAATCATCGGCACGAAGTGGCTCTCCAAGGTATTGATGGATGGAGGCAGCGGCCTCAACATCATGTACGCCGAGACTCTCGACGCCATGGGCATCGACCAATCGCGCATTCGGCCGACCAGAGCGCCTTTCCACGGCATCGTACCTAGAAAACAGGCCATGCCACTTGGGCAGATCGATCTGCCCATCACCTTTAGGGATCCATCCAATTATAGGATGGAGACCCTCACCTTCGAGGTGGTGGGGTTCCATGGAACCTACCATGCCATCCTAGGACGTCCATGCTACGCAAAGTTCATCGCCGTCCCCAACTACACCTACCTAAAACTGAAGATGCCAGGCCCAGATGGGGTCATCACTGTCGGTACCTCCTTCCAGCGTGCCTATGAGTGCGAGGTCGAGTGCTATGATCATGCCATGGCAATCATCACCTCCAAGGAGCTTGGGGCCATCTAGAAGGAGGTTGCCAAAGAAGCACCCAACCCCAAGAGGTTGACCGAGTCTTTTGAGCTGGCAGAGGGCGCTAAGGAGGTCCTCATAGACCCCAGCGGCTCTAAGACCAAGGTGGTGTGCATTGGCACTGCGCTTTCCTCCGAATAGGAAAGTGCACTCATCAACTTTCTCCATGCCAACAAAGACATCTTTGCGTGGAAGCCCTCAACATGCTAGGCATTCCGAGGGAAGTCCTCGAGCATACCTTGAAGATCAAGACAGGCTCCAAGCCAGTGAAACAACGCCTGTGCCGCTTCGATGAGCGGAAGCACAGGGTTGTTGGCGAGGAGATCACAAAGCTTTTGGTGGCCAGTTTCATCAAGGAAGTACACCACCTAGAGTGGTTAGCCAATCCCATTCTTGTACAAAAGAAGAGTGGGAAATGGAGGATGTGTGTTGACTACATGTGCCTCAACAAAGCATGTTCGAAGGATCCATTTCCTTTGCCACGCATAGACCAAGTAGTCGACACTACCTCAGGGTGCAAAACCCTTTGCTTCCTTAATGCATACTTTGGTACCATCAAATCGTGATGAAAGAGTTCGACCAGCTCACGACATCTTTCATCACCCCCTTTGGATTTTTCTGCTATGTCACACTACCGTTCGACCTAAAGAACGCTGGGGCTATGTACCAGCGTTGTATGCTCAAGTGCTTTGGAGACCTCATCGGCCGAACCATTGAGGCCTACGTGGACGACATCGTGGTCAAATCCAAGCGGGCTGACTAGGTCATAGCCGACTTTGAGCAGACCTTTACAAAACTCTGAGCAAACAACATTAAACTCAATCCCAAGAAGTGCATTTTTGGTGTCCCAAGGGGTATGCTGCTGGGCTTCATCATCTCCAAGCATGGCATTGAAGTCAACCCGGAGAAGATCTCGGCCATCACAAGGATGGGCTCGATTCAGAACATAAAGGGGGTACAGCGAGTTACGGGGTGCCTCGCTGCGCTCAGCCATTTCATCTTGCACCTCGGCGAATGAGGCCTCCCCCTCTATCGGCTTCTGAAAAGGCTGACCACTTCAAATGGATGCCCGAGGCCTAGGAGACGCTTGACACGATCAAACAGCTCCTGACAAAGGCCCCGATCCTGGTTCCTCTGACCGATAGAGAACCACTTCTGCTCTAAATTGCGGCCACCACGTAGGTGGTCAGGGCGCTTTGGTGCTGGAACGAGAAGAAGAGGGGCACGCCCTCAAAGTACAGCGCCCCATGTACTTCATTAGCGAGGTCTGGTCCAATTCCAAGACCTGCTACCCCCATATCCAGAAGCTCCTGTACGCCATCCTCATCACCAAGAGGAAGCTGCGCCACTACTTTGAGTCACATCCAGTGACAGCCATGACATCCTTCCCCCTTAGTGAGGTGTCCAAAACTGGGATGCCACGGGAAGGATTGTGAAGTGGGCGCTCGAGCTGATGGGTCAGGGCATTTCTTATGCCTCCCGAATGGCCATCAAGTCCCAGGTGCTGGCTGATTTTGTTGTGGAGTGGACCGAGGTCCAAATGCCCCCAGCAGTCATCGACTAGGAGTACTGGACGATGTACTTCGATGGATCACTGATGAAGAAAGGCACCGGTGCAGGGCTAGTCTTCGTTTTGCCTCTTGGAGTACGCATGAGGTACATGGTTTGCATCCATTTTCCCTCCAACAATGTGGCCAAATACGAGGCACTCATCAATAGTCTTCGCATCGCCATCGAGCTCGATATCCGATGCCTCGACGTCTGGGGCAACTCCTAGCTAGTCATCGACCAAGTCATGAAGGAGTGATGCTGCCACAATGCTAAGATGGCTGCATACTGTCGAGATGTCCGCTAGCTAGAAGACAAGTTTGATGGCCTCGAGCTCAACCACATCCTGAGGCGTCTCAATGAGCCGGCCGACGCACTGGCGAAAGTAGCGTCCGGCCAAGAGCTAGTGCCGACCGGTGTCTTTGCCAGTGATCAGCACTAGCCCTCGGTCTGCTACGAGCAGCCAGAACAAGCTGATGGCAGACCGCCTACCCTGGGCTCAAGAGCTAACCAGCCATCGGCTCCATCCAACCCTGAAGTCATGGGGCTTAAAGAGGATCTAGCGACAGAGCCTGACCCTCTGGTCAACTGGAGGGCGCCCTACCTCGACTACCTCCTCCATGAGGCGCCATCGACAGACAAGATAGAGGCTTGGCGGCTCACGCATCACGCCAAATCCTTTGTTCTTTTTGAGGGTGAACTCTACAAGTGAAGCCACACTAGGATCCTACAGCGCTGCATCCCCACTGAATAGGGGAAGCGGTTGCTGAGCGATATCCACGGTGGGGTTTACAGTCATCATGCCGTGCCCAGATCCCTAGTCGGAAATGCATTCCGACAGGGCTTCTATTGGCCGACCGTGGTGGCCGACGCTGAGCATATCGTGCGCACCTGCAAAGTGTGTTAGTACTATGCTCGGTAGACCCAACTGTTGGCCCAAGCACTCCAGATGAACCCCATCACATGGCTGTTCATGGTCTAGGGGCTCCATCTGGTCGGACCTCTTAAAAGAGCGCCCAGGGGCTACACCCACATGCTTGTTACCGTAGACAAGTTTATGAAGTGGATAGAGGCTCGGTCGATCTCTGTGATCAAGTCCGAGCAAGCCATGCTGTTCTTCCTCGACATCGTCCTTCGCTTTGGGGTCCCGAACTCCATCATCATGGACAATGGCACGTAGTTCACTGAAAAAGAAGTTACTCTGATTCTGCGATGAATACCACATCCGTGTCAATTGGGCCACCATGGCGCACCCCCGCACGAACGGCAGGATGAGCACGTGAATGGCATGGTCCTACAAGGCCTCAAGCCTAGGATCTTCAACCGATTGAACAAATTTGGTACATGATGGGTTACAGAGCTTCCTGTGGTGCTCTAGAGCCTGAGGACGACCCCTAGCCGGGCCACCGACTACACACCATTCTTCATGGTCTATGGTTCTAAGGCTATCCTCCCGACTGACCCCGACTACGAAGCGCCAAGGGTCAAGGCGTACGATGAACAGGGAGCCGAGGCATCCCTTGAGGATGCCATGGATCAACTGGATGAAGCGCGCGATGTCGCCCTCCTCTGCTCAGCCAAGTACCAGCAGGCATTGCACCAGAACCATAGCCGTCAAGTGTGGGGTCAGGCCTTCAACGTTGGAGACCTGGTGCTTCACCTCGTCTAGAGCAACAAGGACCACCACAAGCTCTCTCAGCCATGGGAGGGATCGTACATCATCACAGAGGTGCTCCAAAAGGCACCTACAAGCTCAAAACCATCGATGGTGAGGTCTTCGTTAATGCTTGGAACATCAAGCAACTACGTCACTTTTACCCTTAATAAACCCATACTTTCTCTTATCAGTGTCACTATCGAACTCCCCGATCTTTAGTGTCGCCCTGACCCAGCAATAGTGAGGGGTCGGATCTCACTCGGGGGCTAATAAGAGCGTACCTATTCGGTAGACATTCTCTACGTCTGGGCCTCTCTCATGTTAAGACCTAGAAGCAAGGTTTGCGGAAACAAACCCTAAGTATAACTTGTTGGACTGTGAGAAACCTAAACCCCGATGGCTACGGCGCCTTTGCTCACCAGCGTGATCAAAGTTTTTCTCCGCACCCCGAGCTTTTTGGCCTTAGCTACGGCAAGAGTTGGTGCACATCTAAGAGTATATCCACCTACTTCTTTGTGTCCAACCCCCTCTCATGTTAAGACCTAGGGGCTAGGGTTGCGGGAACAAACTTTGAGTATAACTGGTCGGACTACGAGAAACCTATGCCCCAGCGGTTACGATGCCTTTGCTCATTAGCGTGATCAGAGTCCGTTCACCCGCACCCCAAGCTTCATGGCCTCAATGATGGAAAGGGTTAGAACGCACTAACCTTTTTATACGAAATAGGGGAGAAAGGCTAAAAAGTTGTTTGGCCATAATGAGATTTAAGAGCTTGTCCATTTATTACAAGTTCGCCGCCAAACTTATCTGCCTAACTAAATTCTTGGATGGGGTGTTCTCATCCTCTATCTCCATAGGTAAGCCCAGTCCCAAGTGGGTCATACAAGTCAACCGGATGGCTTGGCTGCTGCCAAGGGACGGGTAGGGAGCAGCAGGATTCCCAATGAGGGTTTTGCCAACCCCGTCAAGTACGACAGACCCGGTTTCCACTTGAACATAGCTGGTAAGAGCTCCCCAAGCCCGTTACTCGTGCCATCAAGGTACGTCCTATGCCAGCGGGTCACCCAAGTCTATCGAACGATTTAGGCCGCTACCGAGAGATGGGTCACTCTTACTTTACGCGCGTTCTCTCTAATTAATTTCGCTATCGAGTCCCCAACCCTAGCAACAGCAAGGGGTCAGGGCTTGCTCAGGGGCTAGCAGGAATGTCTATTTGGTAGACACTCTCTATGCCCGACCCCTCCTCATGTTAAAAAAAACTAGAAGCAAGGTATGCGGAGACAAACACGGAGTGAAACATGTCGGACAGCAAGAAACCTACGCCCCAGTGGCTGCGGCGTTATTTGCTCACCAGCGTGATTAGAGTTTTGTACCCACATCCCAAGCTTTAGCCTCCACCTTCCCAGAATGATTTGTAGAGGCCCACCTACGGAGTCTCCATCGAGGAGAGGTTGGCAGGTCACCCGAGGCCGATTGGACGGCTCGGGTCACAGCTGAGATACGAACAAAGGGCAGTGGGATACCTCATGCAGGTTACGCCAACCCCATCATGAATGATGGACCTGGACCCCACACGGACATATCCGGTAAGAGCTCCTCGAACCCGTCACTCAAGCTGTCGAGGTAACTTTACCAACCCCCACTTTTCTTTTCTAGTGCATGAACATTCATTCATCCATTCATCATACATTCATCCCATACATCCAAGCATTGCATATGCAATTGCTGCATCACAACACTTCGCGTTGCGTCACGAAGCTATAGTCGTCTCATTTGACATGAGCGGTGACCGACCGAGGTTCAAAGGCCAGCCCACGAAGGGCTCGAGGCTGCCTCGCATCAAATAGAGCCATGGGAGAAAAACTTAGATGAGCCCCAGCGGCCTTGCCCGACCCTACTCAGAAGCGGACAGGGACATCTAGACCTTTCTCATTCGATCCTAACCTCGAGCCAAGCCCATAGAATCTCCATTGAGGAGAGGCCAGTGGGCCACCTAAGTCACTCTGAAGCAACACGGGCATCTACCCTGAGGTGGGTTAAGGAGTAGTGGAATGCCAAATGAGGGCTATGCCAACCCCGTCAGCGAATGACGGACCTAGATTCCACTCGGACGTGACCGTTAGCAAGCTCACCGAGCTTAGCCCCTCCGGTTGCGTAAACCGAGGATGGGGTGACACATGAATCCGCCGACCCTGTAACATCCTAAACACAGAAAGGGAAATGACGGTCACGTAGCAGCCATCGTGGCAAGTGTCGTCAAAGCTTAGCCTGCTCACGGTCTCTGGTAAATGTAGGACGCGTAGTAACTTCGGTTAACCGAGGATGGGGTGACACATGAAATCTGGCCGACCCCTAATGACCCCCATGGGGCTCGGGGACTCGGGCTACCTGACCCAAAATCGGGGAGAAGAGAGGCGGATCCCGGGGTAAATGTCCCGAAAGGGTAAGTTGATTCGCAGCTACGCCCTTTAGGGGATGATTGTAACATCCTAATGGGCCAAAGTGGGCCCCGCATCAGAAGGGAAATGGCGGTCACCGTAGCATCAATGCTACCGCTCACCTGCATCAAGGGCAACGGACCGTCTTACTCAAATCGGGCCCACTGTTCACGCATCAAGCGAGAGGAGGAGAATGAATGAATTAAATGTGCCTCGGCGTAGTTCGGCCTTCACCCGCAGAGTCGGACCACGCTAGGAAAGAGCCATGTATGTCGGGTCGGGTCATCTCAATCTTCTCGTTCAATCCTAACCTTGAGCCAAGCCAAAGCAGAGCCAGAGGAGAAAATGAAGAATGCCCCCCGCTTGGGGAGGCCAAGGTCATTCAATCCTAACCTTGAGCCAAGCCCGCAGAATCCCCACTGAGGGGAGGCCATCGGGTCACCAGAGCCAGTTTCCGGAACGGCTCAAGCGTCTATCAGGAGGCGGGTTAAGGAGCAATGGAATGCCACACAAGGGCCATGTCGACCCCATCACAAATGATGGACCCGAGATTCCACTCGAACATGCCCGTAAGCGAGCTCACCGAGCATGTCAGTCGAGCCATCGAGGCAAGTGATGTTAGCTCATGTAGCACCTGGTTTTAAAGACAAAACCAGATACACACTATATGTGAGCCTAGGAAGTCAAATCTCACATATAGCCACAAATAAGGGTAATATCAATAGACAATGCTTAAATACATAACGTATTAGTATAAAGAATATAACCTCAGAGTATAGATAGCAGAAAGACAACTCCAATTTTTAGGCAATGACTCCAAATCCATAGGGACAACTAACGGTTGACCACAAGCCTAACTCCTCTAGACAAGCAATCTGGTACCCATCCGGGATTTTTATCCAAAGTATAGAAAAGTAAAGCAAGCATAAATGCATCTCGTACTCAGCAACATAACATGGGGTTCATGAGGCTCAAAAGGTTGACACTGGTTTAACTATGATTAGCTTTTGATTAAAACAATTTTAGCAATTGGTTGGCAACAAGTTTATCCACAAGCCCATAAACACATGATCAGGTAAACATGAATAATGAATAGCATAAACAATTTATCATTAGTGATCATCTCTATTCCATAAGGGTTCCAAGGCCGCTCGTGTCTGTGAGCATGGCTGTTATAATAGTTTTACACTCTGCATAGGTTGTACACTTTCACTATGAGTCGTGATTTACCCTTTCACTCGAGGTGACCAGCCTCTTGACCCACTACCAAGGATGGTCAGCAGGGTTCACTATAAAGCCTTTCAAAGGTTCGTCTAACAAGTTAGGGCCACTAAGGTTTTAGCCATTTAGCCATATGTGGCCCTCCTCTAAGAGTGGCACGCGTGGGCACGTAGCATGGTACACACATGCTAGCAGGAAAGGAAACATACCCCCTTGCGTCATAAAGATAACCACTAACAAGCTACAAAAGGTCCTCGTACTGAGCTAAAGCCAGAGCCCCCTGTTTCCATGTTGCTAAAAAGTCATGTTTTAATGTTTATTGCATATACCATTAGTCAAGTTACAAGATCATGGTTTTGGTTAAGCAATAGCAAAAACTACCCAATGCAATATCCCAAAGGTATCAAGGTACAAGATATCAAATATCCAGGATATCCTTATTGGCGACAAGGTAGACACATACAATATGAATTAAGTGTTTAAACGTGAATAGGTAACAAGGATGGTCCCATGCTATACTTGCCTTAAACACCGATCCTTCGGTAAGCTTTAATCTTCAACGTCCTTCTTCTTCTTCTAGATCACCACATATATCTCATCGACTGGACGTAATCGTAGAACACCACACAAACATTCATACACATACATGCATAGCATACAATTGCATCTATATCAGAACAGTACATCAATCATAAAAAAATAAGTAAAAGAGTTTGAAACATGATTCTACGCATCGCTACGAACACACAGTCACGGGTGGCACGCTAATCAGAGCTACGGTTGAAAAGATACATCTACACAAAGATTTAGTTTAAAAACAAAACCACAGACTTCAATTATTTTAATAATTATATAAAGCATGTATAAGATATTTCAGAGAAAATACTTAAGTTGAATTAAGTCAACTTATATTTGGTTTTAAAAATCGAAGTGGAATTTATTACATTTTATTTATAAATCTAGTGACATAATTATTATTCAAGTTGGGATTTAAACCCATGAAATTCTAGAGATTTTGACATTAATACTAATGC
This sequence comes from Miscanthus lutarioriparius, assembly GCA_904845875.1. Taxonomy (NCBI): domain Eukaryota; kingdom Viridiplantae; phylum Streptophyta; class Magnoliopsida; order Poales; family Poaceae; genus Miscanthus; species Miscanthus lutarioriparius. The sequence continues at coordinate 54,371,091 of CAJGYO010000014.1, read as the reverse complement.
GTAGATCACATTGTTATGAAACCAACGCAACTTGAACGGACTATTTCGGAGTTAAAATGAATAAGTTATGATTTAAACAAGTTTTAGTTTAGTTAAATAATAGATTAAATCTACCCATGAATTTTAATTATTGAAAACATGTCTAATAGTAGTATAAGCACGTAGAAAAAATAAATATGATCCTAACGCAATTCGAATGGGTCAAATCGGACTTAAAACGCAGAAGTTACGCATGAAATAAGGTGCAATGACATTTGTGTAAATAAACTAAACTTATTTTTAAATTAAAACAATAAAAATATGAATTTACACATTTATTGGACTGCACGTACTAATGCTTAAAACTATAGGGGCTAAAACAGAAGAAAATAGGACCTAAAAGAAATTATTTTGAACTGATTTGGATTGCGGGTTAATTTACCAAAAATAGAGGGGTTTCCTACAAAATACGCATGGCTTGACTGCGGGTTGACCCGAGTGCTGACCGGGCAGCCACATGGCGCGCGCGGACTGGCTCGGTGCACCATGAGTGCATGGGCCTGCGCTGACGCGGCACCATGGGCTGGGTCCATGGGTCTATGGTGGACCCGTTATGTACCGAACCCGTACATCTAATCGCAGCCGTCCGTGCAAGATCCGGCGGTGAGGGACGCTCGGGAGATCCTCTGCTGGCTGCATAGTCCCACCGGCGAGCCCACCATGGCTGGCGGTGAGGCAACCTAGACAGCGAACGCCGGTATGGCGGTCTGGACCTCCCCGATCGAAGCCAAACATACCTAATCAGTTTATAGTCGCTCGCGAACCTATTGGAATGCAAAACGTGGGCGGGGAACGCACCAAAGTGTGGATCCGGTGGCGGCGCCATTGCTGGCGACATCGGGAGCTTGTGGATACAATGTTCTAGAGCACTAACTGAGACAAGAAGGGGATGAGGAGGTTCAGGAGCTCACCGCGATTCATATGGAGGTGGTTGCGGCGTCCGGAAGGCCTCCGAAGGGGTCGTTCGACGGCGGCGGCGATCTAGAGATAGAGAGAGGGCGGGTGAGGATGAATTTGAGCATTGGGTCACCAAATTGACAAGATGGAGGTACCAATAGTTGTGGGAGAACACGGCGGAGCCTCGGGTCATGTCGGCGACGGTGATTGGAGCACCGAAACGATGAATTGCGGCGGTGGCGAGTGAGCGTGAGCATGGATGAAGGAAAAAGGAGAGAAGGAGAGGATTGAGCTTGGGTTATATAGGTGGGTCGGCGCTGCGTAGAAGGAAGGGGAGTGGGAGATGGGTGGATTTGGTTGCCTTCCTTGTAGGCGCGGTGGACCGTTGCCTTGCCATGCATGGCAGTGCCATCGACGGGGCGGAGGAAGGAAAGGGGCGGGGAAAAGAAAGGAAGGGGAACGCTAACACATGGGGCCAGTGGCGTAGTGAGGGAGAAGGAGGTGAGGTGCGTGCGGGTGTAGGCATTGCGGTGACGGGCCAAAACGGCCGTAGTAGTGGGCTGCCGAGCGGGCCGGTGCGGAACAGCAGGCGTGCACGGAAGAGAGGGAGAGGAACGATGGCGCAAGCGGGCCATGAGCAGGCACGCGAGCGGGCCGACGTGGGAGGAAAGAGGAAGGGGAGGAAGGGAGGGGTGGCTGGGCCAGGCGACGAGCTGGGCCGAGCGTGGGAGGGGGAGGAGCGGGCCAAAGGGGGAAAACGTGGGCCTTCGGGCCAAAATGAGAGAGGAGTTTTTCCTTCTTTTTCCAAATCCTTTTCTTTTTCTAGTTTTTAATTCTAAGCCAAATTCAAATCAAATTCAAGTATAGTTTCAAATATACTTCCCTATTCAAATAAAAATGGACAATTTTGTTAGGCTTTCCAAGACAAACTTTACAACCTTAAAAATACTTTTATTTTCTAATTTTCTTTTCTTTTATTTCAAAGCCATTTCCAAACCCTTTTCAAAAACACTCCAATTACTTTGGAGTTTTGGATCAACACCACTCATCATGATAAACTTTATGCACCAACATGTATCAACAACCAGTGCTAGACCTTATGATGAATTTTAAATTAATGAAAATTTTTATTTTCCTATATTTCATGTGCACAAAAATTCATAAGTAAATCATTTTAGCTTTATTTCAAAAGAGGCAAATTTTAGGGTGTTACAATTCTACCCCCTTTAAGATGAATCTCGTCCTTGAGATTTGGAAGACGTCGACTAAGAGATGGGAATACTCCATCCTTGGATTCTTCTTTACTTCCTTGTGCAGTTCCATCATCTTGATAAAGATCCACTTTACTTTGCATACCTATTGCCCTTACTCCAAGTAATTTGCCTAACTAATTCCAAAATTTTGACAGGTATCTTGAACAACTCTCAGGTAACCCTAATCACTAGGCCATAATTCTCTTTCTTCTTATGTTCACCTTCCAACGGAGCTTCCTTATCTTATTGGTCCAAAAGAGAATCTACCACCAATCTTCAAAACATTAATGATCCCGGTTAAGTTGCTTGAACTGGGAATACAACTCTTAATTCTTGGTGTCACCCAAACCTTCTTAGCACAATTCTCTGTTGCTAAGGGCATCGGCCATGACTTCGCTTCTCGAAGTGATAGCACTTTTCCAAGTCATAATCAATCTTATTCCATTGAGGTTATCACAAGCTCAAGACCAACTTGGTGAAGATGTCCTATATATTCTTGTGATCCTCCTAGATGTCACTTTTACTTTCAAGAAGATAGCACTTTCATGCTTTGCAATGGATAATTCCAGATAACATGTTAGGTAGTTCAACTCTAGCTTCCTTAGTTGACTTAATGAACAAGCCACCACTTTTCTTCTTGTATAAGGACACATCCCACATCTTGATAAGGTGCATCATAGTGGATATAAAGCTCTATTCCTGATCTGACAAAGCTAATACCTAGGTTTTACTTCAACCTCTTCTTGGATTCCTTCAAACACTTACCCGAGGTTTCTTGATCCAAACTAATTTAAAAGCTTCTCCAGTAGCTCTACCAAAACCTTTATGATCTTGGATAAACCTTTCTTGAATTTCTAACCAAACCTCATTGAAACTCTGAGTTTCTCTTGCATCTTTGGGTACCACCACGCTTCCGCTGCGCAAACTAGAACGTTGGACACTTCATCTTGCAAATTCTTCAACTTGGCTATCCCCCATAAGAAAAGATAAACTAGGGGACACCAAGGTATAGCTTGCATCTCCTTCTAGATGAGCTAACTAATATCAAGACATTCTATCATTCCAATGACACTTTCATGTAGGGGCAAGAACAAGAAATCTGAATTTCCTCGCGAGCAGAAAAACAGCAGTGTGGTAATACAGTTGTAACTCCCATTCTGTTAATCCAATGAAGTTGTAGCTTATACCGTTGGAAAGCTTATAAAATTCTCCACAATTGCCTTGTAGAACACTTTTCCGAATTCTGCAGTTCACTTGGTCGAAAACATTGCACAACAGAACTGTTCTAGGTTCCAAACAGCACACATGCATCGCCTTGTGATTTTCATATCTCCATAACCAAAGTAGCTATCAGGCTTATTCTTGTGCTCAGAGGAAGATATGGAAGTGTACTGTTGTCTAGAATTTTTCCATAATTCTAGGTCATCCAAGAACAGAGATATAAACCGATAAAGACAGGTTACTCCCAAAGGACAGAATAGAGAAAACAGGAGATAAGCGAAACACCTCTATTTATTACATTAATCCTTGTGCCTTAGGCCTATAAACTAAATGAAATTGTGGGAACACCCAACAAGATCATTGCAGTCATTACAAAGACGCAAAACAATCATAAGCATAATGACAATTCAACAAGACAGTAAAGATGCACAACTCAATCATCGACTCAACTTGCAATACTATCGTTTTTATTACATAAGGGGCACAACTCCTATTTCTTAACTAAGGATCTTGGGTAGTCTAACACAACTTCTTCATTCACCACTCTCACCAAATGCTTCTTTTAGGTTGGGTATCACTAACACTTTTGCAATAGTCCAGTAGTGATCTGACTCTGGCTACTTTCTTGGTGTAATTGTTGATTCTTCTGTGGGCAAGATTTAACATAATGTCCTTCCTACTGGCAATGATAACACTTTCTCTTAGCTGGATCTTTAGTGATGTCATACTTCATAGAATTGTTGCTTAGAGTATTGTCAGCTTGCTGACTCTGTAAGTTCATCTTTGTTTGACTGGACCATTTTTAGCTCGCTTGATCTTTTGGGGTTGAAACTCCTTATAGGTGATCGTGCACCCATCTATGCATACCTCATGTGAAATAGTTTTAGCTTGAGAAGCTTCTAACTCTTTACAGTTTAGATTCATCTAACTAGGGATTAGAGCTAGATGTGACAAATCCAAATGTTGATTGCTTCCCAATACTTGCTCTAGTGAATTTGCCTTCCTCTTTTTATCCACATTAGTTTCACCACTCGAGTTCACCTTGACTTTACACTTGTGCTAAAGATAGGGAAAACCATAATGTTATAGCACTGACATGGATCCTGACTTCCATGAGTCTTGCTATGAACACCCTCATTGGACTTCATCTTCTTCCAAGCTTCTACCACTTGTCTCTTCACTGGTCCCTTTTGTATGTTGGTTTGACCTTGTAACAAGCACTATTGAAAACTCCTATGTTGAGTCATTCCTTCTAGTACTTGTTGTTGCATAGCTACAAGCTTCTCCTTGTCGAATGCAATCAAAGACGATGTAGCTTGGTTCTCCTATTCGCTGATGTTGGCAGTTATCTCGTTACGATCCATCTAATAGACCAAGAGAGAAGATTCATAATAGAGACAAGGTTTTCATAACAGAACAGAGGCTAAAGTGAGCATAACTTTTTGCAAATAACAAGGTTAGAGAGAAAGCAAGAACTAAGCAAAGATGAAAGCATGCTAAAATGTCCAGTTCTATCTAGGCTTGCGTCCTACAGTCATCATTGCTCTGATACCACTTTGTAGCACCCGGTTTTAAAGACAAAATCAGATACACACTATATGTGAGCCTAGGAAGTCAAATCTCACATAAAGCCACAAATAAGGGTAATATCAATAGACAATGCTTAAATACATAACGTATTAGTATAAAGAATATAACCTCAGTGTATAGACAACGGAAAGACAACTCCAATCTTCAGGCGATGACTCCAAATCCATAGGGACAACTGACTGGTTGACCACAAGCCTAACTCCTCCAGACAAGCAATCTGGTACCCATCCAGGATTTTTATCCAAAGTATAGAAAAGTAAAGCAAGCGTAAGTACATCTCGTACTCAGCAACATAACATGGGGTTCATGAGGCTTAAAAGGTTGACATTGGTTTAATTGTGATTAGCTTTTGATTATCACAATTTTAGCAATTGGTTGGCAACAAGTTTATCCATAAGCCCATAAACACATGATCAGGTAAACATGAAAAATGAATAGCATAAACAATTTATCATTAGTGATCATCTCTATTCCATAAGGGTTCTAAGGCCGCTTGTGTCCGTGAGCACGACTGTTATAATAGTTTTACACTCTACAGAGGTTGTACACTTTCACTATGAGTCGTGATTTACCCTTTCACCCGAGGTGATTAGCCTCTTGACCCACTACCAAGGAAGGTTGGCAGGGTTCACTATGAAGCCTTTCAAAGGTTCGTCTAACAAGTTAGGGCCCCTAAGGTTTCAGCCGTTTAGCCGTATGTGGCCCTCTTGTAGGAGTGGCACGCTTGGGCATGCAACACGGTACACACATCCTAGCAGGAAAGGAAACATACCCCCTTGCGCCATAAAGGTAACCACTAACAAGCTAGAAAAGATCCTCGTATTGAGCTAAAGCCAGAGCCATATAACCCTCACAGCTGTACTGTATGTCCCGGATGATCACTTACAGATAAGTCCTTAGGGAGAGAAATCTGAATCATTTAGGAAGTAGCTAAACACTCCAGCCCCTGTTTCCATGTTGCTAAAAAGTCATGGTTTAATGTTTATTACATATACCATTAGTCAAGTTACAAGATCATGGTTTTGGTTAAGCAGTAGCAAAAACTACCCAACGCAATATCCCAAAGGTATCAAGGTACAAGATATCAAATATCTAGGATATCCTTATTGGCAACAAGGTAGACACATGTAATATGAATTAAGTGTTTAAATGTGAATAGGTAACAAGGATGGTCCCATGCTATACTTGCCTTATACATTGATCCTTCAGTAAGCTTTAATCTTCAACGTCCTTCTTCTTCTTCTAGATCACCCCGTATATCTCACCGACTGGACGTAATCATAGAACACCACACAAACATCCATACACATACATGCATAGCATACAATTGCATCTATATTAGAATAGTACACCAATCATAAAAAAATAAGTAAAAGAGTTTGAAACACGATTCTATGCATCGCTACAAGCACACAGTCGTGAGAGGCATGCTAATCGGAGCTACGGTTGAAAAGATACATCTACCGAAAGATTTACTTTAAAAAACAAAACCACAGACTTCATTTATTTTAATAATTATATAAAACATGTACAAGATATTTTAGATAAAATACTTAAGTTGAATCAAGTCAACTTACATTTGGTTTTAAATATCAAAGTGGAATTTATTACATTTTATTTATAAATCTAGTGACATAATTATTATGTGAGTTGGGATTTAAACCCATGAAATTCTAGAGATTTTGACATTAATACTAATGCGTAGATCACATCGTTACGAAACCAACGCAACTTGAACGGACTATTTCAGAGTTAAAATTAATAAGTTCGGATTTAAACAAGTTTTAGTTTAGTTAAATAATAGATTAAATCTACCCATGAATTTTAATTATTGAAAACATGCCTAATAGTAGTATAAACATGTAGAAAACGTAAATATGATCCTAACGCAATTCGAACGGGTCAAATCGGACTTAAAACGCAGAAGTTACGCATGAAATAAGGTGCAATGGCATTTCTATAAATAAACTGAACTTATTTTTGAATTAAAACAATAAAAATATAAATTTACACGTTTATTGGACTGCGCGTACTAATGCTCAAAACTACAGGGGCTAAAACAGAAGAAACCAGAACCTAAAAGAAATTATTTTGAACTGATTTGGATTGCGGGTTAATTTACTGAAAACAGAGGGGTTTCCTACAAAATACGCATGGCTTGACTGCGGGTTGACCCCGGGTGCTGACTGGGCAGCCACGTGGCACGCGCGGATTGGCTTGGTGCACCACGAGTGCGTGGGCCTGCGCTGACACGGCACCGTGGGCTAGGTCCATGGGTCTATGGTGGACCCGTTATGTACCGATCTGGTACATCAAATCGCAGCCATCCGTGCAAGATCCGGCGGCGAGGGATGCTCGGGAGATCCTCCGCCGGCTGCACAGTCTCACCAGTGAGCCCGCCATGGCTGGTGGCAAAGGAACCACGGCGGCGAACGCCGGTACGGCGCTCTGGACCTCCCCGATCGAAGCCAAACATACCTAATCAGTCTACAGTTGCTCGTGAACCCAATGGAATGCAAAACATGGGCGGGGAACGCGCCAGAGTGTGGATCCCATAGCGGTGCCATTGCCAGCAGTGTCGGGAGCTTGCGGATACGGTGTTCTAGAGTGCTAACCGAGACAAGAAGGGGACGAGGAGGTTTTGGAGCTCACCGCGATTCATATGGAGGTGGTTGTGGCGTCCGGAAGGCCTCCAAAGGGGTGGTTCGACGGCGGCGGCGATCTAGAGAGAGAGAGAGAGGGTGGGTGAGGATGAATTCGAGCGTTGGGTCACCAAATTAACAAGATGGAGGTACCAACAGTTATGGGAGAACATGGTGGAGCCTCGGGTCACGTCGACGATGGTGATTGGACCACCGAAATGATGAATTGCGGCGGCGGCGAGTGAGCGTGAGCGCGGATGGAGGAAAAAGGAGAGAAGGGGAGGGTAGAGCTTGGGTTATATAGGTAGGTCAGCGCTACATAGAAGGAAGGGGAGTAGGAGACGGACAGATTTGGTTGCCTTCCTTGCAGGTGCGGTGGACCAGCGGCTTGCCGTGCATGGTAGCGCCATCGACAGGGCGGAGGAAGGAAAGGGGCGGGGAAAAGAAAGGAAGGGGAACGCTGACACATGGGGCCAGCAGCACAGTGAGAGAGAAGGAGGTGAGGCGCGTGCGGGCGCAGGTGTTGCGGTGATAGGCCAAAATAGCCACGGTAGTGGGCTACTGAGCGGGCCGGTGCGGAACGGCAGGCGCACGCGGAAGAGAGGGAGAGGAACGATGGCGTGAGCAGGCCGCGAGCAGGCCACGCGGAGCGGGCCAACGCGGAAGGAAAGAGGAAGGGGAGGAAGGGAGGGGTGGTTGGGCTAGGTGACGAGCTAGGGCCGAGCGTGGGAGGGGGAGGAGCGGGCCGAAGGGGGAAAACATGGGCCTTCGGGCCAAAATGAGAGAGGAGTTTTTCCTTCTTTTTCCAAATCCTTTTCTTTTTCTAGTTTTTCATTCTAAGCCAAGTTCAAATCAAATTCAAGTATAGTTTCAAATATACTTCCCTATTCAAATAAAAATGGACAATTTTGTTACGCTTTCTAAGACAAACTTTACAACCTTAAAAATACTTTTATTTTGTAATTTTCTTTTCTTTCTTTTCTTTTATTTCAAAGCCATTTTCAAACCCTTTTCAAAAACACTCCAAATTACTTTGGAGTTTTGGATGAATACCACTCATCATGATAAACTTTATGCACCAACATGTATGCACAACCAGTTGCTAGACCTTATGATGAATTTTAAATTAATGAAATTTTTTATTTTCCTATATTTCATGTGCACAAAAATAAATAATTTTAGCTCTATTTCAAAAAAGGCAAATTTTAGGGTGTTACAGCTCAACCCCTCCAATTGTGGAAACCACGGACGGGGCGACGATCACAAAGATGAGATGACCCTCGACCGAACCCCTGCTACGCGTGGGGGCTCGAGGGAAGTTGGACTCGCAAGGAGACCGAACGCGCGGTTGCAGAACGATGGCTCAGAACCTAGGGAGGGGGTACGTGCAAAAACAAGAGATGTTTTCTCCTACTAATTTCGCTATCCTCTCCTCGATCTTTAGTGACACCCGACCCCAGCAACGGCAAAGGGGTCAGATCTCACTCGAGGGCTGATAAGGGTATAAATACACCCTTTTTGAAATAGTGGCCACGCCTGACACCCTTCCTCACGTTAAACCTAGTAGCAAGGTTTGCGGAAACGAATGACTGAGCAAGGCTGGTTGGACTATGAGAATCCTACGCCCCAGCAGCTATGACACTCTTGCTTACAAGCGTGATCAGAGTTTCCCTCCTACGCCTCGAGCTCTATGGTCTTAACAAATGGAAGGGTCGGAACGCATGAACCCCTTTTCACACATAAAAAGGGAGGAAAAACAAATTCGTTCAAAACAAAATGATGGGTTTGTTTAAACGATACACAAGGGTTGGCACTTGTCCGCTGGTTACAATAATGATCATCCAACCTATCTAACTAACTAGCCCCTCTAGGGGAGAACTATGTCTTCTATCCTATCCATTAGGTCCTGCAAAAGGGGAGCCACCATCGCTTCCATCTCCTCTAGCTCATGGACTTCATAGCTAGGCATGAAGCCATGGCTCATCACCTCTAGATCGATGCTGTACCCATAATGAGAACGAGCAACCACGAAAAATTGATTGACCCTAGCGTGAAGGGTGTTCCACTCGAGCTAGCACACCCATGTCGTAATCTCGATGGCACGGGCCGTGAGCGAACTGGTCCCCTCCGACCACACCACTTCAAGGTCATCGTCAGACCACACAGAGGGTGGTGCTTAGGATACCAAGCTCGTCAGTCTCTGCCTAAAGATTCCTCCTCGCCTCGGCGTGGTCCACGGCTAGCTCGGCAGAGGCGCTCCTAGCCTCCAGCTTTTGGGCCATCATGTTTCCAAGCTCGGCCTAGAGAGAGCCGACCTTCTTCTATGCATCATCATGCTCTTGGAGCCTCTTTGTAGTTTGGAGCATCTCATCCTACTCCTTACGTGGCCGGGCGACCACCGCGACGTCTAGACTCACCATTTTCTCTAGGGTTGCAAGGTTCTCCTTGGCCCCCAGCTTCAGCTCCCTTTCCTTCTTGACCTTGGCCAGAAGGTTGAGGATCCACTGGCGGGTCTTGGTCTCCTTCTAGAGCAGCTTGTCCCACTCCTTCCTAACCTTGGTGGCCTCCTCGTCGTCCCTCCGAGACCTCACCGATAGGGCCTCGAATGCCCTCTTTGCCTCATCAACATGCCGGCGGGCCTTGACCGCTCGCGACCGAAGACTGTTCACTTCCTCAGTGAGGGGGGTCAGGTCAGCCACCCTCTCCTAGGTGGCAACAAGCTAAGTGGTCACCTTCCTACACAGCCATGCCTCCTCGATGAGGCAGTCCCAGGTTTCCTTCTACTCACGAAGGAACCGAGACTTCTCCCGGCTACGAGCGATGAGGGACTAAAAGAAGACGGTGGTCAGAATAAAAAAATAAGCGAAGAAAGGAAAGGATGAGAAGCAGGAGTTTTTGAGATCCCACGGGTTCCCTGGACGCATGTAGGTGCCCTAGATGTTTCCCACAAAAATCTCCTTTAGGTCCGCCCAACTTTGAATCTAGTTGGGCGGAAGGTGCTCCAGCCATGTTAACTCCAAATCAGCCAGGAACAATGGGAGGTTGTGGATAATGAAACTATTACTATATGCTCCACTGGCTTGGCAAGCAAGCCAACAATCCTTGAGCCACAGTCTGGGGTTCATTTCCCTAGAGTATTTTGGTATGTTGGTTGGTGGTTAGTACCATGGAGGGAAGGCAACGTTGAGGATATGTCGGCCGAAGGCCTGAGGTTGTGATAGGTCGGAGCTCAGGCTCTGGCCCTCATCGCTGTCATAGCATCTGCCGCAACGAGGGTGGTAGCCGTGGCTTGCTTCCTCTCTCTCATCGCTTCATCCATGCCTATGGGCATCTAGGATGTTACGTAAGTCATGGTGGAGGCCAAGACGCTCATGCACCGGGGCCACGGCGCGTCCCCCGCCGCCGTGTGGTGCCTGGTGGATAGACACGTCCCCGACATGTCATCCCAAGGACGCACACTGGCTAGCATCAAGCTTGCGTCACCGAGATAGCGAGCTCTCCGCCTGCTGCTCTGTCATGCCCTCGAGCAGCGTGCGGATCTCGCGTGATGGGCCCAACGATCCTTGGGTGTCGTGGGCTCGGGACCCCTCAGAGCAAGGCCGCTATGGCAGCGATGTTCTGGCCTGCCCGGGCAAAGTCTAGGAGGGCTCTATCATCTTCGATGATCCTCCGGTTAACGTCACGGGCTATGGCGCGTGCATGCCCACTATCTCCGTAGCGCTCGATCTCTCGCTCAAGCTCTACGCGCTCCTGCTTGAGTTGGAGTCATGCATCCTCGAGCTCCTAGCATCGCGCCCTTAGCTGTTCCACCCACATGTGAGGAAGGGCCCTTGCATCCTCCTCGACCTCGTCGTCAAGGTCGTTTGGTGGGGTAGCCCTTCCTCATGGATGCTTTCAACGCGTCCCTAGAGGGTACCTGCCATAAAATATTCTTGCGAGGGGTGATGGCTCCCCCTACTGGAGTTAGAGTCAGAGAGTGACTCTAAATCTCCTGCGAGAAGGTCATGGAAAGATTCCACAACGTATTCGGTCATCCCCACGAACTCATCGTTCATAGGGGATGGGTGCATGCGCTTTGCCACGAGGTGGCCAACGGTCCCCGCAGCATTGCGCAGACCAAACGGGAACACTGTCGGGGCGCCTCGGGTGAGGTGTTCCGAGGAGAGCGGTTCCCCTCTAGCGAGTTGCGTCTTGGCGTTGGCGAGTTGCATCATTTGTTTAGATTCACCTTTTATTTCCATTCGTTGCCAAATTAACAAAGTTCCTTTCGATGTTCTTTATAATCCAGTTGTGGGTGTTAATATTATGTCTGCATCTTTTGCTCATGATTTATTGAAACACATGCCATTAACCCCAACAATAAAGCTGCTAAAAGGTCTTTCGGGACACATTCTCCCAAGTTTGGGAATTCTATATGTCCTCCCTATCCAAGTAAAAGGAACCAAGGTTCATTTGAGCTTTTATATCTTTGATATCATGGAGTTCGACCTGTTGATAGGACAACCAATTGAAAGACGTATCCAAGAAGGACAAATGGGGAAGTGGAAAATAAGTCTCAGGAAAACTTTAAACTTTCTATACCCATTACTCATTCTCTAAATGCTGAGACTGAGCCAATTCCCAAGGAAGACCCAATGGAAGAGGTCAAGGTTGCATCTCTTGATGACTTGATCAAACCCAACCTTTAAGACGATGCCCAGTTCTTCATCGAGGAAGAAGAAAATCTTACGGAGTCTGAACCTCTAGATGAATTATTAGAACCACCAAAGCCGACCATTGAGCTTAGACCCATGCCTATGGGGAGAGTTAGCTTTGATACTAAAGTATATATATGTCTCATATATATACGGAGGTATTTAATTTTGGGTTAGCTTTAATACGACTGTATATGCATATTTATATGTATATATTGGACGTATTTACTTTCGGGTACCTTTGATATGTATATATATATATATATATATATATATATATGGAAGTAGTTAGCTTACAACCTAGAGCATAGATTTCTATTTCTGCATATATAATTGCGGGGTTGGGCTGAAATGAAATTCTTGTGCAGGTATACTAACAGTGAAACGTGTAGCCCGACTAGCTACGTTATATATGAGAGAACACATGTATGCCACCGTGTATGTCGTTAGAAATTTAATTTTCCTAAGTTTGTGAGGACGTACGAAACATACATGCATCATGATCAATCATTCATTACACACTTGCACAGTTCCTCCCCTTATAAGTCTCTTATTTGGTTAAGTAACTCTTTTCTATTATAACGTTGTTCTCACGAGAATTGCACCATTTTGTTGGAATAGATGGCCGCATCAGCTAGGAGTGAGACTTTCCTAGAAATGTTTGGTATCCCTGCCCTACTTTGGTATTTTTCCTCGGGTGGATCCATCCATAGCAGTTGGGCACAACACAACCGCAATGCATTGATCCGAGACCGGGATGAGCGAGCAGATAGTTCTAGTTCCGCTATGAGTGCAATATTTGCAGTGATGAAGATGTTCTATACTCATCAGGACACCAGGGACTTCTGGCAGGAGTCCTATACCACTTGCATGGATAGGCTCATGAGGGCCAAAGCTGCACAGCGTAAGCTGAGGAAGCATGTTCACAAGCACAAAAAGGCAGCAAGTGAGGCTCGATGGGACTCCGACTAAGCTTATGTAGCATTCGAAGAACTCCACACTTAGATGGAATAGGTCGATCAGAGAGCTACCGCCCAAGCGACAAGAGATGATGATTAGGCAGTGCTAGCAGGACCGTGTCGAAAGGGACTTGCACCAGTAGCTTGCATAGACCTAGCACATGGTGATGGATCTTCAACATGAGGTTCATTATTTGAACAACCAATTGCACCTGATCCTAGATGAGGAAGAAGAAGATCCAGAGATGTTAGTTGAAGATGATGGTTGGGAGGAAGAAGAAGTGGATCTAGAGGATGAGGATGATGCTATCTCCGACCTCGACAGTGAGCACGCTGAAGAGAAGAGCCGTTTAGTGACTAGTTTGAAGCGCTAGTAGTATCCCTGCTATTTATGTAATGGACTTGTAGTTTGAACTTCAGTACTCATGACGTAACTTTGGTGTAATATTGGTACTTTGCATGTTAATCCATGATGGGTTGAACTTTGATGAAATTTTAGTTTTGTTTTACTGGTGAAATATGACATGCATGTTAACGCGTTGCGAGTACAATAAGTGATCTAATTGGTGATGATGTTGCGAAAATGAATTATTATGCCTCTATTTTATTGTATGAATTTAAGATTCTCTCTAGTAATTTTAGTTTGGCATGATTACATAATTCATCTGCAATCTCCTAACATCAACCAATAATCAGTTATGGTTGCAATTTTCTAGATGACTCACACCCGTGCTGGGATAGGCACCACCAGGGTGGCAATGATGGTGACTTACCACCACCGCCGTCACCATCTATGAATGAATTCTTCGCATAGTTCCTAGGTAATCAGAGAGTCATGGAGGATACACTACACCTCATTGTGCAGAACACCGCTCATGCCCGCCAGCAACATCAAGGGCCTAAACCAAATCAGTATAGCTTGTTCAAAGACTTCCAAGATACTAAGCCCCCTATCTTCAAAGAGGCTAAAGAACCGCTCCAGGCGGATGAGTGGCTTAACACGATAGAGCAGAAGTTCCGTCTGTGGAGGGTTACTAAGCATCTGAAGGCCGAATATGCGTCCAATCAACTACAGGGACCGGCAGGGATATGGTGGACCCATTTCCTATCTTCTCTACCTGCAAACGCATAGATCACATGGGAACAATTCAAGTTAGCCTTTAGGGCATAATCACATTCCCCCAGGGCTGATGCGCATGAAAGCTGTCGAGTTCATGAGGCTTACTCAAGGGACCAAAACCCTTACCAAGTACATGCATGCCTTCAACAATCTTTCCTGATATGCCCCAGAGTTTGTCAACATAGAGGAGAAGAAAATAGAAAGTTTGAAGAGAGGCCTTGGCACTAAGCTAATGAAGACTATGGCCAACAAAAGGTGTACCACATATAATGAGTTTGTTAGTGATGCCTTAACCCAGGAGAACCAGGACAACTTACACGTAGCAACAAAGGGCCGCAAAAGAGCAGCTGAGGCAGGTGCCTCAGGATCATCTTAGGCTAGAGCTCTAGTGGCAACTAGGCCACAATTTCGTCCACCAGCACCTAAGTATAGGCCTCCTCAGCCAAAAGCTTAGGCTAATACCCAAGGGCAATGTAGGCCAGGGAAGCTTAGTAGGACCATGGAACAACTAGCCATGCTTCAACTATAATCAGTTGGGTCATTGGGCCAGGGAGTGCCCCCATCCTAAGAAGAATGGCAATCAAAACTAGGGTAATCAGAAATAGGCCAATCCAAAAGCACGTCTTGGATACGTGCATTATACAACCGTGGAAGAAATTCCTACAGGAGAAGTTGTGACCGCCGGTATGTTTCTTGTTAACAAACATCCCGCCATTATTTTATTTGATTCGGGAGCTTCTCATTCATTTATGAGCCAAATATTTGCATCTAAGCATCATTAGAAGATAATTGAGGTAGACAAGGGTAGTTATAGTATAAGTTTAGCTAGGGCTACTATCTCTACAAATCAAATAGTCAGAGATGTGCTCATCTCTTTACAACAGAGGGAGTACACTATGAGTCTTATAATATTGCCAGGACTTGCAATAGATGTGATTTTGGGCATGAATTGGATGAGGGGTCATGGAGTTCTCATTGACATGACCACTAGAACAATTATGTTGAAAGAACCAAAGGGGAGTAATGCTTTTCTAGTACCACTTCCCCGGAGTTTTGATCTTCAAAACTTGTCTTGTGCTATTCAAGCCACTACCCTATGCAAATGTTTGTGGATTATAGGCCGCTTAATGCTATAACCATTAAGAACAAGTATCCTTTACCTCGTATCAATATTTTGTTCGATCAACTGGCAAAAGGAAAGGTATTCTCTAAGATTGACTTGAGGTCCAGTTATCATCAGATTAAGATCAGGACAGAAGATGTACCTAAAATAGCTTTCTCCATTAGGTACGGCTTGTACTAGTATTTGGTCATGTCTTTTGGACTGACAAATGCTCCTACCTACTTCATGTACTTGATGAATTCGGTATTCATGCCTGAGCTCAAAAAGTTTGTGGTTTTGTTTATCAATGATATCTTGATTTACTCAAAGAATGAGATAGATCATGCAGAGCATCTGAGAGTTGTTTTGTCTAGATTGAGGGAGCATAAATTATATGCCAAATTTAGCAAATGTGAATTCTGGTTGAAGAAAGTACCTTTCTTGGGTCACATCTTATCTGAAGATGGAATTTTTGTAGACCCATCTAAAGTACAAGAGGTCATGGATTGGAAGGCCCCGACTTCGGTTCATGAAGTTCGGAGTTTTCTGGGGCTAGCAAGCTACTATCATCGTTTCATTTTGAGAAGGATGAAAAGTTCAATTGGACTCCGGAGTGTGAAGCTGCTTTTTAGACTTTGCAAACCTTGCTAACTACAGCTCCTGTTTTAGTACAACCCGACATTGAGAAGCCTTTCGATGTGTTCTGTGATGCATCAGGTACAGGATTGAGGTGTGTGCTCATGCAAGAAGGTCGAGTTATTGCCTATGCTTCCTGACAATTGTGAAAGCATGAAGTCAACTACCCTACACATGATTTGGAGCTTGCAGCAGGTGTTCACGCCTTGAAGATATGGAGACATTACTTGTTGGGAAACGTATGTCACATATACACTGATCACAAGAGTCTCAAATATATGTTTACTCAACCTGAGCTGAACATGAGGCTGCGTCGATGGTTAGAGCTGATCAAGGACTATAATTTGGAAGTGCACTACCATCTAGGAAAAGCCAATGTTGTAGCAGATGCCTTGAGCTAGAAGTATCATTACAAT
The DNA here is from genome assembly GCA_904845875.1 of Miscanthus lutarioriparius. Lineage (NCBI taxonomy): Eukaryota > Viridiplantae > Streptophyta > Magnoliopsida > Poales > Poaceae > Miscanthus > Miscanthus lutarioriparius. The sequence goes on along the minus strand of CAJGYO010000014.1, from coordinate 54,354,522 downwards.
TCTCTGTTGGAGGATGGGTTTAATTTGTTACATCCTATTATGCTACACAATATCACTGTCAGTTGTTCACTTGAAAGCAAAATCATCGAGCTATAGAAGACAGATGTAGGTGTATTTCACATTAAGAGAAAGATGAAAGAACAGGAAACCAAACATTTTAAGTTGGATGAAATAGGTGTGCTATGGTTTGAGGACCGACTAGTGGTACCAAAAGACCAAGAACTTAGAAATCAAATTCTAGATGAGGCGCATTCATCCAAGTTGTCTATCCATCCGGGAGTAACAAGATGTACCAAGACTTGAAGACCCATTTTTGGTGGACCAAGATGAAGAAAGAGATCGCCGCCTATGTTGCTAGGTGTGATAATTGCAGTAGAGTCAAGGTCATTCATTTGAAATCCGCTGGATTACTGCAACCTTTATCTATTCTAGGCTAGAAATGGGAGGAAATAAGTATGGACTTTATTACAGGCCTCCCACTGACACAACAAGGTCACGATTCTATATGGGTCATTGTAGATCACCTTACCAAGTCAGCGCATTTTATATCGGTTAATACGGCGTATCACGTTGGGAAGTACGTTTCTCAAATCATCAGACTACATAGAGTACTAAGGATCATAATCTCAGATCGGGGACCATAGTTTATAGCTCACTTCTGGGAACACTTGCACCAGTCCTTGGGAACTAAACTAATCAGAAGTTCAGCATATCATCAACAAACTTCAGGATAGACCGAGCGAGTGAACTAGATCTTAGAAGACATGCTGAGAGCTTGTGTTATATCCTCCAAGGGTTCATGGGAGAAATGGCTACCTTTAGCCGAGTTTTCCTATAACAACAGTTATCAAGAGAGCATCACCTTTTGAAGCCTTGTACGGTCGGAAATTTAGAACTCCCTTGAATTGGATTGAGCCCGAAGAAAGAAGATACTATGGCATAGATTTTGTCACTGAAGCAGAAGAGCAAGTACGCATCATTCTACAGCATATGAGAGCAGCTCAGTCTAGACAAAAGAGTTATGTTGATAAAAGAAGAAGACCACTAACCTTTGAAGTGGGAGACTGTGTACTTAAAGGTTTCACCCCTAAAGGAGTGTAGAGATTTGGAGTAAAAAGGAAGCTTGCGCCTAGATATGTAGGGCCATACCAGATTATCAAACGGAAGGGAAATGTTGCCTACAAGTTACAACTTCCTCCTAAGATGAGTGCTATATTCGATGTCTTCCATATTTCCTAGTTAAAAAGATGTCTTCGCATACGTGATGAAGCTATTGCACCCACCAACATTAAGCTCCAATTGGATTTGACTTATGAAGAGAAGCCAATCTGAGTGCTAGAAGAAATGGAAAGAGTAACACGGAGCAAAGTCATTAAGTTCTACAAGGTGGTGTGGAATAACCACAGTGAACAAGATGCCACTTGGGAATGGGAAGATTATTTGCGTGAAGTTTATCCCGCCTTTTATGAAAAATGGTAGGTCTTGCAAATCTCGGGATGAGATTTCTATAAGGGGAGGAGCTATAACACCCTAGTGTTAAGCATTGCATTTGGCACTTGCATTTCATGAGCACAAAGCATCATCCAAGCATTCATGAGCATGAGCATATGAAGTTTCATTTCATTTACCTTCTCTTTATCACATGTGATGTTGCTCATATTGTCGGTGCAAAAACGTGTCAATGCACTGGGCACACAGCAAGCCAGAAGGATCTACTTGATGGAGCAAGGCTGGTGATCCACTTGGCTTCAACGCAGGGCTAGCTGATCCTTTGAATTCCTCCCGAGGCATGCCAGTCAATTTGACCTGCAATTGATAAGGAGAGAAAGTTTATTAGTAATTTAAGGTGGAACATGCTGATTTTGCCTAGACAGTTCCAAGTGTGCCGCTTCGGGAGCAGCCAGACGGGAAAAATCAACTAAACGGCCGATACGCGAAGAAATCGGCTATTATGGACTGTAAAGCTCGTGGATCGTGATTGATTTTATGTTAACAAGTACAATACACGTAGATTTGAGTAAAATCATCAGCTTAGGTGAGTATTACCAATGTAAAGCATTGAGCCAATAAATCTAACCAGAAAGGATATAACATGCGAACAAATCGACTGTTTAGTAGAAATGGATCTACAAACGCTCTGAATCTAATCTGTTACCATCAACAGTGAGGTTCGACTGGATCGATGGTAGCTATGATGATAATAACAAACCAAAACCAAAGAATCCATAAAACCATCTATACATTAACAGGCTTTCCGAAAGACATGCTATATGCGTGAAAGCTCAAGCAAATCGGCTAAAATAGCCGATTCAGGTGGAAAAGGGACTACAACATGTGAATAATCGACTATTTAACATGGACAAAACTATGAACTCATCAGACTTAACTTGCTATCTCTAACAGTGGGGTTCGACCAGATCGATGGCAGCCGTGATAAAGACAACAAATCAAACCTTCAAAGTAAATAGATCTATTCACATTTAATAGAATCATGAAGACACACTATAGGCGTTAAAGCATAGGCGATTGGCTATTTAGCCGATGCAGGCATAGCAAATAGTTAACGTCACACTTGATCGAGAACAAATCTACCGACTAGCATCCTCTGATCTAAAGTGCCATCAGTGGGGATTGACCGGATCGTTGTAGCCATAACAGCGAACTATAGACCAAATTTAACTAGCCAGCAATCCTCCTCAAGATCGGACATGCCTTAACTACGTACTATGCACGATCAAGATCGAAATAGAACAACCAATGAAATATAACCCATCGCTCAAAGTAAGAAACATCATATTGTAGCAAAGCAATCAAAGAACTAAAAGGATGTAAGGCTAATCTAGATCGATCTCGACCAGGTAGGTTGATGTTGCTGAAAATTAATAATAATAAGAACATCAGCCAGATTGGTAACTTAATGAATCTACCCAAAGGATGCCACTCTTAGATAGAGTCAATAACTTGACCTTGATCTAATTCGAGCAGTGGAGGTCGAACTTAACCAATGAAGCCGTACTTGAAGTAGATAAGAGTCGATAACTAGCTTATACTAGAGTTGACAGTGGAGGTCGAACTTAACTGATGCAGCCATACAAACAGAAGCATAAGCCATGATGGTACTTACAGACAAGCTGGAGGTCGGCTGGACCGATGTAGCCCTGCTTATTGAAGAACTCACCGAGATCTACACTACTCCTACTCCTAAGGGTTGGTGTAAAACCAAAAAAAGGAACTTGTATTGATTGATTGGATGTCCTTTTACAATAGCCGAGGTCCAATATTTATACTCGGAGCCTAAGGATGAATCCTACTTAAGTACGACTCATTACAATCTTTGGTATAAAAGAAAACATTCCTAACTTAAGATAACTTGGACCCAAATCTTTCCCTTTTTGTAGAGTCCAACATATTTCTCGACGCCAATTGTAGCTCATTGTCGTTATCTGCTGACGCCATTCGAAGAGAGTCGATTCCAGTGACGCATCTGAATCAGCTGATATCGACCCTTATGCAATTGATTCCTTGATGACATAATCTTGGAAGCTTTGAGTTCCCATGTTCTTCTTCCCAAATTTTGGTGTAAACACATGCCCCCCAATTTTGGGATAAATGTGATTTTATTCCAAAATTACCACGTCTGTACCCGCCGATGGGCCCTATCAATAGAATATCATCGACAATCGTCCGAGGGGTATCCCATGAAGGTAGATTGATCGGCAGAGATGCGTGTAATCGAGAACAAGAAGGAAACATAGACACACGAGTTAGACTGGTTTAGGCCGTCAGTACGACATAATACCCTACTCCTATGGTCTGTTGTTGGATTGTATTAGCTATCGTATGATATTGCGTGTCTTTGGAGGGTGTCCCTGCCCGCCTTATATAGTCCGGGGTAGGGTTACAAGTTGGTTAGATCTAGGAGATAACCAGAAAGTAATAACATATTACAGGAATCATGGGATCATATGTATCCTAACAGATCTCATAGTATCTTCAGGATATCTTTTCGGTGTCTTGCAGGACGCGCCGAACAATGCCATGTCCCACAAGGCTTCGTCTTGTGGGCTAGGACACCCCTAGGGGCATAGCCCATGTGGTCCGCCATGGGTATCCAGGGTCAGCCCCCCCACAGCTAGTCCCTGAGCGCCTTGTATCCGTTGTGCAACGCCATCTTGAGCTTGTCCGAGCAGGTGCGAACAAAACCAAGCAATAAAACTCATGGTCCGACCACCGTGATGAGTTGCCGAGCAGTTGTGAACCATCGCTGAGCAGTGTGAACCGTCACCAAGCAGCGTGAACCATCGCCGAGCAGCGTGAACCATCGCCGAGCAGTGTGAACCATCACCGAGGAGCATGAACCATCGCCGAGCAGCGTATCCCAAGTTAGGATTGCCATAAGGATGTAAGGAGCTCAAGTTCAAAATCAAAAATTTCCTCGCAGTGGACCAAGTGTGCTCACTTAGAGTCCGACCATGAGAAAGGGAGATAGTCTTCTTCAGCTTCGGGAGGCGTAGAGTCTTCTAGATTATAGCAAACACACGCACCACGAGGTGAAGTGTGCCCACTTAATCCCCGAGCCTGACAATAGGTGATGTAGTCACATGGTGCCAGGGTCCAAAGTAAAGAAAAGGACAAGACCAGCCGAGCAGGCAGCTAGTCCCCGGGTGTAGCCCTAAAATGAGAAAAGCACATTCACCGCAAGGTGAAGTGTGCCCACTTAGTCCCCGAGCCTGACAGTAGGTGACGTGGTCACATGGTGCTATGGTCAGAAACAGTCAATAGAAGAAAGTCCCCAGTGCGGTGAGGAACCAAGTCGTATTGATGACACCGTCCCTGTCGATGTTTCGAACAAACACCGGCGAGTAAATTTATAATTGTTGCGCGTTAGGCCCGGATGGTGCACTAAAGGACACAAGGTTTATACTGGTTTAGGCTGAATGTTCCTACATCCAGTCTGCTACTGCTTGTGTTATCAGTACTGAAAAAGATTCGTAGTAGGGGGTACAAACGGTCGAGAGATGGAAAGATCCCAAGTCTCTGATGGAATGGTCGAAAGGATGCCAAGAGCTTGGTCACTGCTTGGCAGTATGCATGATGTGTTGTGTGTTGAACTGATCCCCCCGGTAGGGGTGTCCTGCCCTCCCTTTTATAGACCAAGGGGGAGTAGGGGTTACAAATGGGAGAAAGAGGAAGGAACCAAAGGCTGAGAGAGTCCTTTGAGGGCGTCGGGTCTTCCTTTTCCCTTGAGCCTGCCCAGCTGACAGGGCAGACCATGCTAGGGATAGCATGTTCTGCCAATCCTGATGGGGCTGGGCTCTGACTTCATTTCAACGAGTGGTCATGTCCCATCCTCCCCCGGCAGACAGTGCGGTGCGGTGCGTCAGGGCACCGAGCCATGACTCTATGGGGAGTAGATGGGGAAATGGCTATATGTCTATCACTGTAGATGATGTGAGTTCTTCCTTAGATTGTAGCAGTTGTCATATGCCTGTGTTAGTATCCGCGCCCGAGGGCTGATGGCGGCGCCTACAATACTGTGGGACAAAAGTCGGCGCTTACAGCACTATTTGAGCACTGTTAGGTCGGAAAGGGCTTAAAGCGCCCGTCCCATCGTATCCTGGCGGTACCTTCCTGCAGGCGTGCAGGGCATGGTCCTTGGTACTGTGGTTGACTTGAATGTCATGTCGTACCCTGTGCTTGCCATCATGAAGGAGCAGGGTGCAATCCTTGGGTGAGGCGGAGCCTGCCCTCAACCATTGGGCAAGGCAGAGCCGACCCTCGGATGTCGAGCAGGGCAGAACTGGCCCTCAGATGTCGGGCAGGGCGGAGCTAGCCCTCAGTCATCGGGCGAGGCAGAGCTAGCCCTTAGCCATCGGGTGAGGCAGAGCCTAATCCTCGGGGGCCAGGGGAGGTGGAGCCAGCCCTTTGCCATCGGGCAAGGCGGAGCCTAGCCCTCAGGGGTCGGGCGAGGCGGAGCCAGCCCTTAGCCGTCGTGCGAGGCGGAGCCTAGCCCTCAGGGGTCAGGCAAGGCGGAGCCAGCCCTTAGCCATCGGGCGAGGCAAAGCCAAGCCCTCGGGGGTCGGGCGAGGTGGGGTCAGCCCTTAGCCGTCGGGCGAGGCGGAGCCAAACCCTCGGGGGTCGAGCGAGGTGGAGCCAATTCTTCCGTCATTCGGGCAAGAAGCGTAGCAGTGTTCTTGTCTGACCGGAAGCGCCAACGTTCGATGGTTATTAGTTTCACCTCATTGGGTACCTCGGTATTAGGTCCCGATAGTAGCCCCCGAGCCCCTGGGTGATTCGGATAGAGTCGCCTAGGGGGTATTTTGACTTGCCAGAGGGTGCGCATGAGCGCACCCGACGGGTGTAGCCCCCGAGCCCCTGGGTGATTCGGATAGAATCACCCGGGGGGTATTTTGATTCGCCAGAGGGTGGGCGCGAGTGCACCCATCGGGTGTAGCCCTCGAGCCCCTAGTTGATTCAGATAGAATCGCCTGGGGGGTAGTTTCGGACCCGTCGCGGGTAAGGCTGTGAGATTTGGTTTTTGTCAGTTGGATAGTTTTAAGGAAACCTTGGTATCCCGTTCACGGGTATTTCATCCTGGGTTAGCCTAGCTGGGGCTCGACTGTGGGTTGAGAGCCTACTGATGCTCGTGTCCCTGAGTCCTGGTCACTTGCGGGCCCATCCCTCGTTGGGACGGCCATTGAGACTATTGGGCCAGCCCTTGGACCCATATTCCCTCGGTGGGAAAAGAGTCTCGGTCTGCTTGGGGAAGGCGAACCGTCTGACGCGATTTTGGTGGGAAAGGATAGGGATCGCGGGTGCGTATCCCACGACGTGACGTGGTGGTGTGTCATCGCAGGATCAGAGATCGGGGCGAACGGTTGCCCTTCTTGCATCCATCGCCCCTATAGAACCATGGGGTTCACCCCTAGAGTTCCGTACTTCGCCTCCTCACCTTCGCATCTACAGCCTCCGCCGCCAATCGCCTGAGCCTCCCGCACCCGTATTGCAGCCACCGTCAAGCTTGCATCCGCATCGCCGCCGCCGTCGAACTCGTAGCTGTCTTCTTTCCTTCCATTTTAATGGAGTCATGGTGCATATCCAACATTACCCCTCAGTGCCTAGAGGGACTCATCCACTGTGGCCTCCTTCGCCCGCTGACCACCACCGAGGAGTGGCGGTTGCTCGGTGATGAGGATGAGCTGTCGCCGCCCGGAGGGTATGTCGTGTCTTTCACTCACTTCCACGAGCGGGGATTCGCCATACCTACCCACCAGTTCCTTCGGGGGCTGTTGGATTACTAGTAGGTGGAGTTGCAGCACCTCACCCCCAATGCGATCCAGCACATTGCGGCGTTCATCACCCTGTGCAAGGGATTCTTGGGGATTAGTCCCCAATTTGACATGTGGCGGCATGTCTTCGTCGTCAATCTTCTGAAGAAGCGGGTCGGGAAGCAAGAGCTGCACGTGCCGGTGGGATGCGCCGGCATTCACCTCCGCAACAACTGGGCAGAAGCATACCCATTAATGCATCTGTCGACCTCCAACAAGGGGTGGCATTCGCAATGGTTCTATGTCAAGGATGACGCCGCCGCCTCATTGCCAGTTTTCTCTGGGCGCGTCATCGCGGACGCCCCGGGGTCATGGAAGTGGGGTGTCCCGGCCAAGGAAAAGAAGAACATCAATGACCTTCTCGTCGCCCTCCAAACCCTGAAGGACAGGGGCATGAAGGGATCGGGGATTATCAGCACCTACCACGTGAGGAGGGTGGCGTCGCTGATGGCGCGCGCACTTCCCTTGCACCAGATAGTGCCTGGAGCGTCGTTCGAAGGGACGGTGCTTGTCAACGAAGCGCTCCCTCCCACTGAAGTGGCGCAGCGCATCAAGGAGGTGATGGAGCCTTCGAAGGACACAGCAGGCGTCATCCTTGACTATGTGTATCCGGTGCCGAGGCATCCCCCAATGCGGCCATAACCGGGGTTTATTGACTTCGTAAGTTTTCTTTCCCCGTGCTCCCCTTTTTACTTGAATTTTCAACCCCTTGATGCTAACCTCGGGATAGCGGGACCAGCCGAGGGGACTATTCTTCAAGGACAGCCCGGCTCCGTTGCTGAAGGATCGAATCCTGGCGGCAGCGAATCGCACCGTGGCCAAGTGGGATAGGAGGACGATTGAGCTAAGGAAGAAGAAGATGTTATGGAAGCAGCAAGCGCGGGATTGAGGAGAGGAGGCAGGCAACGATGATGACGATGACAAGGAGTCTAGCGAGGTACCAGCCGACATGGATTGGGATGTCCTAGAGGGTGAAGATTCACTGACAGACACCCAACTGTCCACGTAGGGACCCTTCCCATTCCACGTGGAGGGAAGTGAGTCCGTGAGGCCAGCGGAGCCGGACCCTTCCTTGGGTCCGGTGGGAGCCGGTGGATCCACCGCCACACCCGGGGTGCTGGCGGAGGATTGATGGATGAGAGGAGGTGGATCTACAGCCGCCCCCGAGGTGCTGATGGAGGGGGGTGGCTCAGTCACTGCGCCCTCGGAGACAAGGGAGACGAGCCCCCCTGTCCGGGAGCAGGGGGCAGGCTCAAAACGGTCCCGCCCAGACGAGTTGGAGCAGGGGTCTGGGGGTTCATCCCCAAAACATTCCCACCACCCAAAGGCGCCAGAGTAGGTCACCGATTCCCCTATTTCCCCCCCTGTTTTTTTGTTTTGACCTTATGCCTTTTACCTCTTGTAGATTATTGCGACGAGGCTGTTCTCTGGGGCTGGCGCCCAAGAAGAGCCTTGCCCTTTAGGCGGGATGGACACCATTGCCCGATGTTGCTCCTGTTTCGGGCAGGAGCGGCACTGATGTTGTGGCCTCGTTGGCCGATCCGGCGCCGCCTACCGTGGCGCCCACGCCCTCGGTGGTTGCCGAGCAAGCGGCGGTGGAGGTGGCTCCACCATCTACGTCGGAGCGAGCGGAGTTGCTGCCCGTGTTGGTGGCATCCTCCATGGTGGGCGTGGCACTGCAAGCCGAGGGTCCAGCATCACCAGTGGTGGTGGCCATGACCGCGCCAAGCCAAGAGTGGCCGGATGCAACCACGGTGGTGCCAGAGTGGGCGGTGGAATCCACACCATCGGCGGCCCAGGTTGTAGCGCCCGAGGCATTCTAGACGAAGGAGGACATGGCCGGAGGGTCTCTAGGCATCATGGCAGTGGTGGAGAGGACCAGCGGGGGGTTGCCCTCAGACTTGGTGCCGGGGGGTAGCCGCTCGCCCACGCGGGGTGAGTTGCCGCTCCGCTGGATGGATCCCCGAGACCCAACGCCGACTCTCTTCTTGCTCGACGATGCTACCAAGAGCATAGAGCGGGGGAGTCTTGACGAAGGGATCTCGGTGATGATGGGTGTCCTGGATCAGGCCCGGGTTGTCCTACGCGACGTCATCATTCCCATTGGCTGGGTATCCTCTTGATCTTTCGTCTTGCTTTCTTCTTGTCTTCATGTATTTTTGTATTTTTGATACCGGTCTTCTTTTCAGTCCCTTATTGCTCATAGCCGGGACAAATCCCGATTCCTCCGTGAGCAAAAGGTGGAATGGGACCGCCTCACTGAGGAGGCCCGACTATGGAAAGATGTGGGTACGTAGCTTGCTGCCGCCCAGCAGCCGGAAGCCGAGGCGTGTCGGGACATGGAGGAGATCCATGGGATGTTCGAGGACCTATCAGCGAGGGTGAAGCAGGACAAGGAGGTGGCCGCCAGGGTCTGAAAGGAGTGGGATGAGCTGCTCCAGAAGGATGCCAATGCCAGCCAGCAGGCCGTCGAGCTCCTGGCGGAGCTAGAGACGGAGCGGGATCTCAAGCTAAAGGCCGAGGATAGGTCCGTGGCGCTGCAGCGAAGGGTGGATCAGGATATAGAGGTGATTTCCCAGCTACGCAGGGAGTGAGATGAGTTGCTCCATACTATAGAAAGGCTCCGATCGGAGCACGGCATGGTCCGCGAGGAGCGCGACCGGGCTGTTTGAGAGCGTGACGAGGCGTATCAAGTGGTCAACTCCCTCTAGGCAGATCTTGGAGTCACGGTGACCCAAATGTTGGAGGCCGAGAGCATCTCTGTCGGGCTGGACAAGGAGCTCGCTAAAGTGCAGGGGATCCTTCAGGTCGAGAGTGACGAGCAGATCTTCTACGCGCCGCTGTCGGGGTGGTCTTTGATGACCTGGTGGTGGCGCAGCCGGAGGAAACCAGCTCACTTGCGGCTCGTGCCATGGGTATCATGGCGCGGGTGGGCCAGCTTGAGGAGGACGCCTTTCATGCCAGGATCACCCAAACCTTCACTGTTGCTCGCTCTCATTATTATTGGGAGATCAACTTGGAGGTAATGAGCCTCGGCTTCGCGCCCGGCTATGAAGACTCTGAGCTGGATGAGATTGAGAAGGCGGTGACTCCCCTTGTGTGGAACCTGGTGAGCAGGATAAAAGACATGGTTCTCCCTTTGAGGAAGTAGTTAGTTTGAACAAGTTTGATAAACATTTATCTATAATATGTGGACAAGTGTCGGTACTTTCGTGTCCAAAAATAGATTCATGATTTCGTTTTGCAATTTTGTTTTGTTTGTTTGATCTTCCCTTTTTGCAATGAAAAGAGGCTTATGTGATCCGACCCTTCTGCTCATTTAGGACTGTAGGGCCTGAGGTGTTTAGGGGAAGTTTTGATCATGCTGGTGAGCAAAATTACCATAGCCGTCTAGGCGTGGGCTTTTTGCGGTCTTACCTATCTATTCCCCCAAACCTTGCTGCCAGTCTTGATGCGAGGAAAAGGTCTTGATGTAAAGACTATTTTGAAAAAAGAGAGGAGGTACTCATAACTTTGTCAGCCCTCGAGTGAGATCCGACCCCTTGCGGTTGCTAGGGTCAGATGTTACTGGAGACTGGAGCAAGGGTAGCGAACTTACTCTTGCATTCGCACATACCCCTTACTTAGGATTTTGGCGATCGCTGCGTGACTATGCATTTGGCCTTATCGCTGGCCCGGCCTTCCCCGAGCCCCCGCACATGATGGGGATTCGGTCAAGGGCTGACTCGTTTTGTGACTGTCGCCCCGTCCGTGGTTTCCGTAACTGGAGGGGTTAAGGCGACGTCACTTGCCTCGACGGCTCGAGTGACGTGCTTTATGAGCTTGCTAACGGGGATGTTCGGATGGAATCCAATCCCATTTGCTTTGCGACAGGGTTGGCAAAGCCCTTGGGTTGCATTCCGTTGCTCCATGACCCGTCTTCCAATAGATTCCCCCTCAATGGGGATTCTATGGGCTCGGCTAGAGGCTGGATTGAACTAGAAGGTTGAGATGACCCTATCCGCCTCAATGCGGGTTGGGCAAAGGCCGCTGAGGCTCATCTGCATTTTCTCCCCTGGCTCTTGTTCGACGCGAGGCGGCCCTGGACCCTCCATGGGTCAGCCTTTAAACCTCGGCCTCTCGATCTCGGATCGAGCAGCTCGAGCCCCCAAGCCCCTTAGGGTCTAATGGGGGTTGGCCGTGTTTCACACGTCACCCTGTCCTCGATTTCCGCAACTGGAGGGGCTGAGTTGGCGACACTTGCCTCAATGGCTCGAGTGTCGTGCTCAATGAGCTCGCCTTCGGGTATGTTCGTGTGGAATTCGGGTCCATCATTCACTGACGGCGTCGGTAGAGCCCTCATGTGGCATTCCACTACTTCTTAACCCGCCTCCCAGCAGATGCCTGAGCCGTTCGGTAGGCTCAGGTGGCCCATTGGCCTCTCCTCGATGGAGATTTTGTGGATTTGGCTCGGGGTTAGAATTGAATGAGAAAGGTTGAGATGTCCCTGTCCGCCTCTGAGCGAGGTCGGGTAAGGCCGCTGGGGCTCATCTCGGTTTTTCTCCCCTGTCTCTGTTTGACGCGAGGCGGCCTCGAGCCCTTTGTGGGCCGAACTTTGAACCTCGGTCAGTCTCAGCTCATGTCAAATGAGGCGGCTGCCGCTTCGTGACGTGACACGAAGTGTTGAGATGCAGCGATTTGCATATGCAACGTTTAGATGATGGGATTAATGTGCGATTTAATTGAAATGACAGCGGGGGTCGGTAACGTTACCTCAGTGGCATGAGCGTCGAGAAGCTCTTACTGGACATGTTCATGCGGGCTTCAAGTCCGACGTTTGTGATGGGGCCGGTGTGACCTGCACAAGCATCACGATTTTCTGTTTCTGTCTCTCGACGGCGATTCGAGCCGTTCGATTGACTTTTAAGCGACCTAACAGCTTCTCCTAGAAGGAGATTCTGCAGGCGGGCCCTCCGAACCCTTCTCAAGAAGGTGGATGCAAAAACTTGGGGTATGGGGAACTGTGAATTCAATTATGCTGGTGAACAAAAACACCATAACCGTCGGGGCATAGGGTCTAGCGATTCGTCCAGTTTTAATCAAAGTTTTACACCCGCACCCCGTGTCTCTGGTTTTTTTAAATGTAAGGAGGGGTCAAGTGATGAGGATGTCTAAACAAATAGACACCCTTGGCAGCCCCAGAGCAATGTCCGTGCCTCTGCTGTTGCTGGGGTCAGAAGCTCGGTAATGAAATTAACACGCAAAGTAAGTAAACATAGGTGCTTATCTTTTAGCGGTCGTTCGCTCGTTGTTTTACCTGGGCCGTCTGATCGACCTAGGAGGCCTGTTGGGCCCCCCTGGGCGGGGGTTCCATTGTTTTATGGACCTTCCCAGGGAAGCGGAGAGTCACCTACATGCGGGTGCACCCCGGTCCTCGTGCTCGGCGTGTGGTGGTGGGGGGCCATGCCCGGGTAACGTTCTGTTTGACCAGGCGGTGTCTCATCGACCAGGGTGCGTCCCGTCGGTCCAGGCGTGTCCCCTCGGATTCCCGTCAGCATTGATTTCCCATCTGCATTGAATAGAGGAAGGCAGAGAGTTTTTCGCCCCAACCTTTCGCCTTTCCTTAGCTGTTGCGCCTCTTCCTTAAATAGGGAGGGGGAGGGGAGTTCTTGTCCCACTCCTTCACCAGCCTCTGAGCCGCTACCTCTTATCCTTCCTTTCCACCGAATGCGTTCGTGCGTCGTAGTGGTTACTAAGTGAGAGAGGGTAATGCTAGGGAGAGAAAAGCTCACAGATCCGCTCGTGTATCCAAAGCGTGATGTTGAGCTGGAGGTCATCCAACATAGATGAGGTGGTGCTAGCCACCTTTGTTGAGAAGGGGCCGCTGCTGCCAAAAGAGGAGGGGCCCTGGAGGGTGCCGAGCATCGTCGGCTTTACCGTCATTCATTGCAGTCTTTCTTTGGCGGGAGACACCCCCCGCCCAGACGCCATTGTTAGGGTTGCGGCGGATGATGATGGCGTAGTCCCTAGATGCCCCGGTGGGGGTGCCATTGTTAGGGTTGCGGCTGATGATGATGGCGTAGTCCCTGAACTCCCCGGCGGAGGTGCCATTGTTAGGGTTGTGGCTGATGACGATGGCGTAGTCCCTGGATGCCCCGGCGGAGGGCACCATAGTCACCGGCGTGGTGCTCGACATTGCAGATGATGGCACCTTCGAGGATCCCGTGGCGCGGTAGGACGTCGCCGATGGAGAGCATGGTGTGGCGACCATAGCAGTACTCATAGTAGAGCTAGTCAGGGACTGTAATTAAATAAGTTTGTGGGGGAGCCCCTAAGTGAATAGTCTTTGGTATTTATGAGTACATTAGTCCTTTTTGTGATGAAATCACTTTGTAAGCAATGAGTTTTGTGCGAAAAAATGAATAAGTTTTCAACTTTCGCAACGGCAAACAGCCTTTCGGCTTTTCTTCCTCTTTTTGTAAAAGAGATTTTGGTGCCTTCCGACCCTTCTCAAAGCTAAAGTCACAAAAAACTAGGAGTGTGGGGGACGCAGTTCTGATTACGCCGGTGAGCTAGGAGGTCGTAGCCGCTGGGGCATGGGTTTCCCACAGTCCTACCGGTTATGCTCAGATTTTGTCTCCCTAATTCCTGGCCTTTAGGACTTGTCATGAGAAAAGAGGGAAGACTTAGAGAATGTTTGCAAAGATAACATAGAGAGTGTTTTGTCAGATAAATGTACTTATATCAGCCCCCGAGTGAGGTCTGACCCCTCACCATTTGCAGGGGTCGGAGGTCGCTAAAGATTGGGGATTTCTGAAGAAAACTGATAAGACAAGGTATGCATTTATTTAATGGTAAAAACGACATAGCTGCTCAATGTTCTAGGCATTGGTGAAGACCTAGCCATCGATGGTTTTCAGCTTGTAGGCACCTGGCCAGAGTACTTCCGCGACAACGTACGACCCCTCCTAGGGTGGGGAGAGCTTGTGGTGGTCCTTGTTGCTCTGCACCAGGCGGAGAACAAGGTCCCCAATGCTGAAGGCTTGGTCCCGCACCCATCGGCCGTGGTACCGTCGCAATGCCTGTTGGTACCGTCGCAATGCTTGTTGGTACTTGGCTGTGGTACCGTCAGGCGATGTCACGGGCTTCGTCTAGTTGGTCCATGGCGTCTTCATGGGATGCCTCGGCTCCCTGTTCATTGTACGCTCTGATTCTTGGCGCTCCATAGTCGAGGTCCATTGGGAGGATGACCTCGGAACCATAGACCATGAAGAAAGGCATGTAGCCGGTGGCCTGGCTGGGAGTTGTCCTCAGACTCCATAGCACTACAGGGAGCTCGGCGACCCAGCGTGCGCCAAATTTGTTCAACCGATTGAAGATCCTAGGCTTAAGGCCCTGTAGGAGCATGCCATTTGCACGGTCAACCTGCCCGTTCGTTTGGGGGTGCGCGACGGCCACCCAATCGACTCAGATGTGCTGTTCATCGTAGAATCGAATGAATTTCTTAATGGTGAACTGCGTGCCATTGTCTATGATGATGGAGTTTGGTACTCCAAAGCGATGGATGATGTCGAGGAAGAACAGCACAGCTTGCTTGGATTTGATCACGGAGATCAGCCAAGCTTCGATGACAAGCAAGTGGGTGTGCCCCAGGGCGCCTTTTTGAGAGGCCCAACCAGGTCGAGCCCCCAGACCGCGAAGGGCCACGTGATGGGGATCATCTGGAGTTCCTGGGCTAGGAGGTGAGTCTGTCGAGCGTAGTACTAACACCGTTCGTAGGTGCGTACAATTTTCTCGGCTTCGGCTACTGCAGTGGCCTAGTAGAAGCCCTGTCGGAATGCATTCCCAACCAAGGTTCTTGGCGCGACATGGTGACCGTAGGCCCCACCGTGGATGTCACTCAGCAGAAGTCTTCCCTGATCGATGGGGATACATAGTTGCAGGATCCCGGTGTGGCTTCATTTGTAGAGTTCACCCTTTACAAGAATGAAGGATTTGGCGCGACGTGCGAGACGTCGAGCCTCTGTCTTGTTCGTTGGCAGTGTGTCGTAGAGGAGGTAGTCGAGGTAGAGTGTTCTCCAGTCATCCAGAGGGTCAGGCTCTGTCGCTGGATCCTCTTCAAGCTCCATGACATTGGGACTGGGCGGAGCCATTGGTTGGTCAACCCCCGGGGCTAGATCAGATGGGCCATCGTCGGCCCGCTCTGACCCTTCATAGCGCATGGAGGGTTTGTGCTAGTCGCTGGCGAAGACGCCTGTCGACACTGGTTCTCGACCGGACGCCACCTTCACAAGTGCGTCGGCCGCCTCATTGAGGCGCCTTGGGATGTGATTGCGTTCGAAGCCATCGAACTTGTCCTCCAGCCATCGGACTTCTTGGCAGTACGTAGCCATCTTGGCATCATGGTAGCTTGACTCCTTCATGACTTGGTCAACGACCAGCTGAGAGTCACCCCGAATGTCGAGGCGTCGGATGCGTAGGCCGTTGATGAGTGCTTCGTATTCGACCACGTTATTTGACAAGGGGAAATGGAGCCAAACCATGTACCTCATGCGGACCCCAAGGGGTGATACAAAGACTAGCCCCACGCCAGCGCCCTTTTTCATTAGCGATCCATCAAAGTACATTGTCTAGTACTCTTGATCGACGACCGCCGGTGGTGTCTGGACCTCGGTCCATTCGGCGACAAAGTCAGCCAATACCTCGGATTTGATCGCCGTTCGGGAGGCATATGTGATGCCTTGATCTATCAGCTTGAGTGCCCACTTTGTAGTTCTTCCCGTGGCATCCTGGCTCTAGATGACCTCACCGAGGGGAACGACGTCACAACTGTCACGGGATGTTATTCGAAGTAGTGGCGCAACTTCCTCTTGGTGATAGACGGTGTAAAGGAGCTTCTGGATTTGGGAGTAGCGAGTTTTGGAGTCGGATAGTACCTCGCTGATGATGTACACAGGGCGCTGCACCTTGAGGGTGTGCCCCTCTTCCTCCTGCTCTACTACCAGGGCGGCGCTGACCACTTGCGTGGTGGCCGCTATGTATAGCTAGAGGGATTCTCCGCTGCTTGGAGGAAGTAGGATTGGGGGTCTTGTCAGAAGTAGTTTGACCATGTCAAGCACCTCCTGGGCCTCAGATGTCCACTCAAAGCAGTTGGCTTTCTTTAGGAGCCGATAAAGGGGGAGTCCTCGATCGCCGAGGCATGAGATGAATCGCCTGAGGGCGGCGAGGCACCCTGTGGTTCGCTGAACCCCCTTTATGTTTTGAATCGGGCCCATCCTTGCGATGGCTGAGATTTTCTCTAGGTTGGCTTCGATGCCACGCTCAGACACAATGAAGCTGAGCAGCATACCTCTTGGGACCCCGAAAACACATTTCTCAGGATTGAGTTTGATGCTGTTTGCCCTGATTTTGCAAAGGTTTGCTCAAGATCGGCAATGAGGTGGTCAGCCCGTTTGGACTTAACTACGATGTCGTCAATGTAGGCCTCAACGGTCCAACCGATGAGGTCCCCAAAGCATCTGAGCATACATTGCTGGTACGTTGCCCCAGCGTTCTTTAGACCGAACGACATTGAAACGTAGCAGAACGATCCGAAGGGGGTGATGAAAGACGTCGTGAGTTGGTCGGACTCTTTCATCGCAATTTGATGATAGCCGGAGTACGCATCAAGGAAGCAGTGGGTTTCGCACCCTGAGGTAGAGTCGACTATTTGGTCTATGCGTGGCAAAGGAAATGGATCTTTTGGGCACACCTTGTTGAGGCCCGTATAGTCAACACACATCCTCCATTTCCTGCTCTCCTTTTGTACAAGGATGGGATTGGCTAACCACTTTGGGTGGTGTACTTCCTTGATGAATCCGGTGGCCAACAGTTTTGCTATCTCTTCACCGATGGCCCTACACTTTTGCTCGTCGAAGCGGCGTAGGCATTGCTTCATTGGCTTGGAGCCTAGATGGATTTTCAAGGTATGCTCGGTACCTCCCTCGGAATGCCTAGCATATCCAAGGGTTTCCACACAAAGATGTTTTTGTTGTCGTGGAGGAAGTCGATGAGTGCGCTTTCCTATTCGGAGGAGAGCGTGGTACCAATGCGCACCATTTTACCCTTGGGGCTACTGGGATCTATGAGGACCTCCTTGGAGCCCTCTGCCGATTTGAACGACCTGGTCGATTTCTTCGCGTCAGGCGCTCCTTTGGTGACCTCCTTGAGGGCAGTTAGTTCCCCGGAGGCGACGATTGTTGTGGCATGGCCGCAGCACTCGACCTCACACTCATAGTCCTGCTAGAAGGAGGTGCCGACGGTGATGACCCCGTGGGGGCCTGGCATCTTTAGCTTGATGTATGTGTAGTTGGGGACAGCCATGAACTTCGCGTAGCATGGTCGTCCCAAGATGGCATGGAAAGTTCTAGGGAATCCAACCACCTCGAAGGTGAGGGTCTCAGTCTTGTAATTGAACTGATCCCTGAAGGTGATGGGTAGATCGATCTATCCCAGTGGCATGGCTTGTTTCCTTGGCATGATGCCATGAAAAGGTGCTTAGGTCGGGCGGAGGTTCATCCGATCGACGCCCATCTCGTCGAGCGTCTTGGCGTACATGATGTTGACGCCGCTGCCTCTGTCCATCAGTACTTTGGTGAGCCACTTTGGGCTGACGATCGGGTCAACGACAAGCAGATACCTCCCCGGGCGCGGGACAATATTCGGATGGTTGGTCCGGTCGAAGGTTATAGCAGACTCCGACCACCATAGGAAGGGAGGTGTGGCCGGTTGGGCTGTGTAGACCTCGCGGCGTGCGACCTTCTGACGACATTTGGAGTCATAGGCTACCGATCCTCTGAAGATCATAAGGCAGTCGTTCGGTGTTGGAAAGTCATCGTCCTTCTCCTCAGTGTCCTCCATAGTGGGGGTGGGCTCCTTCCCCTACCCCCCTTGTTGGAGCTTCTAGACAAGAATTTCTGCATGAAGCTGTAGTCCTTGAGCGGATGCTTTACGGGAAAGGCGTGGTTCGGGCACGGCCCTTCAAGCATTTTTTCGAAGTGGTTCAGAGTGCCCTCCGTGGGCTTCTGACCACCCTTGCGATCAGCAGCAGCCACGAGTGAGTCCTCGCGCCATTACTTCTTATTCATCCTTTTGGTGGAACGATTGGAGGTACCTTCACTGGTACCCTTTTCCCGCCTTGCCTTGCCTTTGAGGCGATCGAAGATCGCTCTGACCACCTCTTCTCCTGAGGCGTGGCTGGTGGCAATGTCTAGGAGTTCCTTGGTGGTCCATGGGCCCTTGCGTCCCAGCTTATGAACCAAGGACTCACAGGTCGTCTAGGACAGGAAGGCTCCTATCACGTCGGCGTCGGTGATGTTAGGGAGCTCATTGCACTGTCGGGAGAAGTGCTGGATGTACCCGCGGAGGGTCTCACCAGCCTTCTGACGGTAGTTCTTGATGTCTCATGGGTTCCCAGGGCGTTTGTACGTGCCCTAGAAGTTTCCCACAAAGATCTCCTTCAGATCCGCCCAACTCTGGATTGCATTGGATGGCAGGTGTTCCAACCACGCCCGAGCCGAATCGACCAAGAACAGTGAAAGGTTGCAGATAATGAAGTCGTCATTATCCGCACCACAGGCTTGACAGGCAAGCCAATAGTCTTCAAGCCAAAGCCCGGGGTTTGGCTCCCCGGAGTACTTAGGCATATTAGTAGGTGGTCGATACCTTGGTGGGAACACAGAGTTGAGGATGTGCCGGCCGAAGGCCTGAGGGCCTAGCAGGCCGGGGCTTGGGCTCCGGTCCTCGCCACTATCATAGCATCCGCCATGTCGAGGATGATAGCCGCGGTGCGCTCCTTCCCTTAGGTCGCTGTAGGTGCGCCTACGGGCATCAATGGTGCTACGTGCGTCGCGGTCACGGCCGAGACGCTGATGTATCTGGGTCGCAACATGCTGCCCGCCGCCTTGTGGTGCTAGGTGGACTAATGCATCCCTAGCGTGACTTACTGAGGGTGTACGCTGGCTGGTGTCGAGCTCACATCGTCGAGACAATGAGCTTTCCGCCTGCTGCGCCGCCACATGCTCGAGCAGCGTGCGAATTTCGCGGTGGGCCCGGTGATCCTCGGGCGTTGTGGCCTCTAGAAGGCTGTGGAACAAGGCCGTTGCGGTGGTGATGTTCTGGCTCGCCCGAGCGAAGTGAGGAAGGGTTTCATCATCGGCGATGATCCTTCAGTTTATGTTGCGGGCCACGACACGTGCGTGCCCACCATCTCCACGGCGTTTGATCTCCCGATCGAACAATGTGTATTCCCAAACAAGCTATTGTCCAACTTCGTTGATCTCCCGCTTTTGGGCTTTTAGCTGCTCCACCCCTACGTGGGACAGGGCCGCCATTCTTCCTTTGGTTCTGTTGCCGAGGTTGCCTACCGGGGTAACCTCCTTCTCGGAGGTGCTTTCGACGTGTCCCTCGAAGGTTTCTGCCATGAAACATTCCTGGGAGGGATGATGGCTCCCCGTACCGGAGTTAGAGCCAGAGTCCGACCTCGAACCTTCCTCAAGGAGGCTGTGGAGGGATTCTATGATGCTTTCGATCATCCCCACGAACTCGTTGTTCACGGGGGATGGGATCATGCGCCATGCCACAAGGTGGCTTATGGTCGCCGTGGCGTTGGAAACGCCATCGGGGTGCTCCGCACGGAGTGTTCCAGAGAGAGGGTGAGGTGGCGCGGGTCCTCCCTGGATGGCTGGGGTCCGAGGGAGATGCTGGGCTTGCGCTCAAGCCTCCTGTAGCCGGAGCTGATGGAGGGGAGAGATTGGATGGTGAGATGGGCCAACGCCAACTCTCCTCCCACCATGATGATGAAGTCTAGGTCACCGAAATGCACGTGTGCGCCTAGGACCCAGCTGATTGCATGGTTAGCCATCCGTGGCCTAATTTGGAACGCGCAAAGGCCCCTACCTGGCGCGCCAACTATCGGTGTTTCGAACAAACACCGGCTAGTAAATTTATAATTGTTGCACGTTAGGCCTGGATGGTGCACTAAAGGACACAACGTTTATACTGGTTTGGGCCGAATGTCCCTACATCCAGTCTACTGCTGCTTGTGTTATCAGTAACGAAGAAGGTTCGTAGTAGGGGGTACAAACGGTCGAGAGAGGGAAAGATCCCAAGTCTCTGATGGAATGGTTGAAAGTATGCCAAGAGCTTGGTCGCTGCTTGGCAGTATGCGTGATGTGTTGTGTGTTGAACTAATCCCCCTGGTAGGGGTGTCCTGCCCTCCTTTTATAGACCAAGGGGGGAGCCAGGGTTACAAATGGGAGAAAGAGGAAGGAACCAAAGGCCGAGAGAGTCCTTCGAGGGCACCGGGTCTTCCTTTTCCCTTGAGCCTGCCCTGCTGATAGGGTAGACCATGCCAGGGATAGCATGTTCCACCAATCCTGATGGGGCTGAGCTCTGACTTTGTTTTAGTGAGTGGTCATGTCCCATCCTCCCCCGGCGGATGGTGCGGTGCAGTGCGTTAGGGCGCCGAGCCATGACTCTGCAGGGAGTAGATGGGGAAATGACTATACGTCTGTCACTATAGACGATGTGAGTTCTTCCTTGGATTGTAGCGGTTGTCATATGCCTGTGTTAGTATCCGCGCCCGAGGGCTGATGGCGGCGCCTACAACGCTGTGGGACAAAAGTCGATGCCTACAATACTATTCAAGCACTGTTAGGTCGAAAAGGGCATAAAGTGCCCATCCCATCATATCCTGGTGGTACCTTCCTGTAGGCGTGCAGAGCATCGTCCTTGGTACTGCAGTTAACTCAAATGTCCTATCGTACCCTGTGCTTGCCATCATGAAGGAGCAGGGTGCAATCGTTGGGCGAGGCAGAGCCTTCCCTCAGCCATTGGGTGAGGCGGAGCCCACCCTTGGATGCCGGGCGGGGCGGAACCAGCCCTCAGACATCGGGCGGGGCGGAGCTGGCCCACAGTCATCGGGCGAGGTGGAGCCAGCCCTTAGCCATCGGGTGAGGTAGAGCCTAGCCCTCGGGGGTCGAGCGAGGCAGAGCCAGCCCATAGCCGTCAAGCAAGGCGGAGCCTAGCCCTCGGGGGTCGAGCGAGGCAGAGCCAGCCTTAGCTGTCGGGCGAGGCGGAGCCTAGCCCTCGGGGGTCGGGCGAGGTGGAGCCAAGCCTTAGCCGTGGGGTGAGGCAGAGCCTAGCCCTCAGGGGTCGGGCGAGGTGGGGTCAGCCCTTGGCCATGGGGCGAGGCGAAGCCTAGCCCTCGAGGGCCAGGCAAGGTGGGGCCAGCCCTTAGCCGTCGGGTGAGGCGGAGCCTAGCCCTCGGGGGTCGAGCGAGGCGGAACCAATTCTTCTGTTGTTCGGGAAAGAAGCATAGCAACGTTCTTGTCTGACCGGAAGCGTCAACATTCGATGGTTATTAGTTCCACCTCATTGGGTACCCCGGTATTAGGTCCCCAACAGTCCCTGGGCCACAAGTGGAAATCTTGGAGAAAACAAATCGCGGAGAAAAAACCAGAGTAACGGCTGTATAGTAGTAATTACTGAGCCGTAACAGATGGCGGAGAAGTCGGCGAATATTCGGTGAGCAGTAACAAATTATGACCATAAATGGGCGATATGGGCTTCCATTGCATGAAAGCCCAGGTAATGGCCCACCACGCTATTGTGGAGAATTCGGAGGGGTGCAAATCATGGAGCGGTTTCCCAAAAACCATCGAATGCGAAAGGTGGGGGAGTGCTTTATAACTACGCCGCTGCACCTCATGCTCCCACCTTTGCCACTTTGCTATTTCATCTTCCTCCTTAGCCCTCGCATGTAACGGAACCGCCCAATTTATACAAGATCAAGTACGGCTGTCCCCGCTAACACGTTGACACACATATACTTTCACTTATATAAACCCGGTAGTCCGCCGAGTGTCCCGAAAGACCTCAGTAAATCAACATCACAACCAAGATCACGTGATTAAGCAAATACACATCACAAATAGCAAGCAAGACAAGCATAGTTTACACTAACACACTTAAGTACTTAAGTCAAATATACCTATTTACTGAAACTGGTCCACAATTGATAGAGAGCAGCCATTTCTGAAACCTAACTTTAAACAGGCATAACTCACAAACTACAAGGCCAAATACCACCAAATTTTAACAGCAGCTAGATACATGAATTATCTACAACTTCTGTATAAACAAGTTTCACAACAAAGCACATTATCATAAAGAACTTTGCTAGGTTCCCAGATCTGTCCATAAACCATATTTGCAAGAAAATAAATATTAACTTATGTTGCAAACATATAATTAGGCAAAACCAACTTTACCAACATGTCACACATGACTAAAGAACACTAGAAAAACTAGTGTCCATGACCAAATAAATTCTTTTAATGCATTTCTTAATTTATTTTAGATAACAAGGTGACTTAATGAACATATACCAAAAGTATACAATAAATTCTACAAAAATTACAGTGGCTCACATATCCTCTCAATAGTCTACTGTACACATTTCACTCCATTTGAATATGTATAACAACCTCTATGAAAAAGACAAGTTGCTAAAGCAAGAAATCATGTGAGAGCAAGAAAAACCAATAACTCACTCATACTTCATCCAATACTCATGAAATTTTTACCACACATCAAACATCACATGAGTAGCATGCCACAAAAATTTCACTTCATTTGGAGCCCTAGATCTGCAGTTATGGAAAATAACAAATTCAACTAGCATTACAACCTTACTACACAAATCTATTTTTTACCGCAAAATATTGAAACTAAAATATGCCATATTATAGATCTAATGCATAGAGAATTTCACAAGTATTCCAAAAAGTCCTCATTTGCTATTTTATGATTTTTCTACAAATTGTTACGAATTTTCAAAGTTGAGCATAGAAATCTGAAATTAATAGATTAAACCGAAAAAAAACAAAAACATTTTGCATCGGGAACCCAGGAGTTTCCACAAATCAACCAAGCCCGGATTTGTAAATGTATGTGTCTGGCTATTTTGCAAAGTGAACACGGTAAAGTGTTTCTATTCGCATTTCACCCCTTCTTCACCATAGACCGAGTAGGTACGAGGACAGGCCGCCGTCGGGCGTTGGGGGGCGTCGTCGTGCCGGCCTGCGAGGGCTTCGGCCAGCTGGGGAGTGGCTCCAGCGGCCAAGGGGAAGGGCCACGGCGGCTAGCTTGGTGCAGCCAGCGGCAGGGGCTAGAGGTGGCTAGGCGCGGTGCCTGCTGGGCGGCCAGCCATGGCGGCCTCGCCGCGAGCACCAGGGAGCGGAGGTAGAGAGCGAGAGGGCGAGGGAAGGAAGTGAGGAAGGAGAAAGGGAGCTTGGGAAGGCTCGGCATCCCCTTCTGGATGAGCAGGGACACGATAGGGAGGTGGCACGTGGCAGCAAAGCCCGTCAATGGTGGCCACGTCCACGGACAGGTGTCGCCCGTTGAGGCATTTCACCGAGCACGTGGCGGGCAGTGGTGTGGGCAAGGTGGAACGCCATTTTGGGCCGCTTCCAGGCCGAATTAGACATTGGGACATAAACGAAGTTTGTTCACCTCGGCCTGCTCTACGTTTCTTATTTAAGGTGCCCGGCCATTTGAGCTCTGTAACAGCGGATAATTAAGCTCCAAAATGATAGTGTCAATATGTTAACAGCGATCACGGAAACTCGCTTTCGGAGGTTGAAACTCGATCAAACTTAGTGCAACCTTTTGCATTCTCTTCTCCATAACATAACCTTGAACTTTTATTTTTGGACTAACTCAAGTTTTTTAGCAAAATTTGGAGAACGCGGAATGCCAACGTCATTGCTTAGCGAAACTGACTTAGAATAATTCTAAGTGTTGAAGACTACAGCAAAATCAATCTTGTGCCCTTTGTTTGTCAAGCTTAGAGATAGATTGAGACTTAGGTCCTTCAATAAAGTTTGTAGTACACAAACTATACTACAACTTTTATTTAAGGTCAAACCTTGTATTTTGAATATAAACCATTCTTTTACTCTGATCAATGTAGCATCTCGTTAACCCTAGAATTAGAGTTTTCAACCAATTGAGGCCTTTTCTTGAGATGTGCTCAACACAAACCCTTCATGACTTTTGTTGTAGAGTTCAATTAGAGTCATTTAGGCAAGGTAGCAAGGTTTGGTTGATGGCCTATAATTCCCTTCACTTACTAGCGCAATTCAAGCAAGAATGTAACTCATCATTTCATGCGACTTCTTGATTCCGAACTTCATGAAACTTTTCCACAGGTCTAGATGGATGCATGTGGATGTAATGTACATGGAATAAGCATGTTTAACATTACTCTTGCATAATCTTAACAAGGGTCCATATGTAAGCAAATGTGCATGGCTCAAGTTTAAGTTGGAGCTCCATCATGTAGATTTGATCTTGACACCTTCATTACCACTCGACATGTCATGTTTGAGCTCAAACCTATTGCTTAACTGGTGACAAACACCTGGGGTGTTACAGCCCTCCCCCCTTAAAGGAATCGCGTCCCGAGATTCGGTGCGAAAGACTTTTAAGGGAAGAGAAACTTGTCATCCAGTTTCCAACATCAGTGATAGCATTAGGCTACTTAACTTCGAAGTATCAGAGAGGCTAATTTGGTCACGACACTTTCTTATACTTGCTCTTCGTCGTAAGCTGTTGTCTGAAGAATTTCCTTCGTTGGCGTCCATAAAGCATTGTTTCATTAGAAGAAATCCAAGATAGCATTGGCCTGCGTACTTCGTCCTCGATGTACGAAGAGTGATACAAGTGTATACTAAATACTTGTAACATCTACTTCCCTAGTGGATATAGCATGGACCTTATGGACTTTGCACTAGACCACAGTCGGTCGATGGATATTCCTCGCAACGGTGCTATATTTGTTCCCAAGGTTTGAAAAGCAGTTCTCTACTAAAGTGACTTGAGCACAACTTCTCATAAAGGATGTGATCATAGATGGGGTAAACATCCTTTGAGGGCATGAGAAGCTAGTTAACCAATATCCAAACTGGTTGTAGCGGTGCACTCACTCATATGTCAACTGATGGAAAGCTACATAATGTTCCATGTGTGCAGTGCTCTTTCTCTGATAACAATACTGTATTACCTGAGCCAGTTGAGTGAGCGGTGAATGTGATAGCTGACTCTGTTGACTTAGCATTTTCGACGACCATTATTTAAGGGAATTCTCGTATCCAAACGACAACAGTTATCTGAGTTGTATCTGAGGCAACCCCTTGGGTAAAACACATGGAAGACACCTTAGGCATGTCAGCATTGGAGAACCATTGATGTAGAAGGATGTTAGCGAGGCTTGGAGGGCAACACAAGTTGCAAGTAATCACAAAACGAGTGACTCGTTCACTACCAAGCAGGTTAAGTACAATTTGCCTTCGTGGAGTAGTTGCACAGCAAGTTGGGTTTACTTGCATCGTAGCAAAACCAGCTTTCTTAAACTATATTTTACGTCGAGGCTTCCATTCTTAGGTCAATCAATATCTCAAAAACCATAATCCAAAAATCTATGGTTTGACACCGTTCCAATTACTTTCGAATTGCAAGGGCACAATTTGACTTCTAGAACACCTAGATTGCTCACGCATTGCTGATCTAAGAGGGCAAAAGCAAGGCACATAGGGGTGCAATTTATCTTCTCAAGGGTATGGAGGGTTGTCTAACAGCAATACACCTACAAGTTGTAATTTCTTGGCATGAATTACAAACACAACCGTCTAATGCAAAGGATGATCGCAGTCACAGCGAAATTGCAGATTCTGTACTCTTTCGTTTTCTATTCATATCTCACAAACTACTGCACCAATATGCACAAATTTTGGTGGGAATGTAGATCCATGGGTCTTCTAACTACTCACCAAAATTCAACTCAACCGGACACCATTTGACCATCCAAACAATTCATCTACCAAAACTGTTGTGTTCTGAAATGGCAGCAAACCAAGCCGACAAGATATCTCTCAAATCCGATGTGTTCTCAACCAATACTCAAACCAACTTAAGACATTGAAGGGTCCTAAGCAAGGAATGAGATCACCAAGTTTGGGGTGAATCCAACTTCGTTTGAGTCACTAATCGTTGGCTTGAAGATGTTCAGTTCTGTACCTTAAAATGTAGACAGATTTCTCGTTCTTCTCTTCCTTTGCTTCATACGTTGTGGTGTGTGTTCTATACTCTCGATCTCTTTGTATAGCAGCAGCAGCCTTTCCCTAGCTGAGGATGGAGGCTAGAATTTTCCTCACATGTTTCTTAGGTAACAATTTTCGCCGTTGATCTAGACACCAACTTGACGATGCACAAGCATTGGACTTGTGGGCTATTTTCATAGGGCGCAAAGCATTACTCCACATGGAGGGCATTCCTACATAGACAAGGAACCATTTCTGAATATTCTCTGGCACTTGGTCCAATAGAACCTTGAACAAATCCGTTTGTGGTACCTAGGGGCACAATGATGCTGATCGAAACTAGGCACATGCTTTCTCTAGTTCCTTACGTAGCCAATACAATGTTTTGTACTATCTGTGTGATTATCCAAGATGGAATTGACTTGATAGCACAGGTTTTGGAAAACAAAGCAGTAGTTGCATTGGTAAACGGCTTGCTATTACATTGCTTAACATTGCTCTGTGAGACATAGCCTTTGTAATTAGCAAAAGTTGTCACCTAGCTGGAGGTTAAGCTTCCGACTAGTAACTAATCAGTTGTCTCTAAACACTCAAAGTTCCAATTTCTTACTCTTGACCACAACAATAATTGCAATCGAGGCACAAACAGACGGTCGCCATCGAAGTCTGCAGATAACGAGTCACACTAGAGATGGTTGATTTCAACAGTATGACCATCATGCACCTACAGATCAAGAACTTGAACGGGAGGTTCATGAGCACCCGGTGACCTGTTACACCACATGATATCGCCATCCATTATCATTAGATTGATAACTTGTCCAACATTAAGGGTTGGGTACCTTTTTGATCCAACATGGATGACCTAAGTTGTTCACTAGGTGACGAACGTCAATACTGGGACAACCAAGTGGAGTCACTTGTCTACCACCTCTTGTAGTCTGTTAATGTTTATGTCGGTGACTAGTTATTCAAAGGTTATCCTTTTTGTGACTTCAAAAGGAAGCTCTACTACTTTTGGTCTGATATCTGGATCTTCGATAAGGTATGGAGAGATAACCAAGGAAGAGCTCACGTGAAAATAACACATCGGTGCAGTTCGACAATGGATCATGACTAGAAACCTCGATACCGGCATGCACCCAGCAGCACAACCATGTGCCGGCTGGCCACAAGGAGGCCCTAGGTTCCGTCGCGGCACCGTAGTTGCTACTCATAACACCATTACTGATCACACACCCATAGTGAATTTTCAAGTTGCACAGATTGGGTCATAAGAACAAGCACTATGCAAAGGAGGAATAGCAAACAAAGGTAGGCACAAGGTGAGGATTCAATAAGGAGGTGATCCAATGATCAAAACATAGTGTAAAAGAACATAGCCTAATTGCCGAAGGCAACTAAGCAGGAGACTCTTGCTTAATTTCCATAAACGCATTATGTCCACCAAAGTGATTACTAGATAAAGATTACATGAGATTTAGTCTTGTCGAGCAGCAACATGAGATCAAGACTGATAAACATACAGAGACTTGAAAAGAGTTGGGGACAAAATACATGAGATTCGAGGGACAGAGCCATTGCACTGACTAGGGACTCAGTTGATAAAGCCAGGGTAGATAGCGATTAGCGTTGCACTAGCTCATCAGTAGGAGAAAGAGCAATGAAGTCTGACAAGGATTTTTGAGCAAGGTCCTCCCCCATAGGAGTGGGACAACCACGACACATGCAAGCATTCAAGGGAATTAAGCTTGGGCCTAAGGTCAAGCAAAGGCATGGATAAAGGTCTTCGTAGCACAACGTTCAAGGCTAGCAACCACATGTACAGGCTTAGGTTCCTAAGAGAGAACTTAATTGGAGACGACAACCATGAGATTATAAAAACTTGGACGCTGCTCCAGGATAGCGCTCTTCCACACTCATATGCTTACCGAGGACAAAAGGGTGACAACTACGGCACTACCTAGATAACGAGCATCCACGCCTACATCATGGTCTTAAGCGAGCATTTTGAAACACTCAATCCGATTTGCTTAAGTGACTATTACTAAGCACAAAGCTTGTACATAATAAGCAGTCGCCTACAGTAACACAACTACACATAAACATGCGAACCTAGTGGTAAGGTACTGTTATCTTTTATTTCCTTTTTACTGAGTAGGTGGATATCTCTACAAAACAAGTTTTACTTACATTTAGCAATTTAGTTTTCAAAGGGGTGAAGTTTTTGCTAATTAATAACTTATCATCTATTTCCTTTGTAAGCCAACATACGAGGCAAAGCTAATCACACACTAACTTTAAGCATAGCTATTCAAGCAACATGGGACAAGGCATTTTGTCTAGCTTCACACAGGGAAGATAGTAACATCACATTGATCACAAGTTACTTAGCATTAGAACAAGGTGAGGAAAGCATATTTATGCACAAGCACAATCATGATGCATGCTCGCCCTATTCGTCCTCATAGAATTGCCAGCCTAAGGTGGCAATCACGTTCTATGTCGGTGGCATAACACATACTCTCTCGATATATAGCTAGTCATTAGCTATATTCAATCTACGTATTCATGGTTAGCGTACTTGCAGGCAAATTCATTGCAGCCCATTCCCACAAGAGATAAATAAGCACACAATGAAAGCAGTAAACTAAGATACTCTCCATATATACATCCCCAGATGTATATACTTCGATATCCATAGCTACCCGATAAATATACCCGCAATTAAGTACCTTCATATATACATGGGTGTAACATGTAAATATTCCAGTAACCACAGCTAACTCTCTCCTAGACCGACAGTTGGACGGTCATGCTCTCACAACTCACACTTACCTAAGCGTAGAGGCAATTGATCCATACATTACCATTCAAGCGAATGGCATCCATACAATAACACGCCGTATGGACGACGAAAGTAAAAACCCCCATGTTAGTACTTAGATAGCCACCTAATAGTCCTTAACTGGGCAGAAAGGGGGATGTCGCTAGCATAGTTTTGCAAATTAGTTTTGACAAATTTGCCTGTAGCTAAAGTTTTAGTTAAAATAGGCTTTTTAAAACCAAAACTTTGTTTTTAAAACAATGTACATGACAGTATTATGTTTAATCTTGCTCTGATACCAGCTGTAATAGAACCGCCCAATTTATACAAGATCAAGTACGGCTGTCCCCGCTATCACGTTGACACACACATACTTTCACTTATATAAACCCGGTAGTCCGCCGAGTGTCCGAAAGACCTCGGTAAATCAACATCACAACCAAGATCGCGTGATTAAGCAAATACACATCACAAATAGCAAGCAAGACAAGCATAGTTTATACTAACACACTTAAGTACTTTGCGATGCTTAACCTAAACATCACACAATCTATCATGCTAAGATGGTGAAGAAGACGACAACACCAAGAATGACACAAGTTTCTCAAGATCTCAAGTGCTCTAACTCAGTCATCATTCAAGGCATAAGTCACACTTAACAATATACAAGCAAACACTATAATTGGAATCTGCCAATTTCTGGACATGCAAACAGCAGCTACAAGATTTAGCTATAACTGGAGTTACACAAATCCAAATGACTTGCAAGAAGACATTTTGGAAATCTTATGAAATTATCTAAATTTCATCTATAATCATCTTAGCATGATTCTCAAGTTAACTAAGTCAAATATACCTATTTACTGAAACTGGTCCACAATTGATAGAGAGCAGCCATTTCTGAAACCCAAATTTAAACAGGCATAACTCACAAACTACAACGCCAAATACCACCAAATGTTAACAGCAGCTAGATACATGAATTATCTACAACTTTTGTATAAACAAGTTTCACAACAAAGCACATTATCATAAAGAACTTTGCTAGGTTCCTAGATCTGTCCATAAACCATATTTGCAAGAAAATAAATATTAACTTATGTTGCAAACACATAATTAGGCAAAACCAACTTTACCAACATATCACACATGACTAACGAACACCAGAAAAACTAGTGTCCATGACCAAATAAATTCTTTTAATGCATTTCTTAATTTATTTTAGATAACAAGGTGACTTAATGAACATATACCAAAAGTATACAATAAATTCTACAAAAATTACAGTGGCTCACATATCCTCTCAATAGTCTACTGTACACATTTCACTCCATTTGAATATGTATAGCAACCTCTATGAAAAAGACAAGTTGCTAAAGCAAGAAATCATGTGAGAGCAAGATAAACCAATAACTCACTCATACTTCATCCAATACCCATGAAATTTTTACCACACATCAAACATCACATGAGTAGCATGCCACAAAAATTTCACTTCATTTGGAGCCCTAGATCTGCAGTTATGGAAAATAACAAATTCAACTAGCATTACAACCTTACTATACAAATCTATTTTTTACCGAAAAATATTGAAACTAAAATATGCCATATTATAGATCCAATGCATAGATAATTTCACAAGGATTCCAAAAAGTCCTCATTTGCTATTTTACGATTTTTCTACAAATTGCTACGAATTTTCAAAGTTGAGCATAGAAATCTGAAATTAATAGATTAAACCGAAAAAAACAAAAACATTTTGCATCGGGAACCCAGGAGTTTCCACAAATCAACCAAGCCCGGATTTGTAAATGTATGTGTCTGGCTATTTTCCAAAGTGAACATGGTAAAGGGTTTCTATTCTCATTTCACCCCTTCTTCACCATAGACCGAGCAGGTACGAGGACAGGCCGCCGTCGGGCGTTGGGGGCCGTCGTCGGGCTGGCCAGCGAGGGCTTCGGCCGGCTGGGGAGTGGCTCCAGCGGCCAAGGGGAAGGGCCACGGCGGCCAGCTTGGCGCAGCCAGCGGCAGGGGCCGGAGGTGGCTGGGCGTGGTGCCTGCTGGGCGGCCAGCCATGGCGGCCTCGCCGCGAGCAGCAGGGAGCGGAGGTAGAGAGCGAGAGGGCGAGGGAAGGAAGTGAGGGAGGAGAAAGGGAGCTTGGGAAGGCTCGGCATCCCCTTCTGGACGAGCAGGGACATGATAGGGAGGCGGCACGCGGCAGCAAAGCCCGTCAATGGCGGCCACGTCCACGGACAGGTGTCGCCCGTTGAGGCATTTCACCGAGCACGTGGCGGGCAGCGGCATGGGCAAGGTGGAACGCCATTTTGGGCCGCTTCCAGGCCGAATTAGACACTGGGCCATAAACAAAGTTTGTTCACCTCGGCCTGCTCTACGTTTCTTATTTAAGGTGCCTGGCCATTTGAGCTCTGTAACAGCGGATAATTAAGCTCCAAAATGATAGTGTCAATATGTTAACAGCGATCACGGAAACTCGCTTTCGGAGGTTGAAACTCAATCAAACTTAGTGCAACCTTTTGCATTTTCTTCTCCATAACATAACCTTGAACTTTTATTTTTGGACTAACTCAAGTTTCTTAGCAAAATTTGGAGAACGCGGAATGCCAACGTCATTGCTTAGCGAAACTGACTTAGAATAATTCTGTGTTGAAGACTGCAGCAAAATCAATCTTGTGCCCTTTGTTTGTCAAGCTTAGAGATAGATTTAGACTTAGGTCCTTCAATAAAGTTTGTAGTACACAAACTATACTACAACTTTTATTTAAGGTCAAACCTTGTATTTTGAATATAAACCATTCTTTTACTCTGATCAAAGTAGCATCTCGTTAACCCTAGAATTAGAGTTTTCAACCAATTGAGGCCTTTTCTTGACATGTGCTCAACACAAACCCTTCATGACTTTTGTTGTAGAGTTCAATTAGAGTCATGTAGGCAAGGTAGCAAGGTTTGGTTGATGGCCTATAATTCCCTTCACTTACTAGCGCAATTCAAGCAAGAATGTAACTCATCATTTCATGCGACTTCTTGATTCCGAACTTCATGAAACTTTTCCACGAGTCTAGATGGATGCATGTGGATGTAATGTACATGGAATAAGCATGTTTAACATTACTCTTGCATAATCTTAACAAGGGTCCATATGTAAGCAAATGTGCATGGCTCAAGTTTAAGTTGGAGCTCCATCATGTAGATTTGATCTTGACACCTTCATTACCACTCAACATGTCATGTTTGAGCTCAAACCCATTGCTTAACTAGTGACAAACACCTAGGGTGTTACATCGCACTTCCAGATTCACATGCACTTCCACCACCAATCCCAAACCAGATCTGATTGATGGCACCGAAGAAGGGAGCTAGAAACCCGAAGAAGTCAACCACCAGACCCAGCCGTGACAACGAGTGGGTGCCATCGAACATGGGGGAGGCAAAGATCAATAGGATGGTGGAGGCGGGGGTTCTTTCTGACCGCGTTACCACTAGATGGCGGCCAACCAGCGGTGAACCCTTCCCGATGCCGCATACTGACTAAGTACTAGTTTTTGAAGATTATTTCTGGCGTGGGTTCGGTTGTCCCATTCATCCTTTCTTGAGTGATCTACTGGAGTTCTAGAGAATTAGTCTGTCCAACCTCCACCCAAACACCATCTTGCACATCTCTATCTATATCCATTTCTCTAAGGCATATCTCAGAGTTCTTCCCCACTTCAACCTCTTTCGTCATCTATTCTGGCTGAAGAAGAAGGGTGGCGGCGGTTCGAAGGTGGTCGGCGGCGTTTATCTTCAACTCCACGATGGAATGGCGGGCGAGTACATCATTGTACCGCTGAACACCTTGCTGAAGCGGTGGAATGCCAGGTGGTTCTTCATGAAGCAAAGCCATCCCACCATCCGTTGTGACGTTGAATATGTGTCGGAGAACCAGAGGAGCTGGTTGGAGAGGCCGAGCAGTGCTAACATGGAGCAGGTGAGGGAGCACCTCAGCCTAATTAAGGGCGTGAAGATGAATGGCGGGTTGGTGGTGGTGATCTTCATGGTGCGCCATGTCCAGCCCTGTAAGGAGAGGGCCCACACAGGCTTTGACTTCAAGGGGGACACTGACGATACCCGGGAGAGGTCGGAGAGGCTATCAAAGGATGACTTGCTAGAGCAGGCCATAGGGCATTTTGCCCCAAATGCCTCGTTCAGCGTGTTAGGGTAGATGAGGGCCTTTAACTGCACGAACCCACCTCCTCAGGTAAAAGTCTCAATTGTTTGTTCATGATCCTTTTTATCCTATAGCATTGTCGAGCAGTGTACTGATTCCCTTGTGGAAAGATCCATTCGTAGGAACGAGCAACATAGTTCTTGGGTGTGCCGAGGAGTGATTGGCTGACGGCAGTGGATGCCTAGCCAACAATGTAGCCTGAGGAGGGTGCCTTCAGCACCTCGTCGGAGTCTAGAGGCATGGACGTTGGTCGGACCAAGAGTCCTCCCCCAGTATCGGAGAAAGTTCGGGGGAAGAGGGCAGCAATAGATGGGCTGGCCTAGAAGAAGAGGAAGACAGCAGGTGCTGCTCCCTGCAAGTCGGGCGACATCTCGCTTGACGGTGACTAGACCACTCGAACGCAAAGTGCGGTGATGTCCGAGTGGTCGAATGACGATGGGGCTCTAGTGTCTCCTCCACCAAGCACTCAAGCGCCTCTGTGCAACATGCACAGAGGTACAATCGAAGGGAGGGGAGGAAGTCCCTGAGCCACAGGCGAAGGGAGTCCCCAAGCAACAGGCAGAAGGAGTCCCCGAGCAGCAGCAAGCGGAAGAGAGGTCGACGGCGGAGGCCGCGAGACCTCCACCTCAGGGCATGTGGGTCTACCCTGGGGCCATGCCTAGGGCTCGGGTAGGCATTGCCGGTTCAGAAAAGTGTACCAGGAGGCCGACACATAAGTATCCTTGCCTTGGATTTATTTTGCTGTCGTATCTTTATCTCTTTTGGCGATTAACAAGCTAATCTGATGCAGAGCGAGGCATACGGATGATTTGAATCCATCCAGCCAAACCAGCGAGTAGCTAGGGGCTAGTCCCAGCGTGGAAACAATGCTAGCAGACCCCATCCTAGAGTCCCTGGGTGCTTAGCGGCCTACGGAGGAGTCAACTGATGTTTCTGATAAACTTGGTAGTGGAGAATGGTTGGTGTCGATGATGGACGAGCCGGCAGCAGTGCCCAGGGCAACAGCGGGAGCCGCTGGGCCTTTGGAGGTGGAAGCTGGAGTTGCTGACGCCATGCTAGAGACTAGAACGGAGAAGCCGGTGGTGCCGGAGGAGCAGACGGTGCTCCCTGAGGTGTTAGAGGGCATGGTCGGACACGCTGTGTGGCCACCGAGCCCCCTGATGGTGCCCTCAGCTACGGAGGAAGAGGACAAGGTGGAAGAAATTGAGCGTGAGGAATCACGACCTCAAGCCATCTGAATCCTCTGCAAGCAGGGCGATGAAGTGGTGTTCATTGAGGAGGAAGACACCTCCAGGGAGCTCATGAGGCTGGAGTCCACCCTTTCTATGGCAATGAAGTAGATCAAGGTTAGCATTGCATCATCAATGCTCATGTTTAACGTTGGAGATTGGAGTTCTTCATAATCTTGGTGCTTTTGCAAGGCATAGCTCGAACTGTCGAACAACGGTGATAGCTGATCAAGAGGATGGAGCCTCTCACCGAGGAGAACGCAAAACTAACGGAGGCGATGAAGCTCATGGAGAAAAACATCCAGAGGCCCCAGCGCGAGGGGGATCTTGCCGAGGCTAACACGTGGGATCTGGAATACGAAAAGGGGGCTCTATCCGAGCAGCTAGCGACTATGTTCGAGCAGTTGCGGGGTAGGTCCAAGCAGCTGGCAACTACCTTCGAGCAGCTAATGAGTGTTTCGGAGCAGCTGGAGATCAAGTCCGAGCAGCAGCGGAACGTCTCCGAGCAGAAAAAAGGTATGGCGGATCGATGAATTTACTTTGCATTGCTGAAGACTTATTGTTGCTGACGACCGTTATGCTTGTAGAGCAAGACACTGAGCTCGGCTAGTTACGCCAAGTCTTCAGTCAACTCTAGGAGGAGGAGAAGAAGGTGGCTGGGTGGGCAGAGAAGCTGGACGAGGAGCTGAAATGTAAGTACTTCGTGGTCGAAGTTACTACTGGAGTAATTTCTTTGTTTGACAGATCCTTGTGATGCCTGCAGAGTACCGTCAAAGGACCAAGGCATAGTCCGATGTGCTGGAGCAGGAGGCTAGGACCCAGAGGAGAAAGCTTGATGCTATAGTTGTCGGAGTCAAGCCGGTGCTCGACTGTGTCGACATGGAGGTGGCCCCTCAGCCTGACGGTAGGCCACCGCGCTCGGACACCATCATCGATAGGTGCAAGGTGGCGTGGGAGAACTTCAAAAGCTTCAACCGCAACACCATCATCATTGCCGTTACAAACGCTCTAGCGGTGGTCTGGTAACACTACCCTATTATTGACTTTCAAGCGATAGGGGCCAGATTTGCCAGAGGGACATGCGCGACGGGGCATCAAGAGCTAGAAGATGAGGTGGAGGACGCATTGAAGAAGTTGGCCAGCGACGTCGACCTATTCGGCGAGATGGACGATGATGACCAAGCCAAATGACCCGCTCGGAGAGTGATCTGTAACAACTAGAGAGGGTAGTTAAAACGCGCAAGGGCGCAAATAGACATTTATGTATATGTATAAATGTTGTAAAGTGACATGTGCATGTTTATGCAATTTGCCAGTATTTCGGTGAAAAAATCATTGTAGTGTTAACCCT
Organism: Miscanthus lutarioriparius; assembly: GCA_904845875.1. NCBI lineage: Eukaryota > Viridiplantae > Streptophyta > Magnoliopsida > Poales > Poaceae > Miscanthus > Miscanthus lutarioriparius. Next base: position 54,318,441 of record CAJGYO010000014.1, on the reverse strand, counting down.
AACGCAAATATACATAGTATAAGTAGCGTCCAAGCAGCTAGCTCTTTACTGGGCTCTTGGCCTTGGTGAGCCCATAGTCCATAACGTCAAGCACGGAGCCCGTGCATGTGTAGGAGGAACCGGCGTGACCAAGGAACCACAACCGACCACCCATAACGTAGAGCGTGGATCCCATAGCATGTGTAGGGAGAGATCAGAGACTAGGTCTTCTCCAAAGAACATAGAGCGGAATGTCTACTGCTCGGCAGTTGGCGAAATATCTTGGAGATATACGTAGTATAAGTAGCATTCGAGCAGTTAGTTCTTTACTGGGCTCTTGGCCTTAGCTAGCCCATAGTCCATAATGTCGAGCGTGGAGACCGTGCACGTGTAGGAAGAACAGGCATGACCAAGGAACCACAGCCGACCACCCATAATGCAGAGCGCGGAGCCCGTAGCACATGTAGGGAGGGATCGGAGATTGGGCCTTCTCCATAGAGCATAGAACAGAACATGTGCTGCTCGGCGGTTGGCAAAGTATCTTGGAGATATGGAGAAACGTGGTGGAGCGTTTATGGAGATCACGTATTGGAGTTTATTAAGGAGTAGCTTAGAGCTAGCGACCACAAATGGAGATTAAACTGTATTGGAGTAATAATGGATACAAATTATGGCGACCAAAACTTCATTCATTATGGAGTGGAGAGTACATATCTAGAGCGTTTCAAGGATAGAAACGTATAAGGTGCTCGATGTGCCATGAGTTGGGGATATCGATTCCGTCCAAGTCACATAGCCGGTAAGACCTTGGTCGGGTAACTTCTTTGACCACGTAAGGCCCTTCCCAGGGGGAGGAGAGCTTGTGCATCCCTTTAGTTTTCTGCTTTCTACAGAGAATGAGGTCACCGACAGCAAATGAATGACCATTGATGTTGCGGTTGTAGTATCTTTGCAAGCCTTCTAGGTATTTAGCTATGCGGATGCAGGTGATCAGGCGTTCTTCTTTGGCCCTGTCAACGTCCTCTGTCCGAACAGCTATGGCTTGCTCTTCATTGTAATGTTCCACCCTAGGTGCTTGGAAGGCAATGTCCGCTGAAAGTATGGCCTCAGAGCCGTAGACCAAAACATATGGAGATACACTAGTGCTGTGACTAGCTTGAGTGCACAGTCCCTAGACCACAGCTAGGAGCTCTTTGAGCCATCTGCTCGGATGCTTTTCTTCTTTTTGATATAGCCTCTTTTTGAGGGCATCAAGGATCATGCCGTTCGCCCGTTTGACCTTGCCGTTGGCTCCTAGGATGGGAAACGGAGACGTATTTGATGGACATGCATCAGTCTTCGCAAAAGTCCCAAAAATGATGACCAGTGAATGCAGTTCTGAGCTCGGTGATAATGCTATTTGGGAGACCGAATCTGTGGATGATATCTTCGAAGAGCTCGACTGCCTTCTTAGTAGTAGCCGAAACAAGCAGTTTGTATTTGATCCACTTGGACAACTTGTTGATGGCGACGTACACGTACCGGAAACCACCTGGCGCTGGCTTGAAGTGTTCGATCATGTCTAGTCCCCAGCATGCAAAAGGCCAGGAAGCTGGGATGGTCTACAGTTCTTGTGCCGGCATGTGTATTTGTTTGGCAAAAAATTGGCATCCTTCACAACGTCGGACGAGGTCTTCTGTGTCGGTGATGGCTGTGGGCTAGTAAAAACAAGCTCGGAAAGATTTGTCGACTAGGTTTCTCAAGGCCATGTGGTTGCCGTAGGGACCAGAGTGAATTTCAAGAAGTAGTTTCACTCCCTCTTCTTGGGTGATGCATTTTTGTAGTATCCCTTCCTTGGCACTTTTCCTCATCAAGTTCCCGTCCACCAGCACGTAATGCTTACTTCGACGGATTAGGTGTTTGGTTTCAGTCATGTCGGTGGGTATGTTAGCGCTGGTGAGGTACTTGATGAACTGTTCCCTCCAATCGGCGGTCGGCAAAGGTACTGTAAGTACCAGCTGCTCGGCGGGGGGAATTTCTTGAACTTCCTTCTCTTCCTTAATAGATGACATAAAGAGGTCTTGAACAAAAACCCTAGGTGGGATCATGGTGCGAAAAGAGCCAATCTTAGATAGGTGGTCGGTGAGCTGATTTTGATCTCATACCAAGTGGTGGTACTCGATACCGTAGAACTTCCCTTCAAGTTTCCTAATTTCGGCGCAATATGCGTCCATCTTCTCACTGGAGTAGGACCAGTCTTTATTGAGCTGGTTGATGACCAGCGCGGAGTCTCCGTATACCATGAGGCATTCGACGCCAAGCTCAATGGCTATACGGAGTTCGTGGAGGCACGCTTCATATTTGGTGGCATTGTTGGAGGCCAGAAAATGTAGTCGGAGAACGTATCGGAGCTTATCCTTGGTTGGCGTAATGAACAGAATGCCAGCACCAGCACCGTTGATGTTGAGGGCGTCATCGAAGTACATCACCCAGTGCTTGGGGCAAGTAGCGGGGATGGGCTATTGGATCTCGGTCCACTCGGCAACGAAGTCAGCGAGCTCCTGTGACTTTATGGTAGGCCTACTTCTGAATTCAATGGAGTAAGTGTCGAGCTCAATAGCCCACTTGATGATGCAGCCATTGGCATCTTTATTGCGGAGAATGTCCCCTAGAGGGAACTCGGTGACCACAACGACCTTGTAATATTCAAAGTAATGGTGGAGCTTGCGTGACATGATCAGAATAGCGTATAGAAGTTTCTGAACTTGAGGATAACAAGTTTTGGGCTCATTAAGGACCTCGCTGATGAAGTAGACCGGACGTTGCACCTTGTAGGCATGCCCGGCCTCGTCGCGTTCGACGACGATAGCTGTGCTAACAACACGTGAAGTGGCGGCGATGTAGATCAGTAGAGTTTCGTCTGGTCGAGGCACCATCATGATCGGAGGCTTCGTTAAAAACAACTTGAGCTACTCAAAAGCTGTATCTGCCTCCTTCGACCAGGAGAAGTGCTCGGAGGCCTTAAGGAGTTTGAAAAATGGTAGTCCCTTTTTGTCGAGGTGTGATATAAAGCGGCTAGGAGCAGCCATGCAACCTGTAAGCTTCTATATATCCTTTATGGACGTTGGCCATTTCATGTTGGTGATGGCGGAGACCTTGTCGGGGTTGGGCTCGATGTGACGGGCACTGATGATGTAGCCCAAGAGTAGATTGGATGGAACTCCAAAGATGCACTTTGAAGGGTTCAACTTCCATCTATACCTTTTTAGGTTGGTGAATGTTTCTTCGAGGTCGGCGATGAGATTATCGGCGGTCTTGGACTTGACGACCACATCGTCGATGTAGGCTTCGACGTTGCAGCCTATCTGTTGATCGAGGCACATCTAGATGGCCCTTTAGTAGGTCGCCCTGGCGTTCTTGAGTCTGAAGGACATGGTGGTATAGCAATACGCACCAAAAGGCGTGATGAACAACGTCTTGATCTGGTCATCTTGCTTAAGGGATATCTAGTGATAGCCAGAGTAACAATCGAGGAAGGAGAGCAGTTCGCCACTGGTGGTGGAGTCTACAACCTTGTCTATCCGAGGTAGACCGAAGGGGTCTTTAGGGCAGTGTTTGTTGAGATTAGTGTAATCAACGCACATTCTCCATTCTTTATTCTTTTTTTTGAACAAGAACAGGGTTTGCTAACCACTCAGGATGATACACTTCTTTTATAAATCTAGTAGCTAGGAGCCATTTTATTTCTACCCTAATAGCCTCCTTGTCTAGCGCGAATCATCGGAGTTTCTGCTTGATCGGCTTGGCAGTCGGCGAGACATTCAAGGAGTGCTCGATCTTCTCCCATGGTACCCCTAGCATGTTTGTAGGTTTCCAAGCAAACACGTCAGCATTGGCACATAGGAAGGAGAGTCGAGGCCGAGGCCGACCTCCATTATTTCCTTTGACTTGGTGGAGGTGCGAGGAGGCTCCAGCAATGGGATCTCCAGGTCATTGGTGGGCACCATCTTGGCGTCGGTGACCACACTGGCCATCTGGATGGAGAGGTCGGTGGCTTCAGTGAGGGCGAGACTCTCTATCTCACAGGCATAGGCGATGGAGAGGTTGGCCCGTAGGGCCAGGACTCCTATAGGCGAAGGCATCTTCAACACCAGATAGGCATAGTGCGGTACAACCATGAACTTGGCTAGAGCTGGTAGACCAAGTATGGCATGGTAGGCGGTGTTGAAGTCGGCGACGTAGAAGTTGATGTGCTCGACGTGGTAGTTGCTAGCTGTGCCAAACTGTACTAGTAGGGTGATCTCTCCAAGTGCTTTGGATGCCCTGCTAGGTACCACACCTAGAAGGAGGAGTCGGAGGGTGTGAGATCTCCTATCCTAAGCCCCAGCTTCTTTAGGGCTCTGGTGAAGAGGAGGTTTAGAGCGCTCCCGCCGTCGACGAGCACTTTTCTGAAAAGTACTTTCTGGACAGTTGCATCAAGGACGAGGGGGAAACACCCTGTGTAAGGGATGTCCACCCACTGGTCGGTCCTGCTGAAGGTGAACTTGGACGGAGGTTGCGGTGATGGAGTCCTCGGACAAAGGCGGTGATGACCTCTACTTCCATGATGTTGGGAATAGAATTCCTCATCTCAGAAAAGCATCTGATGTAGCTATGAAGGAGCTCGGACAACTTCTGGTAAATGCGGTATAGATCATGCTTGGTGCCCGGCCGAGTACACATGGCCATGTAGTTGTCGGTGAAGACCTTCTTCAGCTCTTCCCAGGATCTGATGGAGTCTGGGGCGAGGCTTGTGAACCAGTTCATCGTAGTTGGCGTGAGCATGATGGGAAGATTGTTCACCATGACACTAGTATTCCCCACCCGGCGGCGTGCACTGGAGTGGCATAAGCTTGTAGCCACTGTGTGTGGCACAACCCTAGTGATTTTCAAACCATGGGGCCACTGGAGTTTCCAGAGTGCCCTTGTGAATGCTTTGGGCCCTTTAGGATCATCGCCGTCTGCATTGCCAACGTTGAGCGGCTAGAGGGCTGAGTCTGGATTACCGAACTCTTGCTCATACTCTTGACGGTGACGTACTTCTTCATGGTGAGAAAAACAGCGCTCGTCGATACATCGTCGCGCGTCTCGGAGATTACTAAGGTGTGCTCGGACATCTTGGTCGACTTCCTGGTCGTGTTGGTGAGGGTGGTCAACACGGTTGCCCCTGGCTCCCCCTAGAGAGGTTGTCCATCATCGTGGTGCTGGTCGGCGAAATGACTTTGGCTAGGGCAGTGATTAAATCTTGGCGTGGCTGATCGGCGAATCGAGCTCGTCGAGTAGGAAGGTCTCTGATCCTAGCAGATCTCGTTGACCTGGCAATGCGCCACTTTAAGCATGGTGGCGACCTTGGTGACCTCTAGTGTCTGCGGGAACTAGGCAAGCTCGTTAGCGGCCATGACCAGGTTGGTGCTTGGAGTCTTGTAGATGTCATGGCAATCAACACGGACAAATTCATCATCAAGGTTGCGTTGGACTTGGCGTGGCCTTCCTTGCAAGTCAAGCTGATCGTTGCGAGCAGCTTCGGCTTGCACAAGGGTAGCTTCATTTGCTCAGCGCTGTGCACGGTTGACGTTCCTATTGACGTAGGCGGCGTGGTCCTCCTTGGTTTCCCCTTCCTTCGGGGGGATGTCGACACTGACATTGAAGATTGCGCCTCCACGGAAGGGAGGGAAAGGAGGTTATTCGGTGGTGGTTTCGGCGATAGTCTCTGTAGAGCCCTAGGACTCGGAGTCTAGATTCTCCTCTAGGATGGTTTGGAGAGATGTTTCGGGGCGTCGACCGACGTGTAGCATGTTGATGGTCGGCGGGAGCTGGTCGGTGATCTGGTTGGCGAGAGGATGAATATCTCCAACCTGGTCAATGAATTTGCCCCTTAGGGCATCGGCGGCGATGCTGGTGAGCCCGAAGGGTAGGGCCGTAAACGCTAGAGTTTCCCAATTCGCCACTGATTGATCTAAATCGAAGGGTGGTCGATGCTGTACCAGAGTGGTCAGAGCCAATTCTACAATGGAGAGGCAATCGGTGAGCTTCTAGCCAACCTAATCGATGGATGCGATCACATCATCATTGTTGATTTGCCTCCTTGGGCAGCGGGGGAATGGGCAGTGAATTGTCGGCAAAAGCGACCTCAGAGGTGGTTCCGAGATCAGATCTGCAATCGCAGGTGTTGGGGTGGTAGGCGCAGTATTGGTCTGCACCGGCTCATTGAGCTCTCCGACTCTGTCAGTGTTGATGATCCATAAGATTGATCTAACCATGAAGATCTGGTCGGGCTGTGGGAGGGATGAAGAGCCTGCAAAACGTACCATCTTGTTCGACATGGAAACAACACGCACACCCCTACCTGGCACGCCAACTATCGATAGAATATCATCGGCAGTCCTCCGAGGGGTATCCCACGAAGGTAGATTGATCGGCAGAGATGAGTGTAATCAAGAACAAGAAGGCAACAGAGACACACGAGTTAGACAGATTCAGGCTGTCAGTATGACATAATACCCTACTCCTGGATATACTAGATTGTATTGGCTATCGTATGATATTGCATGTCTTTGGAGGGGGTCATTGCTCGCCTTATATAGTTCGAGGGGTAGGGTTACAAGTTGGTTAGATCTAGGAGATAACCGGAAAGTAATAACAGATTACAGGAATCATGGGATTATACGTATCCTAACAGATCTTGTAGTATCTTTAGGATATCTTTCTGGTGTCTTATGGGACGCGCCGAGCAGCGCCGTGTCCCACAAGGCTTCGTCTTGTGGGCTGGGCCGCCCCTGGGGGTGCAGCCCATGTGGTCTGCCGGGGTATCCAGGGTCGTACCCCGCACAGGTCCATGGTCACAGGTAGAGAATCTTGATCTAGGGCCTACTTTCTATCACCGTCCTTGCCTGCTTATCAATCTTTTTCTTGATCAGCTTAATCATAATCTGGTTAGATGCCTCTGCCTGGCCACTAGCCTAAGCATAGTAAGGAAAAGAATTTAATAACTTAATTCCCATACTGGCTACAAAATCTCCAGACTCTTCTGATGTGAACATTGTCCCTTGATCAGTAGTGATAGTTTGAGGAATCCCAAAACGATACACAATATGCTCCTTGACAAAATCAACCATGTTCTTTGAGGTTACCGTCTTCAAAGGAATTGCCTCAACCCACTTAGTGAAGTAATCCGTCACTACCAATATGAACTTATGTCTTTTGCTTGAAGGCAGAGAAATCTCACCAATTAAATCAATTCCCCAACCTCGAAACAGCCATGGTTTGATTATTGGATTCATAGCCGATGTAGGCGATTTCTGAATATTACCAAAACATTGATAATTTTGACACCCCTTATAATATTCAAAACAATCTTCTAGTATTGTTGGCCAGAAATATCCAGTCATGTGAATAATCCATTTCATCTTATAACCTGACTGATGAACTCCACATAACCCTTCATGTACTTCTTCCATCAACACCTTAGCTTCTTCTTAATTTAAGCATTTAAGCAACACCCCATCGACTGTTTTGTAATATAACTGATCATCTAGCAAAATATACTTAGTCGATTTATAGCTTAGCCTCTTGGTAACCTTCTATGATGGATTCTTAAGGTAATCAGCTATTTCAACTCTCCAATCATTATTCGAGGTCTCACTACTTAAGACCTCTTGAAACACTCGATAACCTGACGCACTTTGAGCTAAATGATTAGCCTCTTGATTCTATGCTCTCGGAATATGCTAACGAGAGACATGAGGAAATTCCTTGAGCAACCTTTGACACTCATCATAGTACCCCCTCAGAGTATCTTCTTTACATTCATATAGGCCGATCAACTAATTAATAATTAACTGTGAATCTCCAAATACTTCAATTGCCTCGGCCTTTACTTCATGGAGAAGTTGAAGCCCCTTAAGAATAACTTCATATTCTGCTTGGTTGTTGGTAATCATTGGTTTAGTTGGAAAAGCAAACTCAAAACTTGACCCCCCCGAGGTGAAATAATAACAATACCGATGCCACCACCTTGCTTGCATGATGATCCATCAAAGAAAACTGTCCAAGGTACCGGCTCTACATAGCCAATACTTGGCTTATGATGCCGGGTGACAAAATCAGATATTACTTGCCCTTTGACTGCTTTAGCCGATTAGTACCTCAAGTCAAATTCCGACAACGCAAGGATCCACTTCCCCATTCTTCCAATTAATATTGGCATTGATAGCATGTGCTTGATCACATCAACCTTGGAAACAACTGTACACTCAGCCGATAGTAAATAATGCCGCTACTTAGTGCAAGATAAATATAAGCACAAGCATAACTTTTCGATGGGAGAATATCTTATTTTTGGGTCCAAAAGCCTTCTACTTAGATAGAAAACAACTCGTTCTTTTTCTTCAAACTCTTGCATCAAGGCCGATCCAATTGTTTGGTCATCGGCCGATACGTACAACTTAAAAGGCTTACCTTGCTGAGGAGGGACCAGCACATGTAGACATTTCATATATTCTTTTATCTCCTCAAATGCCTTTTGTTGTACATCACCCCACTTAAATTCTTGATCATTTTTCAACTTTAACAAGGGAGAAAATGACAAAACACTTTTCGACAAATTTGAAATAAATCTCCTGATAAAATTAATCTTACCAAGCAAAGATTGTAACTCTGTTTTAGTAGTCGGGGGCACTGCCTCATCAATTGCTTTCATACTTTTTTGACCAATTTCGATTCCTCTCTCGTGGACCATGAAACCCAAAAATTGTCCAGCTGATACTCCAAAGGCACAGTTATTAGGATTCATCTTTAGACCATGTTTTCTTGTGCACTCCAAAGTCTCCCAAAAATCAGCTAGATGTTCCTTGTACCCCTTGGATTTTACCATCACATCATCAATATAAATTTCAACAATCCTACCGATCAACTTATGAAAAATATAATTCATTGCCCTCTGATATGTTGCATCGGCATTCTTCAAACCAAAGGTCATCACAACCCATTCAAATAAACCGATTGCACCAGGGCATCTGAAAGTTGTTTTTGCTATGTATTCCTCAGCCATAAAATTTTGGTTATATCTTGCATTGCCGTCCATGAAACTAATAACCTTGTGCCCGGCCGCTACATATACCAACATATCAGCTATCGGCATCAGATAACCATCCATGGGTGTAGCCTTGTTCAGATCTCTGAAATCGATGCAAACTCTTAACTTCCCATTTTTCTTATACACAGGAACAACACTCGATATCCATTCTGCATATCGGTGCGGTTGGATAAATTTCGCTTCTAGCAACCTTTCAGTCTCCTTTTTGATATCATCAAGAATGTTTGGGTTGAATCTCCTCAGAGCTTGTTTAAATGGTCGATATCTAGGTTTGATTGGCAACCGATGTTCAAAAATTGATCGGTCTAGACCAGGCATCTCATAGTATTCCCAAGCAAAACAATCTTTAAATTCCTTTAATAAATCCACTAACTCTTGCTTATACTCAGGATCCAACTTGGCACTTACATACGTCAGCCTAGGCCTATCCCAGAACTGATATCTATCTCTTCTAATTCATCAGCCGACGTAAAGCCATGTCCTAGTTTACCATCTGTACCATCTATTGGATTATCCATTAAAACAAGTTCTCAAAGTTAGCTGCTTGGATCGGCTGTTGGCTTTCATCATTGACTTTAATGAAGCCTCCATCCCATAGCTTGCCAGAAAAACACTCAAAGTCTTCTAGCTCCCAATACATTGGATCAGTTGTTGCGATATTTATAGAATCATCAGCATGAACCAGCTCAACATCATCTCCATGCCACTGAATCAAGCATTGATGCATGGTCATTGGTACACAACAGTTTGCATGAATCCAGTCATGACCAAGGAGTAGACTATATGAACCTTTTGCATCAATGACGAAGAATGTGGTGAGTAAAGTCTTACTTCCGATTGTCAGTTCGACGTTCATTGCCCCCTGGTCTTAGATGCATTACCCCCAAAATCCTTAAGCATCATGTCGGTCTCAATCAAATCTCCTGGTCCCTTGCCAAGCTTGTGAAAAGTGGTATAAGGCATAAGATTGACAGAAGCACCTCCATCCACCAACATCTTGCTCATCGGCTTCCCATCAGCGAAACCTTTTACATATAGGGCCTTTAAGTGCCGATGTTTGATTGGCTTGTCGAATATAGCCTGCTGTATCACTATTAACTTGGCAACTATTTCCTCATACTCTGATTTATCAAAATCCAAATAGACTTTTTGGTCTGTTGGAGCTCTAAATTCTGATGGCAATAGAAAAGCTATTTAAATATTAGCCGATGGTTGACCCCTATCGGTTGTTTGCTTAGCACGCCACACTTGAGGTTTACTAGATGCCTGATCCTGTTCTAGCTCCCTGTTCCTTAGGCGTTGCACCCTTCTCTTCTGGCTTCTTGTTAAACCTCCTAGACACCATTGCCCTTCCTGCCAAACATATTCTTCTTCATTATCTTCTTCTTCATAATCAGCCCAGTTTTGATCAACAACTTGCTTTCCTAGCCGATTATGAACACCTCCATTTTTTAAGCGCCGGTCCATATTATGATGATACTCATCTTGAGCATAGATAGACCGGCGGTTGGCTTGAGATTGCCTAAACTCCCAATATTGCTCACTGCACTCTAGGCAATTATTTCTAGTAGGCAATTTCAAACCTTCATTCCAATGTGATTCAACTTGCTTTCTTTCATACCTCTCTTTCTCTTGTCTGGTATTCTTTCTCCTTTAACCTATAATGATAATCCTTTTCCTTTTGCCACTGCCATTTATTCAACAAAATTCGAGATGTAATACACGGTCTTGTTGCCCCATCCCTTGATGTCTCTCCCTGCTCATATCGGCTCTTCCGTTGGTCACGATGCCCTTTAATCTCTCTATATTCATCAGTCGATATTTGCATCTTTGGGTCGATGGTTTTGGCTTCTTTGGCCCTAGTTGATGTTAGGACTTTAGTCTTCCCTTTGAGCAACCTAGAATCAACCATGTTCTGATCTCTTGGAAAAGGATTATCATCAACTTTCATCTTTCGAGGTGTATCAAATTTGATCCTTCCTTGCTAAATAGCCCTCTGTATATGTTGCTAGAAACTCTACACTCATTAGTAGAATGAGAGGTGGCGTTGTGGAATTTGTAGAACTTCTTATTCTTCAACTGATCGGGAGGCAACATAACATGATTGTTTCGGGCAACTTGATCTGTCCCTTCCTGAGCAAGAAATCAAAGAGCTTGTCCAATTTTGTGATGTTGAAATCATAGCTCTCTTTGACTCCTCTTCTCCAATGATTTGGCACCATTACTGTCTTCTTACCCCAATTCCATTCAGCCACGACAACCTCTTCTTCTTCATCATCTTCATAGCCGTCATCAACTAAATATGGATTATAGGTTTCGGCAATTGTGGCATTCTTCTGGAATTGGGTATCTTTGCGCATATTCTAGAATTGTGTAACACCTCGGGTGTTAGCCTTGCATAACATGAGCATGATCATCAAGCATTCATAAACAAGCATTTACAACTGAAACATTGGATTGAAACATCTGCAACGTTTGCTTGTTATCGTATGTTTCTTAAACATATGCAACTTTTCTCGTTATTTCATGTCTCCATGTGTCTATGCATATGATCATGAGTGGACACAGGTACTTGGTGGATGTGAGTCACACAAACATATAGCAACACCTAGGTTAGCAAATAGGACTTTGTTAATGGTCACATTTCATGAACCAACACTAAAGCTTCATGTGATTACACTAGCTAGCCCTATGAGTGACTACTACATGAAATGATTGAATGACCTTGCAAATTGCTTAAACATGTTTAGAATATCATTATGAACAACTTTGATATTCATGGTTAGGGGTAAAAAGGTCATTAAGCCATGCTTTGATGTGTATCATCATTTAAATGTGACATGTTTGACCAAGTTTGAACTAGGTGTTAGAGACCTTGCATTGAGGAGATCACTAAAGCAAAGTTGTAGTATTTGACATAAGGAACAACTTTTATTTTTGGGTCATTGACTGATTTAGCTTCTAACATGCTTGAATTAGTATCACAAGAATCAGAAAAATCAACATCTCATGACTTAACAAAAATTTTCTAAGTCATGTTCACTGACCGACTGACAGGCTGACTTTGGGGGTGATTTTACTCAGTCTCGGTCGTGTTCTAGCATGAGTTCACTGAATGAAAATTTTAGCTGGTACATAGGGCTATGATTGTTGTTAAGACGGTTTACGAGTTGGAGCCTCGGATTAGCAGCTGCATCGTCAAGAAAACCGGCTGTCAGGCGTCCCGTTCGGGTTCTGAACGAACTGAATCGGTGGATTCAGTGGCTGACCGGCTCAGAGCCGAGCCGCCGTGAGGCGCGGGAATTGGCCGCGCGTCACCGGCGTTCTGCCCAGCGTGGCAGTGATGAGCCAGAGAGCGGCCTTAACACTGCCAGCGCCCGCCCGATCCATCCCGCGCCTCATTTCCAATTTCTGCTCCACCTTCCTCGCCGCAGCGACAGCCAAGCTCGGCCCGCACCTCCACCGTCGCCATAGCCAGCTCCAGCCAGCGCTGAGCCGCCCATTCGCCACCGCAACAGCATCAACGTCTTCCCAGCAACTCCCTACGTCCCCCATTGCCCGCTGTTCCAGCTTGGTAAGCCACCGCAACGCACAACGCCTCGCCGGAGCCCCACCGCTAGCACCGTCACCGTGGCCACGTCACCTTCGTCCACCATTGGCTTGATAGCTTGTGATATAGGTTAGCCATGGTCTAGAGATGCTCGTCCAAGCCTTAGTTGGAGCCACCGTAGCTTCCACCGGCGTCTCACCATCGGCCCGCACCTCCGTTCCGCCATGAGCGCCGCCGCCGTTGCTAACACAGACGAGAGGTTCCACCGTGTAGCTCAACCGGTGCGCTAGGTCACGTAGGTCACATGGTGAAGACCTCACCGCCGGCGAACTCGCCATCAACGAGCCGTGGCTGCGCAAGCTTGCGCAAGTGCCGCTGCTCTGTTTTCGCGTCGCTGACGCGTGGGTCCAACTGACGCGTGGGTCCCTGCTGTCAGCGACCCTTTATTCTAAAGCTAGTTCAAAAATTTCAGATTTGAGTGTGTTTGGTAGTTTTTAGATCTCTAGTTTGGTAGCTTCAAAAATTGTGAAATAAATTTGGTAGTGTTCCTTGGGAAGTGTAGTATTTAGGAAAAATATAGTCTTGACATTTACAGTAGAAATTGTTGGAGATTTAAATAGAGATTTGAAATGTGTTTTTGAATGCATGCAAATTTGTTTATTTTATATCTAGAGTTCCTGTGCTCCAAAAATTATAAAATTTTTGTGGTAAGCTATTCTTGTCATGTATGAACTCTGGTAAAAATTTGAAGATCAGTGCATGTCTAGATTTATAGTTATATATTTTTATTTTATAAATAGTTAATCCTTGTATGAATTTTTATAAATTAATTATGAATCTAAAATTCATTAAATTTGTTGGAGGTAATCCTAGTAGTATATGGATGCTAAGAAAAATAGGAAATCTATTCCTTGACACTTTTCACTAGGGTTTTCTATTTTTGCTATTTCAAGCCTTGCTGCCTTGTCATTTTTGTATAGGATGTTCTACTTGACAAAATGGCATGAAATTTTCACAGTAGTCTATTGGTAGCACTAGTAAGCCACTATAATTTTCTAAGAATTTATGATGCACATCTGGTATGTGTTTATTATTTAACCTAAATATCTAAATAAAATAATAAAGGCATTTAAATAAATAGTTTGGGCTTCACCATTATGTTTTCTTGGATGCATTTGGTATGCTTCAACTGTTGGTAGACTTTTGGTTGTAAAAATTTGAATACTTATATGAAGTAGAAGTATTGTTACTTTATAATGCGAATTGGAATAGTTTCCGGATAGATTCTAGAGTTTGCTAAGTTGCATGATAGGGATGATGTTTGCTGTAAAAATGGTTAACAACAAAGTTGTAGATAATTTGATAAGCTTTCTAGAAAGTCTAGGATCACTGCATTTGGATTAGTAGAACTCCAGTTATGAGTAAAACAAGTAGCTGCTGTTTTGTGATATAGTAGATGCATTGTGGAAGTAGTTAATTAAATAATCGAGAAGAGATATGCACCTACTCAATAAACATGATGCACTTGTTAACACCATGCGGTTATGAATACTTATATGAATGCATTCATCCTGTGTCACCATGCTATACTTGTACGCATGTATGCATTCGTAATATCTTATGCCATATTCATGCATCTAGGATCGGAGGAAGAAATAACGTTGCTGGAATTCGACGAAGTAGAGGAAGGGGACCAGCAGGAGAATCCTCAAGTCGCAGCTCCCGAAGGCGAGGAGCAGAATCCTAAAGAGCTTCCGGAGTGTCCTAATCACCGCCCTACTTCCTTTCTGCGAGGCAAGCCCCGGAGCATTCTAAGTCTCCCAGTATTTTACAAATGTTTACTTAAGTACTTATGATTGATGCATTAGGTTATAAGAGTTGAATGGAACCACTTGATGCATATAAATTCCTTGTCCAGCTATTTCACCTTTAACCGGTATAGGTCCAGGATCGAATATATGCTTAGCCATGCTTAGACCGGTAGAAGTCGGGTGATTTCCTGTCACCTGCGAGATATAGGTGGATACCGGAGCACGGTTGGCTATATTTGCTATCGTGGAAAGAACCATGGTTAATGTAAATGGAGACCGGGCGGGATGTCGATAGAGAAGCAACAAGACATGGAGGTCTTGGGTGTGGATCTATCCCCGTCTGTATCGATTAAGGACCGTACCATTGTTGGCGCTTCTGACAAGATGGAACGCATACCTCTCACTTAGCTGGCTGGATAACTCGTTCCGACCGCAAAGCCGAGTAATTCAACGCAGGCCAGGACCCGTTCTGTTGTGCGCTCCTTCCGGGGAACGATCAGACTGAGCCCAAGGGCAAGCTAGGCCTGAACGTCCTGGCATCTGGTGTTCCAGATTGTGCGGCGCGGTACGGACCCACGAAATGTAGACCTGAGTTGTACCAAAGGTGACCTAAGGCTATCATGGTTGGTAGACCTGGGTTTGTGTTAGGAATAAATTCCCAGCTGGTTGAAATCGATTCGAATCACCGTCTCTCCCGGATAGTGAGAAACTTGGCTAGTCCCAACATCGTAGTAACTGTGTTATGGAACATGATGGTTCGGATGAATATGGAATTACAATACCTGCTATGGTTACTATTGTATGCTTTTAAATGGATATACCACATGTTTGGCACAGGATAGTTGCTAATCTAGAGATGGATAGTTATAATTAACCTGATGTTGGAACCATAATTGTATAGCTAAGTTAATCGCTTTTATGCAAAATGTTGTCAAGCTATCCCCACTGATACAACCTTGCATAATCCTTGGAGTCATTTTATTTCTCGTTTATGACGGGTAAGTCTAGCTGAGTACCTTCTCGTACTCAGGGTTTCATTTCCCATGTTGCAGATGGCACTGTGTATCATGGTTATTGCAAGAGTTGCTTCTATCCCGCTGTGGATGAGGAGTAAGCCTTGGGCAGGCTTCTTGTTAATCCTTCTACATGCTTTTGTGGACCATGATCGTATCTTGGCACTGTATCAAACTATGTTGGAAACTTTACTTTTGAACTTAATTGCTTCCGCTTTATCTATCAAACTCAGTTTGTAATAACTTTTACTCGTACTCTGATGGAGAAATGTATCTATGAACTTTATGTAATATGTGGCATGTATGTTGAATCATGTACGATCTTGGTTGTTGTAAATCATTTATCGAGACCCGTCGTGGTACTCGATGGACTACCGGGTTTATATGGTTTTAAGTATGATAGTGCGACCGCTTGTGGGCTACCATTGTACTTGTACTCTTATAAATTGGTCGGTTCTACAACAAATTGGCTATTGAGCACTGCCACTCGTTGAGCCAACTGACCTAAATTGTTAAACTCTTGTCCCAGCAGCTTCTCTCTCCACATTGGCAACATTCCTTGAACAGCCAAAGCAGCTAGCTAATCATCAGTGAATTTGAATGAGAAGCACAAATTCCTGGTGTCTCAGAATCGTTGAAGAAACTCGTTGCCCGATTCATTAGTCCTCTACCTTATAGTCGTCAAATCGGTAATTTTCTTTTCTACTGTCCCAGTGTAAAAATATGTATGAAACTTCTTCTCTAGGATAGCCCAATTAGCAATGGAGTTAAATGGCAATGATGAAAACCAAGTGAAGGCTGGTCCCGACAGGGACAAAGAGAAGAAACGAACTCAATGGGCCTCTTCAATGGATGCTTCATCCAACTGTGTAAGATATCGACTGACATGTTCTATTGTGCTTGTGCTATCTTGGCCAGTGAACTTAGCAAACTTTAGGAGCCTGTAATTTGTAGGAAGAGCGACCAAATTATACCACTCTGGATATGGGCATTTGTACAAGAAGTTCTGTCCTTTTAGCTTCAAACCGAACTGATTATTCATCATCTCGATCACTCTAAGCAACAACTCATCAGCATTTGAATTTGGATTTCTCTGCAATTGCTGACCCATCTACGGATTAAAATTTCAGGTACCTTGATATCCTGGATTTGGAATCATGTGAAGGGTATTGTAATCTATGCCACAATGATATCCTTGTGGAATCTCTATCTGCTGGGTCCTTTGCTGGTTTGCTGCTTGAAGTCTCTGGTTATAGATGTTAGGATCTATATCTCTACGAATCCTTTGAACTGATGGTGCTATTTTTTGAGCCAACGACGGTATTTGGCCTGATGTGCCAAAATTAACCATTTGATTCTGAACTTGCCCCGTTGGCTGTTGCATATGCTGCACTGATGATCTAGGATTATACTGTATCTGATTAGCAGTGGCACCTTGAACTTGCTCAGATGAACTCTGAACTACCTAGACATCATCATTACCAGCTGGTGCTGCTTCTTGATGGCTAGTACCAGCTTGATTAGTCCCCTAAGTCGATGGATGTGGAATATTGTAATAAGCTAGCCCAACCTGATCAATTGGAAATCTATGAAACACCTCTTTCATGGTGTTGTGGAACGTGTTCAAGAAAACTGTATTTTGGTTCAATATGGCATCATGAACAGATTTGTTTACAGCCTCCACAAAGAAACACTTATCTTTAGCTTTGTCTGTATCTGACTGCCCATGCAACATAACTCTTGGTAGTGGATATTTCTGAACAACTTTATTGTCACATGTCTTGGTGTAGGACAACAAACACTTGTTCTGAAATTCTTCTATAGCTTTACTGATGTCATCTTTATCCTCATCAGGTAAGTTTTCATAAGGCACCATAAGAATGTCACTGTTGTTGTAAGTCGCCATGATGATTGTGGGGTCCCACCGGGCATGCCAGAACGTGTGTCAGCGCAAAAAATGTGTCAATGCACCAGGCACACAGCAAGCCAAAAGGATCTGCTTGATGGAGCAGGGTCGAAGATCCACTTGGCTTCAACGCAGGGCTAGTCGATCCTGTGAATTCCTCCCGAGGCGTGCCAGTCAATTTGACCTATAATTGATAAGGAGAGTTTATCAGTAATTTAAGGTGGAACATGCCAGTTTTGCTCAGACAGATCCAAGTGTGCCGCTTCGGGAGCAGACAGACAGGAAAAATCAACTAAACGGCCGATACGCGAAGAAATCGGCTGTTACAGACTGTAAAGCTCATGGATCATGATTGATTTTATGTTAACAACTATAATACAAGTAGATTTGAGTAAAATCATCAACTTAGGTGGGTATTACCAGTATAAAGCATTAAGTCGATGAATCTAATGAGAAAGGATATAATATATGAACAAATCGACTGTTTAGTACAAATAGATCAACAAACGCTATGAATCTAATCCGTTACCATCAACAGTGAGGTTCAACCGGATCAATGGCAGCTATGATAATAATAACAAACCAAAACCGAAGAATCTATAAAACCATCTATACATTGATAGGCTTTTCGAACGACATGCTATATGCGTGAAAGCTCAAGCGAATCGGCTAAAATAGTTGATTCAGGTGGAAAAAGGACTACAACATGTGAACAATCAACTATTTAACATGGACAAATCTATGAACTCATCAGACTTAACTTGCTATCTCTAACAGTGGGGTTCGATCAGATCGATGGCAGCCGTGATAAAGACAACAAATCAAACCTTCAAAGTAAACATATCTATTCACATTTAACAAAATCATGAAGACACACTGTAGGCGTTAAAGCATAGGCGATCGGCTATTTAGCCAATGCAGGTATAGCAAACAGTTATGGTCACGCCTGATCGAGAACAAATCTACCGACTAGCATCCTCCGATCTAAAGTGCTATCAATGGGGATTGACCGGATCGTTACAGCCATAACAGCGACCTATAGACTAGATTTAACTAGCCAACAAACCTCCTCAAGATCGAACATGCCTTAACCACATACTATGCACGATCAAGATCGAAATAGAACAGCCAATGAAACATAACCCGTCGCTCAAAGTAAGAAACATCATATTGTAGCAAAGCAAACGACGGACTAAAAGGATGTAAGGCCGATCTAGATCGATCTTAGCCAGGTAGGTTGATGTTGCTGAAAATTAATGACAATAAGGATATCAGCAAGATCGGTAACATAATGAATCTACCCAAAGGATGCCACTCTTAGGTAGAGCCGATAACTTGACCTTGATCTAATTCGAGCAGTGGAGGTCGAACTTAACCGATGCAACCGTACAAACAGAAGCATAAGACATGATGGTACTTACAGAATAGCCGGAGGTTGGCTGGACAGATGCAGCCTTGCTTGTTGAAGAACTCACCGAGATCTACACTACTCCTACTCCTAAGGGTTGACGTAAAGCTGAAAAAAGTAACTTGTATTGATTGATTAATGTCCTTTTACAATAGCCAGGGTCCAATATTTATACCTGGAGCATAAGCATCAATCCTACTTAAGTATGACTCATTACAATCTTTGGTATAAAAGAAAACATTCCTAACTTAAGATAACTTGGACCCTAATCTTTCCCTTTTTGTAGAGTCCAACATGTATTTCCTGATGCCAACCGTAGCTCATTGTCGTTATTCTCGGCGTCATTCGAAGAGAGCCGATTCTAGTGCCGCATCTGAATCAGCTCATATCGACCCTTATTCAATCGATTCCTTGATGACATAATCTTGGAAGCTTCGAGTTCCAGCGTTCTTCTTCCCAAATTTTGGTGTAAACACATATACTTAATTATGCTTTTGATCATATGTGTCCAATGCATGAGATGGTTGTGAGGTCACAAAAATACCTTAGACACATCTAGAATGATATTTGGAACAATGTTTATATTCATGACATGAACCAATTTTCCTTCTAAGAGTTGGTGTACTTTGAAATGTTATTTTCATGATGCTAGTTTGACCAAAGTTGAACATTAGCTAAGAGAGCTTGCATGGCTGTGTGACCTAAATAAAAGTTGTAGTTCACATCTTGGGTAACAAACTTTGTTTAAGGGTCATGAGCTGAATCAGTGTCTAACATGGTCAAATAGAGCTCACAAGTATCAACAAAATGTTGTTTTCAAAACTTGAAATTTCACTAAGTCTTTAACTGAATTTTAGTTTCAATGTAGCCTACTTTAGAGCTTTGTAGTTTGAAACCCATTGCAAATTAGGCAAAACTCCCTTAAGCAATCTTGTAGCACTCATGTAGCTCTACAACTTTCACTAATACCAATTTTGCTAGCTCAAACTGGATTAGGAGATATAGAGGCACAAAGTAGTGCTGTCAGTCAAGTAAATCGGACTTAGCTGATTCAAATTGCCAGCCGTCATGGCCGACCGCGCTCAGGCCGCGCGCATTGGGTGGTGGCTGCCCACCGGCGATGCTCCCACTAGTCAGGCCGACACGAGTAGCAAAATGGCAACGACGCGGCCTTCCTCCTCACTCACTCTCACTCGCCTCGCTCTGCCTCTCTCTCGCCCTTACTGCGCCCGAGCGAAGCCACAGCGTGCCACGCCATTGCCACCGACATCGGCTGAGCTCGCGCGCCACCACCGCCACGCCATTCTTCGGTAGCTCGCGCACACAGCTCCGCCATGCCTCACTCCACCATGTCTACCCTCTAGCATCACCATTCAAGCCCTAGTATAGCCGTAGTTCAAGTTTGCCATCGTTGCGGCCTCACCGGAGCGCTGCAGAGCTTGCGCTTGCTGTGGCCATGCTCCACCGAGCCGTCTCGCTCATGCGTTCCTCTCGTTAGGGTTAGGTTGGAGCTAGGTCTAACTCAAGGCAAGAGCCTAAGGCCAATGCTGGCCTCATCAGAGTAGAACGCTGCTATTCCCCCATTGCGCTCGTGTCGCCGTGCCACCACGCACGCAGTCAAGCTTCGCCACCGCTCCACCAAAGCCCCAACTTAAACCTAGATCTCCGCTACGCCACTAGGAAGCCGTAGCCATGCTCATCAGAGCTTGCCATGGCTGAAAATGACCGGTGTACCACCGTACCACCGCTGTCGTCTGCCATTAGCGCTGCTGCCATAGCCATCCACCATCAGGGGTTCACCCACTTAGCTCACTAGGTGCAGAATGAGGAGGGGAACACGTCGGTGGTGACCTCGTCGCCAACGACCTCATCGTCGGTGACCCCGCCATCGGTGAGTTCTCGCCGATCAAAGCGCCACCTTTGTTCTGTTTCGCTGTCATGTGGGGTGGGGTTGACTGTAGGACCCGCGTGTCAGTCACAGCGGGGTGTATAGACCGGGTGCACCTAGCAGTAGGGTTTAGTTGGTTTTTAAATTACATTTTATAGATTTGAATTCAAACTTCAAAAATTCGTATATGGAGCTAGGGGTATCAAAATGATGTGAACCAAATTTTTTTAGATTCATCATGAAGAGTACTATTTGATAAAAATATAAAATCTACTGCTTAGGGTATTTTTCTAGGAGAATTAAATTGAGCAAGATAAGTGCTTTTAAAGGAGTTTATATTTTTTTAAATGCATAACTTGAGCTAGGAAAGTGATAAAATTATGATTACAATTTTACTAGTCTTGTGTTGATAAGCTCTAGTGAGGAAAAATACTAAACCTATAGTAGACATACTTGTAATATGGTCTTCCTATTTAATCTTAATTAATTGCTAGATTCTAGTGAAATTAATTGGGGTAAAAATACATAACATATGATCATACAAATTTTTACACAGTATTCTCATGCTAGGAGGAAAGAAGAAAAATATTAAATCTGTTGCTTGACACTATTCACTATGCTAAACTATTTTTGCTAAAATAAGCATATGTAACTTGTCATTTTTGTAGAGGTACTATACTTATCTAAATGGCATGAAATTTCAACAATAGACTATTAGGGTCATGTGTAGTCTACTGTAATTTTATTGGAATTTATTGGGCACTGGAAATATTTACTCTATAAATCACCTTATTATCTAAGGAAATTAATAAATGAATATAAATAAGTTAGTTAGGCTTAACCATGATGTTTTCTGTGGTGTGTGTTATGCATATAATCTATTCATACTATTATTGAGGCTTAGAACTATTTGTTTATTAGCAACTAGTTAATTATTGCTTTATAATTCAACAAGATGACTGATGTGTAGTTTCTGTTGTGGTGATGATTTCATGATGATAATGATCTTTTATATAAAGATGGTTCATAACAAAGTTGTAGATGACTTACTTATCTACCTTGTGTTAAATTTTAATAGTCATAGGCCTTATGGTTTTGAGAATTATGGTGGTCGAAAGTCTTCTATCTGAAATGCTTGCTCTCTGGATAGATCTGAAAGATTGAATTGTTTGACTTAGATAACTACTAAATCACATTAAGATTATCAAAAAAAAGTTGTAGGCAATTTCATAAGCTTTCCAGAATGTCCATAACCATATTTTTTTGACGTGTATAACTCTAGTTATGGTCAAAACAAGTGGCTACTGTCTTGTAGTCAGGAAAATGATCTACATAAGTGTTTGTTTAAGTTACCAGAGAAGGGATATGCACCTACTCAGTAAAAAAAATGTAACTTGTTATGACCTTAATGCAATGCTGCTGAGAACACTTATGAGGATGCATTCATCATATCATATCATATTATACATGTCATTATATATGCATCAATGATATCTTATTTCCTACTCATGCATATAGGATCGTCCGAGGGGATAACTCTATTGGAATTCAAAGAAGAGCTGGAGGAACAACAGGAAGCACCTCAGGCCATAGCTCTAGAAGGAGAGGAGCAAACTCTTGAAGACTTACCTGAGTACCCAGACCACATGCCAACTGCTTTTATCAAAGGCAAGCCCCGAAGCATTCTAAGTCTCCCATGTTTTACAAAATATCACTTGAGTCTTTTATGTTTGATGCATTAGGTTATAAGAGTTGGTTGGAAATAGTTGACGCATAGAACTACCATGTCTAGATATATACCTTTAACCCTGTGTAGGTCCAGGATCGAATATATGCTTAGCTTTGCTTAGACCGGTAGAAGTCGGGTGATTTCCTGTCACCTACGAGATATAGGTGGGTACTGAACCACGGTTGGCTATATTTGCTATCATGTAAAAGAACCATGGATGTTGTAAATTGAGGCCAGATGGAGTCTATGTTGTAGGTTAACTCATGTGATTCTGTCTATGCCGATTAAGGACCATACCGTTGTTGGTCCTCGATCATTTTGAACGCATGCCTCTCACTTAGCTGGCTGGATACTCGTTCCAACCGTGAAGCCAAGTAACTCAACTCAGGTCGGGCCCTGTTCTATAAGAATGCGCACTCTAGATTATAGTAAGGATGTGCGGGGAGCCAGACGTGAGCCTAAGGGCAGGCTGGGCTTGAATGTCCTAGCAGCTGATCATCCCTGATTGTGCGGCACTAATCGAACCCGTGAAATGTGGACCTAAGTTGTACCAAAGGTGACCTAAGGTGACTGTTGATCTGGTCTGCTTGGGTTTGTGTTAAGAATAAATTCTCAGCTGGTTGAAATTGATTCGAATCGTCGTCTCTCCCGGATAGTGAAAAACTTGATTGAGCTTCCTTCTATCGTAGTGTTAATGGCAAGTGGAATGGTTTTGAGAATGAAATATTAAATGGCTATGGTTATTATTGTGCTATCATTAACAATATACTACATGTTTTCCATAGGTTAGTCGCTAATCTAGAGATGAATAGCTATAATTAACTTGATGACCGAATTATAAAAGGTAGAGTCGAATTAGTGGCTTTTTATGCAAAATGTTGTTAAGCTAGCTCCACTTATAAAGCCTTGCTTGATCCTTGGAGTCACTTTATTTTTGGTTTATGATAGGTAAGTCTAGTTGAGTACCTTCTTATACTCAGGGTTTATTTCCCATTGTTGCAGATAATACGATGTATCATGGCTACTGTAAGAACTGCTTCTGTCCCACCGTGGATGAGGAGTAGGGCCTAGGGCAAGGCATCTCTTGTTAATCCCTCTTATGCTTTTGTGGGATTGTGAACATGAGCTGGCATAGTATTTGAACAACAATGGAGATGTTGGTTTCAAACTTTAATTGCTTTCGCTACTATTTTACCTAAACTTGGTTTGTAATAACTTTTAATTGTACTATGATGTATGGAACTATATTTGTGAACTTTATGTAACATGCAACATTATGTTGAATCATGTACGATCTTGGTTGTATGTTGGTTGAATCAAGACCCTTCGTGGTACTCGACGGACTACCGGGTTTATATGGGCTCAAGTTTGACAGTGCGACCACTTACATGTTATATTGATGGTTTATAATGGTTGTTAACTACCGTCAATAAACTCTCCCAAGCTTAACCTTTGCTAGTCCCTTAGCAAAGTTAAACTCAGTAAATGGATCAGGAGTTGCGTTGATATTTTCACTCGTCAAAAGTACACATGCGTTCAAACAAGAATTCTCCTATGGATTAAAATGAACCGATATGACTTTCAAACTTACCCATATTACCTTCAACCATGGGGCTTCTTATCCTTCACTTGAGTCTTGAGCAATTGAAAGACAGAATGATCAAGTCAAGCACTATGCCTCAAGTTCTTTGCTCAACCATTATTTCAGAGTGTTTTATATATTTTCAAAAATAAAACTCAGAGCTTCCATTGTATGACACTCTCAAGTCTCTCAATGTATGTGGTATTTATGGATCCAAACTAAGACAATAGTTATGTTATGCCTTTCTCTTCGCACAACTAAGGCTTATGTGGAGCTCATAGGAGTGGAAAAAGCATGAAAGAGCATACTTGCAATACATATATTGTAAAGTCAAACCTCAGATCTAAAGAGAGTTGAGTCATACAGTGAAATCAAGATGTGCATGTGTATGGATGTATGGTGGATATATATATGATGGCTAACCAAATTCGACTATGCTCCTTGAAAATATATCTCTCTTTTAGAAATTGGAAATAACTTTGCAAGAAAACATGGGCTATCTTATTCAACTCTCTTTTTTTTCTAGCGGGCATCTGAGTACCCTTTGTTTTAAATATCTCAGACACTTGTCAATTTTTTTTCATTTCTCTTTTTTTCTTCTCTCTTTTTTATGAATAACTTTTGCATAGCCCAATGCTTCTTTTCTGCAACAAAAACTTTTAAGAGATAGCAACAAGAACTTGGAGCATTTATTTGGTGGATATCCTATTAAGAATATTTTTTGTGTTTACTCCTAGTGTAGGAGTGAAACATTTTTGGGTGGATCTAGATGGAATGGCATGTTGTTGCGCCTACCCCTAGTGTAGGAGTAGTGCATATGTGGGTGGTGTGTACGTGATCTTGATTTTAAGAGCATGACAAACCTCTCATAAGGGTCAACAAAGCTTGACTAAACTCAATGCAAAACAAGCAACATATATGTCAAAGTTTTCCTAATCTAAATATCATATATGGCTCTAATAGGAATTCAAGCTTTGTCATACAGGAGCTCATCATGTAGGATTTTTTTGTTTTTCAAAAGACAAATCTCCAGAACTTTAGTATCACTTGGAACAAGATAAACAACAACTTAGACCTTCTTATATCATATCCGTTAATTACCTAGACTTAGATCAAGCATACGCTACCCACGAGTTTCAAGTTTAGAGTAAATTCTTATATCAAAACAGTCTTATCCAAAACTTGGGAGAATTCAAGGCAGAAAACTAGGTACTTGAAAGAAATTACAATAGAGCAACTATTCATCATTTCCATCGGAAGAGATTATCCTTAGAGTCCTTTTATTTATTTAGCTCTTAAAAGTCAACTTTTAATAAATCTAGACACATACTTTTTATTTTGTTTTCATTTTTAAGATCACACCTTACTAATATATATATAGCTAACTAAGATAAATTTTTATTTTGTTTTTAGTTATGCATCTTTTTTTTATTATTTGCAACTATATAGCAAACTTAAAAATAGCAAACAGAAAGAAATACTTAGCTAGATACATAGGGGTTGCTCCTCCCCCAAGCTGGATGTTGTCGTAGTTGAATGTTCAAGTTGAGTGATCCTTCTCAGAGCAGTTTTGCTAGCTGATGTCCTTCTCGTCCATGGGTGGAGCAAGATGTAGTCGACCGGGTGAACTTTTTCTTGATCATATCATCCTACAAAATACCAACAAGAATACCAATACTTGTGGAACGGATTAGGATAAAAGGGTTAGCGGTCAGCCGTTTGGAGATTAGTTGTTCTTGAGGTTTAGAAACATTTTTGTATTAGCAGAATTTTAGCAAGATGTTTACCTAATATATACCCCTTTTTTAGGTTTTCTTATTTATGATATGCAGAACATAAAAAATATGTATGCATGGTATATTTATTTTTTATGCACTATAGTGAATATTCCCTTGGGCTTTTACACACTGTGAAAATTATTCACATGGGGCTTTAGGCTCTAATGATGCAATGATGCAATTTTTATTTTCTTTTACTAATGCAATGCTAATGCAGAAGAGTAAATATGCTAAAGTGAAAATAATTCATACAATGCGAAAAAGTAAATATGGATAACTACCGATGTTAACATTACTAGAGAAGAGTCCTTTATTCTTTGGGTGCATCATCTAGTCTCGACGATGGAGACCTTGATGGTTGCACCTCTTGTGACGTTGACACAGATGACATCACCTTTTCCTTCCACACTTGCTTGGTCTGTGGACTTGACTTTGACGGAGTTGGTTCATTTTTCACGAGTTCTTCAGATTCATCTTCCTCCCAACCATTCTTTGGGGTCAGATTCTTTTGGCGTTGGGATGATCGATGTTTTCTCCTAGAGCGGGTCTTCTTGGGCTGCTCATAAGTGGTGCAACTATTGAAATAACAGCGTACCTTTTCTCCATGGAACTAAAAGTGGACTTGTCTAGATTCGACATAGATGATCGCATTGGTAGTGTTGAGGAACAGTCTTCTAAGGATGATGGGTGTGTCATCTTCTTCTTCACCCATGTCTAGAACCATGAAGTTGGCAAGGGCAAATTGGTCGTGTATTCTTACCATGACATCTTTTGCTATTCATTCTGGAAATTGGATTGATTGGTCTACCATTTGCAATTGCATATATGTAGGAAACAAAGGTTCGTTACCAAACAAGTATTCTGACATTACCTTGGACATTATATTGACACCTGACCCAATGTCGCAGAAGGTCTTGTGAAATATTCTTTGTCCAATGGTACACTCGATCGTAGGTATGCCTAGATCATCCTTCTTAGCAAGGAATGATGAAGCGAGGAGGTGGTCATACTCTGATCTGAGTGTGTTGATCATGTTGATGGATTCTTCTGGTGAATGCCTAGCCTTGTTCTTCCTCCTTCTCCTATTGTTCTTCTTCTTGGTCACTGTTGTCTCTTCGGGTAGGTACGGCGTTTGTGGATGTCCAGGAGATTGCAAGATGCGATTCTTGAAAGAAAACTTCTCCTTTTTATCCTTGATTGTGCAAAACACATGTTTGTGTACAACAAAGTATCTCCATTAATTTTATCATAGATTACCTTAGGCATAATGTTGATACTTGCTCCAAAGTCATAAACAGCTTCTTGGAAAATGCGAGGTCCAATGGCGATGGGGATGACAGGTCTTCTTGGATCGCTCTTCCTTTCAGGCAAGGTATAATCTATCCACCTTCTCGTCGATGGGTGTATACAGTAGTATGATGCATTATGAATATCGACAAGATTTGTAGTTTCTAGATCTTCCGGTTACCCCAGAATCTTACCTTTATCGGTCGGAGGAACATCAATAGCCAGTTGAGCTATTTTTGATTCTATCATTTTATTAAAGCTATGCTGGTTTTTAATGTCAGAGAAGAGGTTATCCATTTTATTCCTCATATTTTCTAATATTCTATCATTGGAAGCTAATTTCCTAGATAAGCTCTCCATAATTTTAGCTTGGATAGAAATCAATTCTCTCAAGGGTGGTTGATTAAAATTATTGAAATTATTACCTTGAGGGTTACCTTGGTAGTTTAGCCTCTGTTGCTGATTCCATCCTTGATTCTGTAGAGGAAAAATGTAGTTGTTGTTGACAAAGTTGACATCCTCATGTTTTTTAGGATAGTTGCTCCCTGAATGCCCAATGTTTCCACACTCTTCACACGTCATGCGGGAATCATGAATGTGCATGACTTCTTGCTTCTCATTGGCTCAATCTTCAAGATTCTTCATCAGCAGGTCCATCTTGGCAGACAGCATGTCTACCTCCTTTGATGCATACCTCCACCTCTCTTGCAGGTCTGAAGACGTTCTTCATTCCAACCTTGGTTGGAGGCCATCTTCTCCACAAGAGCTGTTGCAGCTGCTATGGTGAGTGATAGAAATGCACCTCCAACAGCAGCATCCATAGTCTCATAGGTATTGTTGGTTAACCCATGGTAAAAAGTCTACATGAGTAGCCAATTCTCCATCCTATGATGAGGACATTCCATAATGTAATCTTGAAAGAGTTCCCATGCCTCAAGGATAGATTCATCATGTTGCTGTTGAAAGCTTGAGATTCTTTCATGTAGAGCATTGGTCTTGCTTGTGGTAAAGAACTTTGCTAGGAAGGCAGTGGAGTGGTTATCCCATGTAGTATTTCTATCTTTGTTGGCATAGAACCATTGCTTCGCCTTCCCCAAGAGTGAGAATGGGAAGAGGTGAAGTAGTATGACGTCTTGGGTCACTCCTTTGATGGTGAAAATGCTATAGATCTCTAGGAAGTGTTGGAGATGTGTACTCACATCTTCATGTGCCTTTCCACAAAACTGGCTTGCTTGCACTATATTGATGATGGCTAGATTAAGCTCGAATCCATTGTCTCCAACTTTGACTGTTGATCCAGTTTGGATGTGTGCTGTAGTTGGAGCAGAGAATTCACAGAGAGTCTTGTTAGCCATGGCTTCAAATTCTGGTGTTAAGCTCTACCTTATCTGGTTATCTTCCGACTCTAAAGCTGAAACTTTCTTGAGTTGAACCTTAGTTCTCTTAAGTAATGCTTTTGGATCATCAACGTAGTTTGTCGGAAGGTCAAAATTGGTCATATATTACCCTGCATAACGTACAAAAGTAGACAAAACAAGGGTAAGCCTGTTTGAGCAGAGGTCAATGGTTATCTCAATCACATCAATAAGTATAAGTTTATCAATACTTCCTTTGCCTAGCTACCTTCCTCGGCAATGGCGCAAAAAATGCTTGTTGGTATTTATTAACGTGTCACTTGTTTTAAGTAGTCAACCTATGTTCTTGACATTCCTTAGCATCTTTTACTAAGTTGTCATCGCTAGTGTTGGTGCCAGAAATGCTTGTTGGTCACTTCTAGAATGACACTATGAAGTACTTTAATATTTCATGTGACTAGAAAGAATATATATATATATATATATATATGAAAGGAATCTATAAGCGCACAGATAATATACCATTGTAGTACTTTACCCAAGAGTATTTCAGGTATCGTTATTTATATTTTTACCACAGGGAAGGTCTGGCAAGGACATGTAATGATAACTTATGTTATTGATGGAGAAGTAAACCATAACCAATATTCTACTCATAATAGGGGTAAGTCAAGAGATAAATAGGTTTGATAAGTAATGATCATTGATAATTAATCAATCGGAGTACTCCTTTCTATGGCATTAGCATGGTTAAGTAGAATGTTAGAGGAATAATTCCTAAGTCATTCTTAATTACAAGTCAAAGCATACATTGATTAGTGCAATTACACCTAGTAATCATGGCTAAGATCAACTTCATATCTACACATAAGGGATATTACTAAGGAAGATTAAGAACAGAGCTTGTCTTCCTTCGTAACTAGATCCTACTTGTATACCTATATTCGGTGAGTGGACTACAAAGGACTCAACGGGAGTGTCACATCCGCGATCTACCACATGGCCCGGAATATAGGGTGTATCCATAGGTAAACAACGTATAAGCACCATGCTTACACAATGTCGACCACTCACCCCATGTACTTTGGAGCAAGCGCTATATGAAATTATGCATGCACATGGTGATAATCTAACTATACTAAGCATACAATCAAAGTAGATGACAAACATTATTACTAGGAATATAATAAATATGAAGATGAATGTCATAACAATTGTAGCAAACATATAAAAGTAATGAGAGATACAAAAGAGAGGGGGTACAAAGATTATACCAAACCACGCTCTTGACACCATCGAGAATCCAAGCGAAGCCTGCTTGCCTCCCTCTAGATCTAGCCTAACTAGCTATGCTCTAGAATATGTTAGAGCTCTGAGGATGATTAGGGTTTCTATCTTCTCAAATGACTTATGCCTTAGGGGGTGGCGGGGGCTAATATATATATGCCGGAGCAACAATCTTGATCCCTCGGATCAAACTGACTTGAATACACAGCATAGATGCAATCTAGGAGGCGGTGGAGAACTGACATAACAACGAGGAGATAGTTCTAGGGGCTGGCCGGCCTACAGGTGGGGCTAGGCCCCACCTGGCGGCGTCTTGCCCTCCACTTCGGTGTGGAGTCCTCTCGAGTCTTCTGAAACCTTTTGGGATTGTTTTCACTGTGGATAAGCGTGATTAAGTCTGACATCTAGCTCTACCTTGGTTTTCTAGATAAACCCCGTAGAAAATATAGATTCACCAAAACTTGTGAAGTTTGTTAGTTTAAACCCCTAGACCTTCATTGGTGATTATATTTATGCCCTTATGCATGTTATATTGATGGTTCATAATGGTTGTTAACTACCGTCAACATGAGGCAACCCTTATCTCTGGTGCACGAGATATGGAGGTTTGTCTTGTTTCTCCGTGTGGGTATAGTTGTACACCTCTGCAAAGTCTTGAAAGCCTAAAGTCCTTTGGGACGGAACTATTTGGTTGTTCTTTCTTTCCATACCCAAGGTAGCACGAACAATGGACTATGAGCACCTTTGTTATATGATAAATACCTTTTCTTCTATGTTGAGAATGGCATGACATATTCTTAATGAACATTATTACTTTCCGCACTTATACAAATGCCTGATAATTACCCTATGCATCCACCAAATATTATATGTTGGAATTAAGTCCTGCGAGTACGCAATGTACTCATGGTGCAGCTATTAAGTTGTTTTGCAGGAATGATGTAGATCAATGTGAGTCGAGTCTCCATCACCGCTACCTGGTAGCATCAGGGAAGGGCGACCCCGAGCATGCTACAAGTTAACTCCATAGTTTGTCCAAGTGACCTTTAGTGATCAACTCTAGAATGGATTCTATATCTCATCTAATGTTTTTATTAGACCACGTAACTTACTTTCTCTTGTAATTTATCCAATGTAATATATTTGAGCATGATCCATTAGCCTGTGCCAGTTTAGTATGTGAACTGTTGTATGCCACTCAACATGATCTTGAAGAGGAGTTGCTTAGTGCGCTCCTAGGGGCCTCGAAGTGTGAATTCGACAACCCCTGTCGGCTTCGATATCGGTTCCTGACAGAATGGATATAGGTGCCCAACAGTAGATGCAATCTAGGAGGTGGTGGAGATCCGACATATGAAGCAGAGGCTGACTAGTGGGCCCCATAGTCTTGCCGACCTACAGGTGGGGCCGGCTGGCCTGTCTCAGTGACAGGTGGCCCCATCTTTGGTGGTTTGCCCTCTGGAGTCTTCTAGAATCTTCTTGAGTTGTTTTTATCGTGGATAAATGTGATTTACTTTGACGAATAGGTCCACCTTGATGGTTTTATGGATAAACCCTGCTGAAAACATAGATTCACCAAAACTCATAGAATTTGTTAGTTTAAACCCCTAGACCCATGTTTGGTGATGGAATTAAGTATAATGCAGGTTATATTGATGGTTTATAATTTATGTTAATGACCGTCAACACCGTACTTGGGGCCTTCTTCAATGTGGTGGGCGTTGCTCAGCTGTCGGGGCCGAGTGATGATGGTGTTGATCCCTTCATGAGTCTACGTCACACAAGTCTTCGACTCGAGTGAAGGCTCAGCGAACTCGTCTAGGAGTTGCCAATCTAGAGCCTAGAGGCACCCTCCTTTTTTATCAGAGCCTGCCATGGGTCGGGAGATCAAGAGTGTCTAGGCTCTGGCTTAGGGCCATATGATCATCCAGAGTGCCGCGCCCTTTAGAGGGCTGTGGTAGCAAGTTCTGATCCTCTCGAGCCGGCCTTATGGAGCCGACCTTCTAGGGCCATAGATCATGGTGCGGGGAGCACGCCGAGCCTTGAACAGAGGCCCTTGTTGGGCCCACTACTCAGTGGCTCTTGCCCCAACTCCGAGGAGTTGGTTGGTTTTGGGGGTGCATCACCCGAGCGCCCGTCAATCGGGGGGTCGGGTTGCTCCATCTGGGGAGCTGGTGTAGCCCCCGAGGCCATTGTGGGGCCTCCCTATCAACAGAGTGGTGTCTTCTAAGCACGTCCCTTCCGTTGACGTCTTGTGTAGGCAGTCGATGGCATCTAGGCCGTCGTGCTTGGAGGAGGAGTTAAGGCGTGCACCCCCACGCCATCCTACTTTGTTTGGGAGATGGGACATCAGGGCCACGTGGAGCAGATCTGGTGAAGGAGGAGCCACGTCACTTGGTGCACACAGATCTAGGCCATTGATGATAGTCGATGGGCCCGAGGGGAGTCAGATCCCCTCAAGTCCCGCAAGGAGGCATGCGCGCAGTGGGTGGTGCGCATGGTGGAAAGTGGAATGGGGAGTTGACTTGTTGTCAGTGGTTCCCTGACTCTGCCTTTACTGCGCGACCGTCGTCATGCAACAGCCCGGAGGCATGCTACGGGGATTGAAGAGGCGCCTGGCCGGTTCCCCAGGGCCTCTCTAGGCCGTTGATGGCTGATCAAAGGGCCCAGAGCCACTCTCAGTGCATTGTCTGGGCTATAAAGGGGGAGCCTCAGGGGACACAGCATCTGTAATCCCTTTCTATAGCCCCTTCTCTCCTTCTCAAATCCATCTTCTTAGGCGGCGATGACGGCGATGGAGTGTGACGCTTCCCTCCGGGCGAGCCTGTCTTGGTACGCCGAGCGATGGCTTCTTTGAGGGTGGAAGGACTCCAGTGAGGGGAAGGCCATGGTACTGCATGGAGGGGGGTGAGGGTCGGTGCTGAGGGACGCTGTCCATTCCTCATACGCTACCACCCTCGGTACTTCCCCGACCATGGGCGATGCCGTGCTCCTTCTCTGCCATCTTCCACTTAAGAGTCGAAGAACCCTAGCGATGTGGGTCGCTGGGACTTCCCTCTTTTATGAGAGGAAGAGCACTTCCTTCACCGTGGTGGTCGCTGGCTGATGCAGAGCTAGAGACCGGTGGGAGAGAGGATGTGGCTAGTATGACAGAACTGCCCAATTTATATAAGATCAAGTACGGCTATCCCCGTTTAACATGTTGACATGCACATACTTTTACTTATATAAACCTGGTAGTCCACCGAGTGGCATGAAGTACCTCGGTAAATCCACATCACAACTAAGATCGCATGATTAAGCAAATACACATCATATACATAGAGTTGCAGCGGAAATAATGTTTACAATGAGTTCACAAATAATAATACAAGTTTGGGTTTCAAAACCGATTAGTGAAAACAACATAGCTTTCAAATGATTACAATAATATAAGTCCTAAATACATTGTTAGCATACATGACATCCTCTGACAAAAGCATATAGATAAGAACACTATATAGAGCCGCCGTGCCCACCGACGGTTAGTCACCATCTTCAGCAGGCCGAGAACTTCACCTACAACATGGTGGGATAAACCCTGAGTACTAGAATGTACTCAGCTAGACTTACCCATCATAAACCAAAAATAAGGTGACACCAAGGATCATGCAAGGCTTTATAGGTGGACTTAGCTTAACAACATTTTGCATAAAAGCTTAAGTAACATAACTTTGAGATTTAATATCTTTAGCATCAAATTGAATACCTATTCAATTAAGCCTCTCTAGATTAGCACCTGTACTAGAGCAATCACGTGATTAAGCTAACAAGCATTAGTAACCATATCCGGTGTATTGATTTGAGCATCATCATAACCATCAAGTTCCATCAATTAATGCTATGTTGCCGCTGCTTAGTCAAGTTCTCACTATCCGGAAGAGACGGCGACACGAATTGATTCCAACCAGCTAGGGAGTTATTCCTAACACAAACCCAGACATACCTGCGCCAAGGTAGTCTAAGGTCACCTTTGGTACAACTCATGTACAGTCATGGGTCCAATCAGCGCCGCATCCTCAGTGATACTACCAGTCTATTAGGAAGTTTAGGCCTGGCCTACCCTTGGACTCACGCCATTGGCTCCCCGCACATCCTTACTTCCTCCAATGTGCGCACTTTCACTTACTGGGTCTCGACCTGAGTTGAGCTACTTGACTTCATGGTCGGAACGACTTATCCGGCCAACTAAGTGCTTGGCATGCATTCAACATGACATGAGGACGTATAGCGAATCAGTCCTTAATCGACACAGATAGGGATAAATAGGCACCAAGTCCTCCATGCCTTATTGCTTCTCTATCACAATCCCGCCCGGTCTCCTTTTATTCATCAACACATGGTTATTTCCACGATAGCAATTATAGCCAACCGTGACCAGATATCTACCTATATCTTGCAGGTGACAGGAAATCACCCGACTTCTATCGGACTAAGCATGGCTAAGCATATATTCGATCCTAGACCTACATAGGATTCATGATATATTTGTCTGGTCAAGGAAAGTATATGCGGCAAGTGGTTCTAATCAACCCCTAG
This sequence comes from Miscanthus lutarioriparius, assembly GCA_904845875.1. NCBI lineage: Eukaryota > Viridiplantae > Streptophyta > Magnoliopsida > Poales > Poaceae > Miscanthus > Miscanthus lutarioriparius. The sequence continues at coordinate 54,284,178 of CAJGYO010000014.1, read as the reverse complement.
TACTTAATGCATCAACATAAAAGGACTCCAGTTGATATTTAGAAAATATAGGAGGCTTAGAATGCTGCGGGGCTTGCCTAGGATCCAACACAAAGCCAGTTCAGTTAGCTTGCACCGTCTTGGGGAACATCTTCCACTCTAGGCATGCACTCCAGGGGTCCTTCCATCTTCGGGATAGGTCCACCAACACCGTCTTCTGGTTTGACTCCATCATCACATGCTTCACGTCCACGCGTTGTGCATCTAGCGTACCTAGATGAGATGCAACAATGCAAGTGCATGAATGCGAAGAATGGTAACATGAGATGCATCATATAAAAGCATTCAAGACCAGCATCAGGTTACACCTCAAGACATAAGCACTTAGAGAGCAAGTCATTTAACTAATTATTGCACAAACCTATCATGGTAAGTTAGAAGAAAATAACACCAATCTTTCACCAATGAGGCACTCAAGTTAAGCTACTTTAAGCAACCATCTAGCACCAGCTACTCCTAGCAATCACAAAATCAAGATCAAGCATAAGCAATCAACTTCAAGTATATGCACAAAAATTGGACAGCAACATGGCAGCCATTCAATTTAACCATAACTGGAGTTATAAGCATCAAACAAAGGTGATCATAGACTTTATGGAAAGCTTAGAAAATTGCCTACAACTTTGTTATTTACATCTAGAGCTGATTCAAAGGTTAACAATGTTGAAAAACACTAACAAGCAGATCTGCACCAACTAGGACAAAAAATTGTCATGAACTTCAGAAATGCATAACTAGAATTCTAATCATACAACAAGCATGATTCTTAACTTTATGGAAATCTTATTAAGTTACCTATAAATTTATTATTATCATATTAAGATGATTCTACAGTTAACAAGGTTAAACAACACTAAGAAGGCATCTCTGTCCAGATTTGGACAGAAATCTACCATTCCACTTTGAACAGCCATAACTGGAGTTCTAGACCACCAAAAAGAGTGTTCTCTAACATTTTGGAAAGCTTTGGAAAATCACTACAGCTCTCCTATTATCACCAATACATGATTCCATGTTTAAATAAGTCAACCAAAGCAATCATTCAGATCTGTTCAGAGCACATGCAAAAGTTGACAGCAAACTTGTAAAATCTCCATTTCTCAGTCTTCTTTTTAACAAGAACAGGATTGGCTAGCCAGTCGGAGTGGTATACCACCTTGATGAATCCAGCTGCCAGGAGTTTGGCGATCTCCTCGCCTATGGCCCTACGCCTCTCATTATCAAAGCGACATAGGCGTTGCTTGGCGGGCTTTGAGGCTAGGATGAGGCATAATGCGTGCTCGGTGACCTCCCATGGTATGCCCGGCATGTTAGAAGGTTTCCATGCAAAGACATCACGATTGGCGCATAGAAAGTCGGTGAGCTTGCATTTCTATTTGGCTGGGAGCTTGGCCCTGATCCGCACCGTCTTGGTTGGGTCGATCCCCACTGTCTTAGTTTCCTTGATTGGGTGGAAGGCAGTCGAGGAGGTTGGCTTGTTGCAGTCTAGGACTGCTGGAGTCGACGATTTTCTAAGCTGAGGGAGCTCAGCTGAGTTGATGATGGCAGTGGCGAGCTCGTAATGCTCACAGTCGCACGTGTAGGCATGCGAAAAGGTGTTACCCACAATTATGACGCCATTCGGTCCCGACATCTTCAACTTGAGGTAGGTGTAGTTGGGGATCGCCATGAACTTGGCGTAGCATGGCCGCCCCAAGATAGCATGGTAGGACCCTAGGAAGTTGTAACACCTCTGGTGTTTTGACCTAGCACTAAAACTTGACATGTCATCATGTGCATTACAAAGCATTCATAAAGTAGGAAATTTTGAATGCATTCACTAAATAAGCTTTATTTCATAAGTTGTTATTTTATGTGATGTAATGTGATTCAAAACTCTGAATGAAAATCATGACCACAAGGGTCAAATTTCATGTGATCATGTGAGACCATGTGTCATTTGACTCAAATAACCCTAATGGGCCATGTAATTGGTCAAAAACCATAATTAAGTAAAAAGGTAAACAAATCAAATTGAATTCAAATTCAAATTATAAAAGTCCTTTTTGCCCCTTTTGTTTATTGCAAAATCCATTTGGAATTTGGGGGTGTGACAAAAAGCAAAGTTGAAGCTTATTTTATAAGGATAAACTTTGGTATTCAAAGTTTTTAAAGTTTACATATAAAATTTGGAGTAATTTTGAAATGATTCAAATGCTCAAATGCACCCCAAATTCAAATTTCAAAATGGAGGCAGAATTTAAAAATGTTCATTAAAGCAAAGTTGTAGAGTTTGAAATGTTGAGCAACTTTTATTTTTGGAGATTTTCAACTTCTGTAGAAAATTTGGGAGTAATTTGAAAAATGGACTCAAAGTGGTAATTCAGTAAATAATTCAAAATCCAAATGAAGCCAACGCCACCTCCCTTTGCTGCCGACGCGCCACGAGCTCACGATCTGCCGACCGTCTTCGCCCCTTTCTCATGTGGTGACATGCTTTCGACTCCATGGCGACTCGTTAGGAGTCAGTCAAGTCGGATGCATCCTTCCTTCAGTAAATAGGAGCACCGCATGTGCCGTTTCTTCTTTTTCCTCGTCGCTGCCGCCCGGTGTCCTTCTTTGCGCTCGCAAATTTCGTCCTCGCCGTAGTACCTCGTGCCAATTGCATTTGCCAGCAGCTCCGCCTCACCCTGCTGCTCCTTCCAGGTCTGCTTGCCTCGCCTCTAGCAGTCCAACGCCACCGCGCGACGTCTTCTTCTTCGAAGCCGACCGAAGCACCACCACCATCGACATCACCATGGCCAAGCTGCTCCAATACGTCTCCGCCTTCACCGAGCCTACTGTCGTGTTCGCGGTGAGCTCCTGAGCGTGATGCTCGCTTCGCTTTAGCCTCTACTGCATCGTAGCCGAAGTTGCGTCGTGTGCCGCCGTGTTCGTGCCACCGTGGCTACCATGGCTGGCGTAGAGCTTTCTTCGGTGTGCCTGCTGTTGTTCTGAGGGTTGGGATAGGTTCGTGGGGTGGTGTAGATCGTGCTGGTGCAGTCCGCCTTGCCAGAACCTCACCGCCGGCGTGTTTTGGCCGACCGGAGTCGACAGCGTCGCCGTGCACCCTTTCTATGTTGCTAACAGCGGGTCCGGGCTGTCAGTGAGAGAAAAGAGAGAGAACAGAGAGATTTGGTATTTTCTGAAATTTGAATAGTGCAGCAACTTTGGAAATTTATAGGAAAACGATTACAGCTATGAAAATTCTAAAAATTTATGTGTAGCTTCTGTACATGTTCTATTATGGTTTAAAAATATGAAACTTGAAATTTGAATAAATTTTTAATGTTCAAAAATTCAGTCAATTAATTGATAAATGCAATTTCCATAATTTTTGTAGGCCACTGTATAACTCCAAAAATTATGAAATTTGTTTTGGTACACTAATTTGTCATGAGGAAGCTTGCATAAAATTTTGAGCTTAATTGAACAAAGTTGATTTTATACCTAATTTAGGCTTAATTATTTAATTAATTATTCACTTAATTAATGCTTCATCGTTTAGGGTTTGTTTGACTTTGGAATTGATTGTTGACCTTGGGTCAATAACTTATGAGGATCCTTGGTACCTTAATTAGTTATTTGAACTCATACCTAACTTATAATTAGTAAATCTTAATGACATTTCATGTGATAACAAAGGTCATTAGTAAGTTAACTTGTCGAAACCCTAGATGTTAGTGTCAATTGGTTTTGATTTACAACTGTATTGTGAAGGAAAGTTGTATTCAAGGTGTTATTACATTTCATGCACCATGAAAGCATCATGTTTACATTATCATCATGTTGAAGCATATGTTATTATTTCGTGTAGAATCCGAGAGTGAACCGATTCTAGTTGAGCAAGTTGTGGAGGAATCCCCGGTCGCCTCGAGATTTGATATTTGTGGTACTGATCTAGAACCCGAGATCATCAACAAAAGCAAGCCTCGGTTTATGTATTAAACCATTACCTTGTTTACTTTGAAAAGTTTATCACCTATGTTACTTATTGCATTAAGTTGATTAATTCAAATGTTACCTACTTGATGCATTGCCTACCTTGTTAATTGTTTACCATCCTTGAAGATGATTTCATTTACAAAGGTGTAGAATTGCTTAGTATGCTTTATGGTAGGCTTTCAAAGTAAAAGTTTTGATACAATCAAAGATGGCATACTGGTCAAAGAAAGAAAGAAGATAGAATGAACTAGAGACTAGTCGGGTGACTTATCTTGAATGTTGGGTAATGTTGCCGACTATGTCGCTTAAAGGCCACTCATTGTGGATCTTCTGAACGAGACACTTTGTAGTACTGGTCACATACTCTGGTAAGCCTACTTCGGCTAATCCAATACTAAGATGAATGCCCACGCACTGGGAGTGTAGAGATGGCGGGAGTAGCGTGTACCCTCGTGGCTGGAATGTGGCCGGATTGGAGGTGTGATGTGCTCTCAGGTGGCATGGAGACGGCTTAGTATGGGAGGATCCGGTAGCGAGGTTGATATTTGCAAGATTAAGTTCTACATATGTCGTGTGATAAGGAATCCCTAGCTGGGACTTGAATCAATTCGAATTGCCAGTGCTCTGTGGATATGGAGACTCAATTTATTACAGAAGCAATGCAGGACTGGTGAATTACTAAAACATGAGAAAAAGAATGGAATGAGAAGGATTGGAATATGGGATATGAACACTTAGTTGAGAGAATGAACTAAAAGGACTTAGGGGTAAAACTCGAAAATAGGATCAAGAATAGTAAGCTTTTGGTAAAGAACTTTTGAATCTTGCTACATCCTTACCTTGACCCAACACCTGCATCCCTAAGACCTTCGCCCCTTTTTCGTCGGGTCAGTCTTGTTGAGTACTTTTGTACTTAGGGTTTGTTAACCCTTGTTGCAGGTGAGTCGCATGCGCATGCTTATTTTGGTCCCTGCTGCATGTCAGTGTTTGAAGTCGATGACGATGAGGAATGATGAATGGCCTTTGGACAAGGCACTAGTTTGTGTGAAATAAATAATGTTAATGTAATATTATCCCGCTACTATGGTTGTATGACACTTATGGTTTTGTAAGTTTGAAACAACTGGTTTGTAATACTAAAACTTAAGTCTTCCGCTTTATAATCTCTGTTATGTATATCGAAAACTGTTGTAATCTGCTATGTCTGTGATTGGGATCCTGTTTGAAAAAGATTCGTGGATGATTCGGGTTTCCCAAGGACACCCGACAGATCTGTTAAGTTGTTGGGAACTCGTGTACGCTATCAGAGGTCTGTTGAGACATCGATAGGTTCACGTGGGCCCAATTTCTTAGGAGGTTCTGCCACAGCTGGTATCAGAGCAGGTCCTATCTAAGATCATTGTAGGTTACTTTTGAAAACCTTCAAACTGATTTGGATCAAAGAAAGTAAACTAGATATTTTAAAGTTCAAATTTCTTTCTTCTTACCTCTGATCTAGCCTCAATCCTATCTTATTTGAAAGTTTGTGGCGGATAATATGACTAGGTTTGTCCTATGTATTAAAAATCTAGTACTTTTGATTGTATCAATCTTTTGTACTCGGATTCATAAGATCGATTCATGCATCATGCTTGAACACCTTGCATAATAATTCCCCTTAAAAGTGGTTGGGTAAGTAATGTCAATCCCATTCTTGCTAACCTCCATTATCCTCAAGCTATCCTTATAGTCCTACCCTAACTTCTACTGGCTATGGCAAAGACCAAGATAACCGCACGCAAGTCCACTGGACCTCACGGAGTCCCTCGTCACTAGTTGGCACCGTGTAACCATGAGCTTGGTGAAGGAAGTTCCAAGACCCTAGGAGATGAAGGCTCTTCAAGCAATCCCGCCAACATCGAGAACCTTACCAAGGAGCTCAACACTCTTCGTCGAGCTCATGCCAAAGATCAAGAGAAGCTGGCGGAAATGCAAAGGGCCATCACTATGACCATGGAGCTACGGAATGAAGCCTGGACACGAGAGGATGTGGCCAACGAACGCATCCATGAGTTGGAGTTCTACGTAGAAGACCTAGAGATGGACAATGCCATTCTTCATGAGAATGTCCACATGATGTACACTCAACTTCATCCTCCTCACGGGGATGGTGAAGTTATAGATGAAGAAATGATTGTAGATCCAGGAGAAGTCGAGAATGAAGAAGAGGAGGAGGACCCTAAGGAGTTAGTGTACTTCTTAGATGAAGATGAGGTTTCGTCCGATATGGACATGGACGCCGATGACTGAGAGCTTGGAGTAGAAATAGTTCCTTTACTGCTTTTCTAGTAAACCAGGGTTGTCTTGTGGGATACAAGACATGTAATATAAATAAGTAACCCTTTGTAGCATGAAACCTTTTAACTGCTTTCAATAAAATAATAATGTAAATAAATGTGTCTCTCTAACAGATGCCTCGTCCTAACACCTGAACTGGTGCAAGTACCTCGCAAGACAATGATGATATCCCAAATCCTCCACCAATGCCTCCGACTATGGCAGATGCCATAACCGCACTCGTCTATGCAACGGCAGAGAATGCTAGGTTGTTAAGGGAAATGGCTCAGAATCAATAGGCACCACACCATAATCATGGCTGTCGTAATAATGGAAATGATGAGTCAACCTATATTGATTTTACTGACACACGTCCGTCTATGTTCTCTAAGGTAGAAGAGCCTTTAGAAGCTAACGATTGGCTCTGGACAATGGAGCAAAAGTTTGAGTTAATTCACTGTACAGAGATTCAGAAACCAAGGTTTACAGCACAGCAACTCTGAGGAGCTGTTGGTGCCTAGTGGGCAAATTTGGTAGCTGTACAGCCCGCTGGTCACCAAATCACCTGGATGGAGTTTAAGGATGCCTTCAGGGGCACACTATATTCCAGATGGTGTGATGACCATGAAGTTAGAAGAGTTCTTGGCTCTTAAGCAAGGGGAGCACCCGGTGATGCACTATGTTGGGCGTTTCAATCACCTGTCACAGTATGCTATAGAGTATGTGAATACTGACAGGAAGAAGAAGAATCATTTCATGAGAGGCCTGAACACCAAACTTCAGACCATGATGGCAACTTGTGGCAATGCAACTTATCATGAGACAGTCAACATTGCTATCGCTTTAGAGGAGAATTACCGCCGACACAAGGAGGTAAAGAAAAAGAGGGCATTTGCTTCCGGATCATCGAGTGGAAAGCGTCAAAAGATGGTCTACCATCCTCAGAATCATGGCCATGCACCATTCCATCCACAACAAAGCCAAAGCAGGCAGCAAATCTTTATTCGCCCTGCAACTAATACGCCTTATCCTCATCAAGCACCGCAGTAGCAAAATAATACAAATAATGCAAACCGCACTGCTACTCCCTAGAATCACAATTATCCATGTTATAATTGTGGTAAAACTGGACACTTTTCCTGAGAATGTCCGTATCCCAGGAAGAGTAATCCTAATGCACCTAAAGCCCCTATTGCTCAAGCTCAGAATCAGTACATGGGCAATGCTCAGAATAGTCAGAAAGGCCAGGCTGAGAAGAAAACTAGAAGGGTCTTCTATACTCAGGTGGAATCTATTCTAGAAGGAGAACCAGTAACGATTGCTATGTTTCCCGTTGCTAAGCACCCTGCAATTACCTTATTTGATTCTGGTGCATTTCGTACATTCATCAATCGTACATTTGTTGTGAAGCATGGGATAACTATTGGGGAAACAAAAGAACCATATCATATACAGTCACCCGGGGGACGAATCTGTACAAGGGAGATAGTTCAGCATGTACCTATTGATTTGGGAGGACATGAGTTCCCTACCAGCATGCTGAAATTAAAGGATCAAGATATAGATGTGATCCTTGGTATGAACTGGTTAACTCAACACGGGGCTGTCATAGATGTCATGCATAGAACCATAAGGGTAAATGTACCTGGCAGCAAAACCCAACTTCTCATCCAACTTCCATTTCCTATGAGTATGGTTGGAACAGTCTGTGCAACTACTGTTGAAGAAGCCGAGGAAATTCATGTGGTATGTGAATTTATGGATGTCTTTCCCGATGATCTATATGGTCTGCCACCAGACCGAGATGTGGAGTTTAGAATTGACCTGAAACCAGGAACGACACCTGTGTCTAGAAGAGCATATAGGATGCCACCCAAAGAACTAGCAGAATTAAAAAATCCAACTACAAGAGTTGTTAGACAAGGGTTTCATTCAACCCAGTTCATCACCTTTGGGATGCCCTGCTTTCTTCGTGAAGAAGAAGGACCAAACCTTAAGGTTATGTGTTGACTATCGGCCGTTAAATGAAGTCACCATAGAGAACAAATACCCCTTACCCCGAATTGATTTGCTATTTGATCAACTTGCGGGAGCTAAGGTGTTCTCGAAGATAGACTTGAGATCAGGCTATCACCAGATTAAGATCAGACAAGAAGATGTGCCGAACACAGCGTTTACTACCCGATATGGTCTATATGAGTATTTAGTCATGTCTTTTGGGCTGACCAATGCCCCGGCTCATTTCATGTACCTGATGAACTCAGTTTTCTTGCCTGAGTTGGATAAATTTGTAGTGGTATTCATTGATGACATTCTTATCTATTCTAAGAGCAAGGAAGAACATGCGGAACATCGCCGCATTGTTATGCAATGATTAAGAGACCACAAATTATATGCCAAATTTAGCAAATGTGCATTCTGGTTAGAGGAAGTACAATTTCTAGGTCATGTGTTATCTGCTGAAGGTATAGCTGTTGATCCGAGAAAGGTAGAAGAAGTCCTTAACTGGAGAGCACCTACCACTGTTCATCAAGTTTGTAGTTTTCTAGGGTTGGTAGGTTATTATCGTCGGTTCATCCCTAACTTCTCCAGAATTGCGAAGCTGATTACTGAACTGCTAAAAAATCATACTAAGTTTGTATGGTCAACAGAATGTGAGAAGGCCTTTCAAACATTAAAGAAGTTGCTAACAACTGCACCAGTATTAGCACAACCTGATATCGAGAGGCCGTTTGATATATACTGTGATGCGTCTGGAATTGGTATTGGCTGTGTTCTTATGCAAGAAGGCAGAGTCATAGCATATGCTTCCAGACAACTCAAGAAGCATGAAGAACATTATCCTACCCATGATCTTGAATTAGCCGCTGTTGTTCATGCACTCAAGATTTGGCGACATTATTTATTGGGCAATATCTATCATATCTATACGGATCACAAAAGTTTGAAATATATCTTCACTCAGTTAGAGCTGAATATGAGGCAAAGAAGATGGTTAGAACTTATCAAAGATTATGACTTAGAAGTGCATTATCATCCGGGCAAGGCTAATGTGGTTGCCGATGCCCTGAGTCGCAAGAGTCATTGCCATTGTCTGACTGTGAAACCTATGCAACGAACATTGTGTCAAGAGATGGAGCATTTGAATTTACAAATCATAGAACAAGGTTCCCTGTCTAATATTGTAGTTGAGTCCACTATCAAAGATCAGATCATTGCTGCTCAATGGAAAAGTAAGGGTATAGCCCATATCAAAGATAAAGTCAGATCTGGAAAACCAACATGCTTCCATATTGATGAATCCGATGTCATATGGTTCAAAGATAGATTGGTAGTACCCAAAAGTCCGGAGCTACGAAAGCAGATTCTTGATGAAGCTCATTCTACAAGATACTCCATTCATCCAGGTAGCAACAAAATGTATCATGATCTGAGAACGAGATATTAGTGGACCAAAATGAAAATAGAAATAGCTCAATATATGGCCAAATGTGATACTTGCCAGAGAGTCAAAGCGGTTCACATGAAGACTACAGGTCCATTACATTCATTGCCAGTTCCATCTTGGAAGTGGGAAGATATCTGTATGGACTTCATCGTGGGATTACCTAGAACATCTACAGGCTACAATTTAATATGGGTTATTGTTGATCGCCTAACCAAGATAGCTCATTTCTTACTAGTAAAAGATAAATATCGAGCGGAACAGTATGTAAAGCTTTATCTTGATAGAATTTTCAGTCTGCATGGGGCACCCAAGACCATCGTCTCTGACAGAGGGTCATTGTTCGTATCTAAGTTTTGGAAAAGTTTACATGAGTCTTTGGGAACCAAACTTATCCGCAGTTTTGCTTATCATCCACAAATAGATGGACAGACTGAAAGGGTAAATCAAATTCTTGAAGATATGTTGAGAGCATGTGTTCTTTCCTATGGTGCTCAATGGGATGAATGCCTTCCCTTAGTTGAATTCTCATATAACAATAGCTATCAAGAGAGCATTAAAATGGCACCATTTGAAGCATTGTATGGCCGTAGATGCCAGACACCTTTAAATTGGTCAGAAGTTGGAGAACGTTGGTTCTTTGGACCAGATGTGGTCAAGGAAGCTAAACAGAAAGTTAAACTCATACAAGCTAATATGAAGGTAGCTCAATCCCGACAGAAAAGCTATGCTGATAAAAGGAGACGACCGCTAGAATTCATAGTGGGAGATCATGTCTACCTCAAGGTATCGTCAATGAAAGGAGTTCATCGTTTTGGGATTCGAGGAAAGTTGGTGCCCCGTTATGTCGGTCCTTTTCAAATCCAACAACGATGTGGACCAGTCGCCTATCGCGTCAAGCTACCAGATCACATGTCAGTTGTGCATGATATCTTCCATGTATCCTAGTTGAAGAAGTGTCTTCAAGTACCTGACCAAGTGATCGACTTTGGTGATGTAGAACTAGAACCTGACTTGACTTATGCTGAGTACCCCATTAGAGTCTTAGATCAGAAAGATCGAGTCACTCGAAGACGTACAATCAAGTTCTACAAAGTACAATGGAACCAACACACTAAAGAAGAAGCTACTTGGGAGTCCGAGGATTACTTAGAAGAAAACTTTCTTGACTTCTTTGCTTCTATCTAGTTGCAATACCTTGTCTATATTGTAACTTGTCTCTTTTGTCAAAAGAATGGAAATACCCCCTCACTAGCCTTTTGAACAAAGTTATGATGTGTTAGCTTGACACATTTCCTTTTCCAATACTTAATCCTAAGTTTTAAATCTCGAGACGAGATTTCTTTAAGGGGGAAGGGTTGTAACACCTCTGGTGTTTTGACCTAGCACTAAAACTTGACATGTCATCATGTGCATTGCAAAGCATTCATAAAGTAGGAAATGTTGAATGCATTCACTAAATAAGCTTTATTTCATAAGTTGTTATTTTATGTGATGTAATGTGATTCAAAACTCTGAATGAAAATCATGACCACAAGGGTCAAATTTCATGTGGTCATGTGAGACCATGTGTCATTTGACTCAAATAACCCTAATGGGCCATGTAATTGGTCAAAAACCATAATTAAGTAAAAAGGTAAACAAATCAAATTGAATTCAAATTCAAATTATAAAAGTCCTTTTTGCCCCTTTTGTTTGTTGCAAAATCCATTTGGAATTTGGGGGTGTGACAAAAAGCAAAGTTGAAGCTTATTTTATAAGGATCAACTTTGGTATTCAAAGTTTTTAAAGTTTACATATAAAATTTGGAGTAATTTTGAAATGATTCAAATGCTCAAATGTACCCCAAATTCAAATTTCAAAATGGAGGCAGAATTTAAAAATGTTCATTAAAGCAAAGTTGTAGAGTTTGAAATGTTGAGCAACTTTTATTTTTGGAGATTTTCAACTTCTGTAGAAAATTTGGGAGTAATTTGAAAAATGGACTCAGTGGCAATTCTGTAAATAATTCAAAAATCCAAATGAAGCCGAACGCCACCTCCTACTTGCCACCGGCGTCACGTAGCTGTTGACCGCCGACCGTCTTCACCGCTTTCTCGCGTGGTGACACGCTTCTGACTCCGTGGCGACCTCGTTCGGGAGCTGTCGAAGCCGGATGCATCCTTCCCTTCTATAAATAGGAGCACCGCCGCCGTCGTTCTTCTTTTCCTCCTGTCTGCTCGCCGCTGGTGTCCTTGCTGTGCTCGCAAATTTCATCCTCGCCATAGTACCTCGTGCCAATTGTGTTTGCTAGCAGCTCTGCCTCGCCCTGCCGCTCCTTCTAGGCCTGCTTGCCTCGCCTCTAGCAGTCCAGCGCCACCGCGCGATGTCTTCTTCTTCGGAGCTGACCGAAGCACCGCCACCATTGACCTCACCGTGGCCAAGCTGCTCCAGTACGTCTCCGCCTTCACCGAGCCTACTGTCGTGTTCGCGGTGAGCTCCTGAGCATGATGCTCGCTTTGCTTTAGCCTCTACTGCATCGTAGCCAAAGTTGCGTCGTGTGCCGCCATGTCCACGCCACCGTGGCCGCCATGGCCGGCGTAGAGCTTTCTCCGGTGTGCCTGCTACTGTTCTGAGGGTTGGGATAGGTTCGTGGGGTGGTGTAGATCGTGCTGGTGTAGTCCGCCACAATGGAAAAGCTTTTAACCTGCTATGATGTATATAACGGATCATCATGTTAATGTTTACTTGTCATTAAATGATTTTATTTCCACAGAGACTCTGATAACATGATTATATTCCGCTGTTATAAACAATAAATATTTGTAACACCTCTGGTGTTTTGACCTAGCACTAAAATTTGACATGTCATCATATGCATTGCAAAGCATTCATAGAGTAGAAAATTTTGAATGCATTCACTAAGTAAGGTTTATTTCATAATGTTGTTATTTCATGTGATGTGATTCAAAACCCTAAATAAAGATCATGACTACAAGGGTCAAAATTCATGTGATCATGTGAGGTCATATGTCATTTGACTCAAATAACCCTAATGGGCCATGTTACTGGTCAAAAATCAAAGTTAAAGTAAAAGAAAGACAAATCAAATTTGAATTCAAATTCAAATTATAAAAGTCCTTTTTGCCCATTTTGACTAATTCAAAATCCATGTGGAATTTGGGGTTGAGGCAAAAAGCAAAGTTGAAGATTATTTTATAAGGGTCAACTTTGGTATTCAAAGTTTTTCAAGTTTACATATAAAATTTGGAGTAATTTTGAAATGATTCAAATACTCAAATGCACCCCAAATTCAAATTTCAAAATGGAGGCAGAATTTGAAAATGTTCATTGAAGCAAAGTTGTAGAGTTTGAAAACTTGAGCAACTTTCATTTTTGGAGATTTTCAACTTCTTTAGAAAATTTGAGAGTAATTTGCAAAATGAACTCGGTGGCAATTCTGTAATTTCTCGGAACAATAGCCGACCACCGCCCCCACTTGGGGTCCTTTCTCCGGTCTTCCAGCGCTGCTCAAGAATCGCCCTTGGCTTCATTATTTGGCATAGGGAGCACTCTGTCGAGTCGAGTCCACAGACTCGGGCCAGCGCTTATAAAGCCCAGACGTCAGCTGTTCATTTTTCTTCCTTCCTCTGCTTTCCGACCTTGCCGTCTCAACTCCCGCGTGAGCTTCTCTCATCTCCTCAACAAGCAAGCAAGCCTCGGTTTATGCATTAAACCATTACCTTGTTTACTTTGAAAAGTTTATCACCTATGTTACTTATTGCATTAAGTTGATTTATTCAAATGTTACCTACTTGATGCATTGCCTACCTTGTTGATTGTTTACCATCCTTGAAGATGATTTCATTTACAAAGGCGTAGAATTGCTTAGTATGCTTTATGGTAGGTTTTCAAAGTAAAAGTTTCAATACAATCAAAGATGGCATACTGGCCAAAGAAAGAAAGAAAGAAGATAGAATGAACTAGAGACTAGTTGGGTGGCTTATCTTGAATGTTGGGTAATGTTGCTGACTATGTCGCTTAAAGGCCACTCATTGTGGATCTTCTGAACGAGACACTTTGTAGTACTGGTCACATACTCCAGTAAGCCTACTTCGGCTAATCCGATACTAAGACGAATGCCCACGCACTGGGAGTGGTGAGATGGCGGGAATAGCGTGTACCCTCGTGGCTTGAATGTGGCTGGATTTGAGGCGTGCTGTGCTCTCGGGTTGCGTGGAGACGGCTTAGTATGGGAGGATCCGGTAGCGAGGTTGATATATGCAAGATTAAGTTCCACATATGTCGTGTGATAAGGAATCCCTAGCTGGGACTTGAATCAATTCGAATTGCCGGTGCTCCGCGGATATGGAGACTCGATTCATTACAGAAGCAATGCAGGACTGGTGAATTACTAAAACATGAGAAAAAGAATGGAATGAGAAGGATTGGAACATGGGATATGAACACTTAGTTGGAGATATTGAACTAAAGTACTTAGGGGTAAATCTTGAAACTAGGATCAAGAATAGTAAGCTTTTGGCAAAGAACTTTTGAATCTTTCTACATCCTTACCTTGACCCAACGCCTGCATCCCTAAGACCTTCGCCCTTTTTGGTCGGGTCAGTCTTGTTGAGTACTTTTGTACTCAGGGTTTCTTAACCCTTGTTGCAGGTGAGTCGCATGCGTAGGCTTGTTTTGGTCCCTGCTGCATGTCAGTGTTTGAAGTCAATGACGATGAGGAATGATGAATGGCCTTTGGACAAGGCACTAGTTTGTGTGAAATAAATAATGTTAATGTAATATTATCCCGCTACTATGGTTGTCTGACACTTATGGTTTTGTAAGTTTGAAACAACTGGTTTGTGATATTAAAACTTAAGTCTTTCGCTTTATAATCTCTGGTATGTATATTGAAAACTGTTGTAATCTGCAATGACTGTGATTGGGATCCTGTTTGGAAAAGATTCGTGGATGATTCGGGTTTCCCGAGGACACCCGACAGACCTGTTAAGTTGTTGGAAACTTGTGTACGCTATCTGAGGTCTGTTGAGACATCAATAGGTGCACGTGGGCCCGATTTCTTAGGAGGTTCTGCCACAATATTATACTCTGATGTTGCATGAAAAGTGATGCAGGAAATGACTAAAATTTTGTAAGCTTTATTCTCTCATTTATGATCCTGGCGGAAAAATGTGGATTTTTTGAGTTCTCTTGTTGGGTGTGCTTGATGGAACCGCGTAATTTAGTGTCCTCCCTTGAGTACTTGGTGTCTAATGGAAGACCAGTACTCTTGGAAGGCATTAGGTTAAGCGGTTCTGCCATAGGGGCTATCACAGCTGATCATGAAAAGCTCCCCAGGGAAACACCTGGGCGGCGATGGAGTCTTGGAGAGGATGTTGGTGATAGTTTCGGTGATGGTTTTGGTGGAGCCTTCCAATTTTTCCCCTGGATCTTCCTCCAGCATGGGGAGTATGGAGTCATCGTCGTGCTGATGAATCTGCACCATGTTGATTGCTGGTGCAAACTAGTCAGCGATGGGCAGATCGGGCTCAGAGAGCGGGTAGATGTGACCGATCTGGACGGCGTAGAGATCACGCAAGGCGTCTTGGTAGATGGCAGCTGTGTTGGCCAACCCATAGGGCTAGGCGGCCATGGAGCCTTGCGTTGGAGCTTCTTGCCCGGCCTTAGGCGGACTGGATCTGGAGAGAGGTCGGCGTTGCACCATGCGCACCTTTGGAGTCACTGTGATGGTTAGATCTGTATCTTGCCACCTCGGGCGGCGAGATCTAGCAGAGCGCTTGGTGCTAACCACTAGGAAGTGCTGGAGTGGTGGGAACCCATCATCGTAAGTTGACCGATCCATGACTGACTCCACGAGCGACAAGCATTCAGGTAGTTTTTTATCAACCCAAACTATAGAGGATATCAAATCATCCTGCGGGACATGCTTCCTCAGCCGGCATGGTGCTAATGGGTGAGTTGTCAGAGAGGAAGATGACCCCAAGGGAGATCCCGAGATCAAATCTACTGACACAGATGCAGGCTCGATCAGCGCAGGATTGCCCTACACCGGTTGGATGATTTCCCCGTCGTTGTTGGCGTTGACGACCTAGGTGATGGATCCAACTGTGAAGGACTGGCCAGGCCTGGGAGCGAATAGAGAGCTTAGGAGACATACCATCTAGCTTGCCATGGGATCAAGTGCACACCCTATGGGGGTATTAACCCCTATACCCTTCTGGCTAAGTTTGGGTCGGTCCAGACCAGGGGGTCCGGCCCACTAGAAGACGACGCGCGGCCCAGCCGATCTGCTCGGAGTCCCGTGTAAGGAATCAAGGTAGACTTGGAGATCAAGCAAGATCCTGGTCGGTTAGAATAGGAATCCTTATCCAGCCACCTATGGCAATTGTAACTGGTTGGGATTAGTTTCCAGATCTATAACCCTATCCCCAGACTATATAAGGCGGGCAGGGGACCCCTCTTAGAACTCATCTCATTTACATACAGCAATACAATCAGACACAGGACGTAGGTATTACGCCCTCACGGTGGCCGAACCTAGATAAAACATCGTGTCTATCTTGTGTCACCATCTCGTTCGTAGCTTGCGCACCTGTCTGTCGATAATCTACTACCTTGGGCATACCCCTAGGTAGACTGCCGACCATATTTCATCAACAGTGGCGCGCCAGGTAGGGGGTGTGCATACTGCTCCCCAGATGAACAAGATGGTCATCATCCCTGGCTCCATGGCTACGCCGAACGGCCTCACGTTCACCATCGGCCAGATCACCTGGACCACTGGCTCCGACAACTTCATCTCCATGACCACGGAAGAGGCGTAGATCCAATCTACGTCGACCACTGCTTCACCAACATCAGCTATGGCTCCAACCATGTTGGATCTGGCTCTGGCCACACCAGCATCGTCTTAAGCCACGCCGACAACCCGTCGTTCGCTTCCTCGCTACAAAGGGAGGCAGATCAAAAACACCGACCTGCTCGACTCCATCGATCAGGTTGGCACCAATCTTGCTAAAACCCTAGCTCTGGTAGATTCGATTCAAAATCAACCTTCCGAGCAAGTAACCACTACCCACAACAGATCTACCCGACCAGCTCGGGTCGGTCGTCCTGCACGACTCGGTACAGATCTCGTGGTCACGTCTACTCCTAAAGGACGCTCCGTTCATCGCCGACCAGCCCTCGCAATGGGTCTCCGGCTCTCCGAGTGCGAAGCCTTGATGGAGAATTACTAGGCCCAGCCCTACGGCCTGCGAAACACTGCTTCCAACTACGCGTACAATATACAACGCTGCTCGGATCTATGTTTTATACATCGACCTCGGCCAAAGCCATGGCAACTTCATCAACATGGTTCGGGTTGAGGAGTATCAAGAAGGATCGGTCCACATAGTTCAAGAGGGCGGCTCAAGCTCCCTGTCCAGCATCGCATCTAATGGTTCCATCCACACTGAGCTTCAGCTTCGTGACAATGAAGAAGTTGAATACGATCTGGATATCCCAGACCACCCCCTAGAGTTCCCATGATTCCCATCCTTCCCACCAAGGCGAGGAGACTTGATCAATGTCGTCAGTAATGACGAACCCCCGGCAGTTGGTGAAACAGAACAAGAAAGGCTAGCATGCGAAGCACGCAATATTGACCGGTTTAATCACAGACAAGCCGAAGCCGAGGCATAAGAGGAGGCACGACGCATAAGGCTCCAGCCACGCGATCTTAACAATGCCTTTGATAGGGTAGGGGAAAAGCAGGTCTTCAAGACTCCAAGCACCAACGTAGCTGTTGCTATGGCGACAATGCAATCACTACCCAATACCCCAGAAATCTAGGCAATTCGTGATGATATGCAAGCCTACCTGACAGCTGCTATGGCCCAGACCGCAGAGATTGCAAACCAAGCCCGGGCTCCGTCCGTCTCAGTCAAATCAAGTCACAGTCGTCAGTACTCAAGTCACCCACAGCCACCCAACCAACGTGGCTCGTGCAACAACGACCCATCAGACAACCGTCAAGGCAGAAATGGTGGTCATGATGGTGGTCGGGACAACAACCACCGCGACTACCGGGACAACAACCGCCACAACAACCAGGACAATAATCGACGAGACAACCGCGACAATCGTCGTGATAACCGCGGTCGCGGGGTCAACCAGGGTGGCAATCGGGATTGCCGTGATGGCAATAACGATCTCCGCCATTCCCTCGGAGAACGCGATCTGCCCGATCGCATTAACCAAAGAGCCAACGATCGTGCATCCCACAAAAGCTATCGCCATATTGAATATGATACTACCCACGGCCCTCCGGGTTTGAAGCAGTTTACTCCTCACCTTCGCCAAGTCGTGTGGCCAAAAAACTTCAAGCTAAAAAAACTCCAGAAGTACGACGGCGAGGAGAACCCCGAGTTATGGGTCATGCTCTATGAAACCACGTGTAGATCAGCCATGGCTGACAAGCACGTCATGTCTAATTACTTCCTAGTCGCTGTCGGCCATCCAGGCCACCAATGGTTGGTCAGCTTGCCGGCAAACTACTTTGATTCTTGGCAAGAGCTCAAGCAAGCATTCATCGACAACTTCATTGCTACTTGCGAACAACCCAGCAACAAATATGATCTGCAGCGGATTCGAGATCGCAAAGATGAGCCACTGCGCGAGTACGTCCGACGCTTCTAGGAGATGCGCATCAAGGTCCCATCAATCTTCGATAATGAGGCAATCGAAGCTTTCATCACTGATCTCCGCTTCCACGATGCCCTAAGGGACAAGCTCCTCCGCAAAAGACCTGAATCGGTCATAGCGCTCCTAGCTACTGCTAAAAAATATGCGGACGCCGATGATGCTAAAAAGATAATCATCGAAGAAGCAACAAGGGTTCCATGCTCCAAACCGCGACGACTACCACGACGACTACCGCGGCAACCGTGGTCAGAACGACAATTTTAATCGCCGCAACCAGCGCAATGATTTTCACGACCACCACGACCAGCGTAATCAGCGGCATAATCGCCGTGACGATTACAGGGGCAAGCGTGCTCGGGAAGATGACGGTGAAGTCAACATCGTTAAAAAAGGTGGCGGACGTCGCAACTATGAAGAAGACTACGCCAAAGCATTGAAAGGACCCTGCCAGCTCCATCCCAAGTCAAACCATACCATGGAGAATTGTTGTGTTCTCAAATCCATCTATACACGCCAACAGGCTCTGGATAAATCTGACAAGCCTAACGACGCAGGGGAGCAGCGTAATGAGGACAACGATGATGAAGACGTAGATCCCCGTCACAAGTATGTCAAGCCAACCGACCGCGTCCACACCATCATTGGGGGCAAAGTGTCCATCGAGACCAAATGAGAGCGCAAGTTGCTCGCCCGCGCTTGCTTGAACGTGGCCAATGCCGACAACCTCATCGCCGATCCATGACTCCCTCCTTGGTCTCACCGCGAGATCTCCTTCAGCAGAAAGGACCAATGGGCTGCAATACCTAAGCCAGGGCATTTTCCTCTGGTTCTCGATCCTTGTATCAACAAGGTTCAGTTCGATAGAGTGCTGATTGACGGCGGCAGTTCCATCGATATACTGTTCAAGAATAGTTTGCCAGCCTTGAAGATAACCTAGGCTAATCTCAAGCCATGCGAGGCATAGTTCTGGAGTGTTCTCCCCGGACAGAGCTCCACACCTCTTGGGCAGATCATGCTACCTGTGCAATTTGGTACCCTAGACCACTTCCGCACCGACTACGTCAACTTCATGGTCGCCGACTTCGAAGGCACCTACCATGCTATCCTTGGCTGACCAGCGCTCACCAAGTTCATGGCCATACCTCACTATAGGTATTTGGTGCTCAAGATGCCTACTGAGAAGGGGGTTCTAACTCTCAGGGGCAACGTATACGTAGCTTACACCTACGAGGATGATAGCTTCAAAATAGCAGAGGCTCATGACCTCTTTATTCGCATGGCCGAGACCATGCTCGACGCCAAGCAGACCCCAGCCGACCACCTGGAGATCCTAGAGCTAGAGGCCCCACGCAAGAACATCAAGTCCAAAGAGCTCAAAGAGATCCAGCTGGTCGACGGTGATCCCAGCAAAACAGCCCTTATCGAGGCCAACCTGGATCCTAAATAGGAAGACGCGCTCGTCAGGTTCTTGAGGAGCAACGTGAGTATGTTCGCATGGAAACCCGCTGACATGCCCGGTGTACCTCGGAACTTGATCGAGCACTCCTTAAATGTTGATGGCAAGGCCAAACCCATCAAGCAGAAGCTACGACAGTTCGCTCACGACAAAAAGGAGGCTATTAGGGTAGAAGTTACACGGCTTTTAATAGCCGGATTTATCAAAGAAGTGTATCATCCGGAGTGGTTAGCCAACCTGATTCTTGTACGCAAAAAGAATAAGGAATGGAGAATGTGTGTTGATTACACTGATCTCAACAAACACTGCCCTAAAGACCCCTTCAGCTTACCTCGCATAGACGAGGTCGTAGATTCAACTGCCGATTGTGAGCTGCTTTCCTTTCTCGATTGCTACTCTGGTTATCACCAGATCGCTCTAAAAAAGGACGACTAGATCAAGACATCCTTCATCACGCCCTTCGGCGCCTACTGCTACACGACCATATCATTCGGGCTCAAGAACGCTGGGGCTACCTACCAACACGCCATACAGGCCTGCCTCAAAGACGAGATAAAAGACGACCTCGTCGAGGCTTATGTTGATGATGTAGTTGTTAAAACCAAGGAAGCATACACCCTTGTCGACAACCTAGAACGTACCTTTGTAGCCCTTAACACATTCCAATGGAAATTAAACCCAAAGATGTGCATCTTTGGTGTTCCATCTGGTATACTGCTCGGCAACGTCGTCAGTCATGACGGCATACGCCCTAACCTAGAGAAAGTAAAAGCTGTCTTGGACATGAAGCTGCCCAAAAAGGTGAAGGATGTTCAGAAGCTTACCGGATGCATGGCTGCCCTCAGTCGTTTCATATCTAGATTAGGTGAAAAAGGACTACCGTTTTTCCAGCTGCTCAAAGCAACCAAGAAGTTTGAGTGGTCGAAGGAAGCAGACGCTGCCTTTACACAGCTAAAACAATTCCTTACATCACCTCCGGTCCTTACTGCTCCCAGAGAAGACGAAACCCTCCTGCTTTACATTGCGGCAACTAATCGAGTGGTCTCCACTGCCGTGGTGGTCGAGCGCGATGAGCCCGACCACGTCTAGAAGGTACAGCGACCAATTTATTTCATCAGTGAGGTGCTCAGCGAATCCAAGACCATGTACCCACAGATTCAGAAACTGATCTACGCTATACTAATTACATCCCGAAAGTTGAAACACTACTTCGATGGATATCGTGTGGTGGTCATGACCGAGTACCCTCTGGGAGACATCATTTGCAACAAGGATGCAAATGGGCGCATCGTCAAATGGGCAATGGAGCTATGCCCTTTCTCCTTGGAATTTGCAAGCCGTACTACAATCAAGTCTCAGGCACTTGTCGATTTCATCATCGAGTGGACAGACTTAAGCACACCTGCCTCTCAGGGGCCCGCCGAGTATTGGAAGATGTACTTCGACGGCTCTCTCAACATTGATGGCGCAGGAGCAGGAGTCCTTTTTGTATCACCATCCAAGGAGCAGCTCCGATACGTCCTTAGGATTTATTTCCTGGCGTCTAATAACGCCGCCGAGTATGAAGCATGCCTACACGGTCAACGCATTGCGGTTGAGCTCGGTGTCAAGCGTCTTTATGTCTACGAAGACTCGGCTCTAGTCATCAACCAGCTCAACAAGGACTGAGATACGACCAGCGAAAAGATGGACGCATACTGCAAAGCGATCAGAAAGCTGGAAGGCAAGTTCTATGGCATCGAGTACACACATGTGGTCCGGGACAAAAAACAAGCAGCAGATGCGCTGTCAAAGTTAGGATCATCCCGAGCCAAAGTCCCACATGGCGTATTTGTTCAAGACCTGCTCACACCCTCCATCAAAGAAGAAGATCCCGCGGTCGACAAGCCTCCAGACCAGTCATTGGTGGCTACGGTTCCGACGTCAAACACCACCAAATCACCTCCGACCACCAAGAAGCCTGACTGGAGAGTACCTTTCATCAAGTACCTAACAGATGGTAGCGGTTACACCGATCGGACAGAGAACGAACGCCTGATGCGTCGCAGTAAGCAATATATGCTCGTTGATGGCAAATTGTGGCGCAAGAACGCGAAGAAGGAAATCTTGATGAAGTGTATAACCCAGGAGGATGGTGAACATCTCCTAGACAAAATCCACTCTGGCTCCTATGGCAACCACGCGGCCTCAAGAACGCTGGTCGGCAAGGCTTTCTGAGTAGAGTTCTATTGGCCGTCAGCCGTAGCCGATGCAGAGAAGCTAGTTCGCCATTGTGAAGGTTGTCAGTTTTTCACCAAGAGAATCCACGTACCAACACATGAGATTTAGACTATACCAGCCTCTTGGCCCTTCGCATGTTGGGGACTGGATATGATCGGGCCTTTCAAACCGGCCCCTGGAAAATTTATATGCGTCTTTGTGCTGATCGACAAATTCTCCAAGTGGATAGAGTACATGCCCCTGGTCAAGGCATCTTTAGAGAAGGCTGTCATGTTCCTCGACCAGGTCATCCACCGCTTTGGCATACCCAACAGCATCATCACTGATCTGGGTACTCAGTTCACCGGGAACGCTTTTTGGGACTTCTGTGATGAAAGGAGCATAATAGTAAAATACGTCTCGGTGGCACACCCTAGAGCTAATGGACAGGTCGAGCGGGCAAATGGTATGATCTTGGACGCACTTAAGAAGAGGATGTACAGAGAGAATGACAAAGCTCCTGGAAGATGGCTCAAAGAGTTACCAGCCATGGTCTGGGGTCTCAGAACCCAGCCCAGTCGCAATACCGGCGTACCACCATACTTTATGGTTTATGGCACTGAGACAGTGCTCCCAGCAAATATAGCCTTCAGATCAGCACACGTAGAGAACTTCGACGAAGACAAGGCTAATGAAGTGAGGGAGCTAGAAGTGAATAGTGCAGAAGAGAAGTGGCTCGATTCTTGCGTACGTACAGCCAAATACCTTGTTGTTTTGCGCAGGTACTACAACAAGAACATCAAGGAGCAGTTCTTCGTGGTCGGGGACCTGGTCCTAAAGTGGAAGACGAATCAGGCTGGTGTCCACAAACTCCCAACCCCATGGGAAGGACCCTTCATGATCAAGGAGGTCACACGCCCTACGTCTTACAGGTTAGCTCGCCTAGACGGCACAGACGTACCCAATTCCTGGCACATCGACAAGCTTAGACATTTCTATGCTTAGCTACTAAGATATGTACCCCTCTTGTACTTTTGATTTATTTCAATAAAGCTATTATGATTTCTTCGACCACTCTAATGTGTCACTTCGAAGTCTATTGTTATTCTAACTCTATTAGTTAAAACCAACCACCATTCCTTCTTGGGTTTTCAGAGTAGGCCCTGTCTCCGGTCCCCCCCCAACGCGTGCATGGGATCCGCTCTCTACGCTACGGGTGATCGGCAGGTGCTCTCTAGTTTGACTTGTGTGTTTCTACATGTGCACAAGCTACGCACCTCACACTCCGACCTCAAGTCAAACCAGGGTCGTACAAACCTTTCAGGATGACGTGTCGACTAAACCGGAACAACTAAATAGAACGCCAACACGTTCTAACTTAGTTACACCAACATGATATCCGAGCTTAAACATGTTTTCTACAAAACAAACAAGCTTATGTTGATATACAGTTATGTTATTACAAGCTTGCCTAAAAAGGTCCAAGTTTATAATAACACAACTACATCTTCTTCTACAGCTATAGCCTACACTATTGGCTGGTCGGGGCACGCGGCGCCTGCTGCTCACTGGGCCTAACATCATGCTCGGGTCTCGGGGACTCTAGCATTGATTGAGCTGAAGAAGATGGCCCCACCGATGCCTGGCTGGACGAGACCGTAGGCTTCGCCGGTTGGCTTGAAGATGATGGCGCTCCCAGCTGACTTGTTGACGGCTTTCCTTATACGGGTGGTGTCGCACCTCCACATAGGTTAATATCACCAATTATTTTCGCCGACAAGTCTAGCTGGGTCATCCGTAGCTCCTCGGCCTTGTCTGGATCTACCTCCTTCGGGTATCCAACCTCCAGGCGCTTGAGATCGATCAGGGGGTAGTGAGCACGTACCATGCTTAGTACATGTGTGCCTGCGTACTCTCTCGCCTCCTTCATGAACTCATGGAACCATCCCCATGCCCTTTGGCATCTCGAGGACTGCACCGACTACTCTCCGACCATTGCTCGGGGACTGCTCTCCTCGGCTACATGTGATTTGTACTCACATACAGTTGAGAGGCATTTATTTTTTCTCACTTAGACCTTGCTACAAGGCTGATACCTCGCCTTCCAGCAAGCTCGGGGACTAAGTGGGCACACTTCACCTTGCGGTGAATGTGCTTATTTTATCGACCCCTACGCTCTACTATTGGCCATAACTACTCCTGTACAGAGGTCACTTACATTTCTTTTCAGAAATACAAGTGGGCACACTTGATCAGGAAAGAAATCTTTTTCTTTTTTCTTTAGAGCACCATGGATTCTTCGGACAACCGGAATCTTCGGCTATAATCGTGGTCTACTGCTCTCTGTGCTGACCAGAATACTGGCACATTTGCTTGGTCAATGTTTCAACCAGCTGGAGATGACATGAAGACAGACCGCATTAGCAGAAGGAGATCAAACAGCGTGTTGCAACATAATACATGGTGCTCGGGGACTAGCTATGGGGGTATTAACCCCTATACCCTTACGGCTAAGTTTGGGCCGGTCCGGACCAGGGGGTCCGGCCCACCAGAAGACGACGCGTGGTCCAGCCGATCTGCTCGAAGTCCCGCGCAAGGAATCAAGGCAGACTTGGAGATCAAGCAAGATCCTGGTCGGTTAGAATAGGAATCCTTATCTGGCCACCTATGGCAATTGTAACCGATTGGGATTAGTTTCCAGATCTGTAACCCCGCCCCCCAGACTATATAAGGCGGGTAGGGGACCCCTCTTAGAAATCAATCCATTTACATATAGCAATACAATCAGACGCAGGACGTACGTATTACGCCCTCACGGCGGCCGAACCTGGATAAAACCTCGTGTCTGTCTTGCGTCACCATCTCGTTCGTAGCTTGCGCACCTGTCTGCCAATAATCTACTACCTTGGGCATACCCCTAGGTAGACTGCCGACCATATTTCGTCGACACACCCCTACCTGACGCACCAACTGTCGACTAAAGATGCTCGGCAGTCCACCGAGGGGGCTACTCGTGATGGTAGATTGATCGAAGAGGTGTGCGTGAATAGGAGCAAGATGGTGACAAGACACAAGATTTATACAGGTTCAGGCCATCAGCTTGACGTAATACCCTAATACTATGTCCCATCGGTTTGTATTGGCTATCGTATATGATTGAATGTGTTTTGAGGGGGTCCCCTACCCGCCTTATATAGCCTAGGTGTAGGGTTACATGCCTATCAGGTCTAAGTCTAATCGGGTAACAGATATTCTTTACATGGAATCATACATTCGGCATATCCTAACTAATTCTTTGTGATCTTTAGGATGTTGCCGAGATGCCTTGCGGCGTGCGTCGAGCAGTGTCGTGGGCCGCAAGCCTTCATTTTATGGGCTGGACCGTCCCTACTGGTGCGGCTCATGTGCATCGCCGTGGGTACCTAGGGTCAGACCCCCCACAGCTGGATCTTCTTTGCACAAAGTTATTGGGGTTCATCACATACCTTGATTCATCTCTGATGTGAATTCATCTCAGGACTTGTCCAGATTGAATTTGAGAGTTTTCTGCAGGGGTTAGTCCAACAAAATAACCAATATCTACTAAAGCATATTCTTGGTCAAGCAATTTTACCTAAGCACCATGTTTAATTTAAAAAGCCTTTGAAAGTAAGATCAACACTCCTAAACTAAACACCATGCTTAATTTAAAAGATGTATGAAGATACTCCAAACCCAAGCATATAGCAAATAAAAGTAGCATGAAAGTATTAAAGAGATTTATTCAAATAGAGATGAAAGAGCACGATCATGGTGAGTAATATTATTATATTTTTTCGATAAAGATGCAAACGACATGGATGTATGTAAGGAACTGAGCATGCTGTGGATTTGACATGAGAAAATTTAAACTAAGCGGAGTGAATGCATGGATTATCCAAAGTAAACGTGCAGTGGAATGCAAAAATTAAAAGATAACTACTCATCAAGTTTAAAGTCTGTGAATAAGACTATCTCACCTTTTTATCATACTTAACATGACTCACATGATGGAATTTGTGAGTAGTGCAGCATCTATGTTCGTCACTTGAGATGTGATTCAAATTCTTGTGACGTCGACCATTTTCTCCAATCTACACATGGTTAGAATGATATATATATATATATATGTCTATACAAATCTGTGAGATGGCAGGGTACCAGTGTTGATGGATCTTGAGTGTCCAGGCACCCTGGGTTCTTCAATGTTTTTCTTCTTTTCTTGTGGAAGCTTGCCGAAAGGTCGAAACGGCATCTATTGTCATGTCTATTGATAATATAACAGAACAGGGGTAATCCTACTAAAGCTAGTGGTATGTTAATAATCTAAATCTTAAAGCCAATTGTTTCCCCGGCAATGGCGCCAGAAATGCTTGCTGACATTTGTGAGTGTAAATATAAAATCAAAGATTTTGCAAGCACATAGTACACCATTGTAGCATTTCACTAGGAGTATTATAGGTATCGTCATTTATATTTTACCATAGGAAAACAATGGAGTAAAGATTTATTAGGTAACAAAGGAATATCTAACAGTCAACATACCAGCATGGCTAGAGCAGGGGTGAATGTAATGATAGGAATTAAGCATAATGACACTCAAGGGATAGACCATTAATGATAGATGTAATAACTTGAGTGTATAGTGGGTGAGGTAGATTCCTATGGTATTCTTACTACAAGTATATGTACTTAGTGATAGCAAAAGGTTAACTCCATGTTCATGCATAAGGGACATTACTAAGGAAAAGCACAAACAGAGTATGCTATTCCGTGTAACCGGGTCCTGCTGGCCTACAAACGGGAGATGGACTATAAAGGACTCAACAAGGCTGTCACCCTTGTGATACCACTGATCTGGAATGCAAGGTGCATCCACAGGCAAACCATGTATAAGCACCACGCTTACACATGGTCAGCCACTCAATCCCAATTATTTAAAGCTAGGTCGATCGCTATACGATCCTATGCATGAATAATAAGATAACTTAAACTACTTCTAAGCATATAAACATCATAAGAATAACCTTGTAAATAAGAATATAACATGAAGCAGTGAAGTCTCATAGGATATGGAAGTATAGACACAATGGCTTACCAAGCCTCCGAAACTAGATCCAGAATCTGGACGTGAGTCCACTCGACCCTAACTCTCGAAATACTAATCTACTACATTGGAGAGTCGAGACCTAAGTCTCCTGGTGTGCCTTAATATTGATCTCTGATGGATTTCTCTGGAGATTGGAGATTGGAGATTGGAGAGATGCCCTTCTGGAGGAGGTAGGAGGGTCCTTTTATAGGGGATACTAGGAGTCCTGTGGGCCCATGAATCCATGGCAACGTCAAATCTGGACTCTTGATTCGAACCGACCTTGATCCACGGCGGAGATTGAACCTTAGAGGCAGTGGGAAACCGTCATACGAAAGAGGGGCTGCCAGGTGGGCCCCATAGGCCGATCAGCCTACAGGTGGGGCCGGCCGGCCTCCCCCTGTGACAGGTGGCCCTCCCCCTCTAGTGGCGGTGTCTGAACTCCATCTTGAGTCGACTTTCACGGGTTTCGCGGGTTGAATCACTTATTGATGTCGGTTTGCCTATTTGGAGTGTATAACAGTGGTCCCAGGATTTGTTTTTTGGATAAATCCTCCTACATTCACATATTCACCAAAACTTATGAAATTCATTAGTTTAAACCCCATATACCTATGTTTGGTGATAGAATTAAGTATATATGTAGGATATGTTGATGGTTTATGATTGACATTAGCAACGGTCAACATAACACCATGCATGTCTTAACTTGGTTGAACTTGACTGAGTAGAAGTTTAAGTTTTGCTTCCATCTCAGATTGAGTCTTCTTCATCTCCCCTCGCCATAATCCTTGCCTGCTCAGATTCTTGCACCTTCTTTGATAAATCAGCCACCGTACTTGCACCTTCTTTGATAAATCAGCCACCGTACATGAACTTCAGCATTTGTCCTTTTCTCTGCTTCTAGTTCTATCTCGGTGTTCTGCTCACTGGATCTAGGTCGGGCATTCTGGAACCCCACATTCTGCAAGAACTGATTCTTCTTGGTGTTCTCAGCAAGCACATCACCAACAACCTGAGCTGCAGACTTCAGCTTTTCACCTTCTGTTCTTGTAGACAGCTTGTTTTCCATTTGAGTCTAGCAAGCAAGTAGCAAACATGGTTGATGATGAGAGAATTAAAAATAAGTATTACAAAGAGACAAGTCTGAAAGTTATCTTACAATAGCCTCCTATACAGTAGGGGTGTAGCATTTTTTTCTTGCTGTAGTGGAACTCCTTGAACAAATCAAATGCATTAAGTTCTTCATCATTGTATTTGTCTCCCTGAAAACAACATTTATATGCATCAGGTCCAGCAGCATGAATCTGGGGTTACAGGGTTACAAAAACCAGGACAACTACTGTTCAACTTAAAAAGTGATGAATCTGGACAGCTACTGTTCAACTAAAAATATGATGAATCTGGACAGCTACTGTTCAACTAAAAATCTGGACGAACATGTTCAACTAAAAATAAAAATCTGGACGAACATGTTCAACTAAAAATCTAGACAGCTATTGTTCAACTAAAAATCTAGATAGCTAATGTTTTTAGATGATGTCATGTCAGCACAGCAATTTTCTTTGCCAGGTCCTAGTTTACTGCAGCAGTAGCATGAACATTAGCTGTAGGTGTGCTACTACTGCATGAAGCACACCTGCAGCTAGCGTTCATCTGAAAAAATAAGTAGCAACAGCTACAGCAAGCTATGCAACTAGAATGCATACGAGTATAGGACCATGCTGCAAGTATAGTGGTAAACTAAAAGTAAAATTATCATCTGTACATGCCGAATCGAAATATTTGCTTCTACCAAATTTTCAACAACAACAACAAAGCCTTTAAATCCCAAACAAGTTGGGGTAGGTTAGAGTTGAAACCCAGCAGAAACAATCAAGGTTCAGGCACGTGAATAGCTGTTTTCCAAGCACTCATATTTAATGCTAAGTCTTTAGGTACATTCCATCCTTTCAAGTCTCCTTTTATTACCTCTATCCAAGTCAACTTCAGTCTTCCTCTGCCTCTCTTCACGACTGCGTTCGGCTGGTGGAAATTTCAGCCGAATTCACTGTTCGCGGCTAAAATTCACTGTTCACGCTCTCACAGATTCATCCAGATTTCTCCAAATTCCTCCAAGCGAACAGGCCCACATTACTATCCTGGCTTAGGATTCCACTACATACCTGTGCCTCTAGAGTAGCATTTTTACAAACACAATTTTCTATAAAATAGCAGCAGTAGCATTTACAATAACATGCAGCAGCATGTTACAAACAACTTAATGCAGTGGCGTAGCCACAGGATATGCCGGGTATGCACCGGCATACCCTGCAAACCTGGCCAGCAGTAGTATATATACTATTATATTGTATATACGATGTATTTGTTAAAAAGAAAAAACATACGTGGACACCATCGGCGATGATGACGGAGGCCCATATGATGCACTAACGTGGCCCATGTGGCAAGGGAACTCCAATTCTCTAAAGTCCAAACGTCAGGTATGTAGCGGTCCCATGATACGACCTTTCGAATTTCCTAATTTAATCTCGATCAAACCGGGAGCCACGGAGGAACACGTCGTCGTCGCCCGGCCGCCACGGCCCCTGGTGCCCTCCCGCCCTCCGCCATGCTCTAAATGTTGGATCGGAGGATCGCCATCTAATTTCCACGCCCCTGTCTGCGAGAATATCTGATTGCGCCCGATGTGATTTATCGTCTTGATTCACTATTTTGGTTAGGTAAATTTTAATCTTTGCTCTTCGTGTTTTTTAGAAAATTATTTTATACATTCATAGCTATTTGGTAACATTTATAGCCAGTTGAACCTTCTAATCCTCCACCTGATCAGATTGAACTAGTGGTGGAAGATCGGTGGTTGATCTGGTTGATGAAGGAGATACAGTAAGACATTCATATTTCTTGGAAAGCGTTGAATAAAACAGTCTGAAAAAATAGCATTGTAAGCCTCTGGTACTCTTTTATGCCTATATTTAAACTATCAGTATGGCTTTTGAACTATTTATATTGTATCTAGTAGATGATTTCAACTTAATCCTTGAATTTAAGCTTTATCATGTTACTTAGTGCATGTATACCAAATCACATTGTAAAATTTACAATTGTTACTGAATTGCTAAAATGGATTTACCAAATTGTATATGAAATTTTTTTTAGCGGCATACCTAAAGTTTAGCGGCATACCTAAAGTTTAAATCCTAGATTCGCCACTGACTTAATATGATGTACAATAGCAGCAGCAGCTTAATATGGTCATCACAAGAGCAGCAGCATGTTAAAAACACAATATTCTGTAAAATTTCCCTTACATCAGAGCAGCAGCATGACAAGTAGTTGTGTTCCCACATAAATCAATACAACTCAAATTCCCAAGATTATGTAAAGTGACAAATATTTCAGCAGTTTGAAAATTATTGATGAGCTTCATATAGGAAGCTTTATTTCCCCCCTTAAACATGCTTAAGTAATAGTTGCATACATTTCTTTATATGGTGTTTAATATGGCCCACTTATCAAATTTTCAACATGAACCATGTAGGCACGGGATCCGGTTGTTTGATGGTACTTAACATTCCCTTGGTTGTCTTTATCCTTTTGACACATCTCCTACAACAGACAAAAATACATGTAAGGTTGGTGATAGATTAGCAAGTACAAGGCATCAATCTAGTTTTTCAGAGAAAACGTAGCATCTTTTTGGGACTCTTCCATGATTCTAAAAGTTGAATCCACTGTTCATTAGTCATGCATTTGAGAGAAGTTTTTGTAACCAAATGTAGTGGAAAAGGATCAAAGTGCTAGTAATGACTTCTGAAATGAGCCTATCTTCTGAACTGATTGAGTCATTTCATGAATCTTGTAATGACTCCTGAATGCAAGTGCTAGTTTTGGCATGTCAAGAACTACCTAGCTATGAAATTTTTGCATCCACCAGTGAACCAAAACTTGAAAAAATCTGAGCAACCATTGGTCAGTTTGGCACTGAACTAAAACTAAACAGAAGTTATACATAAATTCCATAGCTGAACATGGTCTCAAATACAAATTGAAGCTATCTGAGGTCTCAAATAGCAGAACATGGTCTCACATAGCAGAACATGGTCTCAAATACAAACATGGTCTAAACTTCAAATAGGGTATCCATAGCTGAACATGGTCTCAAATACATATTGAGCCTTACAACATAATATTAAAACATAAAATTACAACAGATCCTTGTTAAGAGTTCTGCTGCACAATTCCTAAAAAACTTCCACAACTCAGCTATTACTTTCATAAATATCCTTGTCCAGAAATCCTCTCATGGCAGCTAGCAAAATTCTTTGCAAGAGAATGTGACAATCATGTGTTTTTAGCCGTTGTACCATTGCTCCCTCAGCATTTAAACATCTTGAGATGTTGGAAGCAAATCCATCTGGAAACTTGACCTCCCTTAAAAAAACACAAAAAGCCTTCTTCTGTTCAGTGGACAAGGTATATCTAGCATCTCACATGAATCTCCATCCTCTCAAAATTGCAGCTCCTTTTTAATTCCCAAATCTTTCAAATCAAGCCTAGCTTTATGTAACACCCCGGGTGTTTAAGTATTAAAAAAACTGGACATATCATCATATGCATTGCAAGGCATTGGTCATATTGCAAACTTTGATATGCATTCACTAAAACAAGTTTACAATTATGTTATAAGTATTGCTTGGTATTGTTTGAATCAAGTTCGAAATCTTTGTATTGATTTGAAATTCTGAAAACCCTGATTTTCAATATTTAAATCCTACCATGAAAACCCATTTCAAAATCGAAGCACATTTTGGGGTTGAGTCTAAAAGCAAAGTTGTAGAGCTTGTCAAGTTGTACAAAGTTTGTTTTTGGAGTTTTTCAAGTTGTTTAGTAAAATTTGAAGTTATTTAAAAAGGCAAAATTCCTTAAATGTCCCCTATTTGAATTCAAAAGTTCATTTCAAAATGTAGACTGAATTAGGGGTTGGTTATAAAAGCAAAGTTGTAGAACTTTTGATTTTAAACAACTTTTATTTTTGGAGATTTTTGAGTTGTTACAAAAATTTGGGAGTAATTTGAGTTTCAAACTGGATGACAATTCTGTAATTTCGATGAACAGTGTTCACCGCTCTTGCTACACCGCCGGCGACCTTCGGTTTGCTTCCAGGCGCGGTCGTGGCCGTCTTTGGCGTCGCGCTGGTGCGGTGAAGGCCACTGCGTAGCTTCCTTGAGCTTCTGAGCCGCTCTATTTAGCCTTGGCCGTCGCCGTTTGCCCCCGCTCTCTTGCTCTGTTTTCCCGACGCCACGGCCATAACTCCAACGAGCTCTCACCGTCACTTTAGCGCACTCCAGCCGCTGCAAAGCTTGTCACAGCTCCGCCTACTCCTTGCGCACCCAACCAACCTGCTTTTGTCGCTTGTCTTCACCAGAAACTCGCAGTGCGCGCTCTTCTTCCTCGCGGCCGGCAACCTCACCCGCGATCCCGTTTCGTCGTGGTCAGCGCGTTGCAGTGAGTCTCTATCCTTGCCGAGCCATGATTCAGTTTCGCCACGATGCCGTGGTGCTTTGTACCTTGATGCTTGATCAAATTGTCCACTACAGCCACCGGAGCGTCACTATCGCCGTTGCTTGCTCTGTCGTGACCGCTGTGTCCATCGAACGGTGTCTCTAGTGCTCCTCCAGCCTTGTGCTCTACTCAGTCGCGTTTGGGGTGAGCTACTGATGCTTCCTGGGCCATCTGTTTAAGCTTTACAAGTCTCACGTCGCCAGCATAGTGTAGCCGCACCGTCGTGGCCGCCATGGCCAGCGTAGTGCTCGGTCCAGTCCGTAGCTGGTCTAGCTTGTGCCCCAAATCGATGCGCCTAGTCGAGGGTAGTGTTTTGGTACCTTGGTCGTCACCGTTGGTCTCGTCGTCGGCGAGATATCATCGGTCAGCGCGCGTGTCGCCGGAGTCAAAGCCTGAGGTTGAAGATGACATGTGGGGTCGGGATGTCAGCGACTGTGTAGTTCAAAATGGATTTTTCTATTTTCAGCAATGAATGAATAGTATATGTTTTTGTTATTTTTGTGTAGATTTATTTAGAGCTCCAAAAATTATGAAAATTTTTGTGTGAACTCTTTGTGATGTATATTATTTAGGAAAAATATGAAATGTTCTTTTTCAGTAATTTTTGAATGTGATAAAAATTGCTCAATTAATTAATAAATGAGTTTCCAGGATTTTTCTAGGTTTATTTATGTATCCAAAAATTATGAAAATTGTTTTGTCACTTAGTTATCATGTGATGAACATTAAAAAAAATTTGAGGCCAATTGCAACAAGTTGATTTATTTCATAATTCTTAATTAATTAATTAATTCATAAAAGCAAATAGTAACCTTTAGTGATTTAGGTTTTGTTTGAGTTTTTGATTAAGTGATGTCCTTGGGTCATTAGTTGGTGATGATCCTTGGCAATTGATGTGAGTGTTGCGATAATGGTTTAGTTAGTTTAACTTGTAACTGTACCGCGAAGGAAAGTTGTATTCAAGTTGTTAATTTTGCATCCATCATCGAGCATCATGTTTCGTATTCCGCATCATGTTGAACATGGCATTGTTACTTCGTGTAGTGAATGAAGGTGAGCACGTGGTAGTTAATCAAGTGGTTGAGGAGGTTGATCCGTCGGTGGAGGTTGGTGTTGATATCGGTAGAACGACTCCGGACCCAGACTTTTCCGTCAACAAAGGCAAGCCCCGGATGCATACAACCCTACCTTGTATATTACAAATTGATTTCGCTTTTGCTTCTTTTTAAGGCATTCAGTGATTAGAAGTCAAGTGAAAACCGAATTGGTACATTACCAACCTTGTTATTCCATATTTACCATATTACCAGTTTTAAATTTGTATATACCTAGTTTTGCTTAGCTATGCTTAGAACGATGAAAGTCGGGTGATTACCTGTCACCTGCAAGTTTTAAATTGAACTTTGGTTACTTATGTTATCATGTGATATGGGAATGTGGAGTAATAAATCTAGACCGGGCGGACTCGGTGTGTGTGAGCCACAAGACATGGAGGTCTTGTGAGCGGGTTCTTTCCGCTTGTGTCGATTAAGGTCCGTACCGTTGTTGAATTGCATGAGGTGAGACTTTGTAGTACTAACCACATACTCCGGTAAGCCTTAACTTGGCGATTCTATTACGAGAATGGCTACTCGCGCACTGGGAGTGGAGAGATGGCGGGAATAGCGTGTACCCACGTGGCAATGGGCTGGATTGGTGGAGTACTGTATTCTCGGGTGGCGCGGACCCGTTCTTGTTTTAGAAGATCCAAGGGTAGGTTGATATATGTAAGTTGGGGACCTGCATATGTCGTGTGGTCTGGAATTCCCAGCTAGGTTTTTAATCGGTTCGAATCGTCGTTGCTCCTCGGTTATGGAGACTCAACTCACTGTTCATCATCGTAGTAATAAATAACTGGAACTTGAGGATGGTCTGTGAAGGTGTTGGTTATGAAGTTTCATGATCTCATTACGGATCTTGTCAGCTTTGTATATGATCTTATGAAGTTTTAAATGTTGATATAAAGAATTTTATTAAAAAGTTTTTACGCAAAAGAACTTTGATTATTGCTAAAGCCATACCTTGAATCCCCTCAGCCTGCATTCCTAAGTTCTATCAGTTTTTATTTTCGGTTAAGTCTTGTTGAGTACTTTTGTACTCAGGGTTCGTTGACCCTTGTTGCAGGTGAGGTTCATGAGCAGATCTGTTTTGGATCGTGCTGCATGACTGTTGTTCAGTGCGATGACGATAAGTAAATGTGTGGTCCTTGGGCAGGGCAGCTTTAATTGTGTGTTTTGTAATATATTATATTGCCACTCCACTACTTTGTTTTGTATTATTAATCGAACTTATTTGTATGGTTTGAAACAAATGGTTTGTAAACTATGTTATTGTAAGACTTTCGCTGTTTTTACTCTGATGTATCTATTTGAATAAACTGTTGTAATACTGCAATGACTCTATAATGTGATCCTGCTCGGAAATCATGGATGATTTGGGGTTCCTCGAGGACACCCGACAGTCTTCTTAAGTTACCGGGAATGTATGCATGGGTGTCAAAGGTCGTTGGACAGTGACAGGTGCATGTGGGCCCTGTAATTTAGGAGGTTCTGCCACACTTTAGCTGTATCTTTTGTCTTGCCCTTTATATTGAGAATTATCCCAATTAGCTTCTCACATACGTTTTTCTCAATGTGCATCACATCAAGATTATGTCTCACCTTCAACATTTTCCAATATGGTAACTTCCAAAAACTAACCATCCGGCTCCAAATTTCCACATGACCCCCTTTAGAGTTGGCACGCTTCCTTTTCCCAGTTCCTTGTGGCTTCCCAGGTCTGACATCTTTAACTCTCTCCAATTCAGACAGCAGCTCTTCCGTACATAATTGACCTGGTGGATCATTGCTTTTGTGAAGTCCAGCAAACTCATTGTTTCTCCTCAAAGGATGTTCCTTTGGAAGGAAACGAAAGTGCCCAAAATAACCAATTTTGCTCCTTAGGCCATATGAAAGAGGATGCTTGGGGCCCTGAAAGAGTGCTCAAAGCTGGGTAATCATGGATGCACCACAAAACTATAGCACAAAGTTTAAATGGTTTTCCAGTAATAGCATCATAAGTATCGACACCTGTCCAAAGCTAAAGTAAATCCACTACAAGAGGCCCTAAAAATACAACAAAGTCCTTCCTGGGTGATTTCTGACCTAGAATAAGCAAAGCTATCATAATGACTCCTCCATGCATTCCCACATTGCTAGGTTGTATGGCACAACAAGCACAGGCCACATGCTATATTTTGCGTTCTTTTCTGAAAAAAGGATTGAACCCATCAGTAGTTAGGCCAAGTCTAAGGTTTCTTGCATCCCTTGCAAAATCTGGATATTCATGGTCGAAATCTTGCCATGCCTCACCATCAGCTGAGTGGCTCATATTCTTCTCAATGGGCTGCCGCTTTTGATGCTTCTTTGGTCGAAAACATCATCTTTAGCCTAGGTGCCAATGGAACATGCCGCAAAACTTTTTGTGGAATCTTCTATCTTTCTGCGTCTTTCCATCTCGAGAGACCACAAACTGGGCAATTGTCATGCTTGGCATATTCCTTTCTCAACAGCACACAATTATTGTAGCACACATGTATTGATTCATAAGTCATAACCAAGACCTAGTTCCTTTAGAATACTCTTTGCTTCATCATATGATTTTGGGAATGTATTGCATTCTGGGGAAGCTTCAGCCAATAGCTTCATGTGTGCAGAAAAAGCAGAATTGCTAATCCTATATAATGACTTTATATGAAGAAGCCTTACCACAAATGAGAACCTTGAAAATTTGGTACAGCCAGGATAAAGTTGACGCTTTGCCTCTCTCATTAGAATTTTTAAAAATGACTCTTACGAGGTTCTTCAGCACCAACTTCATTTTCTACATCCAGTCTTGCTTGTGCCAGCATTGCGATCAGAGGTCTCCTAAAATTCCTTCCAAACGATCACCATAGTTGTCATCCTCTGTCACACCTACCCCATGTATGGAACCATCACTATTGTCATGCATATCAATAGGATGCTCAATAACATTGACATCTAAGCTCTCTCCATGATGAATCCACCGAGTATAAGTAGTTTACATGCCAATCATCAATATGTGCTTCTTCACAACAGCCTATCTTTGGTACTTCTGACTAAGGCATCTGCTACAGGGGCATAGAATTTCAACATTCTCATTGAATTTCCCTTGAATGAAACTCATAAATTATTTGACACCATCAATGTATTCATGGGAAAATAGTTTGTTATGCACCCAACTTCTATCCATCTAATCAAACATTACAGATAAACCACAATGAGCAAACTGCACCAATTCAAACGCTACATCCAACAAAATTAACAAAAAATAGAAGAGATATACCTTGGGTGTCGGCGGGTGTTCAGGTGAGGCAGATCGGTATCTCCTCGGGCAGGAGGTAGGTGCTCAGCGATTGACGATTTCAGGCATGCTCGAAGTGTAGGAGTCCGCTCAATAGTTGGATCTGTCACTAGGTGGACGCATGGCCGCACTCAGCATCTCTCATTGGTGCGGCAATGGAGGGAGGCCAGGCGGTGCTATAGAGCTATAGGATGGCGTTGGACGGCGGCAGTGATGCATGATGTGGCTGGTGTGCAGCGGCAATGCAGGATGACGCGGCAAGCGAGGAGGCAGCGTTGCTAGACAACACGGCAATGGTAGGCAGCAGCAGCGCGGCTCCTGCCTAATCTCGCCATCGGCGGCAGTGGACTGAGTTCATGAACGAAGTCTTGGCTAGTAAGTCTGTGAACAAGTTCATGATTGAGGAAAACTTACTCCTACATAGATAGAACAAAAGGAAAAAGAATCTTGGTTTATACGAGGGTTATTTGGATCGGTACCATTACAATTCTCAAAACTTTGAAAGTACCATTAAAATTCATCGTTTTACTAAGTTTCACTATTTTCTATGTCTTCCAGCTGCTTGGGCCCATGGGCAGTCGTATGCGCACTGTTCTCTTTTCTGTATGGACGATTTTGGCCCCGTCCAAAGATAAAGAGCCCTGCGCTGCGCCCATGGCCCCATCTCTCAGTCCCTTCTCCTCCTCGCGCTCACTCTGTCTCTCACTCGTCCTCCCAACGCGGCGACGGTGGGGGAACCCTAACTCTAGCTGCCGGCGTCCTAGAGCCCGCGCCCGCGCCTGAGTCAGCTGCCGCCGCCGGCCAACTCCACTGCCGCCCGCGCCCGAGCTGTCCTCCCGAATCCCGAACAATTGGAGCCTCTTCAGCGACCTCACGATGGTGTTCCATTGAGCGCAATGGCTGACCCCGCGAACATGGAGCACGGCGAGGAGAGGTATGGATCTCCAACCTTCAATCTCTTGAGTCTGAGTAGCGATTGTGCTAACCCTAGTGTATTTATTTGTGAATTGTTTGTTTGCTGCTAGGGTTCGGTTGTTCTCCTTAGAGATTAAAGTTGAAGGTTTCTATACTACATACAGTAATGGTAGGAAAGCTTACATGAAGGGTAGTGTGATTAAATGGGATGTGGAGGTAGGATCGTTCACTTTTGAGTTGCTGATGCAAAGCTTGACCAATCAGTTCCAATGGTCCCCTACCCAGAGTCCTTGTGTGTGGTTCTTTGATAAAAGGATGTGTGAAGACGTCATACTAGTTAATGACTTCCAGCCAAATGATGTGTTTGAAATGTATAAGGATTAGATGCATTGCCAACTTGTTGTAGGAGTTTTTGAAAGAAAAGTTGCAGATGTTGATGAGTTTGCTACCCTAGAGCCTCTTTGTGTGATTCCTCCTGTTGAGCATGAGAATCCTAGTCCAGATCCCAATAGGCATGAGAATCCTATTCCAGATCCTGCTGAGCAGCCTAATCCTCCTGTTAGCCCTGCTACCAAGCCTACTGCTGAGCCAGATGAAGGACCAGAGTATCCTTTAGAGCCTAAACTAGAGCCTGATAGGGAGCTAGACATGTTTGATAATGAGGAGTATGTGGGTGTCGATGATGAGGGAATGTATATGCCAGTACCTCCTCATCAGTACACTAACAATGCATAGACTGCTAACAGTTCTCACCCACAACCATGTGCTAATGCTGATGCAAATGATTGTGGTGCTGCTGAAGGAGGTGTTCCTCTTGAGGCAGAGATTGATGATGCAGATCCATAGGAGGTCCATGTGATTCATGATCCAGAAAACCCCAAGATTGTGAAAGGAGGGTTCTTTCCTGATATTGTTGCATTTAAGAAGGCAATTAGGCATTATGCAGTGAAGACAGGCTTTGAGTTTACTGGTCTGCAAACTAACCCTACTAGATTTATTACCAAGTGTAAAGCAGAGGGATGTCCTTGGCGTATACATGCTTCTAGAAATTCTTATGGCAAGACAATAGAGGTAAATTTGTCATTACTGTTGGAGTTGTTTATTAAATTTGTTATTTATACAACTAATGTCCTATTGCATTTGTTTGTGTAGATCAAAAGGCTACCTTTTGAACACAACTGCCCTACCACAAAACTCAGAGAAGGGAAGATGGCCACCTAAGGTTGGTGTGCAGATAAGTTGGTAGACTGGCTGAAGAAGAATCCAACCAAAGGTGCAACTGAGTGCAGGGAGAAATTGGTGGGTGATTATGGCATTAAGTTGAAATACTCCAAGGTATGGTCAGGTATGAAGGTAGCTTTAGAGCAGATCCATGGTAAATATGAGGAGAGTTTTTAGTTGCTTTTCAATTGGAAAGCTCAAATTGAGAAAGTATCCCCTGGTAGCTTAGTAGAGATAGAGTTAGAGAAGATTGGCACCAAAAACAGATTCAAGAGGACGTTTGTTGCTCTTAGACCATGTGTGGATGGATTCTTATCTAATTGCAGACCTTTTATTGGGGTAGATGCTTCCTGTTTGCATGGTAAATATAGGGGTCAGTTAGCTTCAACTACTAGTGTGGATGGACACAATTGGTTGTACCATATAGCTTATGCAATTTTCGAGTCAGAAACTGAAGATAATTGGAAATGGTTTCTGCAGCAGTTGCATAAGGTTGTAGGAGATGTTCCAAATCTGGTTATATGTATAGATGCATCTAAAGGACTAGAGACTACAGTAAGGTCTGTCTTCCCATAAGCTAAAAACAGGGAGTGCATGAGGCATTTGTATCATAATTTTTTGAAGAAGTATTCTGGTGAGGTGTTCACTGATCACTTGTATCCTGCAGCTAGAAGCTACACACAAGGGCTGTTTCAGTGGCACAAGAAGAAAATTTTTGAGTTTGCACCTGAAGCCATTGAGTACCTTGAGGAGCACCACAACAGGATCTAGTACAGGTGTGCATTTTCAGAAAATAGCAAGTGTGACTACTTGACAAATAATGTTTTAGAGAGCTTCAATGCACAAATAAAGAAGTTCAAAGGTCTGCTACTGCATGAATTAGTTGATAGAATCAGAGAGCTGATCATGAAGAAGAGATACACTAGGAAGATGCTTGCTAGGCAGTGGACAGATGGAATACTCCCAAATGTGATGAAGGAGCTCAACTTGATCAGCAATAACCTCAAAGTGGTCAAGGTATCAGTTAGTGATGTTGATATTGCAGAAGTGGCCATCTTGGATGAGTGGAACAATCAGAAAAGACAAACAATTGACTTGTAGAACCATAAATGCTCCTGTAGGCAGTGGCTGTTGATAGGAAAGCCTTGCAAATATGCTTTGGCATGGATCCTGTCCAATAGAGGGGTGAAAATTGAAGATTTTGTCCATGAGTATTACTCAATGGCTAGGTTCAAGGCAACCTATGAGGACAAAATTGAACTTATCCTAGATAGGTCACAATGGCCTGTTGTGGAACTTGGATTCAAAGTGTTTCCATCATTGCTAGGCAGAGGAGCAGGAAGACCAAAGGTTCAAAGGCATAGAGGTTGCTTGGAGAAAAGGGCATCCAAAAAGAAGGTCAAATGTAGGAGATGTGGAGATTTTGGTAACTTTTCAAAAACTTGCAAAGAGGCAGAGATTGGAGAAGATGGTGAGAGCTCCACCAAGGAACAAGGCTAACAAAAGGTATGTTTCTGTGCACTAAATCTGTCTCATTGTTTTTCACTTCACAATATGTAATGTCACCTTTAAAATGTAGGAAACAAGCTCCAATAAATGCAGCTGGTCCCTCCCAAGGCAAGAAACAAAAAGTTCAGAAGAAGAAGAAGGGCACACCAAAGAAGAAGAAGACACCCATCAAGAAGAAGCTCAAGAAGGCAACAGCCGACCCACCTACTACTGTTGTTAGTAGCCTTAGGAGGCTAGTCTATGAAGACTAGAGCTTGTCAGCAGCTTATGATATGCTTTTGTAATAAAAAGAGAACTTGTATGCTGCTACTAGTATGCTTTTGTAAGATCAGCAGTTGAACCTTGTTGTAGTTTATGATATGCTTTTGTGTATCATTATAGTTGGATTCCTGGAACCTTGTAGTTAGAATACTAGAACCTTGTATGGTTGTGAACCTGGTATGCTGGAACCTTGTATGGTTGTAAGATCAGCAGTTGAACCTGGTATGCTACTACTGGTATGCTGTTATGTTGATTTAAGTGTTGAACCTTGATTTAAGTGTTAGAATCCTAGAACCTTGTAGTTGGGTTTAAGTGTTGAACTGCGCTTGGTGCTGAGTCCTGTGCTACAGGTTTAAGTGTTGGCATTCCTCTTTGCCACAGGTCACTTGCAGCAACAAGGTTCAAGCAGATCATTATCTGTTGAACTGGGAAACAACTGCAGTGCCTCCCTAGTGGGGCAACTGGAAACATGATCATTGTTTGAGCACCTGATGTGTACATGATTGTTATCAGCACAAGTTGATGTGAATGCTTGAGTAGCTAGTGAGTGAGCTGTTGCATCGAGTCTTCTGTTTATCTTTGCCACCTTCTAATTCATGGTAGAAGATGTGTTCAGAAATTTCTATGTGAGTGGTTTGATGTCCCAATGGGGTGGGTCTGAGTGATCTGATCCATTGAAGAAGCATACCATCTGTTGATTGTCAGTAAGGAAGAAGACATCTTGGATCTGCATCCTCCATAATGACTGAGTTAGCAGTAGCAATTGCTTTGATGTGAATCATCAGTTTTCTTCTAGGTTCCAGGATGAAAACACCAAGGCCGGCTTTCCTCATGTGCTGATTAGCTTGATCAGGGGCAATTGCTGCATTGGTGTAGAGCTTAGTGTAACCTCCATAATGCATTGTTACACTTGTTACATCTCTACATGTAAGATCTGTACCCATACATCAACAATTTGAAAAGATGAACACAAGCTTTGCTCAAACATGGTGACCACAGATCAAGTTAAGCTACCACATATCAAGTTGAGCTCACTAGAAGCTAACCACAGATTTGTAACTTAATCAGAAGGTTTGG
Source organism: Miscanthus lutarioriparius (assembly GCA_904845875.1). NCBI lineage: Eukaryota > Viridiplantae > Streptophyta > Magnoliopsida > Poales > Poaceae > Miscanthus > Miscanthus lutarioriparius. The sequence continues at coordinate 54,242,016 of CAJGYO010000014.1, read as the reverse complement.
ACCTCATCGGTACACAAAAGAAACAGGGAGCCACAGCTCCAACACAACCAACCCACACTTACATTAGCTGACTAACACACATTCTAGTTGTTCACTTCCACATGACAGCACCAATCAGGACACCTACAAAGCCAAAAAAGCTGGTGATACAACCGAACAATCAAGCACAATATGGCATTTCTTCGTGTCCAAATTTCAAAGCTTTGTTCAAAGAGTTGAACCTTCAGTTTCCACAAATCAGCTACAACACTATCCACAGTTTGCTTCAACTCTTGCAATTCTTCCTTCAACTCGGCATAATAGTCAGCTGATGTCTCCTTACCAGTCTGCAACCAGCGTTCCTTTGCTTCCAAGGCCTCAATTTGCAACTCAGAGCAGATGAAGCCGCAGGTAGTATGATCACCCTGCACACAAAAAAAGCATCAATCATAGTAGCATCAAGAGACACAGTGAGGTCAACAATGTCAAGAATCCTAACCTTAATGTTGTACGGGCACGTGAGAAACCACTGACCCTTTGTCGCCGGCTGCATGCTCTGGATCTAGACCAAAGGAACATGGCAATAAAGGGCACTCCCTTCTGGCGCTGCCCGTCGCGCTCGAGCCCGTCGAAGGTACCTTCATCAGGCTTCCAGTCCACTGCCCGGCCATGTCTTCAAAAGCTAGGCGCAGCCACGGAGCAAAGCCTACAGACCAAGAGATGGGGCCACGGGAGGATAGCTCGGGCGCGGGCGGCAGTGGAGTTGGCCGGTGGCGGCAGCTGACTCGGGCGTGGGCGTGGTCTCTAGGATGTCGGTGGCTAGGGTTAGGGTTCCCCACCGTCGCCACATCGGGAGGACGAGCGAGAGACAGAGTGAGCGCGAGGAGGAGAAGGGACTGAGAGATGGGGCCACGGGCGCAGCGCAGGGCTCTTTTATATTCGGACGGGGGCAAAATCGTCCATACAGAAAAGAGAACAATGCGCATACGACTTCTAGTGGGCCCAAGCAGCTGGAAGACGTAGAAAATAGCGAAACTCAGTGAAACCATGAATTATAATGGTAGATCTCAAAATAGATAAATTTTAATGGTACATCTCAAAGTTCTGAGAATTGTAATGGTACCTATCCAAATAATCCTTTATATAAGCGAACCACTAGTCCAGTGGTAAGAGCATCTCCGAGAATACCCAATATTTTTTTTCTAAAAACATAAAGTTTTACAACTCCTAAAAAAATATTGGAAGAAATAAAGAAGTCAATCTCCAAGAGTTTCTAATAATCCATTCTAAAATATAGAAGACAATTTTACATCAGAAATCCTGTAGTATTTCTAAATTATCCTAACCACTTTTATATATTCTTTCTCTCTTGTATATTTGCATCAGGAACCTTTTCTTACTCTTTATTCTTTCCACGTCCTTCTACTTTAAGATTGCCCGACAAACACACGCGGAAGAGAGAACATACGCGCGACTTGAAAGCGCGTAACTTTACGTGGAATAGGGTGACTTTTTCCAAGTTCTAAAAGATTAGGAAGATGGATTAGAAGTTGTTGAAGATGTATTTTTTTTATCTTGCTAAAAATCAAAGATTAAAAAGAAATTTAGGGAACTCTCGCAGAGTCCGGTTGTTCTCGGCCAGCAGGTGCTGGGTCTGATCCTCCGTCAAGTGCACTTTTTTTTCTATTTATTTACAATTTAAATGCTGGGCAGTGCCGTGGGCAGTTGGGCACACACCAGCAGGCCGGCTGTTTCTAAGAAAACAAAAGAACCCAACACGACGACTGAATGGGCTGTTGGGCCACGCCGACTGAATGGGCTGTTGGGCCATGGGCTCACACCAGCAGCGAATTAATTAATAAAAGTACTTAAGTCCATATCTAGTCAGACGGAAGAAGAAACTTAGTGGTAAGGCATGTTGCAAGTTTTGTTGCAGGTGTTGGGTTCGATACCTACGTGCTGCAAAATTTTTTTGTTCCCGTCCGCACCATATATATGCAAAATGTTTTTAGTTTTACCATATGTACCATATACATGCAACAAAGTAATTTAACAAATCTGTCCTTTGGGTTTGATTCTTTCCGCAATCATATTTTTATGTTTCTTTGTGCTAAATATATGATAGCGAGCTTATTGTTTTGGGCTAACTAGAGTACGACGAATTTAAATTCATGCACTGTGACGGTCTCAATAAAACCACCACGAGTTAGCGGGCCGAGAATATCTACTGGTGCACATCCACGACGGAAAACAGATAATCATCACAGATTGTGCCTGTTAGTGATAGTCTCAAAATCCGTCACCGAGAATCCGTCATGGATTAACAGATTTCTTGTAGTGATATGTTGCAAGTGTATGTTGCAAATATTTCATCTGGTTCAGATGTATGTTGCAGAATCGCTTCATGTTGCAACATTAGCAGGCGCAGAAAGCGGGCGCATGCGGAGACGGTCCCGCGGGTGCAACGGTCCAAACATGAGCGGCAAGCGAAGCGGGTGTCGGTGGTGCCCACCGGCATGCGCATCAGCTCGCACAAGACGGGCATAAGCAGGCACGAGGCACACAACTGCATGCGTAGGCGCACTAGCATGCAGGGGCGGGTGTGCAAGCGCGAGTTGCATGCGGGGCAGCCTTTTTTTGGAAAAGGCGGGGCAGGCTTAGTAGCATGCGTGGCAGGCGGGGCGAGGGCGAGCGTCTGGACGGGGCCTAGCATCCGGACATCCGGGCGCTAGCCACGGGTGTTCAGGGTGGATGGGTATATACGTTTCCACCAAAAATAAGAATTAGGGATACGTTTCATGAAGAGTAAAATATACCGGTGGTCTCTAAAGTTGCGGGAATGTGTCACTTAGGTCCTAAATTTTTATTTTTATTTTTTATTTCTGGGCACATCAACACCTATTGGGTGCCAGTAGAGCTGTGCATGTCCAAATGGGTGCATACCCGGTCCGCTATCCTTCCTAGCTAGCATGCCAAGAAGGATCCCCTGGATATGGCCCGAGATTTGCCGCCGCTTTTATTGACCCATTTTGCAGAAGGAATCCCTGCTCTTTGTTAATTTTTGACCCGTCTCATTTTAGCTCTTGGTCAGAAAAATCCACCCTCCATGTCCCCCAAATCACAGTGCTAGAACCCTAGCCTCCGCTTCTCGGTGGATTAGTTGTTGTTGTCTCCCCTCTTGGCTGAATCTCTCTCACTCCCTTATTTGTTTCTCAATCTTCCAATCGGCCTATTCCGTCGACAATTTGGTTATGCCCATGGATTGTACCTCGAGTTCTTCAGGGTCGGCTCGGCGGAAAGAAAAGGTGGTGCTCCCTCTGATTGTTTGCTTCTACTGCAACATACGAAAGGTTAAGGATCTCACGGACAACTAAGAATATGATGGCCGCTATCTGACCAAGCATGATGATGAGTATAATATTGAGTTGTTTTTTGCATGGGTGGCATGAGGGTGGAATTTGGTGATTTTGACCAAATTGTTTGCAGTGTGATGGATCTAAATGCAACTTTTGGTATTTGAAAGATGATTACGAGCAGATGTTGATGGATAGAGGCTATGTGTTGGCCAGTTGCCAATATGAGATAGGTGCAGGATCGCCGATATCCATCTATATTTGATCTGGTTTCATCCCTACAAAAGAATATAAAGTGTGTTTGACACACAACTGGTTGAGGCCGAGCCCACTGTCGTCGCAATTCGCTCTCACCTTCCCACCCGTCCAACGCCGCACTTCTCATTTCTCTCTCGTCTTCCCACGTGATGTCGCAGTTCTCCCTCGTCTTCCCACTTAACCAACGCCACACTTCTCTCTCCCCCTTCTCAGAATCGAGCATCGGCGGTGCGACCACATCGAGCGGCGACGGCGTGGCCACGTAGCGGCCCGACGTCGAGCGGTGGCATAGTAGATCCGGCACGGCGCCATCGGATCTGGCACGGCAGAGGCAGATCCGGCCAGCAAGCGCTGTGGCACGACAGCAGCAGCTCCACGGCAAGTGCTCCGCACAGCTGCTACGAGGGTGATGGGTTGGCTAGCGGGCTCAACGGGCTCGGTAGCCTCGCTAGCGAGTTCTTTTGTTTTCTGAAGAGACGGACTTTTTTGGTGACTCTGTAAATCTTTATTAACGGTGACGACGTCCCAAATGCGCATGTGTTGCACGCCTCCCAAAATGTTTTTTATGCCAAAAAGGATTCGGTAGGAGCGTTACACTACATGAAAAAGTCGCTCTAGGCACGCTTTTATAGTAACACACACTAATTAATTCCCTGATCATTTGTTTGTCCTTCATATTGGGAAGTGGACTGCAAGGGATTAATCTCGTATACTCCGTACCTATTTGAGCATATTTCAACAAGTATTGCCTCATCAGGCCAGGTCGGTATTTGCCCACCATGCAGTTGCCTGTACTTCTATGTACAGTATTTCTTTTTTTAGAACGTTAAGCAGCTAGTACTTCCATGTATTCTTAATGACTGGTCGGTGTCACGAGCGACAAAATGCATGGCACACCCTCATCTGGCCCAGGGGCGAAGCCAGGAAAAATGGCTGCCGGGTCGATATATATACACTCAGTATTATCCGAGCTTTAACTTATAGGTTGTGATAATATAATACCATACATAACATAAATTAATATGATAATAACTGCATGTTGTGACAAAATAAGCTTTCAAAAATCACAACAATAGTTACCTCTTACAGTGTCCCCCGATGACTACGATCCTCCATTCTGTGAAAGTTTAACTATCACATCGTCAATTGGAATTGTAGCCAAAAATCCTTGTTCTACGAAGCATATGATACAATCATTCATCAATCCATCTCTAATACGATTTCTCAGTATTGTCTTCACAATTTTCATTGCCGAAAAACATCTATCCGCGAAGTGCGCTGAATAGTACAGTTAGTGTTTGCTGCAGGGACATCTCCATCTCTTCTTGCTCTTGAAGTGTCTCCATTATTATTCTCATCATCAGCGACCGGTGGTAATTTCCTTTTAAAGAATCTTTTCAATTTACTCTGATTGCCTATCAAATTAGTCATATCATAAAAAAACATAGTAGTTACTAATGTGCAAGCCATACTGAACTAGTAAATTAGCATAGATTAGATACTTGGCATCTTGGCCTGAAAGTCTGAAACTCTGAATGAAAGAGCACGTTCTTTAATGGAACGTAACTACGCAAGGAGACAAGGAAGCTTTTGCCGGCGGCGGCTGCCCGCTGGGATTTGCGGTTGCGGCTCACGGTCACGGCCAATCGGCAATAGCCCCCGCAGAGGATGTGAGATGCTACGAAGATGAAAAGGGTGCGGGCATGCACCGTGCCCCCAGGCTGTAGCGGAGTCCGGAAGCAAGCCAACGTTTGGCATTCTAATCTGGACCTGCAACTGCTGCTAATGGGCTGAAGAGATACTGAGACAGTTAGACTTGTGCTAATGGGCTGCAGGCCTGCCGGGTCGTACGTATTTTTCACAGGAGTCTCAGCCGGCAAAAAAAAAAGAAAAAAAAAGTCTGTCTACCTAACAACTATGTGTTTCAGCAAAAGGTAGCGCATGGTTGTTTGCTAGCTGCAAAACACATGATTTGTAACAGAGGAAAAACCATGTGTTTCAGCCAAAGCTAGCACATAGTTGTTGGCTGCCTAAAAAACACACGAATTCCGATAGACAAAAAACTATGTGTTTTAGGAGAAGCTAGCACATAATTGTGGTTTAAAAGGCTACAAACAAGCCTATTTCAGATCCTGCTAATTTCCTGCATTGCATGACACAACAGATAGCATGAGATAAGAGCAGCGTGTATCAGCAATCCAACTATTTTAGATGTTGCTAGCCTTTGCAATTAGAGCACCCAACTATTTCAAATCCGGTTAGCTTTTGCAGAATCTTAGATGCAAATTAAGTGTAATGCATTATATTGATGAAATTACAAAACACAAATATGAAAATTGCACATTTCAAATAGTGCAAATAGTATGTGTTCTTAATACAATTAAACTATAAATGTATATCAATATATATACAGTATGGTGGAGCTCATGAATATGTAAATAGAGAGAATGACAAACTGTTCAACAGCCACACAAGCAATCTTTCCTGTTTGTTGAACAGCACAAACTAAAGCGACATTCCCATATTCTCATTTGGGATCAGATTGAATAAATAGAAACAACATGGGTAAATTATAAAGAATCAAAGCTTGATTCACAAAATAATACGAGCAGAATTCAATCAACCCCTAGACCAAGCTGTTTTACTGAACAACTGCCAAAACAGAAGAAGAGAAGAAGAACGGTATTGATCAGACAAGAAAATGAGGGACAAAAGATAGTTTACTAAACCTGCAGCTTACTAAATTACAGAAAGGCAGCAGTGACAGCACAGAAGACAAATGTGTGTTCACAAAAATCACAATAATATATGGTTTGTGCTAACACAAATCATAAGTGACAAATATATAGTGTGTGCTAGCACAAATCACAAGAAAGTAAAGGACCGACACTTGCTATTTACATTATAGAAGACAGTATATCAGCTAGCAAAAAAAACAAAAAAAAACGAGAAAAACGGTTCAACAACAGCATATTGCATATTCTCAGAACTATAATTGCAGTGCTAGACACTTGCAATTTATATTATAGCATACTACAATTATGTAACTGAATCTTTAAGTTATTTGGTTTACATATGCTCAGAAATAGTTCTTTGGTACCACTAAAGTGCTATGGAAAAGAACAAAAAACAGATGGAATGAATGTGAGATTCAAAAGTCATACCTCATTTATCAAAAAATAAGTGGGCACTAACAAAAGAGGCAAGGCCAACACAAGCTTATAGCTCTTAAAGAATACACGAAAGTGGATAAAACATTAGCAAATTTGAATCTACCAAAATTACAAGGTATCAATAGGATCCACGCAGCTCAATTTTGCTCCATATTAACATATTCACAAATCACAATTTTGTAAAATTCATAATATGTCATCAAGCAGGTCCTAGCAATTAACTCTTCCCAAGTTCTAGAATAGACATCAGTTTAGAGTTCTGGCAAACTCTTTCAGCTTACAAGAGTTAAGCATATTTAGTGTGGCTTGTGAACTGTTCACAGAGAGACAACTATAAATTAACATTTAAAAAATTACATTAGCAGGTAAAATTTAGTGTCTACCTGAAATATAGTGTAAAAACATCATACTCTGATCAAAGACTAAATCCAAGTATTTCATCCCCTTTGACAACTAAATCTGATAAACCATGAGATTCAAAAAATCAACGGCACACAAAAAACCATGCCGCAAAACACAACATATAACTGTGGTGTGTTCTAGCACAAATCACAATTAACAAAATACATTTTTTTACAGGAGGACAAAGACAAATATCTGAGATGTGTTGCCACAAATCATAAAAAATAATTTTTTTCTATGAAAGGACAAGGACAAAAAGTGGTGTGTGCCGGCACAAATCACAATTAGCAGAATTATAATCTGGAAGCAATATGATATTACAGAAAATATCATAGGCACAAATTAAACCCTTGATCGAGCACGAGCTCTTTCCAAAGGAGGGGAGAGATGTTATGGTTGGTAATAACTATAGGCGCTGTCGTAGGGGCTGATTAGGCGGTAAAGGATCAAGGGATCAAATCAGGAAGGCTTGAATTAGAGAGAGGAAAGAGTTTAATTAGAAGAGAATGAAGATGTAATCTCCTTTATATGTAGTGGTGATCAAGGAATAAACAGACAATGACAACCCAATTTCTATTCTCATCTCCTTTCTTTGTTCTCTCGTCTCCCTGCTGTTCCCCACACTAGCCACCACAGGTAGGAAACCAGCGGCCAAACGGCCAGCAACTTCCCATTCCTATCCTATCCGGTCACTTTCCCCACGACTACCATGTTGGCTTTGAATTTATCGAAGGTACTAGGGGAAAAATGCTTGTTTCATCTAGTTGCGCAGTTTGTGGGCGTGGAGCTAAATCCCTCACTGACTCTATTTTTATTACTTACAGTTATAGGAGAAAAGGAAAGCACAACGGCTATGTTGGACTGTTACAAATGGATTATATAGGAGTATGTCTAAGAGTTAAGCCCGCAGCCTGTTATTGGATACAAGTTCTGGTTTTAGTCTACTAATTTTGACCAAGAACGACGTAAAATACAATACACTCAAAAGGACATGACAACATCAGATCAGAGCGAAAAATTCTTTTGAGAAAACTACAGATCAAATGGCAGAAAATATTGCTTCATCTCTATCTATCAGTGGGTAGTGTTTTGAGAAGTGAGAACTACAAATATTACATCATCTCTATCAGTCCGCAGTGTCATACAATTTGCTCAAAATAAAATAGCAGATCACAAAATTTTCAAAATTCTATAGGACCCCAGGAACTACGGAAACTATCTGGAAGACGATCACAACTGAAGCTAGAGAAAAAGGAAAGAGAGAACATCACAGAAAGAAAAAAAACAATGAAAAAATAACAATTCAGGCCCCACGAATTTAATACATGTTGCATCAACCAATATTAGGCACCTACAAAGAAGAGCACCCACGACCAAGCACCATACCTGGAAGACGATCCCAAATGAGCCCAGATCCATGACACGTTCTACCATGTAATTGATGATTTGCAATTAAGACCGGAACAAGAACAACACATGAGTTACTGAAGACAAGATGAGACTACCAAAAGTAAGTAGGCATCAGAGTAACCAAGCATGTAGGAATTCAGATCCCCAAACATGCAACTAAACTAATAGCTACAATATTTCTATTCTCCACGTTACAGAACTAATGATAAAACTAGAAGACCATGCTTCCTAAATACACATTAGCCTTCAAAAATCAGGTAACAAAGCATGAAATGAAGTAGTCAGCCATATAATTCAACTACAAGCACTGATCCAGGTTAGAGCAATATTATTCATCATCAAACAATCTAAATGATGCTACACTTGGACTATTAGAGTAAAGAGTTTTCCTAGTGCAAGCTTTCTGAACATATGCTTTTCCTACTTAATTAAATGTAAAAAGGAAAATAAAATAGTGGAAAAGTTACATATAAAGACTGGATATTGCACATGTTAAACACTATAATTATAGTAATTTAAGTGTGCAATTTACTATTTATAAATGTGCAATTAAAAAATGGATACTGCACACATATTTATTCATTTTATTGTACGATATATGTAACACACAGTTAAAAGATGTGAGTTCCTACTATTCTACTACAACAGCAACATAACAGCTAAGCAATACAAAACCAATGATCAGAAATAATTTTAAAATAAACTATGCATGTACATAAAACACCAGTGATTTATTTAGATAGATCAGGAAATATGTTCAGTAGAGGACCTACACAAGGATAAATCATGGCTAGACCACCACCCAGAAAATAAAATAGTGGAAAAGTTACATATAAAGACTGATATTGCACATGTTAAACACAATAATTACAGTAATTTAAGTGTGCAATTTACTACTTATAAATGTGCAATCAAGAAATGGATACTGCACACATATTTATTCATTTTATTGTACAATATACGCAACACACAGTTAAAAGATGTGAGTTCCTACTATTCTACTACAACAGCAACAAGACAGCCAAGCAATACAAAACCAATGATCAGGAATAATTTTGAAATAAACTGTGCATGTACATAAAACACCAGTGATTTATTTAGATAGATCTAGAAATATGTTCAGTAGAGGACCTGCACAAGGATAAATCATGGCTAGACCACCACCCAAAAGCAAGAAATCTGACTGTTGAAAAGCACAAGCATTGGTAAATGTAAAAAAATATCCTTACACATATATGATGACAGTCTATATTGCTAAGCATTTTGTTAAGGATAAAAACCAATAATAGATCAGTAAGCAGCACATTCAAATAGAGAGTAGCCCTTTTCGATTTTTACAATATGTTATGGTATAGTCATCTCTTCAACTATAGATCAAATAAACCATTGAACAAGCACACCAAGCAAAAACCAGTTCTAGCAATCAGATCCAATAACTGAGCTAACCCAAGCAAAAAAAGCAAGCACCATTGTTGACCTAAAAACCATTGCACACAAATAACAATAACAAATTGCCCTAATGCTCAGGCTGCTATACCATGGCGCGCAGCATGGGACGTAGCTATCTCGCTCAACCCAACACGACAAACATAAACACCATCAATCTCTAACCCTATGACCTCCTCACACTAGAAGATTTTATCAATCAAGCAAATCAACACCACATCATCTAGCAACATAGGCAAAGCAGAACAACACAAACTACACTACAGTTTGCTTGGTAAAATAAAGCATCCAAAATTTGGCTTGGCTACATTAAGCACTTAAGCAGCAAGCAGCGTAAATGTCTCCCCACCATTCTCTGTGGCCAAATGCCCTCAACTGCAAGCGTTGGTGCAGTACGGTAGAGAAGGGGGTTGCCCAGTCATTCTCACCACCATTTGGAATTTTAGGGAAGTGATGATATCAGTTGAGTCAGAAAACATTAATACAGGACACAAGCAACATATATAAAGATTTAAAAAAACAATTTCTGCTTCATGGCGTGCTTTGATAGCCGACATAGCAAAGTGAACAATGACAATTATCTCATACTCTACCGCAGCGGTTCAAGCAGGATACAAACAACAAACAATCAAGTAAATACAATTTCTGCTCCTAGACATCGAGTGCTCCACTCAGCCACTGACACACCTCTCTATCTCCACCAATCATCTAGCCAATACCACTAAAAATCAGCACAACTCTCCACCACTCGGTCTGTTCCTTTGCTTCCCAGTTCTACTGGTGCCATGACCTAATCGCCACTACTAACCTTGTGCCCGCTCGCAGACGGGAAGATACCGGCACTTCGGAGGCCAAGGCTCACCCGAATGCCGGCAAGCATGTGCTCTAGCAGCAGCACATGTCCAAGCACGACCAGATTTTTGCTTAAAAAAGCACGAGCAGATTTCTTCACCACAAAAATAGAAGGAATGCACAAAAATAGAACAGAAATCATCATCTCCATGGCTATATAACAAAAACCATTAAATTATAAAAGTATGAAAACTAGAATAAAACTATTTCTAAAATTTAATCCATCTATTAGTGCTAGGTTTGAAGTTGTTTGTATCTTAATTGTAGTTGTTCCTAGTGCTCGATCTCTCGCAGAGTAGTCCATAGCAAAAAAAGGTTTGGCTACTAAAGAATCTTCAAAAGATGACAATCACATTTTTAGATTCCATGAAAATATTCTGCACTCAAATTTAAAAATTTGGGCACACAAATTAAGAAGCACTGATAATTGTTTAGAACAAATCTTGCAATGATCATGCCATGACAATATCATTGATCTGAGCGTCAAGACAAGAGTCTAAAATATAAAGAAGCAATCACAATTCCATGATAGTTTGTTTGATATTGCAACACAGGGAATGACAGAAATAACAATGGTTGTTTGCAATCAGCAATTGAAGTAGTATGCAGGTTCAGAGAAGCAGTATGTGTGATTTCAACAACTACTCAGTAGTCAGTACTCACTCTGAATATTGCAATCAACAATTATCTCACTTTGAATATTGCAACTAGCATCTAACAAACTCTGAATAATGGAATCAACAGCTAAGCAACTGCAGTAGATGAAGAAAGTAACTCCAGGTAAGCAAGCAATTGTGGCAAAAGTTAATGGCAAAAACGAGTAAGAGATCTGCCTTTTCAAACTGAGAGCAAACGTTGAGCCAAAAAAACTGTTGTTGACAGTCAAATTGCATATACTCAGAGACTCAGAGATGAAGAAGCAACCACAAACAAGCAAGCAAACTGTAGCAAAAGCCTTGCTCTATTAATGGTCGACCAAGAGATCTCTTGCTCAATTAGGCATGATGGCTACTGCAGCTTAAGCAAATTGGAATTTAGAGGCAACCAAACCATGGTGGCACTGACACACCTGTGCCTCCTCCGCACACATAAACACAAACAAATAAAAAAGCAAACAGCAACACTCTTGCTTCAACAAATAAGCATGTTCCGGGCACAACTACAAGCTCTTCAGTACTCTGAAAAACTACTCAGCCTACAAGACTGCACTCCCCAACACTTCTAGTCTCTCCCCTCACCAAGACTTAGTAGCTAGCCTTAGTAATGCACCCCAGAGTTGTCTTGTTTTCTTTGACCCAAACATACAGCAAGGGAGACCCCACTGTAAGAGTTTTTTATTATTTTTCAGAAAAGGAAAAAACAGTTTGATTAGGCCTAGAAATTTCAGAATAATTTGTTCAGAATATTTAATCATGCAACTCAGATCATTTTTTGATTAGGCAACTCACATTATTCTATTTCAAATTATTCTATTTCAGAATATTTAATTTCAGATAATCAGTGAGTTACATGATGCCAAAAATGATCACCAGATTTACAGAACCAAGAATGTTGGACAAAAATTCATTAACAAGGAGGATTCCAGAACAACATTTATAGTAACACGTTGGTACATGATCAAACCTTGCAAGATAGAATGAACTGTGGCCAGGTGCTCTAACTTGAATCGCTAGCTCTAACTAAAAAACATTAGCCATTCCATATAGTAACATGTTGAGAGCAAACCTACAAGCACTAACTGTAGCTGAAAAAAAGAATTGTGGTTGTGATTCAATACAGTAACACAAAAGGCATTTTCAGCAACAACAGAACTAATCCGCCAAATTTCATGAACATGATTGCTCTAGCCGTCTAGTAGCAGCTAAACAAGATATACAGAATACGAACCCATGCGCAAACCATTAGATGAAGACAGATTCTGACTGCAAATCGGGTACTAAACAAGCGGAACCACTCCAAGTGCACTAACCGCAGCAACATTGATGCCCACATCGGCGCGACACACAGACGGACAGCGAGAGAATCGTAGCTTACCCGCTTTGGTTCGCCGTTTTTCTCACTGATGGTGGCGGAGATGATATGGCCCGTAACAGCGTCTACCCCTTCCCACTCCTTACTCTACAACAAACACGGATAGAATAAAAAACAGAGCACCATTAGCAACAACGTTCGCAGAGGGAGCAGACCGGGTGGCGCCCAGCCGCGACTGCCACAGCAGATTGGTGCCCATCCCCAGATCTAGGCCACCAGCTGACCTTATCGCTGCCGGCGGTGTGGACCGCCACCAAGGCATCGGGAGGGGGGCGTGTCCAGCTCCATGGGCTCCGATTCATACAAGCAACCGAAACCGAAAAACTAGAACAAAATCACACTAAAGTCACTAATGGTTCTCGAGCTCTGGGAATGGGGACAAATTAAAGCACCACACCTGAAATCCTGGAGGGGTGGGGGCATCTGCAGAGTGGGGGGCACCTGGGCCGGTGGCCGCCTTGTCGGTTCATTGGGCGGCGAGCAGGGCTGCGGCCAGCGGGGCCGCAGGGGCCGGCAGGCCGGTACGCTGGACGCGGGAGCGCCGACTAGCCGCACAGGAAGAGGACTGCGGAGGGCCGACCAGCTGAGGGCAGGACCGCACGAGGGCGCGGAGGCAGAAAGGTCGCCGTAGGCCGTCGGCCGTCGCGACTCGCGCGGACTCTAGTCGCGCGGTCGCGGTCTCCCCGTCTCCGTCTCCCTCCAGTCCCCGCGTCGAGTGGTGTAGGGTGTTAGCGGGTGCGGCCCCGGATCCAATAAGAAACATCGGACCCAACAACAGCCAAACCAGACGCACGCATCTTGAAGCCAATCCAACAGACATAAAATTCGTGTGCCAACAAACAACAAAACACATGTGTATCGTATAGCGTTCCGAAAAAAATCACGGGGTGCAGGAACGACCGCGAAGTCGTCGGTGTCGGACGACCCGATCGAGTGAACGTAGCTTCGCCACTGATCTGGCCTCAGCTTTCGATTCGTTTGACTTTTACTAGTTGGTGTGGCGGCTTTGCTTCCGCAAAACAAGCGACACGTCGTCGCTCCTCTTCTTCCACGCTTATAAAAAAACGGAGAACCAGTTGAAGCCATACTTAGCTTGTTCTTGCGAGCAGGATATCGATCAGGATCGGAGAGCTTAGCAAGGTTATTAGCAAGCAAGCCTTGCTCTAGGTGTTGGGACACCGATCGATCGAAATACTCTATGGCTTTGCAAGACCTTGTGGACTGGAGGGGACGCCCGGTTAACCAAAAAAAGCAAGGTGGAGTCAGAGCCAGCGTCTTCATACACTGTAAGTATATAATATAACAACATACATGCTCCTACTTAATTTAGTAAATGGTGAGAGGTCCATTTTTCAAACTAAAATCATTGTGTTTATACAGTCCTCATTGTGATGTCGAATATGGCCAACATACCCATGATTATGAACCTAGTGACCTACTTGCATGGGACGATGCACATGGACGTGAAGGACGCCTCCACCACGTCCACAAACTTCTTCGGCGCCATCTGTTTCTTCTCCTTCTTGGGTGCCTTCATCTCCGACTCCTACATCAAGCGCTTCTACACCATCCTCATCTTTGCCCCAATCGAGATCTTGGTAAGTGGAGTTACTACACAGTCGTACCATATGGAACACAGTAGTACTGCGTCTACTTTAAACTTTTCGCAAATATTCACTTCATTAACATACATGAGGTTTAACTTTGGACAAAGTTTTTCGTCAAAACTTTTGAAACTTCAACAAATTAAATATCATGTTGCTATAGATATATTGACTGAATTGAAAACATATAAATGAAGTGCCATGCTCCTTGCTTGCCATGAGCAGGGGTACATGCTCCTAGCATACCAAGCACGCTTCCCGTCGCTTCACTCGCCGCCGTGCGACATGATCAACAACCCCAGCGATTGCACTCCGGTGAGCGGCCGCAACCTGAGCCTGCTCACGCTGGGCCTATACCTGATCCCCGTCGGCGAGAGCTCAGTGCGCACGTGCGCGGCGGCGCTGGGCGGCGACCAGTTCGACGAGGACAGCCCGGCGGAGCTTCCCGGCAAGATCAGCTTCTTCAACTGGTTCGAGATCAGCATATCGCTGGGAGCGATGGTTGGGGTCGTCTTCTTGGTGTGGGTGCAGGACAACGCCGGATGGGACCTTGGCTTCGCGCTCGCTGCTCTCATGGTGCTCGTCGGCACGCTCGGCGTCGCCGTCGGCCTGCCGTTGTACCGGCACCAGAAGCCCGCGGGGAGCCCCATCACGAGAATCCTTCAGGTACGTAAGCTCGCCGTCACGCAGTGTGGAAGAACTTGATGAGATTTTGTCGTGGCCTACTGCAGGTTTTCGTGGCGGCGTTTAGGAAGAGGAAGCTACGGGTGCCTGAGAATCTGATGGAGATGCATAGTACGGTCACTGACGGCACTGGCACGAGCGTTGAATCTATGGATAGAACTGCTGGCTTTATGTAAGGAGGGCTTTCTTGTCAGATTCTTTCTATCTCAACGTCTTGCAAGCAACAAAATTATATAAAGATAGAATCAAAGTGACAAGAGTTCAGTAAATTTGGGGCACATCCTATTGCTTGTCACTATCAAAAAAAAATTCTCCCCCTTTCTTGGACACACCGTCTACAACGTGGTGGCCTCGGGCCCCACAGTGTAGAAATTGTTGTTTTTACGACGGTACTTGTACTGTCTAGGCAACCTACATTTGTGGATGAATAATACTCTTTTGGACTTTTCAACCAAAAAAAACATGGTAGTAATATGAAAATCTAATAATGGTACTATATATAATAGTACATTTGGTGCTTTATTGTCCACTTGTGTTGTGTTTATGCATGAACCATTTTCTCGCTTTTTGGCCCCTTTTTATGTTTGCGTCCAAGGTTCCTTGACAAGGCGGCGGTGGACGACGGCAACACGCGGGCGTGGTCGCTGTGCACGGTGGCACAGGTGGAGGAGGCCAAGACCCTCCTCCGCATGATTCCCATCTTCCTCAGCTCCATCCTCGCCTACATCCCGTTCTCGCTGCTCCTCTCGCTCACCGTGGAGCAGGCAGGGACCATGGACACCAGGCTCGGCGGCATCACCGTCCCCCCGGCGAGCCTCACCGTCATCCCCGTCGCGGTCCAGATCCTCATCTTGCTGGTCTACGACCGCGCCGTCATGCCGTGGCTGCGGCGAGCCACGGGGTACGCCGGCGGCCTGACGCACCTGCAGCGCGCGGGGGTCGGGTTCGCCTCCAGCGTCCTGGCCATCGCCACGGCCGCCGCGGTCGAGGGCCGCCGCCGCAGGAGGAGCGGCCCGCCCATGTCGGCGTTCTGTCTGGCGCCGCAGCTCGTCCTCCTCTGCGTCTTGGACGTCACCTCCTTCGTCGGCCTGCTCGAGTTCTTCTACAGCGAGGTGTCCGCGGGCATGAAGTCCATCGGCGGCTCCCTCGTCTTCTGCATCCTCGGCGTCGCGTCGTGGCTGGGGAGCTTACTTATCCAGGTGGTCAACGACGTCACCGCTCGCCGTGGTGGTGGCAGCAGCGGGCGCGGCCATGGGTGGCTCGGCGGCGCCAACCTCAACGCCAGCCGCCTCGATCTCTTCTACTGGCTCCTTGCAGTGCTGGGGCTCGTCTCTTTCGGTCTCTACGTGCTCTGCGCGTGGAGCTACACCTATAGGCATGATCCCAGGATGCAAGCCACCACAACGGATGGTTCTGATGTAGCCGATCAACACACCTGCTGATCAGTATCGAGTTGAATCACAGGAAGTACAATAGTATATCGACAGACACGTATGGACCACACTTAAATCTTACAGTAACCCGAAGCCCCGAACACAAGGGTTGTTTCGATATTTCCAAGCATGAAGGCATGATGAAGCCAATCACTAGTTTGTATTATAACCGCCGTGCACCTTGACTTGCTGATTTTGCAAAGGAGATAAGATATCCTCTCTCTCTGTTCTGAAATACTCTCTCTGTCCAGAAAAGAACGACATTATGGCATACGTATCGGTCAAACTTTCTTAAATTTGAATGCATTGGTAGAAAATACTAGCAACATTTGTATCTCTAAATAAGTTTATTATAAAAATATATTCAACAATATACTAATTATGTACTATAAATATTAATTTTTTTATTAAATATGATATTTAGAGCTTGGGGCTTTCCCCAACCTATCCCGGCGCGTGGTCCTGGCCCCAGCCCAGACCTGGCCACGTTGTTCAACCCAACCAGATAAGTAAAGCACCGACACCTATTTCAAATTTATTTGAATCTCGTTTTTTTTTCTCCTCTCAGTTCTCACAGCACGAGAGCAGCGGATTCAGATCGGCTGACTTCACTGGAAACGGCCTGTTTGTGCTCGTTTTTTTTTCCTTTTGACGTAGAGATGCTTTTTGGCGCGGCCCCTGACTCCTTTGGCGCGAGGCTGCTCATGTTTTTGGCGCGAACCGCGAGGGGAAGGCACAAGGCGATCGTCTTCGTCGTCCTGCGTGCTCAAGTGTCGGCCGGCCATCGTCTCGTTGTTCTGCATCCTCACGTGCGTGCTTAGGTGCCCAGGTGCTCAGGTTCTAGGTTACTCTGATTTGGTTCCTTTTTGTCCTCCCTAGTGACTCATTCTATTGTTTAGGGTTTGATTCAATGGAAAATCTACATGATTGAGATGGAAAATCTGCATCAAAACTAAATCTGGATATTTAAGATGGAAGAGAAAAGGTGTGTTACACCATGGCTTTTCATTTTTGTCCATGAGATCCTATAGTTGTTCACATTTTTACTTAGCAGCACACATAACATTTTCTAATCATTTATTTGTAGAGAGTGTTTCATTCCTAGATTGTTACCTCAAGTTGGCATGGAATTCAGTAATATAAATGAGACCTGGATGTTTTGGGTTAGTTATGGAGGTCAAAAGGGCTTTGAGGTTAGAAAAAGATACACAAACAAAAGAAGTTCAGATGGAATGGTTAGATCCTGCAGATATGTTTGTGCAAATGAGGGTCATAGAGTGGAAGATAAAAGAGGTCGTCTAATAAAGTGTCCAAGAGCTGAAACTAGAACCGATTGTCAAGTTCGCATGGGTCTTGTACTAGACCGAGAGAAGGAAAATTATAAAGTGGCTGATCTGATTTTGGAACACAATCACGTCCTTCAGTTGCCACAAACCTCACACTTGATGGTGTCTCAAAGGAAGATTTCAGATTTACAGGGTTTTGAGATTGAGACAGCAGATGATGCGGGAATTTGGCCCAAATTGGCACATGAGTTGGCTTCTATCCAAGTTGGTGGCTTGCTTAATCTCAGTTACACACTCCGTGATCACAAGAACTATTTATGAGGCAAGCGGCAACGAGAGATGGCATATGGTCAAGCAGGAAGCATGCTTATGTACTTTCAGGAGAAAATTGCTGAGAACCCATCATTCCAATATGCATTGCAAATGGACCAGGAAGAACAAATAGCAAATATTTTCTGGGTTGATGCTAAAATGCTCACTGACTATGCATATTTTGGTGATGTTGTTAGTTTTGACACTACTTTTGGAACAAACAAAGAGAATAGGCCTTTTGGTGTATTTGTTGGGTTCAATCATTTTAGGGAAACAGTGGTTTTTGGTGCTACTCTAATGTATGATGAGACATTTGAGTCATTCAAGTGGTTATTTCAGACCTTCCTGAAAGCACATAATAGAAGAATGATAAGGGTTCAATGGTATGTATCTGCACCAAAAACATTATTTGTGTTTAGTTGTAAAAATATTCAATTGTGTAACTTTTATTCTCTTTTATTGAAAGGCACAAGAATCTGCACCTAAATTGGCACAAGAAACTACAGCAGTACAGGATATGCCTCCTAGCACTTCATGTCCCAATGAAGGGATGACCGAATCATACTTGACTATTAATGCTTTCTCTGAACTATTGATGGTAATATTTCTAAGTGATGATTTTTTATGTCCAAAAGAATGTAAAGAGTTTAATACTTTGTTCTTTTATTCTGCAGAGAGAAAGCACCGGTGATCTTAATGCTGATTTCTAGGGGTGTTTTTGGAGCTTTTGGATTGGTGGTGATGCTTTGCAGATTCATGACCTTTTAGACAATGTGGGAATTGTATAACTTTTGGTTTCATGGGTGAATTATAAAGTTCAGTCATGATACATTTTTTGCAGCTTCATATGCACTTGATACTAGAAGCAGTAGTACAAGGACATCTTTATGCAGACTGTGAACTTTCAAAAATCAGCAGTGCCTTTTCTATATTCCAACATCATCATAACATATTTCTGTTACATTCTTATTGCCCTGACTTGTGCTGGCCTGAATGGCATATATATGGTACAAATGTTCTGGGAACAATTCTTGGAAAAATTCTGTTATATTTTAGATAGCCTATATGCTTTAACATAATTCTGCAAAATATCAATTCTCCCGGTACAAGTGGAATTCGGTCAGTAGCAAAAGTATATGTTGGTAGAAATATATAATAATTCACCCTTTTTAATCTTTATAATTGGCTCCGTGAGCCAAAACGGACCAGCTCTGCTTGGTGAGCCAAAACGGACCAGTACCAGCCCCAAACCTCTCTGCCTTGCCCTCCCCCGTTGCAGCTCTGCGCGGTGGGCTTCCATGGGCTGGACAAGCAGCGTGGCCTGCTAGATGAAAAGCGTGGAGAGTCGATGCAAACGGACGGTTCGATTTTTGCGACTGCAGCCATACATCGATGGGGTTGAAGTCAGCCGATCTGAATCCAGAGCAGCGAGATCCAAACGTGCTCGCCCACCTCTCCGCGGCGGCGCCTCCCAGTCGGCGGCGTCCCTCCTCCGGCGAAGCTTCACGGCAGGAGGCTCCGCGCGCGCGGCCCGTGTCACAGCAGGACGCTCGGCGCGCTCGTCGCGCTTCATAGGAGGAGGTTCGGCGTGGGGCAGACGGAAGCAGCCCGATGCAGCTCCGGCACCCCACTGCCCCGTCCCCACCACGGCCCGCGGCGGCGCCCCCTCCCCACCACTGTTCCGGTCGAGTGGGCCTCGCGTGGGCGCTATCTGCTGCAGAGCCTCGCGTGGGCGCTAGGCCGGTCGCAGCTGCGGCTCCTGGCGCGACAAGGGGAGGGCCGGGACGGACTCGCCGGCCGTGGGCGGCTGGCAGCGCGCGCGCCCGGCCGCGCGTGGACCAACGGGGAGGCACTGGAGAGGAGGCTCTACGAGCAGCAGCAGCTTGACATCGACGCTGGCCCTGCTCGCATCCGCGCCGTGGCCTCCCTTCTCCGGCATCGCAAAGCGAGGCTCGGAACACGGCGGCCCTGCGCGCAGCCCTGACGCCGCCCCGACGCGTCCGTTGGCGGCGACGGCGAGGCCCCCTGCATGCGGTGGCGAGGCCCCCCAGCCGGCTTGCGAGCGCGGTGCTCGGCCAGCCGCGTGCCCCCCGGCGTCGGCGCGGCCAGATGCGCGGGCACGGCGGGGCTTGGCTGCGGCGCGGCCCGATCGATCCGGCCGCGACGACCCTCCCCTCCCCCACCGGATTCTGTCGCGACGACGCCTCACCGATGGTAGCGGCACGCCCTCAGATTTGGTCGCGAATGGGTCTCGTCTGACGACGCCGGCAGGCACGGTGAGCATCTGGAGCCCCCCACGAGCACTGCAGCTCGCAATTGATGTATTTTCTTTTCTCTTGTTTGATGCACACAAATCCGTCAATCTGCTCCTAAAGATGCGTCCAAAATTTTGAATTGCAGCTCACAATCGATGCTTCCTTCCTTTCCGTAGTATCACATTAGTCTATACATATTCTATTTTCTAATCAACAGATTCCTTTTATGTTTTTCTCCATGTTTTTATGCTCACTGCATCCTGCGTGTCAGCACTGATTGGCGAGATCAATTCATGGCCGGCCGCACCACACTCAGCATCAGGTGAAACGTCGATTAATCTGCATAAAAAATTTTGGCCCAATTTTGAACTTTTTTGCGAGCTCCAGTAGTCCAGTTTGTTTGTTGATAAATATGCATAATAAATTGTTCCTGGTTTTTATGCAATGGGTAGCCATGATGTATTTTTATGACAATTGTTTTTCGATGATGTTTTTATCAGATTTTTGGTTGCAATCTTGGATGAATAGGTGGTTTGCAGGAAGTGAAGAGCTGCCAACGCAGGCAAGCAGGATTTCTATGTGCTTGATTTTGATTTTGTTTTTTATGCATTTCCTTGATATTATACGTGCAATGAATAGGTTTCTGTGCAATTGATTTTTTATTTCTATGCGTTCTTGAGCCAACCGTGTAAGCAAGTAAGCAATTGGGTTTTGCTTCAAAGACAATGGTTTGTATGTAGGCGAGCGGTGGCGGTCCAATGCATGACGCAGTCCACGGCGGCAGCGCGTGGTGCGAATCGGCGGTGGGGGCTGGTGCCGTGGACAACGGCAATGGTGTAGCACGGTCAAGGACGTCTTCCATAGGTCTGCTTCCGATTTTTTATGCTTCTTGAGCCACAGTTTCTATGCCATGGTTTTTTATGTTTTGATTCGATTTAGTTGCAGCCTTGCAGGAAGATGGAGTTGCAGCAAACGAAGAGTTAGCAATGCAAGCAACAAACACTTTTGATGCCGTTTTGTGCTTGTCGACATGTTTACTGCTGAGAGATGATTTTTATGTGATTGCTTAACACTTTCTGTAACACCCTAAAATTTTACTCTTTTGAAATAGAGCTAAAATGATTTATTTATGAATTTTGGTACTCATGAAATATAGGAAAATAAAAAATTTCATTAATTTAAAATTTATCATAAGGTAGCAACATGTTCGTGCATACATGCCGGTGCATTTGTTTCTTTGAATTGTGTGGATTTGATTCAAACTGAAAACATTCAAAATACTTTTGAAAAATAAAATTGAAAATAGTTTTGAAATAAAAGAAAAGAAAATTTTTAAATCAAAGAATTTTTAAAGTTGTATAATTTATTTTTGGGAGCATACCAAAAATTTTCATTTTTATTTGAATTACAAAGTGTATTTTAAATATTCGAATTTGATTAGGTTTACATTTGGATTTGAATTTGAAAACAAAATGGAAAAAAGATTTGGAAAATGGAAAATTCCTTCCTCTCTCCATCAGGCACAAGGCCCAGCTCTTCCTTTTCCCAGTCGGTCTACTTGTAGGCCCAGCCGGTGATCTAGCCCAAGTCGCGCTGGTGCTCCTTCCACCGCAGCCGCGTGGCCCGCTTTTCGCTTCCCGCTCCCTGCTTCTCCGTGACTGTCCCAGCCAAAACAAAGCCCGCGCAGTCATCGGCCTAGCGCGCCCGCCACCGCTTTCCTTCTCTTCCTCTGTCACCGATCGCCCGGGCCTGCCTGTCAGTTTTGCCCCCTACCTCCAGTCATACGCGACGCGTACTCTTTGATTGCGTCCATGTCCGCCCTGGCCACGCCCGCTCGATGGCGTGGCCTTAAGCCACCTTGCCTCGTAAATATCGAGCTCCGCACCCATGTCGTTCTCCACCGTGCCCTAGAGCAAAGCCGCAGCGCCGTCTGTGCCCTAGCGCTGCCCATCCGAATCCGCCGTGAAGAGCCGACGTTGTCGAGCCGATTAGATGCTCCTCCGTCACGATAAGTTTGTTCCTGATATTCTCATTGAAGTTTCGAGCACGCCAAACCCCTTTTCTCCCTCTCTATCGCTCTGACTTGGTCTCCCCGTGCCGCAGCTGCTCCGTCGCCACCATAGCTCGCCTCAAGCCGCCTCTGCTCGATTTTAGCGGCCATAGATCGTTGTGCCTAGTTCGTCGTAATGATCTTTAGCTCCCCGTCTTTTTTCCCGTGAAGGATGGTGGTCGGAATCACCGAAATCGAGCTTCGCTGACGAGCTCCATCGCCGGCCATGGCCTCCACCGCGTCGCCCCTCCTGTTCTGGTCGGCAGCCTCCTTCCTATCTCTTCTCGATCTTATCTGAGCCATCCATCTCCGATTCTGTGGTCCAGATCATCCCATACCCCTTCGCATGCCATCTTGCTAAAGAACCCCTCTAGTTTTCTGTTTTCAAACCCACGGTCCAAAGCGCAATCACAAATTACATTTTCTTCTTTGGAAAGCGTAGTTTCTTCGGTTTAGATCCAAAATACGTTTTCACTTATTTATAGTTTTGCCACTAATCTTGTTTTAGCCATAAAATCTCCGTTTTAACTCCAATTTGACCCGTTCAACTTGCGTTAGGTTCGTAATTTCATAATCTATATGTTCATACCACTATTAGATAAGTTTTCAACTTTTAAAATTTAAGGTTAGATTTAATCTCTTATTTTAATAAAGGAAATCTTGTTTATTTCATATCTTCTACGTTTTAGCTCCGAATTGACCCGTTCAAGTTGTGCTAGATTCATTACAACAAGATCTACGTGTTAGTGACAATGTTTATCATGTCACTAATACTGGAATTTCATGATTTAACTTCTAATTTGGATAATAATTATGCAACTGGATTTTATAAATAAAATATGACTTGTTTTATTTTAGTTTTATAATTCAAATCTAAATTTGACTTAATTCAATTTATATAAGCTTTTATATAGTTAAAACACATGAAGCTTATAGTTTTATATTTTCTTTTATGAGTAGATCTTTCAGTAGCCGTTTCTTTCAAACCATAGCTCCGATTAGCGTGCCTCTTGCGTCTGTGTGTTTGTGGCGATGCGTAGGATCGTGTTTCAAACTTTTTTACTTATTTTTCTATGATTGGTGTACTGTTCTAATTTAGATCTATTATTTGCTTCGTGTATGATTGCATGGATGTTTGTGTGGTGCTTTATGATCATGTCTAGTCGGTGAACTTTACATGTTGATCTAGAAGGAGTTCCATCGAAGGTTTGGACTAGAAGAAGGATCTAAGTTTAAGGCAAGTATAGCATGGGATCTTCCTTACTATCCTATACATCTTTAATTATTTAATTCATATTGCATGTGTCTACCTGGACTGCCACTAAGGGTTTCCTAATGCTTTGTACCTTGTGCCTTGATACCTATGGGGTATTGCATTGGGTAGTATGATGCTAGTGCTCAACTGAAATCATGATCTTGTAACTTGACTAATGGTATATGCAATAAACACTAAAAGATTTTTTTTAGCAACATGGAACAAGGGGCTAGAGCATTGGGCTCTTTTTATGGTGCTCTAGATTCCTCTCCCTAAGGACTTATCTATAAGTGATCATTCGGGACTTATAGTACAACTGTGAGGTCTATATGGCTCTGGCTTTAGCTCAATATGAGGACCTTTTCTAGCTTGTTAGTGGTTACCTTTATTAGCGTAAGAATGGCTTGACGAATCAGGTATAGGATAGCCTCTACTCTTATGTGTATAACCGTGATGGAATTGTGCCATTCGACAGGGGGTTCCTATATCTATTTGCCAAGTGAATCTAATAGCCCTAACTTGTTAGACGAACCTTTGAAATACTTCATAGTGAAGCCTACCGACCTTCCGTGGTAGTGGGTCAAGAGGTTGGCCGCCTCGGATGAAAGGGTAAATCACGATTCATAGTGAAAGTGTACAATCTCTGTAGAGTGTAAAATTGGTATATCAGTCGTGCTCACGGTCACCAGCGGCCTTGGAACACTTACGAAATAGATGAACACTAATGGTTACTAATGATGAAGATGCTCATTAATGATTATTGTTTATGCTATTCATTATTCATGTTTACCTGATCATGTGTTTATATGGGCTTGTGAATAAACTTGTTGCCACCCAATTGCTAAAAGATGACTCATTAAAAGCTAATCGCAGTTAAACCAATGACACATTTTGAGCCTCATGAACCCCATGTTATATTTGTTGAGTACGACATGTACTTTCGCTTGCTTTATTTTTCACATATTTGGAAAAAATCCTGGATGGGTACCAGATTGCTAGAGTTTGGAGAAATTAGGCTTGTGATCAACCAGTCAGTTGTCCCTGTGGAATTGGAGTCTTCACCCGAAGATCGGAGTTATCTTTTCGCTGTTTGCTATCTAAGGTTATATCCTTTATACTAAGTATGTTATATATTGAGCATTGTCTTTTGATATTACCCTTATTTGTAGCTATATGTGATATTTGACTTCCTGTGCTCACATATGGTGCATATCTGGTTTTGTTCTTAAAACTGAGTGCTACACTTATGATGCCCTCTGAAGCGGATATTTTTATGCTTATCCTTGATATAATGTGAATGAAATTGAAATCTTTAATTTTTGAATGCATTAATGTAGCTAATATTAGTTTCATTACTGTTTTTATGCTTCTCCTTTTATATGATGTGCAATGAAATTGAAGTCTTAATTTTTGGTCATGGGGGTATGTATTCTATACAGTGTTGGAATAAATTTATATACATTATTGGAGCACATTTCTATATATTGTTGGAGCAGTTATCCATGCACTTCTACACAATTATACATTGTTGGAGCACACTTCTATGCATTGTTAGAACACTTTGACATACATTGTTGGAACAGTTATTTGTACACTTGTACACAATTCTATACATTGTTGGTATACAATTCTATTCATTGTTCTATGCATTGTTTGGGTTGGGGCCGTCATGATCCCGGCACAATAATCCCCTGAAGGGAGGGTATTTTGGGTTCTATGTAGTGTTCCTCTGTTAATTATACGTCCCCCAAAGTGAGAATAATGGTTTGGGTTGGGGCTGTCATGGTTTTAGATAAAATAATCTCCCATAGGGGAGGGTTTTATTAGGTTCTATGCATTGTTTCTCTATTAATTATACATCCGCCCAAGTGGGAGGCAAGGTTTGGGTTGGAACCATAATAGATTTTTGTGCTTGTAAAAACATATTTACATGTCTTTCTTGTCGCTGTAAGGTTTCTGCGCATACTAAAACATGTTTCTATGCATTTTCTTTGCCACTGTAAGGTTTCTGCGCCTGCTAAAACATGTTTCTATACCTTTGTTGTGATGTAGGATGGTTGGAAGGATGTTTCTGTGCGACCTCCCACTGCTCCCTCGTCGGCCCCAATACCCCCTGTTGTGGCGGCATCGAATCCCTGCTCCACAGACCGGTGGCACGCGGCCACCCCCTTCCCAATCGGTAGCATATGGTGAACCCGTCCATGATCGGAGGCACGCGGCCACCCCCTCCATGACCAGCGTCCCGACCTCCAAATGGTGGATCTGCGCGTGGCCTCCACATCACCCCTCTCCCTTTGATTTTGTTTGTTGATTTTTGTGTTCTTATGTTTGTGTGCATAAGTTTCTATGCATAGCTAAACTGTAACTTGGTATGTTACAGTTTCTATGCCATGATTCAAATTTTAGAGAAGACGAGATCATCTCCATGTATTTACGCTTGCGGTCTCCATCTTCTATGCATTGTTTCCATGTTAATTATACACTCCCATAGTGGAAAGCATGATGTTGGTGGAGGCAATCATGGTTGTTTCAGGTGGAATGTTCATCTAGCGAAGAGGTTTTTACGTGGTAATAAAATTAATTTTTATTCATCCAACCACTAATTTCTATGCAACTTCGGTGCCAAAAACTTTTTTGCGCATCTTGACAACTGATTCTATGCATCTAATCGCATCAAGTGCCATGATTCAAATTTCAAATTTTGGAGAAGATGAGATCGTCTCCATGATTTACGCTTGCAGTCTCCATCTTCTATGCATTGTTCTCATGTTAATTATACACTCCCATAGTGGGAAGCATGTATTGGTGGAGGCAATCAGGGTTGTCAGGTGGAATGTCCATCTCGTGGATAGGTTTTTACGCGGTAACAAAATTAAGTTTTATTCATCCAACCACTAATTTCTATGCAACGTCGGTGTAAAAAAACTTTTCTGCGCATCTTGACCATTGATTCTATACATCCAATAGGCCAACATATGCCATGATTCAAATTTTAGAGAAGACAAGATCGTCTCCATGTTTCTATGCTCTCACTCACAAGATTCTATGCTTAGACGGAAGCATAAAATTCTATATATTAATGCACAAATTTATGATTTTTTTTTTCAAAAATATATTCACAATGGATTTTGAATCGTTGAAAGGTCCTAATGGCTAGAGAGGGGTGAATAGCCTATTAAAATTTCTACAACAACACTTAGCAAACTGGTTAGACAAATATGAGGCGAAACGAGTGTTGCGCTAGCCTACTAAAAATGCAAGCCATCTACCACAATTCTAGTTTCTATAGTCTCTATTCACACAATGGCTATATCACTGCACTAAATTAGTATGCTCTCAAAGGCTAACTAAAGAGCTACACTAACCAAACTAACAAGCTCTCACGACTAGCTACACTAAAGAGCTTGGCAAGTAGTTTGCGGTAATGTAAAGAGAGAGAGCAAGATGGTTATACCGCCGAGTCGAGAAATGAACCAATCAATCGCAAGAATGAATATCAATAAAGACCAATCACCTCGGAATCAAATGATGACACAATGATTTTTTACCGAGGTTCACTTGCTTGTCGGTAAGCTAGTCCTCGTTGTGGCGATTCACTCACTTGGAGATTCACACGCTAATTGGCATCACACGCCAAACCCTCATAGGGTGCCGCTCAACGAACACAAGATGAGGATCACACAAGCCACGAGCAATTTACTAGAGTACATTTTGGCTCTCCACCGGGGAAAGGTCAAAAACCCCTCACAATTATCACGATCGGAGCCGGAGACAATCACCAACCTCCGCTCGACGATCCTTGCTGTTCCAAGCCGTCTAGGTGGCGGCAACCACCAAGAGTAATAAGCGAATCCCACAGCAAAACACGAACACCAAGTGCCTCTAGATGCAAACACTCAAGCAATACACTTGGATTCACTCCCAATCTCACAAAGATGATGAATCAATGATGGAGATGAGTGGGAGGGCTTTGGCTAAACTCACAAGGTTGCTATGTCATTGCAAATGGCCAAGAGAGTGAGCTAGAGCTGGCCATGGGGCTTAAATAGAAGCCCCCACAAAATAGAGCCGTTGGCTCCTCAGTCCACTGAAAAATGGGGCGACCGGACGCAGGACCCTAGCGTCCTGTCGCGTGATGCACGCCATGTGGCACCTACTTCAAATACTGATCGCTCGATCTCAACGGTCATTGATACACATAAGTTGTGGCCGGACGCACTATGGTGTAGGACCAGACACAGGACCCCAGCGTCCGGTCACTTCTAGTAAGGTTCCAGTCATGACCAGACACGTCAGTTCGATCACGACCGGACGTAGGACCCCAGCATCCAGTCACTTTCAGTAAGGTTCTAGAGGTGGAAATTCGTGACCGAACGCATCCGGTCGGTCATGATCGGATGCAGCATCAGCGTCCGGTCCTTTCTCCTCTTCTCTGTGCTGCCACGTCAGCGGGACCGGACGCTGATCAGTCTCTGCTGACTTATCGACGCCTAGGTTTAGCCACCGGCCGCGTCCTGTCCCACGAGGACAGCGTCCGGTGCACTCTGTGAAACCCTGTCTTTAATGTACAGGGCGCCGGTGGCACCGTCGGACTGTCTGCACTCTACGGGCGGATACTCCGCTAGTGAAGTTTCTTACCCTTGCTCCCAAGTGCTAAACACAATGCGTATCACCTTTGTGCATATGTGTTAGCATATTTTCACACTCCACTATATCCTAAATGCATATGCAATGAGTTAGAGCATCTAGTGGCACTTTGATAACCGTATTTTGATATGAGTTTCACCCCTCTTAATAGTACGACTATTGAACCTAAATATGATCACACTCACTAAGTGTCTTGATCACTGAAACGAAATGGCTCCTACCACTTATACCTTTGCCTTGAGCCTTTTGTTTTTCTCTTTCTTCTTTTCAATTCCAAGCACTTGATCATCACCATGGCATCACCATCATCATGTCATGATCTTCATTTGCTTCACCACTTGGAATGTGCTACCTATCTCATGATCACTTTGATAAACTAGGTTAGCACTTAGGGTTTCATCAATTCACCAAAACCAAACTAGAGCTTTCAATCGTGCATAAAAATGTTAGAAGTTCAATGGTGAAAACCATTTTTGAATTGGATGGTTTGTTGAGGAATTATAAAGAAAAATGAAAGAAATTAGATTGGATGGATGGATGCATGCATTCGTCACCTTTGTCAGGTTGTGTCAGGTGAAACGTTCATCTCGCGGAGAGGTTTCTATGCGGCAACGAATTAATTTTTATTCATCCAACGACTAATTTTTATGCAATGTCACGACAAAAATGTTTCTATGTAGCTTGACCTAGGATTTTATGCATCCAATCTGCTGGGTCTGTAGTGGTCCCCCACCTGCGCACGCGTCAGCCCCGCGGACCTGAATGGTTGGGCTGGCTAGGGCTCTCCATTAGCTATTTGGAGCCACGGGCTCCTAATATCCTAGCCCAATATTTTCTTATATATATTCGGTCAAAGTTGTAAATGTTTGACTTCTAGGGAAGTGAGAATGGTATTTTTGTGGGGCAGAGGGAGTATAAGCTAATGAAGCATTCAAAATTTCGTCCAAATTATAAAGTATTATAGGTGAAATAACTCCTCTAAAGTCTCAATCATACACGTACTTGCCATTAGTGTCTACCCCTAGGCTCAAAATATAGTAAGCACAGTCTCTATAGTTAAAGAAGAGTTACGTGTGTTATTTAATTTGCATTACCCCATAATCTGTTATAAAATTTCTAGAATTCGTTAGATTTCAAGACGGAGGGAGTACAATATATACAACCTTCCGCAATGTGCGAGTAAGGCATGAAAAAGTTTTGTACCCTACGTGAAATAAAATAAGGTCAGTGTTATCCTTCTCCATCCTACCTATTCTCTCTTGGCCAAACTAAAGACGAGTAGCAAAACTAGTTTTTTTGTTAATTGGGCACCAGTACATGTTCTTGCTTCGCTCTTAGATTTCTAGGCATCACTACAAATAAGCATCACTCTGTACGGTGTGTCAAGTGATGCCTTTATTATCTCTCCCCTTTGGGCATCACTCTGGTAACACATTGTGGAGGTCCTAAGCTAAAAGAGTGAGAAGGCACATGTGCAGTTGCACCTTTGTAGCTGAGATGACATGTGGATGTTATGATGATCATAGTTAATCTTTGTATACTATACAGTAATGTAATGGGTCATTGAGATCAAGGTGGACGTTCCATATAGCCCCAATCATTAGCATGGAGTGTTTAGTAGCCTAGATCCAGCTCTAACAAGCTCTTACAATGCATTTTTCTTCAAATTAGGATACCTATCTAAGGCCCATGTACCTCTCTACAAAGCTTTGAATTTACCTATTGTTCATATCTTCGAGCTTCGGAGTAGTGTTTGTCGGAAGGACTCATGGAAGATTGGCCTCCACTTGCTTACATGCTCTTACATGTTAAACCATAATATGTTTTGCTTAGATGTATATACAACTTTACTATTCTTGTACAAAATGTCTTTGTACAAAAACAATGCTTTCTCTTTGATAAAACCAAATTCATGATCCCTTGCTTATTACTTAAGAGTAAGTCCTATTTAGCACGTTGTAGGGGACCGTGACGCCTAAGAGAGGGCGTGAATTAGACAACTTAAAATTCTAACTCTAAACAATGCTCTCTTTTCCTAACCTTAGCAAAACCTATGCAAAAGATAAACTATCTAAATGTGCAACTACGGTTTTGCTAGTGTGTTGCTATCTCTACCGCAAAAGGAGTAATACAATCAATGTAAATGCGGAAGCTAAAAATTAAGGTAGAGATATGCAAACTCCCGTCGACGACTCCGGTATTTTTACCGAGGTATCGAGAAGCACGCAACCTTCCCCCTAGTCCTCATTGGAGCCCCTCGCAAGGAATCCCTCGCAAGGGCTAAGCTCCCGGTCGGTTAACTCCGTGAATAGCCTCGGGCCTTCCCCACGCACAAGTGGGTCTCCGACGTGCCTTCTAGCAAGCCTCTCCCGGATGCTCCCCGCCGTCTTCACTATCAAGCTTCCGGCCAAAACGTTGTGGGCCATGTTCCCTCCGGTACACGGTGGCGGCCACACCACAACCGCAGTTGGTGTGATCTCGCAAGACTACAAGCCCCTCCGATGTACAACAATGGTGCGCGTAAGCACCGAGTGGTAAGAGGTATGTAAACCTCACTAAACACTAGGCCTAAACCTATAGCAAGCGCATAAGCGGTGGTCTAATTAACCTAAGCACTTCGAAAGCACCTACGCTATTCACCTAATGAATCACTAAGCACTATGCAAGTGGAGATCACTAAAATAGTGTATCAATACCTTTGATATGTTTCCTCAGCTCCACTGTCTTGATTTGGCCGGTTGGGGGTTGTATTTATAAGCCCCACTGAGAAAGTAGCCGTTGGGGGAAAATCCCGCTTTTCTGCTACTGACTGGACGCTCAGGTCGTCCTAATCGGACACGTCCGGTTGTCTTGACCGTTAGAGCCGCGATCAACTGATCGGACGCTGCCAGCGTCCGGTCACATGCCACCGGACGCATCCGGTCACAATTTCGCCGCTCTAGAACCTTTCTGTACTCGATCAGACGCTGTTGTCCCGCGTTCGGTCGATCTTGCTATTCAGTGTCCGGTCGCTGCTTCTGCCGAGCCTCTTGATCGGAGCGTCCGGTCCAACGTTCGGTCACTTCTGTGAGCTCGTTTCTTTGTGATCTTGCATCCGGCTTGGTTCCTATCTTCGTGCTTGGACTTTGCTCGATATCTTGGATCTTCTCTTATGCTTCTAAGGTCTTGCTTAAGGTGTTGATCATCGGATCATCACGTCGCCTTCGTCCAAGTCCCGTCTTGCACCCTATTGAACTACAAAACAATCACTTGCAAATTCATTAGTCCAATTTGGTTGTGTTGGTTATCAAACACCAAAATCCAAAGTAAATGGGCATAGGGTCCATTTTCCTTACAATCTCCCCCTTTTTGGTGATTGATGACAACACGACCAAAACAAGCAAATAATGAGAATTTGAAATTTAAAAACTATCTACTTGCTAGGATGCAATGCAAGGGGCAATGTTATATGATGCTAAAAGATACTACTTGTAGGACTAAAATATATCACATAAAAACTTATCTTGCCCTTGTAAATGTCCCCATGTGCCATTATGGATTTAAGCCTTGCTTCCTACAAATTATCCCCATTACATAGGCAATCCATAATCCACTGTCCTCCCTTTCTCGGACCATTACCACTTGTAGACACCACTTGTAGACCATTGCCACTTGTAAATTATTATGATCTAGCTTTTGGTCCTACAAATTAATGCTTGCTTTTGGCCCTCTAAATTCTCCCCCTTTGGAATCAAACACCGAAAAGGAAGACATTAGTAGCACAAGGGAGGGTCAAACTTTGTGATCCTTTGTGTGTAGAGTGAAATAGGTCACAAAATTTGACTCTCACATTATATAGACTAAACTCCCTCTAAATATATGCATACATATGGTAGAAGGCAAAGCATATGCATAATTGGCAAATTATTGCTCAAGGGAATTTAATCTATATAATGAATGGAGAAAGCATATAAATATCAAAATGAAATCAACATGATGATATTGGTTTAGAAATATCACATGTGGAAAGCAATTTGATTTCTAACACTTGCAATAGGTGGTCGATATTTGACGTATGATGCTTAACTCCGGGGACTCCATTTTCCTTGCAATAAGACTACTACACACATGATAAGCTTGAAAAGTTGTTAGTCTCAAAGTATCCAACTTGTAGAGTAACCTCTCACTGAATTTGTGAATACAAGTATGGAATACTTGTAGGAAACGTGTACATTGATTTTAGAATAAAAAATACCACTTGAAATATGACATCACATGAATGTGAGAGTCATTTTCGAAGGCGATATTCAGGAGAAATTATCTACAATTTGGACTTTGGCACATATTAGATGAACAATCGAAAGACAAGCTATGTGTTGTGCTCCTAAACAATTTTAAACCATGTAGAATTGCTCCAAGGAATAAGAATGAAACCGAGCAAGCCTACCATAAGATATACCTAGTGTATGCATGACAAAAGATATAAGCATGCAAATGCAAACCTAGGCATAAAGAGTAACTAGATGCTTAAAGATGCCACTAGTTAGGAAATTAAATCTAGTAACACTTGAAGAAAATTGAATCTAGTTACCTAACATGGGAAGGAGAATTTGGGTCCATAGTATTCACTAACCCACTTGGCAATGATTTTATCCATCATGATGCACCCCATGTAATGCATCCATACTTTGCCAAGTCTCCAAATTCCCTGACGTCCATTGGACTTCTCACTTCCCTTTCGAGATCCAAACCTTCTTGGTGTTCTTCATGTTGGAAATTATCTCCTTTGGCACCCAAAAGCGTTTGACCCCATTGTTGGCTTGCTTGTTCACCTTGATGGCCACCACCTTGTTATTTTTTTTCTTCAAGAGATAAGGTGTGGAGGCCTTTTTGTCCACCTTGTTGGTGTAGGTGTTGGAGAGCTTGCTTGTTTGCTTTTTCTCTTTCTTCTTTGCTCCTCCCCCATTCTTCACCTTGCACTCATAGGACTTGTGACCTTCCTTGTGGCACACGTAGCAAACCATAGTATGTCCTTCATCAAGCTTCTTCACTCCATTGATGGTGTTATCTTGATGAAGTTGCGCTTGCTTCGCCTTGCCTTTCACTTGAGTCAAGTCCTTCGTGAGACGAGCTACTTCTTGCTTGAGTTGCTCATTCTCCTTTGCAACCTCTTGTGTGCATGTATCTACAACAACTTTCTCAACACAAACTTGGTTGCACAAAGATGAGTCTAAACATAAATTATTACAAGAAGTAGAGACATCCTTTTTAGACATGTTAAAGATAGAACTTTTCTTTTTAGATGCCTTGGTGGGGGTTGTACTAACGGCTTCAAGATTAACAACTTTATTAGTTAGCTCATCACAATGTTTGCACATGGTTTCTATTTTAGCAAGCAAACTTTTATAAGCATTTTATGAGCTAGCTAACTTTACTTTTAATTTTTTATTTTTCTTTACAAGTTGCTCATCATTGATTGTGCATGCATTTGTTGTTGCACTAGCCTCAAGTTGCTCAATTTTAGTAGATAGTTTAACATTGAGATTAGCAAAGTTTTTATATTGTTCAAGTAAAGTTTTGTATGCCACTTGTGAACTATCTAGCTTTTCCTTTAATTTTTCAAGCTTCTTTTGTTGACTAGTGCAAACTTTAGCATAATTAAAATTTTGTTGCACAATTTCATCATAAGAAGGCATTTCATCATCACTATCACTCTCACTAGAGGATGAGCTTTCGTTACCTCGTGCCATAAGGCACATATGAGAGGAGCTTGATGATAAGTGCTTACGGCCTCGCCTCTTGTGATGGTGTTGTTCTTCACTTGAAGAATCATCACATGACCTTATTGATGTGAGGGCTTGGTTCTTGCATGTCTTCTTCTTTGTCTTGGGTGTGGGCTTGTTTGGATAGACTTCCACAAAGTGCCTCAACTCGTCGTATCTATAGCATCCTCTCTTTCTTTGCTCATTTCTTTGATTGGTGAAAATGAGATCTTGAATTTGGATGGGCACGCCCTTGACATTGAGCCTTTGGATCATCTTCTCCACCTTGTTGATTAGTTTGATTGATTCTTCATCAAGGTCGGAGGTGGAGGAGGAAGATTGATCATCTTCACATGAATCTTCATCATCATCATCGTCCACATCTTCTTCTTCATCTTCACTTGAGGAGCTTGAGCTTGAGCTTGTCTCAACTTGCTTGCCCTTCATCTTCTTTTTCTCGCTACATGCGAGAGCTTTACCTTTGCTCGATGAAGAGGCTTCTTCTTGACCCATCTTACGTGACATTTCAAACACCACTATCTTGCCAATGACTATGCCTGGGGTCATGGTGCTCAAGTCCTCCATGTTGTGAAGGATGGTAGTGGTGCTTGCATATTTCTTTTGTGGTAGCATGGAGATAATCTTCCTCACGATGTCCGCATCATCTAGCTTTGTTAATCCTATTGAATGGAGCTCATTGATAATTAGATTCAAACGAGAATATATATCACGAACAAGCTCATCGTCATTCATTATAAAGGAATCATAATTTTATTTAGCTAGACAATGTTTTTACTCACGAACATAGATGTGCCGTCATGGAGCTTTTGAA
Source organism: Miscanthus lutarioriparius (assembly GCA_904845875.1). Classification (NCBI taxonomy): domain Eukaryota; kingdom Viridiplantae; phylum Streptophyta; class Magnoliopsida; order Poales; family Poaceae; genus Miscanthus; species Miscanthus lutarioriparius. Next base: position 54,207,013 of record CAJGYO010000014.1, on the reverse strand, counting down.
GCTTTAACCAAATTTCATGTGCCGTATTTAAAGTGAACACTTGGTTAAACGCATCCATACTAAAAGATTCAAACAAGCAATTTTTAGCTCTAGCATTGAAATGAATTTCCTTTTCTTCACTCTTCGTGGGTTTATCGGGATTCTTAATGTGTTTCATCCCGTCACGAGTGACTCTCTAAACACCCAAATCAACCGTCTCAAGGTGGCAAGCCATTCTAGCTTTATAATAGGGAAAGTTAGTGCCGTCAAAGTGCGGAGGCCTAGAGGTATCCATCCCAACCACTTTAAATAGCGTTGGCTCAACGGCGGTTAAGCCAAAGGTCCAAATTGAGCCAACCGGCTCTGATACCACTTGTAGGGGACCGTGACGCCTAAGAGGGGGGTGAATTAAGCAACTTAAAATTCTAACTCTAAACAATGCTCTCTTTTTCTAACCTTAGCAAAATCTATGCAAAAGATAAACTATCTAAATGTGTAACTACGGTTTTGCTAGTGTGTTGCTATCTCTATCGCAAAAGGAGTAATACAATCAATGTAAATACGGAAGCTAAAGATCAAGGTAGAGATATACAAACTCCCGTCGATGACTCCAGTATTTTTACCGATGTATCGAGAAGCACGCAAGCTTCCCCCTAGTCCTCGTTGGAGCCCCTCGCAAGGAATCCCTCGCAAGGGCCAAGCTCCCGGTCGGGTAACTCCGTGGATAGCCTCGGGCCTTCCCCACGCACAAGTGGGTCTCCGACGTGCCTTCCGGCAAGCCTCTCCCGGATGCTCCCCGCCGTCTTCACTATCAAGCTTCCGGCCAAAACGCCGTGGGCCTTGTTCCCTGTGGTACACGGTGGCGGCCACACCACAACCGCGGTTGGTGTGATCTCGCAAGACTACAAGCCCCTCCGATGTACAACAATGGTGCGCGCAAGCACCGAGTGGTAAGAGGTATGTAAACCTCACTAAACACTAAGCCAAAACCTAGAGCAAGCGCATAAGCGGTGGTCTAATTAACCTAAGCACTTCGTAAAAGCACCTACGCTAATCACCTAATGAATCACTAAGCACTATGCAAGTGGAGATCACTAAAATGGTCTATCAATACCCTTGATATGTTTCCTCAGCTCCACTGTCTTGATTTGACCGGTTGGGGGTTGTATTTATAAGCCCCACTGAGAAAGTAGCCGTTGGGGGAAAATCCCGCTTTTCTGCTACTGACCGGACGCTCAGGTCGTTCTGATCGGACGCGTCTGGTCGTCCCGACCGTTAGAGCCACGATCAACTGATCGGATGCTGCCAGCGTCCGGTCACATGCCACCGGACGCGTTCGGTCGCAATTTCGCCGTTCTGGAACCTTTCTGTACTCGATCGGACGCTGTTGTCCTGCGTCCGATCGATCTTGCTGTTCAGCGTCCGATCCGGTCACTTCAGTGAGCTCGTTTCTTTGTGATCTTGCGTCCGGCTTGGTTCCTATCTTCGTGCTTGGACTTTGCTCGATATCTTGGATCTTCTCTTATGCTTCTAAGGTCTTGCTTAAGGTGTTGATCATTGGATCATCACGTCGCCTTCGTCCAAGTCACGTCTTGCACCATATTGAACTACAAAACAATCACTTGCAAATTCATTAGTCCAATTTGGTTGTGTTGGTCATCAAACACCAAAATCCAAAGTAAATGGGCCTATGGTCTATTTTCCTTACACACGCTCGTGTACTCAAGGTACTACTATTTATTGAGTTTTGTAGGTGACGGTGCACCTATGTATGGGTATGGTTCTTCTACGCTCCTGATCCCTTAGCAGATTGGGATTACTAGAAGCCCTCCTATGTGAGGCGTAGGTCAAGGTTATGGCATTAAACCATGATTTGTTGTATAAAACTTATGTTTTTAAAGACTTCTATTGTAGACTTGATAGTTGTTTATTTGAATGTGATAGACTAAATGTGAAACAATGTGTCCTAGATGAAAGCTGAGTAAGTATGGTGCTACAAATGGTTGTACCCGGGATGATTGGATGGGTCGGGGTTAGGCTAGCACGGTCAATGAATGGCAACTGTGTAAACCCCCGGCGGAGCGCAGTCTTGTTAGTGGAGGGAAATCATGTCCATAATTTGTTTTAGATTTTCTTTGTTGTGATATAGTGACGTCATTGTATCATCATTGACAGTCATTGTATCATCATTGACAGCAAGAGTTGCAACAGTCTTGCAAGCTCCAAGATGGTCGAGAAGCTTGGCTTGACCACTCAATTACATACATGTCCATGCTATATCCAATGGATAAATTATTGTGATAAGATAAAGGTAAATACAATTGCATGTATTGAATTTTCGATTAATACTTATAAAGATAGTGCAGACATTAACATATACCTATGCAAGCATGTTTTTTGTTGCTAGATAAACCCTAAACAATGTTTCACATAATACGATTGCTAACAAATACATGTTCAAATACAATGGTAGCAGAATTTCTCTTTTACCTACGACTACTCCTGGAATTTTAGAAGTTGATCTTATATGAGCAGAGAATAAAGAACTAAGCCTTTAGAAAAAAAAAAGGGTTAATTCAGATGTTGTAATACCTTCCTCTAAACTTGATTTGTTATAGAATGAGTCTACTACTTTGCCTCTTGTTGGAACTATTATCTTGCAGATTGTACAAGAGAAAGAGGTCAATCAGAAGAGAATGCACATCACAATGTTTCAAGTGAGAGCTATCCTCGTATCTAGAATTTATCGACCAATCATGTGATCAAAGAGCAACATTTAGAAGAAACTTTTATTGATTTACCTTGATTTGGTCGTTATTCCTGGTGATAAGCAGGAGTTCTGCGTTGATGCTTATGTTAATCTTGTGCCACAAATAATGACAGAAAATGATTCTTTTGTTTTGGAACCAAATGCTTGTGCGGAAAATAAATTTTTTCTTCCCAATGCTGCTAGAAAAAATTAAAGAACAAAAACACAAGTTCCTATTAATACATCAGTCGGTCTTTACAGCAAGAGTAAAGTATCTATTAAATGTTTTTATAGTAGGATGAACATTGTGCACACATGGTGTGACAAGATGAACTTTGTCAAAAACATTATGTTTTTCTGCATGTGCTCAAACAAGCCATGTAGAAGAAAATCATGTCTACTGCAACTTGCAGATGCAAAGAGGATGAAATGTTGCAGATGCGACCAGCATTGCAGTGGAAAACTAGGAACTTCATTCATGCAACATGATGCAATATATCGTTACAATTTCCATGGTTTATTCATCAAGACATCAAGGACAAGTTTCTATTAATAGCTTTTATACTATACAGATGATGTGACAAGATGAACATCAAGATTATGTTGTCTGCCGCATGAGCTCAGTAATACTATACAGAAGCAAATCATGTCTGATGAAAAGAAGGTTGTGGTTGTGGATGTCATGAGCATTGAGATTGAAAAGGAGAAAGTCATTTGTGCAACATGATGCAGCATGTTAATTCAATTGTCGTTGGTTTAGTCCATTAAGGCATAAATTGTCAGCATACACGCTGCAACTGAACAATGGATTGCACGGTAGCATAACAGAACATAGCTCCACGACCCAATAGTAAACATGGCAAGAAATAGAAATCCAATCAACTATGCTCACTGCAATCCTGAACATTAGTACCTATACCCAAACCAATAATAAATACAACAATTTACGACCATATGTACAAACATTTCTTAGGAGACCACAAACAAGATGAAACATATTCTGGGCAACAACATATGATAAAGAAACTTCTAGACAGAATGTTTCCTGGATGGGAGAAGACTAAAGAGAGAAAGAAATTGTAACAAGTCTTCAACTCATCGGGGTAGACTGACATATGAACCATGATGAATACACCCTCCAATTCCTTGAACTTTATTTAGCTTCCTGTCATAATTCAATGTAGCAATGAGTGTTAGCAACATGAGATATCACTGCATTATACACACATACATAGGTTGTATCACTGTGCTGGTCCATTATAACATCGAAAAAGCAGTCTAAAAAAGCACTCACAATGTATCTGATATAAATACTGAATACGACTAAATGTAAATGTTATTTTCGTTCAATCTGACCTACCAAAACCATAACAGGTATAACATTGTTCTCTATTTAGTTTTGGATGTTACTTCACTACCATTAGTTGTTGGCACTACAGAAATATGTCCATATAATACAGATTAATTTCCATGAACAATTGGGCAAATCAAATGTGTAGCAGAAATATGACACCCTTACAAGGAATAAAGACAATTCCTCATTAACAAATTTCAGAAGTAAAGCAAAAGCACCTTTTATCCATATATATTATTATAATGCATACCACAACCACTGTTGCAAATTTGCAAAAATACACTTATTCTGAAAAAATATGTTTAGATAAAGTCAAACTAGCAAATAGTGATCTAGTATCAACCTCACATACCTCCTCTAGCTGTTGAAACCTCCAAGTTTGTTTTCTTCCTTTCAAGGATTAAAGAGGGGATCTTGCAAGCAGACAATTGTTCAAAGTTGTACAGCTTTCTCCAGTTTTTTCTGCGCTATAACTTAAGGAATATTATTTCTTCTTTTTAAGATTTGGTGCACCTTGACACCTGTTATTTACAATTGAACATCACCATCTCTGCAGGGCCATCATGTATCAAGAGATCATAGGTTGAACCAAACAAATCATTTCAATAACAGATCAGAAGTTGCAGTCTTTCCACCATTCACTGAAAGCTTTCTTTTCATCTGAATTTCCCGGACTGTTTCAGAAATCAAGAGACTCAGTTTTGGAACACTCTTAGTAGTCAATGGCAGGTCAATTCCAGCATTTCTCAAAGCTTCTATGATAAGTTTCTCAGATTTTGGGTCATGGTCAGCACATCGCAATGGAGCACTGCCTCTCAGAACAGGTTTTCCACAAGTTGCTTCCCCATTTGGCAGACCACTGCATGAAATTATAAGAGTAAACAGTTGAGACATGAATCAATGCTTGCTATGTACAAGATGAACAGAGAAAATATCTGAAAGGTAAAGTTGGCACTACACAAATTCAATGTTTCATTTCATACACTGACATGCCCATGCATATGTGCAAGACCCAAGGAAGAAGTATTGAACACTAAATATAGTTCCTCACAATGTTTTCAGGACGGCTGGTCGAGCCTGGACGCCTGAGGACCGTCTAGGACGATTAGTCGTCGTCCAGGACGATTAATCGACCCTGGACGAGTCCCCTGGTCGTCCCGGTCGTCCCCTACATATGGGGACTGGTATATACCATATATATATATATATATTATATAGTTATATATACAGTATAAAATATATACCATATATATATATATATATATACACACACACACTAGTATACTACATGTTCTAGGCTCTACTGCTCTAGATAGATAGGTCAGCTGGCCACTTACCTGGCTGCTGCAGAGCCCTTTCTTGTCTTGTTGGCTGCTGCTGCCAAACTGAAATTATAGAAAAGTAAAGCACATTAACAAAGGCAATTAGGTGAAAGGCAATGAAGTGATCAACAAAGCAAATTAACACAGTAAAGCACATAATTTAAACCAGTCCAGAACTGCATAGTGCATAGTGGCACACTGCCACTGCCATAGTGCATACTGCATAGTGCATACATCAAGTCCAGTACATAAATAGGCAAAATGGCCAATGATAAGAACTACTCAAGTAAATCAGCATCTACACGAAAGCCTCCTCCATCTCCACGGGTGTCTAGATAGGCCCAACTCTGAGATGCAGCCCACTCTCTGGCTGGACGCCCACACAGCCTGGACAGACGATTAATCGCGACTGGACGACGACTAATCGGACGTCCAATTTCCTGGACGGTCTGGCCGAGTCGGAGGCCCTGGTCGAGTAGCTCCAACCGTCCAGGACGATTAGTCGCAATTAATCGCGATTAATCGGACGTCTTGAAAACATTGGTTCCTCAGCAAAAAGAAAAATAGAAAAAAAAAATGAAAGAGTATAACCCACCAATGCAATAAGTGATAGCACCAAAACTAACTACAACCAACAATAGTTAAAGCTGAACTTCATGTAAATAGAATTCTGGATTTGGTATAGTCCTACCTAATCCCAGTAAGATACAACATTAATTATCATTCTTTTATGTCAACAAATTTACTATACAAGTATAATGATGATAAAATTTAAGAGGTCACATAAAGATAACAGATGATGATGGCATAAAAATACTATATTGTTGGGTTTTTCCAGAAACAAATGTAACATCAATGCAGTAAGCCAAAGTGTTTCATTTGACTATGTATTATGTGAAATCAGACTTAATTAAAAATTTGAGTGAAAAAATGGGAACCAGCGTCAGCGACTGTCCATTTACTTGTAGGATCATTTTGAGAACAAAACTAGTCTTCTTAATATAATAATATGCAACCCTCCTACAGGTTTGAGAAAAAAAATAACAAAACCAGTAAAAAATATGCTGGTGTTGATAAAAAGGTCACGCACAGACTGAATGGTTCAATGCCCCAACTCTGAATTCAACTGCACCACACAGATAAGACCCATACAACCAGCCAAACTGTGGAAGCATGTGGAGTTTCCATTCAGACAGGATACTCTTACTAGGCAAATATATCCTGTCATATTGAAATCGGCCAAAAATACTAAGAACATTTGAAGTCACGCTGGCACGACATGGGTGTGGCAATGCAGCCTGAGCATTCAAGGGTTTATAAGGATGTCATGCCAGTTCAAAACGCTGTGAATAATCACATAAATGCAGTACCGCAGTACGCCCACGTGTAAATTTAGAGCCAAGCACAATGATAGAGGTAAGCTTAGTCAACTGTTGCTGAGTTGCGGTGCAGCTCAAGGTATGCCATAGGTTGAGCTCAGCCATGCTAGCTTAACTTGCAAGGGTACCATGATTTTCTTCATGGGTAGGAATCAAGTGAGCATTACCGGAAAAGAAATAGTACCACATACAATGTTATGTGCAAATTAGACATGCTATGCTGTATGGTGCAGAATGTTGGCCTACGAAAAGACGACATGTTCAACAGATAAGCGTCGCGGAAATGCGTATGTTGCGTTGGATTTGCGGTCATACAAGAAGGGATCGGGTTCGGAACGATCATATACGTGATAGATTAGGGGTAGCACCAATGGAAGAAAAACTTGTCCAACACCGGTAGATATGGTTTGGACATGTCCAACGGAGACCTCTAGAGGCACCGGTGCGTAGTGGAATCCTAAGCCAGGATAGTAACGTGAAGAGAGGCAGAGGAAGACCGAAGTTTACTTGGGTAGAGGCAATAAAAGGAGACTTGAAAGGATCAAATATACCCAAAGACTTAGCCTTAGATAGGAGTGCTTGGAAAACAGCTATTCACGTGCCTGAACCTTGATTGCTTCTGCTGGGTTTCAACTCTAGCCTACCCCAACTTGTTTGGGACTTAAAGGCTTTGTTGTTGTTGTTGTTGTGGCCCACTGATAGTTATTAAGGTCATAAGGCAAGGTGTGCACCCAACCCTCTTCACATAATCGTATCACCTAGACACTTATGGCAGAGACCTAGGTGATGTCACATGTAGAATCACGAATGCCCAAGAGTAAGTCCATCTCAGCTCAACACACTGTGACACCTGACAGGATACCAAGACTATCCTTTTACTGTGCGAAAGGTAGTCTTAGGATTCCCAACCATTGCCACTTCACTTATTCCTATGACTTCATGTGGCATCCAATCATTCTTTTAGGCATTTCCTATCTTCCATTCCCCTTTGCTGCCTCCGTTTCTCCACATTGTTGCAACCTTCTTACTGAAGTCAACAAGAAAAGCAAGGGTAGCATAACAAGAGATGATGGATGATGCAGAATCTATCCCCTGAAGGGTGAGAAAATAGGTGTAATCGAACCGGAAGAGTGGGAGACAACAAAAAGAGCTGTAGAAAGTCAAGAGAACACAAGATATGGTGGAATCTTCTCTGAGAAGGGTGAGTGACAGCAGAATCAAGACAGAGAAGGTACACATGAAATGCACAGGATGAGGCCTTGTCCCGTGGCAACCTACATATTGGTTGACAATACGTTAAAAACAATGGCAAGTTTAATAGGAAGACATCAACTGTTGGTGCAGAGCTTGGTTAAGCGGAACAGCACACAAAAGGAGTTGCCAGTAGACCGCAAAATTTTAAAAGTTCAGTTAACAATCCAAGCTAGTCAAACTGGTTTGTGTGTCTCAAAACATATTTATGTTAGTCAATTTTGCTTTGGTGGTCAGAAAGTTGAGGTGATAAATGGATCCATTGAGAGAGAATTGGCAACACATGAAGAACATTTAATGCAATGCAGTAACAAAGTCCTGAGAAGACCCGAAAGCTAACTCTGAAACATTCAGCATAATATCAATTTGGATCAAGCTATTCCATCATATCTACCAAACAGTCGAGCCCCACCCTCTTTTTGTCAATGGTTAGATGGAGTAACTTGCTGAACATGGAAAGGTAGAGGCACATGCCAAAGTAATTGTGAGTGAGGATATTAATTGAAATTCACATGCAATCAATTCAGGATAAAATTGCATAATCTGATAAATTAAAATAAAGGCACTGATATAGGATATAGATAAGTGAAATGAAGAATGCAACAGCTACATAGTTAAGTTCAAGGATTCAGTAGCAATAAAGTTTCCAAAAATGCCTTTACCTATCCAAAAAGCTAGGAGGCAGCTACAAGCCAGCTCTGGCTCTGTTGCATTTTGCAGTTGCTAGTTCCCATTTTAAATCATCACATACATCCACTAGTATTTACATTTCACCAAAATAGTAGATAACTACTATAGTTAACTATATTAGTCCAGATACTAGTGTAACTAGTATTTACATTTCACCAAAATAGTAGATAAGTGCTATAGTTAACTATATTAGTCCAGATACTAGTGTAACTAACTTTTAAAAGGAAAACAAGGATTCAAGGAATACGAGGGAAACGAGGTATTCCAAACAGAATTGTGAGCCTTCACCAAATAATTGAACAATATATGTCTGCAGATTTAGTCCTTTGCCAATCATGTGGGCATACCCAGTGCAGAGAGCTCCCGCTCTGCGCGGGGTCTGGGGAAGGGTGTGTACCCTCTGCCAATCATGTGCTAGAAAATAAAAGATAACCACCAAATCAATGTGCTTGAACAGGTTTTCTACATTAAAAAAAATAGTATTAAAAAAAGTCTACAAATTCCACCTAGGATGAAATGAAGTCACTAGCAATCCTGGACTAGTGCACAAAGTCCGCCAAACAGAATTATATACAAATATTGCGAAATTATACCACCCAAGCACATCCTGGACTAGCGCACCCATGAAGCATACCTTTTCTTGGTGGGGAAGGCGCAGGGCTGATAGAGCTGCTGCTTCGGGTCCAAGAGGATGTGATTGAAGCAGTACAGGGACAGGGGCATCGCCTTGGCCTCGCAATTCGAGGCCGCACAGCCCGCCCTCCCGCCCGCAGCCGACACAGGAGGGGCAACGGCACAATTCTCCAGCGGGCCAACAACGACTCCATTCTCTGGCGGTCCAGCATTGACTCCATTCTCTTTCGGCGGCAGCAGCGGCGGGGGCAGAGCGTGCGGGGGCTCGTCGTCGAGCGCGGGGCTGGCGCCGTGCTCCCACCAGTACTCGCCGTGCCTGGCGGGGAGCTCATCGGCGAGCACCCAGTACTGGGCGCGGTAGAGGGAGCAGAGCTGCACCAGGCGGCGCCGGCGCCGGCAGAGGACCTCCTCGCGGGACAGCGCCGCCGAGAGGCTGAGCTCCGCATCGCGCGCCGCGCCAGCGACCTCCACCGGCGGGCGCGGCGGCGGCAGCGGCGGGTGGGGGTCGTCCATGGAATGGAATGGACCAGGTCACCGGGGGTATTCCACAGCTAGGGTTTCGGGGTCTAAGGAGGCGGCGGGGGAGGGGAACCAGAAGCGGAAGGTTTGCCGCCGCGCCGGGAGGCGAGGCGCGGAGCCGAACGGGCCCATCTCAGAGCAAATCCTGCCCTGACTAAAAGCAGCTTATCTTTTTTTTTCTTGTTCGGGCCATTTGCTGGGCAGCCCAATGGGTACGATGAACTATTGCCTCTGATGAACATTTTCTTAGAGACCTGCTTGTTTACTCTCGGCTAGTTTTGGTTATCTATAGTTCTATCCTCAATTTATTTATATTCTGATTCTGACTGGTGCAAGTGCAACAAAGCCGCTATGCCATTTTGCAAAATGGTATTTGTCATGGTCTGATCCATTATTTCTGTAAATGATAGTCTATGCATTTTGTAGATGGTTAATCAAATCAATGTAGGAAGAAAATCGTTTATGTTGTTTCTAAAGATAACTAAATAGTTAAGCACTTCTTGTTTTTCAATCACACAAATTTCCTACCATAATGCTTAGTGCAAAGGACAGGCTTTTTAACTAAAACAAATTACTCTAGTATCACATGTGGGCCACCACATATTCTGCTCATGAAACTTTATTATTGTTGCATCTTGTAATAATGTGATTCCTCGGCGTCCAAAATTTAGAAACAACGTAGGGCCTATTTGGAATGGTTTAAATTTTAGGAGAAGCTCTCCAGTTGTTCGCAACATCCACTCAGTGGGAGAAGCTTGAGCTAGAAAAAACTAATAGATTGGCTTTACCACTAGCTCCCATGATCGGACCATGGCGATGGAGACGAAGGTGTCCGGGTCCTACATGGAGATGGGTAGATAGGTTCTTAACCAAACGGAGGGAAGCTCATGAGTGACGCTCTCAGGAGCTCGTACACTAAAGGTGAGGGCAATGGCTAGATGGTGGGGGAGCTTGGTGTCGCTAGAGGGGAGCATAACGACATAGGTGGTAGAGCCTAGCGACATGAGAGCATATGAGTGGGAGGAAGGAGTCATGGTGATCTCAGAGAGGCTTCTCGTGGAAAACAGAGGAGTCGGGCTACAATATCTATCGTCCTACCTAACTACTCCTGATACAAGTGTTTCCTTTTAATCTACTCTAAAGAGTTTCCCTAGCAGCAACCCCCTCCTTCGGTGGTTGTCGAGTCATGGGCACATGCACGATCTATGGTGCTGCATGCCTGATGCTCTCCTTCTCTCCTCTTCCTTCTCTGATATCTAATATCGGTCATAGCAATAGGAGAGTGTGATAGCCAAAGGGGAGAGGTCAGTGCCATTGGAGGAGAGGACAATGCCGAAGGGGGGATCTAGATGCTGCACAAGAGGTGGTGTATGTTAATGGTTTGGCCATTCTCCATTTGTCTGATGCTCAACTTTTAGGGCCCCTTTGGAACAAAGGTGACGGTGCAGAATGTGACCAACTAGTAAATATTTGTAGTTTTACCGTACGTTGTGATCGGAGGTGGCCTAGCACTCAATGACACATGATTTATATTGGTTCAGGCAACGTGCCCTACGTCCAGTTTGAGTCGGTCAGCGACTTTATTCCTAAGGCCAGGTGCTCGAAGTTTGCAGTGGGGTTACAAACGAGAAGGAGAAAGATGAGGTGTACAAGAGGTCCGATCGAAAGGGCCGAGAACGACAGGAACTACGCTATGAGCTAAGTGTTCAAGCGCGTGCTTGAGGTCCGAACCTGGCGGTTCTGTGGTCGTGGACCAGTGAACTTGGTTGAACTAATGGGACTAAGAAAGGTTCTTCAAAAAGCCTTTAGAGAGAAAAAAGCCTCTCTCCTCCTTGGAGGGAGCGCACCCCCTTTTATAGATAAAGGGGGTGGTTTTACAAGTGAGGGTACGTATACTATATAGCTTTGTTGCCCACGCCGATGGGTACAAGATAATGGTAGACGCCTACAACACTGTTGATGTCACTGTAGAATGTCAGATGTATGTGGGAGGTTGCGCTGCCTTGTTCAGGAATGGTAGACGTCGGTACCTGCAAATACTATTTGATGCCTAGAGGCATGTGAGGAGTGTCACCATGTTCACCCCATACGGTAAATTCCGGCGCCCACAACACTATTGATGCCCAGAGGCACGTGGGGGCCTTACCGTATGGGAGTTTTAACGGCGCCTACAATATTGTAGGGGAAATGTCGACGGCTACAATATTGTTTGTGTTACGGCGGTTGCAGAGTACTGTCCTGCAGGTGTACAGGATATGGTCCCTGGTATCATGGTTTGACTTATGCGCCCTGGCTTGCTTTCTCCGTTCGCCCCTGCCTCCTTTCGAGCGGGCGTTCCCGGTCGGATGGCCCTAGTCGGCTCTGGTCGCGTCAGTTGGAGAAGAGCGGTGAGCAGGGTTTCTGCGCACCCCAGTCGGAGACGCGGGGTCGGAGTCGGAAGTAGCGCTTTGGGCCAGGTCTTCCAATAGGAGAGGCCGTTCGGAGGCGGCTGGAGTCCGAAGCTAGCGCTCCGGTCGGAGAGGTGGGCCGAAGTAGTTGACGAGCGGGTGTCGTTCCTCTTCGGCCAGACCTTCCGGTTAGTGACTGGACCGTCCTTCCGGCCTGTTGTTTTATACTCTCGGGGCGGCCCACGAGTTGTGTGCTGCCTTCTTGGGCCGAGCCTGGGCCTGGAAGCCGGTCCTCGAGGGACCCCGGGTTTATGAACCCGACAAAAGGATTTACAAAAACAATGGAATAGGAAAAATATAGGAATGAAATGTCCTAACACTTCAAATCCTATAGGATTTTAGAGATCGTACCTTTGGAAGCAACATGGGAAAAGCACGGGAAACAAAATAATGAGGTTTGAACTACATGTTTAGGCCTCCTTTGGACTTGAGGATTGGCATAGGATTTTTTTAGGATTCAAGTTTCTAAGGATTTTTTCCTATACATCTCTTTGTTTCATAGGAAAAGGCCAGGAAGAATTCCATAGGGTTGAATTCCTATGTTTCAATTTCATAGGAAAATAAACAAGAGCTTAGAACTCTTGGAAAGTTTTCTAGCAGGAAGACCTCATTCATGTATATTCGTGTTGCTTTTTACATATTTGGTGAGAAACCAAGTGCCTTCACGCTTCTTCCAGGGAGGAGGACTTGGGCCCCAGCCACAACCAAAATGGTAGCAGATGGTGAGGGGCTACCAAAGGCCTCCTCATGTACTTTACTATGGTTCCAATTCATGTGGGATTAGAGAAACAAGACACCTCAATTCATACATTTTTCCTATCCTATGTTCTGAAGGAGGCCTTAGTTTCCTCCAAAATTCCTTCACAATGGTCCAATCCATAGGAATTTCAAAGGAATTGTTGGGAAACATTCCTTGTTCCAAAGGGCCTCGTAGGAATTTTTACTATAGGATTTAAATCCTTCAAAATTCCTATATTTTCCTCCATTCCAAAGGGAGCCTTAAGGGGGGTGTTTGGTAGGGCTCTTCTGAGGAGTTAGAGCTATTTTGGAGGAACCATAATTTGTAGCTCATCCAAAATGGTCCCGGCTCCTCTGTTTTTCACTAAAAATGGCTCCTCCTACAAAGTATTTGGTAGGACTCCTGCGGAGGAGGTAGAGCCAGAGCCAGAAAGAACCCTACCAAATAGGCCCTAAATGTCTACCTATTCAACAAAATGGCTTCTTTGTTGTTTTCTTGAAATCTTTGTGATTTCTTCTCTAGTCTTCGTGCCCTTTATCTCTTCGCATAGGATCCAGTAGACCCTATCTATGACATCTTAGCACACATTATTTTTTTTGGAAAAATCTTAGCACACATTATAGTCTAGTGATTGAGTTGTCATCACTATAACAAGAAGGCAGTCTTCTCCTCATGTGGGAACGGGTGAAGCTAGTTTTTTTCATTGACTCATATGAGTTGTTGCTACATCAGCACCATATTGGAGTGGCCGGAGCTCTTTGGAGCCCCTCCAAAGAGGTCATGAGATCCTATTTGGCAGTTTTTTTTCTACAAATGGCTTCACCTATAAGAAGTCGTAAAAGCCACCTTTAGGTGGCTTCATCCTTCTAGTAAGAAAATAGTTCCTTAAGAAAATCAACACCTGAACCCTAAACCCTACACACTCATACCTATTGATCTACCACTAAAAATAGCACAATTAAATTGGTTTGAAAAAATATTGTCTGAGAATGTGTCACATTGGGAGCACTTCGATAATGCGGTTTTCAAAAACTATAGAATCAAAGAACTGTAGTTTGAGCCGTTTTATGAGCTAGTGTTTGGGAGCACTTCATCAAAGAAGCCAGAACTAAAGCCTCTCAATAAGCCCTGCCACTAAGAGGGCTTAAGTGTCATTTATACACAAGGTTAGGTTCCTTACTCTGGAACTTGCCCCGTTTTGATGCAAAGTATTTTTTAAGTATTGAAAAAATACTATGGTTTTACAAAAAATACTTTGATTTTTAGAAGCTACTGGGTGTTTGGATGCAACAAATCTTGTAGTCTTTAAAACCATGGTTTTGTCAAACCTGTAGTTTTTTTTTGAGTTTTAGAAACTCCACTCATAATCTCTTTTTTCTAAACCACATTTTTTTTGCCTTTTTAGCTTATAAAACTACAGTTCTTTGATTCTATAGTTTTTGAAAACCGCATTATCGAGCAGACCCTTAATCTAACCCCATCACTTTTGCTTATGTGACCACATTCTCATAGACGATATTCTAAAATTTAATGACAATATTTTTTCCATTGGTAAACCATGGATTTAATTGTGCTATTTTTAGTGGTAGACAACATGTTCATCAATAGGTATGAGTGTAGGGTTTAGGGTTCAGGGTGTATTTGGGCACCAGCATTATACCGTGTTTAAAAAAATTAAGTATCAATTATAGGTGTAAAATTGATACCATTGCACGGAATCCATTAAGGAAACACATGATATTGTTTATACTGATTGGACACAATCACCTGAATATCTTGCCTTGCCATTTCAGGTAAGAAAAATTGCCAATGCATTTCCTAAATTTTTGGGAACGAAATGTGAACCCTGAGGAATCGGAGGTCCCAACAGCAAAAAGCAGAGACCACTGCCGTAACCGAAGGCTCTCTACCGTTATAAATCGGCTTAGCCGGTACTATATTTTTCTCTTTTATCTTTTCTCTTCAAACAAATCAGCGCGAGAGACTTAGGTCTCGTTTAGCAGGGCTTCTTCAGCGGTTTTAGGAGTCGTTTGAAGCCATTTTATATTAAATGGGATAAAATAAAACAGCTTCACCGATGAAGCTCCTAAAAACGTGCTCTCACATAGTTTTAGAGTGGGTAAGAGTAAAAAATAGTGGTTTCTTCCGGCTCCTCTTCAGACCCCTAAAAACATGCTCTCACAGAAAATCATTTTACCAAATGATTTACTAAAACCGCTTCAACTCCATTGATAAAGCTGTTCATGGAGCTGAAGCCAAAATAAATAGCTCTGCCAAACGGGGCCTTAAAAGACCAGCCAGTCTTAAAACCGCTCCATCAGAGCGAGGACGGAGGGGCGCGCAGCGGAGCAAAAGGGTTTGGCGGCTTCGCCAAGAACCACGGATTCAGGTAACGGACTGTCCC
Source organism: Miscanthus lutarioriparius (assembly GCA_904845875.1). Lineage (NCBI taxonomy): Eukaryota > Viridiplantae > Streptophyta > Magnoliopsida > Poales > Poaceae > Miscanthus > Miscanthus lutarioriparius. The sequence goes on along the minus strand of CAJGYO010000014.1, from coordinate 54,191,547 downwards.
TCCCCTTTCTCTGTGGTTACTAATCATGCTCTTCTTTGGTTTATTGCCCCCGTTTTCCATTACTTTTGGTGATTTTTACCTGTTTCCACGAGAGGTAGCGTTCTTGCGCAAGATTTATGTTTCTTTTTCCTTCTGTTTCTCGATTTCCAGATGCGACATATTTCGTATCCCCCGTTTTTTTTTCTTTGGTTAATCAGAACTACAGTTCTGTTATTTTAACTAGAAGTAATTCATCGTCAGGAGGTGGTCTAAAAACTTTTACTTGTTTGTGCCACTATGAAAACAGAGTAATTTGGGACTCTTGTTTATCTGGGAGAACACTGAACCCTGCATAGAAATTCGAGATGGCTGTGATTTTATTGTTTCTAGTCATAGTTGTATGCATCATTGTGTATGTGGACGAAGAAATCTGAACAGCGGTAATAATATCAATATTTATGTTTTAAACGAAAAATAATAATTCTTTGCATATCGCTATCAGTCTATCACACCTTCTCCACTCTGACCATTTCTGAACCTATGCAAGACTATCATAATGTGAATGTGAATGGACTTGTTCACTTATGAAGGCGTGTGACGGTTCCCTTGACTAGAGGCTAGAGCGTCAGGTTGATTTTAGTGGTCCATTGCTGGAATTCTTTATCCAGTACTTATCTGACTACATAGTAATATATTTTCTTTTTGGCCTTGTTGGGACACCTGAACCTGCTAGTGATATATGAAAACAACATTCACACATTACGGACTTTTCATAGACGGGAGTAGGTCGCTTTTGTTTTTAAAAGCCCATATGTAGCTGAAGTGCTTAGCAAAAGCAGTGTGGCTATATGAAATGGAGCAGATATAAAACCCTGGTCAATGAAGAAAAGTGCCTGTTTGAATAACAAATAATGTTTTTAGGCTTTCTTTGGGATACTTTTCAGAATATATTCGAGTAAGAAGAAATGAACTTATCATGCGTGATGCAAAGTCTAGATTGTTCTATTGAACCACTTAATAATCATGGAGTGTATTAGTTTGATCCTGTCAACAACATTAGCTGATATTAATTGCTTGTGTAACATCAATACCACAGTGGTGATGCATGCTTCAGTCAAATATTTAAAGTGTTATTCTGCTTATTTTGTTTCTAGTTTGTCTGCAATACTTGTTTTAATTACAGCTGCTATTGTTTCCTTGTAAAACTCAACAATTTGTTAGTGTGCCGTTTTTCCACTAACAGTTCTTGTTTGTATAATATTAGGTCGAATGGATCTGTTAGGTTGATGTAAAATACAAAGGACAGCATGGGGACCCATGATTTTGATGGTTCTGAACTTGACAACAAGACAACTTCACTTCATGATCAGTTCTCGACACAGTTATCATTATCTAGTTCCAATGACGGCGAGGAGATTGCAACTTCTTCATGTCCTGACAAGCAGTTTCATTTGGCCATCCATAATCTGTCCCTAAAAAGTTGTAAACAGGATAAAACCGAGGAGGATGCAGTTAAATGGAGGCTTGAAGAGAAAGGTTTCCCCTTTGTTTTTTCAGACTCGGAATGGGGTGATTCTTCATATGAAAATTCTCTCAGCGAACAGTCATCTACAATCAGTACCCCCAGTACGCCATTCACTGTACAGTCGGATGCTCAGTCTGAGGATCTTGACAGAACAGATATCTGGGTTTCTTCTTTAGATCTTGAAGCTGAGGATTCTGCCTTGCTGCCAGACAAGGAACAGCTTCCAGATGTACTCGGTTTTGATTTCCCCAGCCCTTCTTTCAGTGCAATCAGAAGCCTCCAGTTTGGTCCTTCCAGTTACAGTACAGGAATATTGCAGAGCAAAGAAGCCAACGACTCTGATGGGCCAATATTCTGGCCATTTGAGCGCACTTCCTACAACAGTCCTGAATTTGACAAATTTCTGAGTGTGTCGCCTCGTAGAAACACAATGGATCTCGGGTATGCTGAAGTTCGTCACTTGAATCCAGTGTTGCAGAGGCTCCGTAAGAGCACACTATCTTCAGTGAAGAAGTGCATTGAACTGCGTCAAGGGATTAGCAATTCAGGCGCAAAAGGAAGCATGGCCTCCTCCGAAGAGAAGATTCAGAAGACGCCTGCAGTTCCCTCCAGGTTAAGCAGGATAACAAAAGCATCTGCACCCTCTAGTTCCAGCCATCATCAGATGCCGAGCATGTGTCAGAAAAGAAGGCCGCCTCACTTGAAACTTGGTGATCCAAGAAAGATTAGCTCTCCACAGTTGCAGGCAGATCAGTCTGCTAAAAAGATTGAAGCATCATCAGACGTCCAGAAACTAGCGGATAAGAAGAGTTGGATTGAAGAGTTGATTGGATTGGATGAGTTTGATGGCCATGAAGGCATGGGCTCGGATTCCTCAGACTACCAATTTAGTCTGTGGATATCTCCAAGATAGTTGTCCTGTGCAATCATCCTTCTGTAAGCAAAGCAAGCTACCATGAGCGATCCGTGTAGGTTCTTCCATATATAGGTCTGTAGCAATCAGCAGCCAATACATTGCGGATTTAAGTATCCGTGTATTGGCATTGCTCTGAGGTCAAAGGCAGGGTTTTTGTAAACGAGATGGTGTGTTTTGTAATCGTCAATATAGGACCTGTTGTCTGATGTCAGTTTCAGGTCTTTTTTTTTGGCAGTGGTAATCTAGATCTGACATCAGATTCTGGTACCCTTGGAGCATGATGTAATGGCGTAATAATAATGGCATCTGCAACTGCAAAGTTGAAGCTTCCCATTCAAGTATCTGCAAAAAGATGTACAATTTCCACTTGTATTCTTAGAATTTGTCGCCTACCGCGTTGCTTGGCCATCCGGCCAGAACTATTCAGAGGGTTTTTTTGGTTCACCTTCAGTGTAATCGACTCAGATGGCAAGTTGGCAACAAATCCTAGAAAGCTGGCGGCGCTGCCGTAGTATGGTCTTGTTTAAATTGCAAGTTTTTTCACTCTCTCTTCATCACATCAAATCTTTAACACATGTATGGAATATTAAATGTAGATAAAAAAATAATTAATTACACAGTTTGATTGTAAATTACGAGACTAATCTTTTGGATAGTTAGGTCATAATTGGACAATAATTGTCAAATACAAACGAAAGTCCTATAATGCCAAATACTGATTCCTAACCCCAATCTAAACGAGGGCGAGTGTATAGTACACTACAAAATCCTTTGGCGGCTGCGCTGATTTGCAGAAACTGATGGCCTGCGAGGCGTCAAGAAAAACTCCATCGCAGCACTTGGCCTGTGTCGATGTTAAGATCCTTTTCGTGTTGTCTGCCGACCACACCCATATTATATGGTTTCTTATGTTCCTACGTGGCTCTATGGATTGATTGATGCTTACTAGAGTTTAGCATGGGGAAAGTATCGTGTTCCGTTTCTCTTCTCGATGACACAGTGGGTACTAGTTAAATTGGCATGTGACAACTTTGTTCTCGATGACATCAGAGGGTGTCAACAGAGTCCCACACTCTACGATTCTGTATCATGTTCTCGACAATTTGTGTATTCTGAATTTTAAAAAGTAAGGAAAATTTGAAATGAATGTGTTCCATTTCTTTGGCGTCCTCAAGTCAGTTTTGTCAACGCTACTCTTTGTCCTTTCAACACTTGCATTGCATACACTGAAAACCTACTGCTGATTCTGTTCTCACATTGGGCAAAAAAATCTGTTACCCCCCTCAAAAAAATATCTGCCACGTGAAGAAAATTGCATGCCTGCCAATAATTTCCCATCCTCAGAAAATAAATAAAGAAGAAAAATAGGAAACAGACAAAAGGCAGAACCAGGAGGCTATCCGAAAGGAGGAGAAACAGAGAACAATCACTAGTCCTCTTTCTTGTTGGGCACTCGGGCAGCGCGGCCCCCTTATCTCCAGGGAGGCAGGGACCAGGGGAGGACGCACACCAACGCACCTCCCTTCTCTTCCCTCCTCTTCCTCTCTCCTCGGAAGGTGAGCACCCCCAGCGATCCTCTCTTTGTCCTCTGTGTGTGAGTTCTTCGTTCTTGGGTGGGATTCTTGCCTGCTACGGGCTCCTGATTCTCATGTCGAGATTTCCATTCCTGGATACATGGATGGATGGATTAGTAATCGTGTGTTGTCGGTGGGCTCTGATTCTTATACGCGGAATCCCTTGATAATTTTGGGGGGAAATTCTTGATTTTTTTTTGTTCAGTTTTGGTTGTGGATAAGCGGCAAGGTTCATCTTTCTCCGTCTTTTGATATAATCGATGTCAATACGAGGTTGAAACACTAATTCAATCGGTAAACGGAGTGGTTGTGATTTTCTCTGTCGCCGGAAATGAAACATCTTTTTGTGAGCCCGCAATCCCAAATCTTTGCGCGTTGTATCGGTGCCCGTGCCCTTATCCATCCAGATTGCCGCGGATTGATTTGCTAGGAACCGGTGAACATCTACCGCTGTTTTTAAGCCTGTCTTCCTGTTTCTAGCACATTTAATTTTTCCATTTTTGTTTGGCACGGTTTGTTCTCCATTTCCTAGCACATTTTGTTTTTGCAATTTTTTGGGGGTCAGATGGATCAAGAGCAGCATACTGATGATTGGCATGCACTATTCCTGCGCATGATTAGAATTGACCCTTTGTGTTTATCTGAGAACTTTAGAAGATTGGTTTGTAATATTTGATTAACCGTTGTAATGTCTTGGTGCAGGATAAGGGACGGTATTTCTGACCATGGCAGGGACCTTACTCCAGTCAGTTGCCCTCGGAACAACATTCGGGGGTCGCATAAGCACCCAGCGTTGGAGGTCCCATGGCACCAGGAGGCCTTCCTCTATGTTGGCAATGTCACTTAGCCGCCCTGTCAAGATGTCAGCATTTGTGGGTCTAAGATCAGTGCATAGCTTCTCGGTCACACCGACGGTGTCCAATTCCAGGTCGACCGTTGCATCTTACAGGTCGTCTCGACGGACAAGACGTTCTCGTTTTGTTACTCGGGCAATGTTTGAGAGGTTCACCGAGAAAGCTATTAAGGTCATCATGCTTGCGCAAGAGGAAGCAAGGCGCCTGGGGCACAACTTTGTTGGAACTGAGCAGATTCTCTTGGGTCTGATTGGAGAGGGCACTGGTATTGCAGCTAAGGTGCTCAAGTCCATGGGAATAAATCTCAAGGATGCACGTGTGGAGGTGGAAAAGATTATTGGCCGCGGCAATGGTTTTGTTGCTGTTGAAATACCATTCACACCACGCGCGAAACGTGTTTTGGAGCTCTCCTTGGAGGAAGCTCGCCAATTAGGTATGTTGTTTATCAAGGCTTCTTGTGAAATGCTGTCCTTGTCGCGTTGTCTTAATTTTCATTTCCTATTCTCTCCTATTCATGCACGAAAACATAGTAGAAGGAATTGCTGGTCAAGGTCCTTGTGATACCCTTTTGGTCTTATCTTCTAATTTTACTCATTCGCTACAAAAATCTATTAGAAGAATGTCTCTATTCACCAGTGTTCTGTTCTCCTAGAAAGGAATTTCATTTTCCTATTACTTGATTACTTCCACGCTTGTGCTTTTTTCTAGAGAGTTCTAGAAAGCTTCCAGTTAGCATATTTTTCGATGAAACTTTTTGCCTAAAATACATTGTACAAATTGTTGATTATCAGATACAAATATAACAATTGCATTTTGACAGAGCTTCCGTTGCACATTCCCATAAGTATTGAAAACATCATTCTTAACTGATGTCAGAGGGACCCTGACTTGATAATGGACAGTTGATTGCAATATTTGTATGTAGTTAATCTTCCAGGTGGTGCAGAATGTTGGCCTACGAAAAGACGACATGTTCAACAGATAAGTGTCGCGGAAATGCGTATGTTGCGTTGGATTTGCGGTCATACAAGAAGGGATCGAGTTCGGAACGATGATATACGTGATAGATTAGGGGTAGCACCAATTGATGAAAAGCTTGTCCAACACCGGTTGAGATGGTTTGGACATGTCCAATGGAGACCTCTAGAGGCACCGGTGTGTAGTGGAATCCTAAGCCAGGATAGTAACGTGAAGAGAGGCAGAGGAAGACCGAAGTTGACTTGGGTAGAGGCAATAAAAGGAGACTTTGAAAGGATGGATACCCAAAGACTTAGCCTTAGATAGGAGTGTTTGGAAAACAGCTATTCACGTGCCTGAACCTTGATTGCTTCTGCTGGGTTTCAACTCTAGCCTACCCCAACTTGTTTGGGACTTAAAGGCTTTGTTGTTGTTGTTGTTGTTGTTGTTGTTGTAGTTAATCTTCCAGGTCTGTCTGTTTTATGTCACCTTTTTAAGTATTCAAGTGGAAGCTGCAAAGTACAATGAAGCATCATAATCTCATTGCAATCCACTTACTGTGGTGCTATTTTATATCTTCATCTCGAACATATTTTATATCTTCATCAAAGAAACTTTTGTAGTAACACAAGCTGAAAAATAACAATGACCCCAGTGACAGGTGGCTTGGATCCCCATTTATCAGCATATTTCCAAACTTCTACATATTTGCATCATTAAACTATTTTCCCATTCAATAATTTAGGTCTTAGGATGCAATTGAACTCATAGATGCATTTCTTTCTTCATTGTCCTGCTTTGTGCACCTATAAAGAAATTTTCTGCTGTGCACCTCTATATGTAAAGTAATCCCACCCTGCTTTCTCATCTAATATGGTAACAGACGAACACCCTTGGCCTTTATCTTGTTCCTCAACTAAATTACATGTACTTCCTATGTTGGTAATTGTCAAGACATTTATCTTAACAAGAATATCATTTCCTTCTATGTATCGAACCACAGCACACTCCATTTCCTCATTATATTTCGAATTTTTAATAAGTTCCATAGAAGATTTATCTCAAGCACTAAATACTTGCTTCCCAGGACATAATTATATTGGATCTGAGCACCTGCTTCTTGGACTGCTTCGTGAGGGTGAAGGTGTGGCGGCTCGTGTGCTTGAGAGTCTCGGAGCTGACCCCAGCAATATCCGTACACAGGTAAACCTATATCTGATGTCTATTTCTGACAGTAGGGAGTTCTCTGTACAAAAAGAATTTTTGTTTATTAGCTGTTTCCTCAATGCCATGGACCTCTATAGGTTATTCGAATGATTGGTGAGACCACAGAAGCTGTTGGTGCTGGAGTTGGAGGGGGCAGCAGTGGTAATAAGATGCCAACTCTTGAGGAGTATGGAACTAATTTAACAAAATTAGCAGAGGAGGTAATATTTCTGACCTACTGCATTATAACCAGCACAATTTCTGTGATAGAACTCATGTTGATCACATCTGCAGGGAAAATTAGATCCTGTTGTTGGAAGGCAGCCACAGATTGAGCGTGTGGTACAAATTTTAGGTAGACGAACGAAGAACAATCCCTGCTTGATTGGAGAGCCTGGTGTTGGAAAGACTGCAATTGCTGAAGGGCTTGCTCAACGCATTTCTACAGGCGATGTACCTGAAACAATAGAAGGGAAAAAGGTACCCTTTTTTATCATTTCAAAGCAATTATGCAATATGTATCTATCTATTTGTAGTATTTTTCTGTCAATTAATTCTACATCGATTGTGAACATATGAGTTTGAATATTTTTTTGTTCTTGTGTACTGTTGTTTAATCGTGTATGGTATATTTATGCAGCTTTACATGAGGGTGCATCCGTGCATGCATGTGTTGCTCTTTTCTCTCATTTTACTTGAGTCATCCCATCCAGTGGACATTTAAGTATGTGTAAGCACAGTTTAGTGATTGAAGAACCTGCTCCATAACCATTGGAGAGATTGTAGAAATAATCATCTATACTAACCAGCACACTGATTGAGCAAATAGAAGAAGAAGAAGAAAGTATGTTGTAAATATTTGTACTCTTTTGTGATACATTAAATCAGAATTTCTAAGTGATTAATCTCAGCTCACTGGTTGATTCTGTGGTCTAGTAGTTGTTTCAACTGGTTGTAAATATACTTTTCTGCCACATTTCTGTATTCTTTTGATGAGATTGTGAGGAAATGATGGATATTCGTTCAACCAATTTACCACAGGTCATTACCCTTGACATGGGACTTCTTGTTGCTGGCACAAAATACCGTGGAGAATTCGAAGAAAGATTAAAGAAGCTGATGGAGGAAATAAAGCAGAGTGATGAGATAATACTCTTTATTGATGAAGTTCACACTCTGATAGGAGCAGGAGCAGCCGAAGGTGCTATAGATGCTGCTAATATCTTGAAGCCTGCGTTGGCCAGAGGTGAATTACAGGTGTGTAGATAACATGTTCCTATGCTGTGGTGAATATTCTCTTATCTGTTCTTTTGGAATAAGTCCAGTATCTTGTTGTCCTTCAAGATGAGCTTTCCAGCGCTCTTGCTTGTGATGAGGTTGTTATTACTGACCTATTATGTTTAATTGCAGTGCATTGGAGCGACTACACTTGATGAATATAGGAAGCACATTGAGAAAGACCCAGCACTTGAACGGCGGTTTCAACCTGTGAAAGTGCCAGAGCCAACAGTAGATGAAACCATTGAAATTCTCAGAGGACTGAGGGAACGATATGAGATCCACCATAAACTTCGTTACACTGATGAAGCTCTGATTGCAGCTGCAAAACTGTCATATCAATATATCAGGTCTGTGAACTGTAAATAAAAATATATCACATGCATCAGCGGAAATGTAAAAACACCACAATGAAAATTAGTTGGAACTTTAGCTTGCATCTCTGAAAAAACAACTATGTTTGTCTGACTACATCCATCCACAATTTATTTTTGCTACTTTATTGCATCCGAATGATCATCTGACAACATATTTCTGTTTGCAGTGATCGTTTCCTCCCAGATAAGGCAATTGACTTGATTGATGAAGCAGGTTCCCGTGTTAGGCTACAGCATGCACAGGTACCGAGTCATCTGTTTTCATTTATTTGTATGCTTAATTCTTGCATGCCCTAAACAGTATCTAAATTTTACTTTTGGTGCAGGTTCCTGAGGAAGCAAGAGAGCTTGACAAGGAGCTCAAACAAATCACGAAACAGAAGAATGAAGCTGTTCGTAGCCAGGATTTCGAGAAGGTAATTGACTATGGATGATCTGTTACATTTACATCTCTTTCAAGTTTGTGACACAACTTAAATGTTGCCTGACCTCCTAAAGATCATATTAAATTATAATTTCGATCCACCATAACTGTTCTATATGCAGTAGCTTGTACATAGAACATATTCAATACAGTTGGAGGATTACAAATAATTTTGGATGATTCAGTAATTCTTGTTCATTTCATCAATGAATGCTCTTACTTGAGTGAAGTTCCCCATTTCCATTAGGATGTACTAACACAGAGTTAAAAAAACAGTTGTTACATGCTTTTGGTTTTAAATGGTTTTCAGTGATAGTTTTATTTGAATGATAATAACATGCCCCTGACTATGCACTTTCTTTCTTCCTGTTCTTTTGTTTATTTAGCAATTTGCACCTGCTCCAATTGGATATGTGGATGCCCTTGTTCTGCCTTCTCCCTGTACTTTTGATTACTTAATTTTTCCACCTTTTCTAAGATACATATGTTCTTTCATAGCTAATTTCCCTTTTTAAATGTTATGCCATTAGGCTGGGGAATTGCGAGACCGTGAAATGGAATTGAAGGCCCAGATAACAGCCTTCATTGACAAGAGCAAGGAATTGAGCAAAGCAGAGGAAGAGTCTGGAGAGACAGGACCTATGGTCAATGAAGCAGATATCCAGCACATAGTATCGTCATGGACTGGCATCCCTGTGGAGAAGGTTTCCAGCGATGAATCGGATAAGCTTCTTAAGATGGAAGAGACTTTGCACAAGCGTGTCATTGGCCAAGATGAGGCTGTGGTAGCCATTAGTCGCTCCATCCGCCGTGCTCGTGTGGGTCTCAAGAACCCCAACAGGCCAATTGCAAGCTTTATTTTTGCAGGTCCCACCGGTGTTGGGAAGTCAGAGCTTGCAAAGACTCTTGCAGCCTATTACTTTGGCTCTGAGGAGGCTATGATCCGGCTTGATATGAGTGAATTCATGGAGAGGCACACAGTATCCAAGCTGATTGGTTCACCTCCAGGATATGTAGGATACACTGAGGGTGGGCAGCTGACAGAGGCAGTTCGACGGCGGCCATACACAGTTGTGCTCTTTGATGAGATTGAGAAAGCACACCCGGATGTCTTCAACATGATGCTTCAGATTTTGGAAGATGGGAGATTGACTGACAGCAAGGGAAGGACTGTGGACTTCAAGAACACACTCCTGATCATGACCTCAAATGTAGGGAGCAGCGTCATCGAGAAGGGTGGGCGGAAGATCGGATTTGACCTTGACTCTGATGAGAAGGACAGCAGCTACAGCAGGATCAAGAGCCTGGTCATCGAGGAGATGAAGCAGTACTTCCGACCTGAGTTCCTCAACCGTCTTGATGAGATGATCGTGTTCAGGCAGCTGACCAAGCTCGAGGTCAAGGAGATCGCGGATATCATGCTCCAGGAGGTCTTTGACAGGCTGAAGGCCAAGGACATCAATCTGCAAGTGACTGAGAAGTTCAAGGAGCGGGTGGTGGACGAAGGCTACAACCCCAGCTACGGTGCACGCCCGCTGAGGCGAGCCATCATGAGGCTGCTGGAGGACAGCCTTGCTGAGAAGTTGCTCGCTGGGGAGGTAAAGGAGGGCGACTCTGCCATAGTGGATGTTGACTCGGAGGGGAAGGTCGTTGTGCTCAATGGCCAAGGCGGCATACCGGAGCTCTCAGCTCCGGCGATCACCGTTTAGCTCGTACATAACAGATGATGACAAAATAGCAGAGTTTTTGTTTCAAACACATTATCATATATAGTTAGCATATAACTGTGTATATGTAGTGGTATAGTCAAAGGGGAAATCGTTGCTGCCTTTGAATTCCTTTTCAAATTCAAGTATTCTTTTGTCTCAAGTTAATCTGCCTGGTTTATTAAGGTATTGTGTACACAGTGATGTGAAAAGCTCTTGTCTTTGTACAGGCATACAGATACAGACAGGTCAAGTAGCACGTAGGCATGATTCCAATACCGTCTCTCGTCTCGCAGCCAGCCCAGCCAGGTGCTGAGGTACCTGTGGGTGTGTTTGGTTTCCTAGCTTAGATGGAGCCTAGCTAGAATTGGAGCCAGGTTGGGTTTAGCCTGGTTCCATCAAGCCATGCCAACATGGGTTTGTTTGGTTGGACTGCTTTTGTTGGCATGGTTTAGCTCAGATTTTGTTTGGTTGGGTGCATGAGCTCCTGGCTGTAATAGTGTAGTCAAGGGTGGGTGTGTTTGGTTTGGTGTACACACCTCAGCTCATTCACCCCTAACTTCAATCGGTGTGCTTACCCCGTCACCCATTACTCCATCCATAAATACGAACCGGCCACCCACGAGCTCGCTTACCACCATTCGTTCACCGCCCCTTGACCCCTCGTCTCCCTCTCGCTGTCCCCTCGCCTCCTAGCCCTCCCTTGAAGCCATCGTCGGCGAGCCATCCCACCTGTGGCAATGAGCAACAACGCTGCCGTCGCGGGCTCCTTGGAGGTGCGCCGTGCTGTGGGCCGTTGCACTGGTGGCTCCGGCTGCACCTGTGCCTCCCAATCGGCGTCTCCGCTCCGTTCGCCGGCCGCCGGGTCTTCGTCCAGGAGCCGCTCGGCGAGGAGTGAGGACGGGGAGTCCGTCGACTCGTCGGAGAACCGCGACAGCGACGACAACGCGACATCCGAGGTATACGTTCGTTCCCGTCCTGCTCCCCTCCCCCTACGGTTTTAGTTGGAATGCCAAAAACCCATTTTTGGCTTTGAAGGTCGCAAGGATAGGTGGCGATTTGTGTTCAATTGTTTACAGAAACCCTAGGATAGTTGCCGATTTGTGTTGGATTCTTGAGGAAAACCCTAGGTGTGATCAATAGATGCGCATTAGTGCTGGTTTTTTGACTGATTTGGGGTGTTCCCCCTGTTCTTCGTAGGACCAGAGCGACTCCATCATCCGTGATGCTGTCCACGAGACCGATTGGTCCGGCATGCATGTTGTGAGGATTCGCTAGTGTGAACATGGTCGCCATGCCATTATGAAGAAAGCTTGGGGTGGGAAGCACACAGGCAGGTGCTTCTTGGGTTGCCCAATGCAGGTTAGTGCTTCAATCGATCATTGATTGATCTGTCAAATCTTGTCATTTACATCTAATTGCTCATTGAATGAAACACTTATCACATTTGGAATTACTTAGTTGTAGTAACCTTTGACTCACGCAGGATGAGGCTGATCAGTGCCAGTTCATCGAGTGGTTGGATGAACCTTGGCCAGAACGGGTTCAGGCCTGCTTGAAGGAACCGTGGAAGGAGCTCAAGGTCACAAGGCGTTGTGAGGCCACCGCAAATGAAGCTCTGATTGATGCTATCCGCTGCAATGACATCGCAACAAATGCAAGGGTCGAGCTGCAGGAGGAGGTGAACCGCACCAAACGAGTTGTTGAGTGCGTCTGCTTCACATACCATAGGAAGGCTGCCCTCGCTGCTGTGGACAAGAGAAAGATGATGTACCTGGTCTACTGCCTGCTTGGAGTGATCGTGTTCCTGGTGGTGGCCATCTTGTTCAAGACCAACTGATGCCTAGGACCTGCAGATGGTAATGGCCAGCCTGGTAATGGTGGCCTTTTGTTTTGATGCTGCGCCAAGTGTTTCGTAGTTTCAGTAGTGGTGTTAGCAGTTGACATGGGTCGTGGATGCAGAAGAACTTGGTATGTGGTGACTTGTCAGGCTGGGAACCTGATCTTTTGATCGTAAAGCGTACTATGACTTAATCTGTTAGCTTGATGGTGGTGAAAGCTAGCAGTGGTGCTTAGGCTAGAACTTGGTTTGTGGTAATCTGTCAGGCTGCGATCCTGATCTTTTGATTGTGCCCATGTCAGAATGTGAAAACTAAATGGTGCACTTATCTTGTATAGCGTACTGTCACTGAAAATGTTAGGATGGGTTGAACTTGGATGCTTGCTAATGCAAGCTAGTCATGTTGAACTGAAATGCTTAGTAATGTTCACATCTGTTTGGTTCACATTGCATTATGTTCTAATCAACCCAAATAGAGTGCATATTCTTCACTTATTACATCACAGTACAACTTGACATCTCAGGCATGGTACAGGAGGTAAGCCTGGATCACTACCACTACAAAGAGGAGTACAAGGACAAAATCCTTAGTAGTCATGTCTACCAGTTTCTTGTTCTGAATTTTGGCAAAGTTTTCTTTACCACTACAAAGAGGAGTACAAGGACAAAATCCTTAGTAGTCATGTCTACCAGTTTCTTGTTCTGAATTTTGGCAAAGTTTTCTTCACCCAGGTGCTTCGGTTCAGGAGTTTTGTTTCTCTGCGATGACTGGTATTGTGCTAATGCCTGCTCACCCTCCTGTCTTGATGGGAAACTTTGATGCAGGTTGTTAGGATAACCAGACACTTGTGCTTGGCAGTCCATCTAAGTTGTGTACACTCCAAGTGTGCGCCCCACGAAAATGACATACATCTTCACTTCATGATCACAACTGCATCATACATCAAGTGGGACAATCAGTTTAATTACATCATGATATCATAGAAATCTCAGCTACAAGTCACAGAAATCAAATCACAGATACCAAAGTTCATGCATTTCATAGATCATCACATGGAAGGTAAAGCCACTGAGTTCATCAATGCATAATGCAGCAACCAATTGTGGTAAGGATCTAAATAGTTCACTCCTACCAGAATCTACCCTAACAACAGCGCCTTAGTTCAATGATTACATCACTGGTTACACAACAAAAAAGGGTTAAGCTGCCACATTTGAAGCATTGGAAGATGGCTTTTCTTCATCTCACATCTCTCAATCACTGGAAGGCCATCTATCCTTTGACTTTGGCCAGATGCTGCTTGATCAATAGGTCCTTGTCCGAAGGCGTCATCTGCACGAAGACTAATGCAGGGCCCTTGTGATCCATCAGATAGTTCAGGCACAGCATCAAGTCACTCCTTGCAAAGTCCGGGCACCCCATCACTGCTTCATAAATCCCTGGTGTTACCTCAGAGTGATTTCCCTCACTTATAGCTGCACTCATTCCCTAGACAGCATCTGTCATTCCAGTCACCAGGACTACATCCTCTTCACTCAAACCCCTTTTCCTCTTGCCGAGCTTCTTGTCATCTGGCTTCTCCTTGTGTGCTGGTCCATCCTCCTTGCTTGGAGCAGGTGCATCAGTGTCCAGGTCGATGGTATCTTGTTCAGATGGCTGGCCTAGAGCTTCATTGCTTCCCATTGCAAATCGCCCAGTTGCAACACCAGAACCGAAGATGGTCTGCATGAACTGGTAGTTGACAATAGGCATGTTGAGGAATTCAGCATCCTTGGCGTGATCCTGAACAAGTGGAAGCAAACAGTTAGGAATAATTGGTAACAGTTAGGAAGAATTGCAGTAATAGGTAACGGAAGGAACTTGAAAATAGTGATGATGGTACCTTAACATGGCCATGGTAATGCTCAGGATCCAGCGTTATCATGCAGAGGTCTTCATCCTAGTTTGCGCCACTCAGCTCCTTCAGCCTGCACACTTTAACCCATTTAGTACGACACTTGCGTAGGTGGTTGTACACCTGTGTGGCAGTCACTGGCTGCATGATGAAGGCCTGCAGATCCTTGGCAACAACATTCACATGGAAGTCCTTGAAACCCTTGTCAGTCCTCATGCCTTCAGCCACCAGATTAGAGAACTTCTCAAACACACGGGCAGACATCAGTGGGATCCAAATGAGACGAGGTGGTGCACCATTGCCTTGTTGTGCTGGGTTAACCTCTTGAACCTCCTGGACCTCCTCCCCATGGTTCATGTGAACCTCTTCCCCAAAAATGTGAAAACCATCCCCATTGTCCATTGCTAACACAAATTCAAATAGTACATGCAATTCAATAGTAAAGGATGCAGAAAAACTTCAGAATTTGTGAATGAACATTTAAAGATAGGTCTCCAACAACAAACATAGTACATATTACAGACCAAATACCAAAAGCTAAAGGTAGCAAACATAGTTCAGATTACAGACCAAATACCAAAAGCTAAAGGTAGCAAACATAGTTCAGATTACATAGGCATCATTGCCTTAGGGAATGGTCTAATTTTTCAACATAATTACAGCTACATGAGGCCTACAAGTCACACTACTAAATGAGCATCTATCAATTTGCCCCATTCCTAGTTTGCCACATCTGTTGGGCCCATACATCTCTCTTGGTAGACCATGCATTGTTGTCCATCACATGGTCATGGGGTGCAGCCTCATTTGTTGGATTGGCCTGCAAGTCTGCCTCTAGTGGCACAATTTCATCATTCCCATACCTAAGTATCCAGTTATGGAGCATACAACATGCTAAGACCAGCTTGACTTGGGTCTTGTATGGGTGAAAGGGCTTGTTGTCTAATATCCTAAACCTACTCTTTAGACACCCAAATGCCCTTTCAACTGTAACCCTCAGGGAAGAATGCCTCAGGTTGAAGAGCTCTTTTGGATTCTGTGGGCTTCTAACACCATACTCCCTAAGATGGTATCTTGTGCCTTTGTAGGGTGGAAGGAACCCAGGCCTAATAGCATACCCCGCATCTACAAGAAAGAACTTGCCTAGACACAAGGAAAGAGGAGAACAATTAGAACTGTGAGGGGCTAAAGGACCATGGCTGATAGGTAAATGCAGGAGCTTATACCTAGTGGCACCCTAAGACCATCAACTCTTTCCAAAGCATCAGCCAGGATGCGGGCATCATGAGCAGACCCTTCCCAACTGCTAAGACATAAGTGAATCTCAAATCAAAATCAACAGCTGCTAGGATATTTTGAGTGGTTGTGTGCTTCATGCCAATGAAAGCTGGTCTGTGCCTTTTAGGTACTCTAGCAAGCACATGAGTACCATCAATGGCACCCACACAATCCTAAAAAACACCATGAAAAGGCAATCCTACAGTGCAGTATGAATCAGGTGAAGTAATTATTCCCACCTTGAAGAAAGGATTCCACTTCCTGTTGTTCTGAATTTTCTGATGGACTGCAGAAGAGGGTGGCACTATCATCTTGTTCCTTAATTCACCTACTGCAAATAGGACTTCCTGGAAATACCTGCTGATAGTTTCCAGGGAACGCCTAAAGATGGGATTCATAACCCTGAACCTTTGATTGTGGCCTACTACTAGCAAAACCATTGCAACTTGTTCCTCAATGT
The DNA here is from genome assembly GCA_904845875.1 of Miscanthus lutarioriparius. Taxonomy (NCBI): domain Eukaryota; kingdom Viridiplantae; phylum Streptophyta; class Magnoliopsida; order Poales; family Poaceae; genus Miscanthus; species Miscanthus lutarioriparius. Next base: position 54,175,278 of record CAJGYO010000014.1, on the reverse strand, counting down.
TGCTGTTTATGCTATCCCTTAGCAAGCCTCTGTTGCAAAACAAGTCGCAAAGCTAGAAGAAAGGAGCTCTCCTCATCCTAAGAAGTTCCACACAACGACGATCATACCTGTGGTAGATGAACCTAAGGTTGTTGGCCCTTTCTTGGTCTCTGGCAGTCATTGGGCCATAAGTAATTCCTCTCCTAGAGGCCGACATGCGTCTGAATCTCACAAACATCCAAGCACTGATCACTACAACCAAGGCTGCACCCCTAATGATAAGCTGAGGATGCCTAGTTGAAGGTTCCATGAGGCTAAATAGGAAATGGGAGATCAATTAGTACAACAGTGCATCGGTATGAGGCAAAACCTAGCCAAATTGAAGGACCGGCTGTGACACCAAGTGGTGCGCCGCCCAGATCCGGAGCAATCATCGACCAAACCCTAGGGATAATGTACAAAATCGATGGATCCCAACGACATGAGTGTAAACCAGGATGTAGGGTAGAAAAAAATAGCACAACATTGCAGCAGTATGACTGTAAACCCTAAGAAAATCAAAGGAACGGCTGCGACACCTGGTGGTGCGCCTCCCAGATCCACAACAATCATCGACCAAACCCTAAAGCTTAGCTACGCAATTGAAAGAACAGGCCACACAGTGTTCGAATCAAAAAACAAGAAGACAAAAAGATGAACACACAAGCGAGAGGGGAATCAGGCCGCATACCAGGGACCTGTGTGGCTTACCAACAACGCCTACGGTGGTCACCGCCGACGCCAGGAGGAGGCGGAGGAAGACGGAGGGGGGGGCGGGACAGCGAGAGAGCGAGAGAGCGAGAGAGTGAGTGAGCGAGTGAGCGGCAGCGAAGGCCTATGAACAGTACACGAGAACCCTAACCAGGCGGTGAAGCTCAAGCTTATATATGATGGCCAGGCCAAGTCAACCGGGTCCACTACGAGGAGCGCGGGTGGAGCCAGCCCAAGCCAGGCTCCGTGCAAATGGCCAACTCTGCCGTTTGACCCGAACCAGGCCCCAAGCGTACGGCTGGCCAGCTCAAGCCAGGCCCCGGAGCCCTTACAGGCAACCAAATAGGCTAAAATTGGCCCTAGGGAGCCAAGGCCAGGGACTGGCCACCCAACCAAACACACCCTATGTGCTTGCCTGGAATTAGAACGCCTAAAGAAATATAGGCATCAACATTAGTTTTAAGTGAGCATCCGGAAAGGCGTCACCTAAAATACCATTGGCTGAAAATACCAAAATTCTATAATAACGAACAAAAACACACACTAAGACATACCATTTTCCAATTTTACAGGAGACTGCAATCCGTTTGCAAATGAGGTGAAGTTGTTCTTCCAAAAAATACTGATTCATTTGTATGTACATCTGGTAAAGGGCTCAAAATACTGTTCGCTTGGCTTATAAGCCGTACTTTTTCAGTCAACGAACAATATTTTTCTCTCACAACAAATCAGCCAACAGTACTTTCAGCCATGGCTTATCAGCCAAGCGAACAGGGCAATTACTCTTGGGCATTGGTTTTTCCACGCCTAGGTTATGCATGTGCATAGCTATCTCGCTCAGGGTTCCACCCAAATAGTCCCTAAATGCTTTAGACAAAGAGAAGATAAATAGTAGGGTTTAGGAAGGTGCATTTAGAAGAGGGGGATGGGGGCACTGAGGGGGCACCCCCACATCTAAGTGCTCCAAAGTACGGATTAGTGCTTTTCTCGCTTGCTCTCTCCATGTATTAATCTTTAATGACATATATATGGTTTCAGATTAGTCTTCATGTTATCTTCCGTCTCTCTGTTTGAAAGGATCGAAATGCCTAGGGGGGGGCGAATCATGCGTCTCCTGAAATTCACAAACTTTTGCAGCAGATTAAATCACGGGTATCGAAATTTCCGGTCTCAAGCGGAATTAGTGGACTTATCCAAAATTCCGGTGAGGACCGAATTTTTGAATCCCGGAGAGTAGTGAACTAACTAATTGTGAATTGAAATGCTCAAATATTAAATCGAGTTCACCACACAAGTAGAGTAGGAGTACTAAGTGAATCCACGCCTTTTGCTTGGTCCTCCACCTACACACAATATATATCTAGCCACAACAACAAATAATGCAATCACAAATCACAAAGCACATGGAGACACAATGATTTATCCCGAGGTTCGGTCACACCACAAAGTTGTGCCTACGTCCCCGTTGTTGAGGCGACCACAAAGGTCCTTAGAGTCTCTTTCAACTCCCCTCTTCCCAAGCGACCACAAAGATCAAGCCGGGATTTCCACTAGAATCAAAGGGTAATACAATCTTCCCGGGCGCCCTCACAAGTATGAATCATGGGCGTCACCAGGCAACACCTAGCTGGCTAGTGTGTCAAGAACCCAAGAGTAATAGAGCGAAAATCAAATCACCAGCGGGTGCCACAAGTGCTCGAGAGATGGATCTTACTCCCGGAGTTGAAATCCACGAAGAACTCACTCCTATCACACTCACAAAGATGGGGATCTAAGCAAGAGTGAGAGAGTGTGGGAGTTTTAGAGAGAGAGAGAGAGCAAGATTTTCTTCAGCAAGGGATGGAGCAAATTGAAATGAGCCAGAGAGAGAAGCAGGGAAAGGGGACGACCTGCTCAAATGCCCAGCCTCGGTCGATCTGACCGTTGGGAAGGTTGTCTCCTGCACTGGAATTTCTTGGCATAGCATTCTGGAATTTCCAGGGCGGGGTGTTCAAACAGGCCGTGGCAATAGGAAGACTTCCGCACTGGAATTTCTTGCTCGAGAGGGATAAAATTCCAGTTAATTTGCGGTTTTCAACAGAGAGGGGTGCTCTGAAAATTTAAGGAAGCTGAGCAAGAAATTTCAATGGAGTAGGCTTCTGAAAATTCTTGTTGAAGGAAAAGGAATTTTCGGCTGAGAAGAATTTCCAGGCTTGGACCAAAAATAAATCAAGGATGAATTTTTGGAAGGTGTCAAGAAAAATTATAATTGATCTTTTGAGCACTTAGGACACCTACAGGTAATATAAATTCGATCCCTCTTTATAGTACGGCATCTTATAACTCGAGAGAAGTTAAAATAAACTTGGAATTAAAACCAAACTTCTCTCAAGTTGAAGTGTGATGCATCTTTCTTTTAAGTAATAATTGAGGGGTCATATGTTTCATTTGCACTTTCGCATTAATGATTAACTGAAAAATTTCACGAAACATCATTACTTCTTTATATGCATTATCATTTATTCACCAAAACCCACAAATAGGATTTGATGCACTTACAAACTCCTTATTTTTGGTGATTGATGACAACACATATGAAGCTCACAAAAAGTATATAAATCAAAAGATTTTGAAACCATGTATATGACAAGCTCCCCCTAAATATGTGCATATATGTTTTGGATGAACAATTTGGCATAAAAGGCCACATATGCACAATTTTAGTGAAAGTGCTAGGAAACAAATCATATACATGCTTTCGTGGGTGTGCAAAGGTGTCACATAAATAACCGTGATGCATATGACATGAATATCACACAACAAATAAATGGAAGACATACACCATCACAAATGATATTAAATAAGCACACTAACATAAACATGTCCTTACAACCATTAAGTACCAACTAGCAATCACACATAGTTCGTCACAATAGTCTTACAAGCCCATAATATAAATAGAAGTCCAACGAGAGATAAAGATCATGATACAAGTCCAAGGTCCATACATAAATAACATATAGATAAATGAGGCAATCATATATTTTTCTCCCCCTTTGGTGTCAAGCACCAAAAAGAAAGATGTCGTCGAAGGACATGCCTCACTCGTCGTGGTCGATGTCGTCGTCTTCCAGAGACGCACCGGGCTGCTGTTCGCCGGAAGTAGAAGGATAGGAGGCGGGGTAGAGAGTGTCGAAAGCGGGGTTGAAGAAGTGACCTGCTAAACCATAGGTGGCCGAAGCCCATCCAGAGGACGAGCTGCCACCTACCCCCTGCTGAACATGGGACGAGGACTGTGGCTGCTCGAGGGAGTCAAACTGGGGCTGCAGGGGCTGCACAAAGGACTGCTGAAACAGCGGGTGAAACCATGCAGGCTGCTGAGGAGCTGGAGGTTGAGGACGAACTGGAGACAAAGTCACACCGGCCTGCTCTGCTATCGCCTTGCTCTGGACCTCGGCATGGTGAAGCTCCTCCTGTATGAACCTCTGGTGCTCTCTGTTGGCCTCATGAATGGCCATGCACATCCCAAACACTAAGCGGATACCCTGCAAGAGAAGACCTTGGTCTGCCTGAGGACAAGCTGCAGCTGCTGCACATGAGGAAGGCAAAGGCACAGACAAAGGCCGAGGCTAACTGGGCTTGCGGCCTCTCTTCTTTGCTGTCTCATTAATTTTGACAGGCCGGTAAGACTCATGGCTCACCTCCTTGATGAACTCCCTCTGAGTGACTCTCAATCATCTTCATGATATAGGGAGCATGAGTACAGGACTTCTTAGGATCACAAGATGTCAACTGAATCTGCCTATAAATGAAACCAAAGGCACTGAAATCCTCCTCATTACCCTCCTGAAAAGCTTTCAAGAAGGGACCCATAGAAGATAGAATCACTGAAGCACCACCAATCTTAGGGACCAAAGTTTGCCTGAGAAACAAATTAAAATAGCGATAAAGTTTTCTCATGTTGTTGGTGGTGTAGAAGTCATTGGCAGTAGCATCCTCATTGTAAGCAAAAGAGATATCAATGTCACGATGAGGGTTACAATTAAGCCGAGGTTTGTCTATGTCATCAAACTCAAATCCAAGAATTTGTCCAAAGCGAGCATAAGAGACATAATAGGGCTGACCTTGAATGGAGAAATGCATAATGCCATAACTGTCAGCTGTGGGCTTCTCATACCAAACAGTAGCATAAAACTGTGCTATCACCTCATTGTTCCACGGATACTGCATGGTCATGAGGTTCTTGAAATTATGCCTTTCCAACATTTCAAGAGCCCTGGTCATCTCTGGATCAACCATTTTGACACAGTGATCCCAATCAATGTACCTCTGCATAACCACTGGCTGACTCTTGGAAAGGATGACAGAATCCTAGTAATCCAGCTGAAAGACAGTCGTAAAGCGAGGATCACGAAAGTCAGCATCTCGGGAATTAGCTGGAGATTCAAACCTTTTGCCATAGACCTCTCCCTGATTGCTGAAATAGTCCTTAGGGTGAGGCGGATGAACGTCACGATCAAAACGCCTATCTCCCGAATGGGTGAACAAGCGCTTGGTCACAGGAACCAACTCAACACCCTCATTGGGCAAGTGCAAGTCAGGAGCTGTCTTGCGGACGGGGTACTTACCACGTCCCGCCGACGCCTTGCGCTTGGAGCGTGGAGGCTTAGCAGCCGGCTGCTTCCTACTCTTGGGGTGAGGCAGGGAAGCGCCAACGTCCGAAGCGGGCTCAAAAGAAGCATCTCCAGCATCCAACTCGTTGTCGGAGTCATGGCGAACCACCTTCTTGCGAGCCATACTGTAGTAGATAAAGCGAGGATATGCATGAGACATGGCACAGGGGCAAGGCAAGGACAGCGAACAGGCTGCTGGGCGGGTACTGTATACAGAAACAGTAACCATGTAGAACATCAAACCCTAAATTACTGATTTGGCAAAGATTAAGCATAGGGATCGCACAGCGGCAATAGATCGGGATAAAATAAGCACTAAACAACAGGGGGACCAAAGGAATCGAACTAATACGCAGCACGTGCACAGATCGGGCGAGGATAAAGAAATCACCTTTCCACAAAGGAAGAAAGCGACCACGAGCGGAGGACGAGCCGACCGGGAAAGACGACAGAAACCACGTGCAAGAGGACCACACGCCGAGCTGAGAGCGACCGAGGAGGGCGATGACGGGGTCGGGGCCGGGACCGCGCAGGCCAGGGCGGGCACACGGCAGGGCGCAGGCCTGCGCGCGGCGAGCAGGCACCCGGCGAGGCGCGGCACGCGAGCGCAGGGAGGGGCGAACCGCACGGGCGGGGCTCCGGGCGGACTCGGTCGACTCGCAGGGGTGGGGCGGCGTTGCCGAGTGCGGCGCTGGGAAGGACTGACGGTAGGGTACCGTGCGGCGTTGAAAGGGGCCCGACACGGATTGGGGAGGGGCGGGTGGGACGTGGGAGAAACATAGGTGGGCCCCGCGGGTAAGAGATGGGCGGCCAGATCTAAACTGAACTGAAAATTTCAGTTCGGGAGGAGAATAATTCCTGGCAAGGGTCCTCCGGACAAAACCGATAATTAACGAGAAATTCCAGCTCGGGAGGACATTAATTCCATGTAAGGGTCCTCCGGACAAAACCGATAATTAACGAGAAATTCCAGCTCGGGAGGACATTAATTCCATGTAAGGGTCCTCTGGACAAAACCGATAATTAACGAGAAATTTCAGCAAATGTGACTCCAATTTCCAGCAAAGATCTGCTGGGCCTTGAACAAGATAAGAGCGAACTACTATATATATATATATATATATATATATATATATATATATATATATGGGCTTATAAACTAAATTTGCAAGAGTGTGACTAGCCAACAATCAACAATACATAACAATAGCCATCTCTTGCAAATTTTGATCAAGGATCAAGAACCAAAATTTTAAAAAATGCACTCAATTGTTTTGAAAGCCTAGCTCTAAAAACTAGTAAATCTACAAACAAAGAGAGGCGTACTAAAATTCAAGCCACGTTTCGAGAATCAATAATACTTAGCTCACTCCTCAAAGTGCAAAACCTTGACTCATCTAAAGGCTTAGTGAAGATATCGGCTATTTGTTTTTCGGTGCTCACATGACAAATTGCGATATCTCCTTTGGCTTTGTGGTCTCTCAAGAAGTGATGCCGGATGTCAATATGTTTGGTGCGAGAGTGGTTCACGGGATTATTTGCAAGTTTTATAGCACTCTTATTGTCACACAAAAGTGGGATTTTGGAAAGTTGACATACGAAATCACAAAGGGTTTGCCTCATCCAAAGTAGTTGGGCACAACAAGCGCCGGCCGCAACATACCCGGCTTCGGCGGTGGACAAGGCAACCAAGTTTTGCTTCTTAAAACTCCAAGACACCAAAGACCTTCCAAGAATTGGCAAGTCCTGGATGTACTCTTTCGATTGACCTTGCAACTGGCATAGTCGGAGTCCGAATAGCCAATCAAATCAAAAGTGGAGCCCTTGGGATACCATAAGCCAAGGTGAGGAGTGTGTATTAAATATCGAAAAAAATCTTAACGGCCACTAAGTGACACTCTTTCGGGTTAACTTGAAATCTAGCACACATGCACACGCTAAGCATAATATCGGGCCTAGATGCACAAAGGTAAAGAAGGAATCCAATCGTGGAGCGATATACCTTTTGATCAACGGCCTTTCCATTATTATCCAAATCGAGATGCCCATTAGATGCCATAGGAGTCTTGATGGGTTTGGCATTCTCCATATCAAACTTCTTCAACATATCAAAAGTATACTTGGTTTCACAAATGAAGGTGCCCTCCTTGAGTTGCTTGATTTGAAAGCCAAGAAAGAATTTCAACTCTCCCATCATAGACATCTCGAACCTATTAGTCATGACCCTACTAAATTCTTCACAAAGAGAAGCATTAGTACTACCAAATATTATGTCATCGACATATATTTGGCACACAAAAATATCATTATTGACTTTGCTAGTTAAAAGAGTAGGATCAGCCTTTCCCATCTCAAAACCTTGTTTGAGAAGAAAATCCTTTAGACAATCATACCATGCTCTAGGGGCTTGTTTGAGCCCATAGAGTGCCTTGCTGAGCTTGTAGACATGGTGTGGATACTTTGGATCTTCAAAGCTCGGTGGTTGCTCAACATATACCAACTCAGATAGAGGGCCACTAAGGAAGGCACTTTTCACATCCATTTGATATAACTTGAAGTTGTGATGTGAGGCATAGGCTAATAAAATCTGAATTGATTCAAGCCTTGCCATGGGTGCATATGTGACGAGATCCTAACATACAGGTATGTTAAGCCTCGGGTCCCCTTCAGGATCACCCGGGGACTTGGGGGCTATGCCCATCGGGAACGCTCGTGTGCACCCTTTGGCAAAGAGACCCGACCAAGCCTGACTTGACCATAGCTTCCGCCTGGGGCTCGGGGGCTTCCTCGAGCCTTGGGCTCTAGATCTATGGCACCTTCGAGCCCAGCCCTTGGCTCCTGCCTAGCTAACGATGCCAGCCAAGGCCTAGGCACAAGAAGGCAAGCCCTAGGCCACCGATGCCTAGGGGCTCCCTAGTGCCACTCCCTATGCATGCCCCTACCAACTGCTCCTCCGACAGGTCACGTCCGGGGTGTGACACAAGAAGACAAAGCTTCCCGCGGCCTCCGAGGGCTTGGGGGCTTCTGGGCTCGCGCGTCAGCCCCCGGAGCCAACCTCCTTCGCCACCAAGAAGACTCCAGAAGGTCTCACCCAGGGGAGGCCAGTCCAAGCTAACACCCCCTAACACACAGAGTGCCAGAACAGAGCAGCCAGACGATGTCCAGGCTTCTTTGGCTCTAAGACACCTTGAGGGTCCACGGCGCACCGCTGCAAACCCCTCCTAGACTCCAGCGCACATAGATCATAGACTAGAACCCCCAAACCGCCTTGTACCCGACCTATCTCGTTATATAAGGGATAAGGTTGGACCTAGAGGGGGAGGATCCCATTTCAATCACTAGACACTCCATTCCATTCCATCCGCCTCTGCTCTGCACCGAGAGCAAGGCAACCTAGAGAGGGGCACCGAGAGCCCCTCCTCCACCGCATCCCATCGTCTCCTTCCTCTTCGACAATGGGGAGACTCCACCGATGGTGAGGCAACCTTAGGATTAGCACCGAGCTAACCCCCCTACCAAATCTTCTTCCTTTACACTATGTTGTAACCCCCTAGATTTTGGGTGCTCTTGAGTGTAAGGATCATCAGCTGCTGGACATAGGGACCGAATTGGCACAAACTAGGATAAACCGTTGCGTCTTCTCCGTGTGATTATTGTGTTCCTGAGTCCACCCAAGCCACCGGAGATTCCCATACTCTAACACCGACTCGAACAACATGCTTGCCATGATTTCGACCTCGCGATAGCTGGTGCGCCAGGTAGGGGGCGGCGTTAAGTGCAATTCTAGCTCTATGGTGGCTTGATCCATCTGCCTTGTCGCTGGAGCAAGTGGCGTCGCCCCAGGTGGTGGCATCCGCTTCCCCGGCAAGATCTCCGTCATGGCTTGGGCACTCTCCGATGGAGGAGCCCCGTACATGAAAGGGCTCACCCGATGAAGGGATCAACATGCTAAATAGCTAAGTCCCCCAACCACTAAGATCCTCTCTATTTGTTCTTTTCTTCCCAAATCGTCGATTGGAGGTCGCGCTCGCCCTACTTGAGTCGACCCGCTTTCGGGCCACAAACCTCCTTGCCCTGATCTCACGGTCGGGGAGCACAGCCGCCCTGGTCTCCCTTCCCTGACCACTGGATGAGATAAGCTAACGCCCTAATGCCTCACGATCATGACCTAGGATAACAGAGCTAACAGTTGATGACCATCGGGCTTAGAAAGGGAAATAGGCGTCGGGGATGCTCCACACTGAGATGAATAGAGCATGGAGCATGAATGGCAACAAAAGCGCAAAGATTCAATGGGTGGGCATGCCCTCAAAGTCACGCTTGTTCATAGGGGAACAGACCCCCGGGATTATAGCAACGAATTTTTCAACCAAGTTTTCGTGCAGGTCGTGGAGACGTCGGGGGGTCGACGGGCGCATCATCATCCTCTGGATACTCGTTCGTCAGCAGCAACCTATCGTCGACGATGCCAGCTGCCAACGACCAGGGGGGCTACCGCATCCTCGGCCTCCTCCATCTGCTTGTATGAGGTCTCCTTGGTGACGCTCGAGGCCATAGGATCCAAGTTGACCTCAGGGAGCCAAAGCTTCGTCAAGGTCAGGGCAGCACTGGCCCCTTAGCGGACCACGCCCCTGATAACTCCCCAACGTGCACCGTAAGAGAGCACACCTGCTCGGCAAGGTCATGTCCCCCTTCTGGCGGCGGCGGGAGCAGAGCGACACTCGCTTCCTCGGTGCTGGTGACAAGCCTTTGCAACTCCACCCGCGTCGTGTCTAGCTCCTGTCCGTGTTTCACCAGGATGGCCTGGCCCTCCACCGATACCTTTGCTTCTGCCTATAGCTCCTTCCATAGGCGGTCGCACTCCACCCACGCCTTCTCCGCCTCCTCTGCCAGCTAGAGGGCCTTGCCAAACTCGTCCGCTAGCTCCACCCGCAACCCTGCACCGCACAAAGAGAGGAACTGGGTTCATGGTGGCTCAGAGCATGAGACCCCACCCTAGAGGCGAGGGAAAGAAGGGAGAGGAAAGGACACACCTGCCACGAGCTACTGGTCCCATGGAGCTCAGAATGGGCAGCATCCCTCATGGTCTCCAGTTGGCCCAGGGATCCCCTCAGCTCCATGACCGCACCCTCAGCCGCTAGGCAGGACTCCTCTTCCTCAGCAACCTTCTGCCAAGAAAACCTCGGTCCTCACCTCCACAGCGTGCCTGGCCTCTCGCTCTGCCACCAGCTTGGACTCCAACCACGCCACGGCACTGCGCACGCTGTCATGCTCCCGGACAAGCACCTCTATCAGCGTCGTCACCTGCTCAGCAGGCGTAGGATAGGGGTCAGGCAGCGAAGTGGGCAAGGACCGCCTGCTCCCTCTAGGGGGTTGGGGTGCACCTATGGGACAACCTTCTCCCACTCTCGGACAAGGTCGGACTACCTCAAGGAATACTCCAGCAATGCCTGTGACAACGACAACAAAGGAGCTCAGGTAGGATCATGGTGCCGGCCAAGGCGCCGGGCTCATTCAACTAACACTCACACCGCAGGAGTTGTACATCCCCTGCTGAAGGCTAAAGAACTCCCCCGTGTGGCCTACCATCACTGCGAAGGAGTCATAGAAGAAGGCGACTAGCTCATCGAAGGTGCCACGCTGCTTGACCAGCTCCAACCATGCGTCCACCTCGAGGACATCGTCCAGAACATGCGCCCCCCTGCCGGCGGTGCAAGGGAAGTTGGTGCAGCAGCCAGAAGAACCGGCTTCCTCACATCCTAGGGGTGGGGGGAGGCCGGTGATGTTGGCCTCCTACTGGCCCACCTCCGCTTTGGAGCAAAAGCTCCCTGAGTGAGGGCCTTCCCTCGTGGCGTCATATCCCACCTGGCGCGCTAGGGCCGTAGCCACCGACCCCACCAAGACGGCGTCCAACGTCATCACCCCATTCACTCGAGGCAGCAGCAACGGGCAGCGGCGTACCTTCTGCACCAGCGGCCGGACTGGAGCCGCCGCACCGCCTGAAGCCCCCACCGAGAAAGGGTCCCTGCAAGTCAACATCCACGTCAGCAAGCAATGGATAAGCCACCTCCAGGCGGGGGTGGCCCGATCGGCGAAGACTCTCACCTGCCGCTTGAAGAGAGCCTCAGGGTAGAGCACCTTTTCCACAAAGGTGCTCCTGCCCTAGGGAAACTCGAGCAAGGACGCTTCCCGATGGACCGGGCGCCCGACAACTCCCCCAAGGACAACGTAAGGGACGTGCCTCCCGGTGGCGAAGAGGAACCTTCGAAGATGGCCTCGGCTCCCTGCCCCTTAGGGCTGGGGGGAATGGTGACCTCCCCTAGATACGGGAGGTCATTGGGTCTCATCTCATACACCGAGAAGGGAGCCAGGCCTTCACCAACCGCCGGCTCCCTCGACGTAGATCCTAGCACCATCCACGCCACTCTGGCCACAGACTTCTCTGGAAGATTGCCCTCCACCACCGTGGATGGGTCCCCTACCCCGATATACTCCCACATCATGGTTGGCCTCGCCATCAATGGGAGGATCCAGTGGAATAGGAACTCCCAGAGCACCGTCCGGTCGGTCATCCCGGCATCCTTCAGGGTAGTGATCCGGCCCTATAGCCCCATGGCAACCTCAAGGGTAGGCCCCTTTGGCAAGCTCTTCCAAGACAAAGGCCCACCAGCCCCAGGCAGTCTAGGGAGAAGGCCAGAAGGGACCTAGAGGGGTTGGAGAGATATAACCATTTCTGGTGCCATCCCTTCTCTAAGGAAGGGAAGGAAAGCTCTAGGTACCACGACTTCAGATTGTTGCGCTGCTGGATGGTGGCGGCACCGATCCGTTGCATGGATCCGTCGCCGTCCTTGTTTAGGTTCAGGCGAAAGATCCGCCTCCACAAGTCAAAGTGGGGCTCGATGCCCAAGTAGCACTCACAGAGAGTGACAAACACTGGAAGGTGCGCCACCCCGTGCGGTGTTAGGTCATGAAGCCACATCCTGAAGTGGCAAAGGAACCTCCCCATGAATGGATGCGTAGGGACCCCAAACCCGACGAGGTGGAAGGGGACGAAGGAGATGAGCTGTGATTCCACAAGCGTGGGCTCCGACACCTCCGAATCTGGTAGATCCCATCTAGTTTATAATGGTTGTTAACTACCGTCAACAAGCTCCCCCAAGCTTAACCTTTGCTAGTCCCTTAGCAAAGCTAAACTCAGCAAAAATAGATCAGGCGTTGCTATGATGCTTTCACTCCTCAAAAGTACACATGCGTTCAAACAAGAATTCTCATCCGGATTAGAATAAACTGATCTGACTTCCAAACTTACCCATATTACCTTCAACCATGGGGCTTCTTAGCCTTCACTTGGGTCTTGAGCAATTGAAAGACAGAACGATTAAGTCAAGCACTATGTCTCAAGTTCTTTGCTCAACTATTATTCTAGAGTTTTTATAAGTTTTTGAAATAAAACTAAGAGATTCCATTGTATGACACTCTCAAGTCTCTCAATATATGTGGTATTTGTGGATCCTCACCAAGGCAATAAAGTTGTTATGCCTTTTTCTCTTTCTACCACTAAGGCTTATGTGGAGTTCATAGGTAGGTAGAAAACTAGGGCATACTTGCAATGCATATATTGTAAAGTCAAACAACGGATCAAAAGAGAGTTAAGTCATATAATCAAATCAAGATGTGCATGTGTGGATATATGGTGTATAATATATATATATATATATATATTATATGGGGGTGTTTAGTTTCAGAGACTAAAGTTTAGTCCCTGTCGCATCCGCCGTTCAGATGCTAATTAGGAGGACTAAACATGAGTTAATTATAAAACTAATTATACATACGGAGACTAATTTATGAGATGAATCTATTAAGCCTAATCAATCCATCATTAGCACAATTTTACTATAGCACCACATTGTCAAATCATAGACTAATTAGGCTTAATAGATTCGTCTCGCAAATTAGTCTTAGTCTATGTAGTTAGTTTTGTAATTAGTCTATATTTAATACTCCAAATTAGTGTCCAAACATCCGATGTGACAGGGACTAAAATTTAGATCGTGGAACCAAACACCCACCTAATTCTACTATGCTCCTTGAAAACTTATCTCTCTTTTAAAACTTAGAAACATTTGTTAGAGAATAGGTGCTATCTTATTCATCTTCTCTCTTTTTTTCAGGCGAGAATCTGAGTACCCATTGTTTTAAATATCTCAGACATTTTTGTGTCTATTTTTTCCTCGACTCTGTTTTTTCTTCTTTTTCTCTTTTTTATGAATAACTTTTGCATAGCCCCATGTCTCTTTTCTACAACAAAATTTTTGAGAGATAGCAACAAGAACTTGGAGCATTTATTTGATGGATAAAAAACCTAACAAGCATGTTTTTGTGTTCACCCCCAGTGTAGGAGTAGAACATTTTTGGGTGGATCTAGATGTAAGGCATGTTTTTGCGCCTACCCCCAGTGTAGGAGTGTGCATATATGGGTGGAGTGTACATGATCTTGATTTTAAGAGCATGACAAATCTCTCATAAGGATCAACAAAGGTCAACAAAACTTAATCTAAAACAAGCAGCATATATGTGGAAGTTTTCCTAGCCTAAATAACATGTATGGCTCTGGTGGAAATTCAAGCTTTGTCATACAGGAACTCATCATGTAGCATTTTTATGTTTTTCAAAAAAAATCTCTAGAACTTAAGTGTCACTTGGAACAAGATAAACAGTAGCTCAGACCTTCTCATATCATATCCGTCAATTACCTAGACTTAGATCAAACATATGCTACCCACAAGTTTCAAGTTCAGAGTAAATCCTTATATCAAAACAGTCGTATCCAAAACTGAGGAGAATTCAAGGCTAAAAACTAGGTACTTGAAAGGAATTACAACAGAGCAACTATTCATTATTTCCATTTAAGAGATTATTATGAGTCCTTTTTATTTTATTTAGCTCTTAAAAGCAAATTAAAGCAATCTAGACACACCTTTTTATTTTGTTTTCATTTTTAGATCACACATTATAACTATATTTCTAGAAAGATAACTTTTTATTTCGTTTTTAGTTATTCATCTTTTTTTTCTAATATATATATGAAGCAAAACTAAAAATAATAAAAGGAAAATAAATACTTATCTAGATACATGGGGATGCCTTCTCTCCCAAGCTGGTTGTTGTCGTGGTTGCTCAACGAGGTGGCCGAATGTGAAGGTGCTGGAATAAAGCCTCCCCATGCTTACCTTCGGTCAGAGAAAGACATGCGTCCTCCCTCGATTCGCTCTTGAAGATGAGGATTCTTGAGGGGGTGCCTCCAGTAGTGGTGCTTCCACTGGTGGTTCCACCTTCTTATGCTAAACCCGTATTGGTTTTAAATTTGATTTTGATTTGACAGGTTCATCCTTTCTTGACTTGTTCCTCCTCCTTGTTCAGCGTTTCAAAGTTAACCATTAGTAGTAGAAACTAGCGACATCTTGTGTGCATTATAATTGCCGGTTCAGAACTTTCACTTGTAGAATTTGGGGGATCGACTCCCCCACACTTGCTCGAAGTGTGTTATGCTCATGAAGACAAGGTAGAGATCAAGTGCATGGGCTCTGTTGGTGGAAAAACACCAACAGAACCAAACTTTATTTATTCTTCTCTAGCCTTAGGCATATCGAATCATGTTACGATTGATGTTATGTGCATTCATTCTTACAAAATGGGTGATAAGATCTGAAGGATGAGTTTAAATGTGGCATTTGAATATATTTCTCAAAGGAAGTGGAGTCGCTTAACCTATGGAAGGATTGTCCATCTATAATGTATCAAATTTTACATGATTATGACTATCATCTTCCAAAGATAAGATATACAATATTTTAGCTCAATTGGTTAAGACTATGAAATCAAGAAAGTGGTACTATGAACAAGCTTAAGGAACAAGACATATTGAGTTAATCAGGTTGAATCAAGCAAAGTTCTGACTCAAACATGTTTGTTTCTTTATTTATGTGAATACCAAGATCAAAAGAAAGATTTAAATAATGATCACTTACCTTAAGATGTTACCTTCATCATTGGAGCGTGATGACACCCTGTGATGAAAGGTAGATGACTTGTGGTGATCTTTTCTTCATGCTTGAAACTTTCCTTGCTTGAGCTATTCATGAGCATCCTTCTATCCTTTCTTTTGTGGATCTTGACACTTTTTTGTGGACCTTTTGCTCCTCTCATTCCTACAAAAGATTAGTGGACAACACATACCCAAAGGAGTATACAAAAATGATTCAAATCAAGGGTAGTGTTGTCATAGAGCTAAAGGTCATCTGTATCCCATGTTTTAAATAATGTGCCTCAATTGTTGCAAAAACTTCTTCTCGCAAGGATTGATTTTACTTTACATCTTAAGTTTGATTTTTATGTATGAAATTTGTAAACATATTCAAACTTATAGAAACAAAGCAATATTGAGCAGAGGGATTGGAAACCAGCGTGTCAGAGTGACGGGAGCCTTGGAGGAAGAAGAGTAGGGTTGTATTACTGTAGAAAAGTCGGCCTTCCTCCCCCACACTTGGACATTTACGTCTCTTGACATTGTCGGCGAGAACTCATGGTTTTCGGTCCATTGAGTAGGAACTCTCCCTTGCTTTTAGCTTTTCTTTGCACCATCTGATCTTAGAGATGAGAATACGGACAATTGCATATTCTCCTTCCATCAACCTTTCTTGATTTTTGTTGATTCTTGGTTGACAAGTTGGGGTTCATTGGAGATGCAAACTCAAGTTCCTTCTTGATTGTTTTTATCTTCTAGCGGCATGGTAGAGAGTTGTTCTTTTTTCTTTGTTAGCGATACGCCAGCCGTCTTAATGGTCAGGGAAGGAACTTCTTTGGAATTTGCATGAAAGCTTCATATTCAATGACTTAGGGATGTTATCTTGTGACCATGGTCATAGCCTTACGACACACCATCAACAGACCTCCATTGATTTTTGACGTCAGTTGGCACGAGAATGTATGCCATGATGTAGTGGTATCTCGTTGTCTTGTCCTTGTTGACGATGTGCGAGATGGTGTCTTCGAAGGTGATGAAAGTAGGCATCAGATTGACCGATATGAGGTGAGTTGCATCCTGCTTCTCATCAGCTTCCTAGCTTGAGTCCTAGAAAGGCTCAATGCTAGGTTGCCTTCAACGTTATTAATGACCAGTTGATTTGTCTGTCCACTTCCACAGCTGTAGTGGTGGTTTGGTTTAGGGTTTGTGAATTCATATGAAACCTTAAACAGGCATAGCTTCTATTCATTTTTTTCCTGCAAAAACATTAATAGACACATACCCGAGGGAAAATAACGAATTTGAAACATGGGTTGTTGTCCATAATTGTCGCACCCAATTTTGCATAGCAAAATCAAGTACTCATATATGTGCGCCCAGGATGTCCAAACACACACATATATCACAAATTGTAATAATATCAAAGTAAAGTACTTATTACATCGCATATCTCATCATAATGTTAATACATAGTTTTGCTCAATGGCAACATTATTACACACACAACGGAATAACTAGACCCAATCTGTCATAAGGACTCCAACTGGTGAACATCATCCTAGTAGTCCTAGACATCCTACGGAAACTCTTCATACCCATTATCTGTTACCCATCCGGGATTTTCATTGAATGTAAAGCAAGTGTAAGCTCACCATGCTTAGCAAGTATATCAAAGGGATCTATGAGGCTCAAAGGCTAGACATAGTTTGACTATGGTTTGCAATTTTTGTTGATCAAGTTTTAGAATCCTGAATCACTACTTTAGTGAACAATCCCAATTCCCAAGTGATATTGACGTATAATCAAGTTTATATCAATTCCCAACCATCCATAGTAACCACTAATCATGAAGGATCCAGATTGCTCGTATCCGTGAGCACGGCTGTTATAACAGGTCAAATATTTCTATAGAAATTGTACAACTTTACCCACTGAGCCGTGATTCCTGATGCTGGGGTTTGCAAAGCCCACAACACCTCTACCTAGGAAGTGTGGCATGGTTTCACTACGTAACGCTTCACTAGTCGCACTAACAAGTCGTAGCTGTTAAGGTTTCAGCCGTCTAGCCGTATGTGGCCTTCCTCTAGGAGTGGCATGCATGGTCGCGGCACGGTACACACACCCTAGAGGAAAGGAAACATACCAACTAGTGCCCCCCTCTTGCCCTTACGAAAAGCTACAGACGAGCTAGTACAATCTAGTTAACAGGTTAAAGTCAGAGCCATATGACACTTGGGATTATACGAAACCTCCTAGGTGGCCGCTTCAGGATTAAGTCCTTATGGAGAGGCACTAGAGTACTCAACCCCATACTCTAGCCCCCTAATTGTTGCTAAAAAGCTCCATTTTATCACATTGCATAATGCCTTTAGTCATGTTTAACAAATATTTTATGTTAAGCGCTGTAGCATCTATCCAAAATGCATACCCAAACCCTAGGTAACAAGGATATGTGGTACAAGTAATAATCTAGGTAAAGTCCTTAAAGGTATTTCAATTTAGACACATGCATGAATATGAATTGTAATAGTTCATATGTACAAGGGGCCTTTGCTACACTTGCCTTCCTCAAAGTTATCCTCTGGGTACTGCTGATCCTCTTGCTGGTCCTCAGTTACCACAAACTGCTCACCCTCTAAACGTGTTCCAATTTACCAATCAAGCATCCATTCCAATCATTACTTGCATACAAATAGACTTCTATTAGAACAGTACACCAAACCAAAGAAACATAGATTGAAAAGCTTATAAATCTATTCTACGTACTGCTACGAACATGTGAGTGAAAGAATCACTCAAATCAGACTTAAAACACAAAAATTATGCATGAAATAAGGTTCCATTGGCATTTCTATAAATAAACCAAATTTATTTTTGAATTAAAACAATTAAAATATGAATTTACACGGATTCTGGACTGCGCGCACTATTTTTGGAAACTATAGGGTCTAAAACGAATAAAAAACAGGACTGAAATGTATTTCTTTTGAACTGATCTGGACTGCGGGTTGATTGATTGGAAAACTAGGGACTAATTCACAAACCGTGCGCGGCTGACTGGGTGGACATGTGCCTACATGTGAGTGGCACGGTGCACCATGTGGCATGGGCGCGCGCTGACGCGGCGCTGTGGACCGAGTCCACGGTCCACGGTGGACCGGTTACACACCGTAGTGGTACGGTTTAATCCTAGCCGTCCATCCAAGATCTGATGGCGAGGAGCGATCAGGACATCTCCCGTCGGCTGCACAGTGGCTTCGGTGAGCCCACCATGGCCGGCGGCGAGCCGTGCGCCATGGCACATGCTGGTACGACGTTTCAGACCTCCCCAGAGCAAACCGAATGAACGGAAACGATGAGCACATCTATGCGAATCCATTACGACCAAAAGGAATGGCGAGGGAAGCGCGTCGGGATGATGGCCCCACGGCGGCGCCATGGCCAGTGTGGCGGGACCTTGCCGATATGGCGTTCTAGGGCATCATTCGACGAATTAGGGGCATGGGAAGGGGGAGAAGCTCACCAGGAGGTTGAAGGAAGTAGTCGTGGCGTCCGGGAGGGCTCCGAAGGCATGGGTCGACGACAGCGGCGACTGGAGAGAGAAAATTGGCTCGGGTGAGGGTGAATCCGAGCAATCCATAACCAAAACCAAGCGAGGGCACCTTTGGTTGCGTCGGATCATGGCAGATCTCTGAGGTGCATGGGCGACATGGATTGGGCACCGGAGCAGGTGGACGACGGCGGCAGTGCATGAGTTCGAGCGACGAACGGAGAAAGGAGAGAGGGAGGGGCTCGGCTCGGGGCTTTATAGGCCGGACGAGTGCTGCAGTAGATGGAAGGGAAGTGCACGGGGCTGCGGAATCACGAGATTGCGAGCCTTCCTTGCTGGTGCGGGCGGCGATGACTTGCCGTGCGTGGTGCGCGCCATCGTCGGGACGAAGGAGGAAGGTGAGGCGGGCAGCTAATGAGTGGGGCCAGCGATGCAGTGAGAGGGAGTGAGCAGCGAGCACTCAGCGTGGTTTGGACACGGGGACACCGAAGCAGGCCACGACACTGAGCTGGGATACGTGGTGAGCAGCAGGCGCGCGTGAGCGACGAAGCAGGCCGGTGCGGGGCAGGCCGCGTGCAGAGCGGGCCGTAAGCGGGAAGGCGAGAAGGAAAAGAAGGGAGGGCGGCTAGGCCACCAGCAGCCCGAGCATGGGAAGGGGAGGAAGAAGAGGCTGGGCTGCGCCTGGGTTGGGCTGAAAAGAGAGAGAAAGAGTTTTTCAAAATTAAATTCTTTTTTTTCTATTTCTAGTTTCCAAATCCAAACCAAATTCAAATGGAATTTGAATTCAATTTTAACCATTCTAGCCCTACACTCAACCAAAAATAGTATGCTTCGGCATGAATGCAACAAACATGTTTTTAAACCTTATAGTTAATTTTATTTAACCATAATTTATTATTTAGCCTAGGTTAAAAATACATAGAAAATTAAATAAATGCTTAAAAAATAATTGCTAATTTACAGTTGAAATTTTTGGGTGTTACAAACCTACCCCCCTTAAGATGAATCTCGTCCTCAAGATTCAGATGGTTCGAAAAGATTGGGATAGTCAGATTTTAGATCATCTTCTCTTTCCCAGGTTGCCTCATCCACAGCTGTTGCACTGAACCTTACACATTCTTATTATCCTGCTTCTTGTGATTCTCTCCGCTGTTTCCAAAATTCTCACTAGATATTCTTTATATGATAGGTCCTCTTAGATATCCAGTTCTTCCAAAGGTAATTGTTCCTCAGGTACTCTCAAACATTTCTTAAGTTGCGATACATGGAAGACATCATGAACACCTAAGAGCTATTCTAGTAATTCCAACTGATAAGCAACTTCTCCTCTCCTGTTGATGATCTTGAAGAGTCCCACATACCTAGGTGACAACTTTCCATTGGTATGAAACCTCTTAACTCCTCTCATAGGTGAAACTTTGAGATAAACAAAGTCACCATCTCAAACACCAAATCTCTTCTTCTCGTGTCAGCATAGCTTTTCTGTCGAGACTGTGCAACCTTCAAGTTTTGCCCTATTGTTTGTACTTGTTTCTCTGCCAGTTGCAAAACTTCTGGTCTAAAGACTTGACTTTCCCCCATCTAATTCCAAAACAGTGGTGTTCTGCACTTTCTGCCATACAACGCCTCAAACGGTGCCATCTTAAGACTTTTATGGTAGCTATTATTATAAGAGAATTCGGCATAGGGCAAACTCTTATCCCAACTTGTTCCGTACTATAGAGCACAAGCTCTTAGCATATCCTCTAAAATCTGATTTGTTCTCTCGGTCTACCCATCTGTCGGAGGATGATAAGCTGACCTAAAGTTCAACTTCGTATCCATGGACTCATGCAATTTCTGCCAAAAATGAGATGTGAACTGTGTACCCCTATCTGAAACAATCTTCTTTGGTACTCCATGTAAACATACAATCCTCTCCATGTATAGCTCTGCCAACTTTGCACCAGAATAAGTTGTCTTGACAGGAATGAAATGTGCTACTTTTGTCAGACAATCTACAATTACCCAGATAGAGTTATATCCTCTCTGTGTACGGGGTAATCCCACTATGAAATCCATTCCAACTTCTTCCCATTTCGACTCGGGTATCTTCATAGGTTGTAATAAACCTATTGGCCTCTGATGCTCTGCCTTTACTCTTTGGCACGTATCACATATGGCCACATGTTCATCTACATCTCTTTTTAGTCCATACCACCAATATCTCTCTTTAAGATCAAGATACATTTTAGTACTCCTCGGGTGTATAGAATAGGCCGGGTCATGAGCTTCCCTCAGAATAGACTCTCTAATAGACTTCACTTCTGGCACACAAATCCTTTTCCTGAACCACACTATTCCTTGATCATCCATGTGGAATCCTAGGGCTTTACCAATCACTATACGTTCAGCAATATCTTTAATCCTTTCATCATTCAACTGTCCCTTACGAATCTCATTCTAGAGTAGGTTCCACCTCTAGCTCCATAGTGTTAGCCACAATACCCAGATTCAGGTACTCGAACTCCTCACACAACTCTTTAGGTAGTTGAGTTGTATAGGCCATGTTCACATAACTCCTCCTACTCAAAGCATCTACTACAATGTTAGCCTATCCCGGGTGATAGTGTATATCCAAATCATAATCCTTGATTAACTCTAACCATCTGCACTGCCTCAAATTCAGATCTGACTGAGTGAATATCTACTTCAAACTCTTATGATTCGTATAAATCTCACACTTATGACCAATCAGGTAATGCCTCCAAATTTTGAGAGCATGTACCACGGCTGCTAACTCTAGATCATGAGTTGGATGATTTAACTCATGTTTTCTCAGCTGTCTGGATGCATAGGCAACAACTGTACCCTCCTGCATAAGAACACAACCTAGACCTTGCCATAAGGCATCACAATAGATAGAGAAGCTTTTGGTAAGATCAGGTAAGATAAGCACTGGGGCAGAAGTCAGTCTCTTCTTCAACTCCTCAAAGCTATCTTGACATTGCTTAGACCATACAAATTTGGCATTCTTCTCTAACAGAGCAGTCATGGGTTTTGCTAACTTAGAGAATCCCTCGATGAACCTCCTATAGTACCCACCCATACCAAGGAAACTCCGAATCTCACTAACATCCTGAGGTGGCTTCCAACTCAACACATCTCTAACCTTCTTGGGGTCTACTGCTACTCCTCCATTAGAGATTATGTGACCAAGGAAAGATACTTCTTTTAGCCAGAACTCACATTTCCTAAACCTAGCATAGAGCTGATGTTCTCTAAGCTTCTGCAATACCAACCTCAAATGTCCCTCATGTTCTTCTTCATTCTTAGAGTAGACTAATATATCATCGATGAACACCACGACAAACTTGTCAAGGTACTCCATGAATACTTTGTTCATCAAATACATGAAGTAGGCAGGTGCATTTGTCAAACCAAAGGACATGACTGTGAACTCATATAGTCCATATCGGGTCACAAATGCAGTTTTAGGAATGTTAGAATGTCTTATTCTCAACTGATGGTATCTAGATCGGAGGTCGATCTTGGAAAACACACAAGCTCCTTTCAACTGGTCAAACAGGTCATCGATTCTAGGCAGTGGATACTTGTTCTTAATCGTGACCTCATTAAGTGATCTGTAATCTATGCACATTCTTTGTGTACCATCTTTTTTCTCTACAAACAATACTGGTGCACCCCAAGGTGAAGAACTAGGTTGGACATAACCCTTATCTAGCAATTCCCTTATTTGTTTCTTAAGTTCTGCTAATTCATTCACTCCCATTCTATAGGGTCTCTTAGCTATGGGTGCAGTTCCAGGTAAAAGTTCAATTATAAACTCAATATCTCGTTCAGGTGGCATACCTGGTAACTCCTCAGGGAAGACGTCTGGATACTCGTTTACTATCTGTCGATGAAATATGGTCGGCAGTCTACCTAGGGGTATGCCCAAGGATGTAGATTATCGACAGACAGATGCGCAAGCTACAAACAAGATGGTGACGCAAGATAAACACGAGGTTTTATCCAGGTTCGGCCGCCGTGAAGGCGTAATACCTACGTCCTGCGTCTGATTGTATTGCTGTATGTCAATGAGAGATGTTTTGAGAGGGTCCCCTGCCCTTCTTATATAGTCTGGGGAGCAGGGTTATAGATCTGGAAACTAATCCTAACCAGTTACAATTGCCATAGGTGGCCGGATAAGGATTCCTATTCTAACCGACCAGGATCTTGCTTGATCTCCAAGTCTGCCTTGATTCCTTGCGTGGGACTCCAAGCGAATTGGCCGGGCCACGCGTCATCTTCTAGTGGGCTAGACCCTCTGGTCCAGGCCGACCCAATCCTAGCTGTAAGGGTATAGGGGTTAATGCCCCCACAGCTAGTCACCGAGCTCCATGTATTATGCTGCGACACGCCGTTCAATCTCCTTCGGCTAATGCGATTCATCTTAATGTCATCTCCAACTAGTTGAAACATTGACCAAGCGAATGTGCCGGTATTCTGGTCAGAACAGAGAGCAGTAGACCATGATTATAGCCGAAGACTCCGGTTGTCCGAAGAATGCATGGTGCTCTAAAAAAAAGAAAAATATTTCTTTCCTGATAAAGTGTGCCCACTTGTATTTCTGAAAAGAAATGTAAGTGACCCTTGTACAATAGCAATTATGGCCGATAGTCAGAGCGTAGGGGTCGATAAAATAAACACATTCACCACAAGGTGAAGTGTGCCCACTTAGTCCCCGAGCCTGGTAGTAGATGACGCAGGCACGTGGTGCCAGGGTCTAAAAAGAATTCCCAATTAAGTTGAAAATCTAATCGTCATACAAGCGATACGAGATGCACCGGCAGGTGCATCATACCGATGTAGTCCCCGAGCTTGCTGGAAGGCGAGATATCAGCCTTGTAGCAAGGTCAAATGAAAAAAAATATCCCAACTGTATGCGAGTTGCCAGTCGCATGTAGTCAGAGACGCGAAGTCACCGAGCTGTGATCGAAGAGTAGTCGAGGCAGTCCCCGAGCACAAGTCAAGGAGCGAGCGATGAAGTCCCCGAGCTGTAGTCAGAGAGTGGTCGGGGCAGTCCCCGAGCACGAGAGTGGTCTGGATAGTTCCCAAGCACGATGGTGGTCTGGACAGTCCCCGAGCACAAGAATAGTCACGACAGTCCCCGAGCACAAGGATAGTCGCGATAGTCCCCGAGCACGATGGTGGTCTGGACAAACCCGAAGCACAAAAAGTGTGGCAAAAAACCATATGTCACTTGTACTATTATTTTATGTATTTATTTATTTACTTGTTCTGTCAAGTCCAATCTTGACACGTCTGGTCAAAAAAGTAGATGGGTATAACACGTCATACTACCTTTTTGTCTTGTCAAGCAAACAATTGCGTGGCACCTGTTATTAGGTGCGAGGGGTACCCCGATCCACAACCAGGTGAGATTGTGGTGTTCGAGCATTTCTTTAAACGAGGATTTGGGGTTCCGGTACATCCGTTTCTTCAGGGGCTCTGCCTTTACTACGAGATTGGGATTTGCAATCTGCATCCCAACTCGATCCTCCTTGTCGCCACTTTTATACATCTCTACGAAGCATATGGCGGCGTCCAGCCTCATTTCGATTTTTTCTGCCATCTTTTCTGTCTGCGGAAGAAAGGAAGCAGTGGTTCGAAGATAGTCGAGGGTGTGTACCTCAACCTCCATGACAGCATGAAAGGCCAGTACCTGCACTACCCATGGAACACGTCGCTCGACGACTGGTACAAGAAATGGTTCTACATGCGCGAAGAGCCAAACACAATAACGCTGTGCGACGTGGGCTATATTCGGAGAAGAGGACAAGCTGGACAGAGAAGCCCGAGCACCTGGAACAGATTCCAGAAATATTTGGAATGATCCCGTGGAAAAAACTAGATGGTCCGAGCATGGTTGGGAGCTTCATCAGCCGACGGATCCAGCCCTGCCAGAGTGGGGTACATCCTAGCTATGAGTATCAAGGGAGCGCAGACCCGACGAGGACGAGGCAGGAGGCACTTGACAAAATTGAAGTCAAAGCCAGAATTGGTGAGTTATTTAACTTAGCCAACCCAAATTATGCCAGATTGAGCGACATCGAGCACGCTTTCAAGCTTGCCCGACCTCCCCCAAAGGTAACTCGTCTTGCCTTATACCCGTAGTCTTATATTGTGGTAGGATAAGTAGAAACTTACTGTGTTCACCCCCTTTTGTTACCCAGGTTAATGGTTGGGATAGAGCGACAGTGTTTGTGTCGCCACCCCCTAGAGTAGAGTGGCCACAAGGAGCTAAACCCACCACCCAGACCAGCATCGAGATCGAGGACGATGACGTCGACTGGGCGGTGCTCGGAGCGGGAGAGGAGGCAGCAGCCAAAACTGCTGGTAAGCGGCCGGCTGCCCCTAAACAGTCGAAGAAGAGATCAGTAACCACCCTACTCACCGTTGGAGCGCTAAATATCAATGAGCCTGAGGGGTGCCCGCAGGAGAACCCAGCCAGCAAGCGTCGGCAGACATATTTTGCCTAGTCATACGATGACGCAGAGAAGGGAGAGGATGCGGACACCTTTCGACTTGTCCCTCGAAAAAGGAGGAGACAACTGGAGTCGATGGAGCTCGGTGGGTCCTCCGCGCCTGTGGGACCCTCATTGCTGACGGTGATGAAGGATGCAGCCGGGTCAACCCCAAGAGTACCTAGGCAAGGAACGCGACCGGCAGCGGGAGTGACAACTCAACTGAGCACGCCACCGACCACTGCAATGCGAGGGACAAGTGGCGGAGGGGTCAAGCACCAAGGCCCAACGATAGTGCTAGATATAGAGGGAGACCAGGAGTCACCCGCACAGCACGTGGAGCAAGTACAGCCGAAGAGACGCGCCTTCTCCACATCATTCCGTGCTTCCAACATGTAAGTATTTGTAACCTTGATGTAAGTTAGCAATTTGCATTTAACATGATTGCCTTCTGAACTTATCTCGGATGTACTAGCTCGGCATCCACAGAAAGTCCAAACCAGCTAGCCGGAAGTGGTGTGGCGCCACCAATAAGTACAGAGCAGACTACCCAGGAGCCGGCCACCGAGGAAGCCATAGTAGAAGATCCGTCGGAGCATCAGCAAGCGAGCGGCCAGACAACAGTCCTCGAGCGGATGGTCGAGGTACCAGCCGAGCCGGGCATGAGTGCTTCGACCGCTAAACCTGCTGAGGGCAACACCTCAGCGTCAATGGTAATGGAGCAGACCAAGGAGCAGCGGCCGAAGGTGAGAGCACAAACCACCTTTACCGACGCTGCAGCTCATGGGAAGGCTGTGGTGATCACAGATGCTGCTGACGCTGTACTAGCACCGAGACCCGAAGAAGAGCCCGAAGAGGATGAAGTGGAGGAGGTCCTGGGCCATCCGCAGGACAAGCGACAACATGTGTATGTGTCGCGTTGGCGGAACAACCAATGGGTTGTCCATGAGGAAATCCCGGAGGTCGAAGAAACCAAGAAAGTTGAACGGGCGGCGAAACGGCTGGTTATGGAGGTGCAGGTAAGCTTCGCTTCACCCCCTGATCTTGCTGTCTAGTCGCAGCTGCCTTAGCTATCTACACACAGGACTTAATGAAGACCGCAAGGTACCGCAAGAAATGCTTCGACCAGATCGAGGGGATCGCTGCAAGCAACAAGGAGCTGATGGTAGAGGTGGAACGCTTGCGCCAGCGACTCAAAGCCGCCAATCATGAAAAGACGGTGCAAGAGTCCTAGAACCAGAACCTGGTCGTCCAGCTCAGTAATAAAGAGCGGGAAAGAACAAGTAAGTAGCCATTTTATCACAACGACTATTGACAAGTGTTGTTGCGTTGCTGGTAGTAATAGCTGTAGTGCAGGCTTAGAAACCGAAGTGGTCCATCTTCGAGAGGAGAACAGTCGTGCGGTCGTGGAGTGTGATCGCCTGAAAGAGGACAACGAAAAACTAGCGCAAGACTAGTCGCAGCTCCGGGACCACACGACCAAGATGACAGAGGAGCTGAAAGGTATGTTTTCCAAACCCCTTTGCTCATTTTTGTTGCCTACCGTAGTTTGGCGTAATATAGCGTCTTAACAGCATGTGCAGTTTGCAGTTATAAAAATCAATGCGAAGAAGCATCTGGAGGCCATGATAAAAGACCATGACGACTAGAAGGCGCAATGCCAAGAGATCACCAAGGATCGTGACACCTGGAAAAACCGATGCCCGGAGGTGGCAACGGGCATTTTGCCAGTCCTTAACCTCATCGATCCAGCGCTAGCAGAGGACGTGCCAAGGACACCATAGCTGGGATTGATCGAGAGATGCCAAAGGGCATATGGATGTTTCCAGGAGTTCCTGAAGGAGGCAGGAGAGTACGCAGGCGCACATGTGCTAAGCATGGTACGTGCTCACTACCCCCTGATCGATCTCAAGTGCCTGGAGGCTGGATACCCGAAGGAGGTAAATCCAAACAAGGCCGAGGAGCTACGGGTGACCTAGTTGGACTTGTCGGTGAAAATAATTGGTGATATTAACCTGTGTGGAGGTGTGACACCACCCGTACAAGGAGTGCCGTCAACAAGTCAGCTGGGAGCACAGTCATTTTCATGCCAACCGGCGAAGCCTGCGGTCTCGACCAGCCAAGCGTCGACGGGGCCATCTTCTTTAGCTCGTTCAGTGCTAGAGTCCCAGAGACCCGAGCACGATGTTAGGCGTTGCGAGCAGCAGAGGCCGCATTTCCTGACCAGCCAATAGTGTAGGCTATAGCTGTAGAAGAAGATGTAGTTGTGTTATTGTAAACTTGGACCTTTTCAGGCAAGCTTGTAATAACATAACTGTGTATCAACATAAGCTTGTTTGTTTTGTAGAAAACATGTTTAAGCTTGGATATCGTGTTGATGTAACTAAGTTAGAACGTGTTGGTGTTCTGTTTAGTTGTATCAGTTTAGTCGACACGTCATCCTGAAAGGTTTGTATGACCCTGGTTTGTCTTGCGGTCGGAGTGTGAGGTGCGTAGCTTGTGCACACGTAGAAACACACAAGCCAAACCAGAGAGCACCTGCCGATCAACCGTAGCGTAGAGAGCGGATCCCATGCACGCGTTGGGAGGAACCGGAGACAGGGCCTGCTCCGAAAACCCGAGAAGGAATGGTGGTCGGTTTTAATTGATAGAGTTAGAATAACAATAGACTTCAAAATGACACATTAGAGTGGTCGGAGAAATCATAATAGCTTTATTAAAATAAATCAAAAGTACAAGAGGGGTACATATCTTAGTAGCTAAGCATAGAAACGCCTAAGCTTGTCGATGTGCCAGGAATTGGGTACATCTGTACCGTCTAGGTGAGCTAACCTGTAAGATGTTGGACGTGTAACCTCCTTGATCATGAAGGGCCCTTCCCATGGGGTTGCGAGTTTGTGGACGCCAGCCTGATTCGTCTTCCACTTCAGGACCAGGTCCCCAACCACGAAGAACCACTCCTTGACATTCTTGTTGTAGTACCTGCGCAAAACAGCAAGGTATTTGGCTGTACGTACGCAAGAATCGAGCTGCTTCTCTTCTGCACTATTCACTTCTAGCTCCCGTACTTCATTGGCCTTGTCTTCGTCGAAGTTCTCTACCCGTGCTGATCTAAAGGCTATATCTGCTAGGAGCACTGCCTCAGCGCCATAAACCATAAAGTATGGTGATACACCGGTATTGTGACTGGGCTGGGTTCTGAGACCCTAGACCACGGCTGGTAACTCTTTGAGCCATCTTCTGGGAGCTTTGTCATTTTCTCTGTACATCCTCTTCTTAAGTGCATCTAGGATCAGACCATTTGCCCGCTCGACCTGTCCATTATCTCTAGGGTGTGCCACCGAGACATATTTTACTACTATGCTCCTTTCATCGCAGAAGTCCCAAAAAGCGCTCCCGGTGAACTGAGTACCCAGATCGGTGATGATGCTGTTGGGTATGCCGAAGTGGTGGATGACCTGGTCGAGGAACGCGATAGCCTTTTCTGAAGATGCCGTGACCAGGGGCATGTACTCTATCCACTTGGAGAATTTGTTGATCAGCACAAAGACGCATGTAAATTTCCCAGGGGCCGGTTTGAAAGGGCCGATCATATCCAGTCCCCAGCATGCGAAGGGCCAAGAGGCTGGTATAGTTTGAATCTCATGTGCTAGTACGTGGATTCTCTTGGCGAAGAACTGACAACCTTCACAATGACGGACTAGCTTCTCTGCATCGGCTACAGCTGACGGCCAATAAAACCCTGCTCGGAAAGCCTTGCCAACCAGCGTTCTTGAGGCCGTGTGGTTGCCATAGGAGCTAGAGTGGATTTTGTCTAGGAGACGTTCACCATCCTCCTGGGTTATACACTTCATCAAGATTTCCTCCTTTGTGTTCTTGCGCCACAAGTTGCCATCGACGAGTAGATACTGCTTACTGCGACGCATCAGGCGTTCATTTTCTGTCCGATTGGTGTAACCGCTGCCATCTGTTAGGTACTTGATGAAAGGTACTCTCCAGTCAGGCTCCTTAGTGGTCCGAGGTTGTTTGGTGGTGTTTGACGCCGGAACCGTAGCCACCAATAGCTGGTCTGGAAGCTTGTCGACCGCGGGATCTTCTTCTTTGATGGAGGGCGTGAGCAGATCTTGAACAAATACACCATGTGGGACTTTGGCTTGGGACGATCCTAACTTTGACAGCGCATCTGCTGCTTGATTTTTGTCTCGGACCACATGTGTGTACTCGATGCCATAGAACTTACCTTCCAGCTTTCTGATCACTTTGCAGTATGCGTCCATCTTTTTGGTGGTCGTATCCTAGTCCTTGTTGAGTTGGTTGATGACCAGAGCTGAATCTCCATAGACATAGAGACGTTTGACACCGAGCTCAGCCGCAATGCGCAGACTGTGTAGGCATGCTTCGTACTCGGCGGCGTTATTAGACGCGGGGAAGTAAATCCTGAGGACATATCGAAGCTGCTCCTTGGATAGTGATACAAAAAGGACTCCTACTCCTGCGCCGTCGATGTTGAGAGAGCCATCGAAGTACATATTCCAATACTCCGTGGGCCCCTGAGAGGTAGGCGTGCTTAAGTCTGTCCAATCGACGATAAAATCGACAAGTGCCTAAGACTTGACTGTAGTACGGCTTGCAAATTCCAAGGAGAAAGAGCATAACTCCATTGCCCATTTGACGATGAGCCCATTTGCATCCTTGTTGCGAATGATGTCTCCCAGAGGATACTCGGTCATGACCACCACACGATATCCATCGAAGTAGTGTTTCAACTTTTGGGATGTAATCAGTATGGCATAGATCAGCTTCTGAATCTGTGGGTACCTAGTCTTGGATTCATTGAGTACCTCACTGACGAAATAGATTGGTCGCTATACCTTGTATACGTGGCCGGGCTCATCGCGCTCGACCACCATGGTAGTGGAGACCACTCGATTAGTTGCCACAATGTAAAGCAGGAGGGTTTCATCTTCTCTGGGAGCAATTAGGACCAGAGGTGATGTAAGGAATTGTTTCAGCTGTGTAAAGGCAGCGTCTGCTTCCTCCGGCCACTCAAACTTCTTGGATGCTTTGAGCAGCTTGAAAAACGGTAGTCCTTTTTCGCCTAATCTTGATATGAAACGACTGAGGGCAGCCATGCATCCG
The DNA here is from genome assembly GCA_904845875.1 of Miscanthus lutarioriparius. NCBI lineage: Eukaryota > Viridiplantae > Streptophyta > Magnoliopsida > Poales > Poaceae > Miscanthus > Miscanthus lutarioriparius. Next base: position 54,144,672 of record CAJGYO010000014.1, on the reverse strand, counting down.
GTAAGCTTCTGAACATCCTTCACCTTTTTGGGCGGCTTCATGTCCAAGACAACTTTTACCTTCTCTAGGTTAGGGCGTATGCCGTCGTGACTGACGACGTTGCCGAGCAATATACCAGATGGAACACCAAAGATACACTTCTTTGGGTTTAATTTCCATTGGAATGTGTTAAGAGCTGCAAAGGTATGTTCGAGGTTGTCAACAAGGGTGTATGCTTCCTTGGTTTTAACAACTACATCATCAACATAAGCCTCGACAAGGTCGTCTTTTATCTCGTCTTTGAGGCAGGCCTATATGGCGCGTTGGTAGGTAGCCCCAGCGTTCTTGAGCCCGAACGACATGGTCGTGTAGCAGTAGGCGCCAAAGGGCGTTATGAAGGATGTCTTAATCTGGTCGTCCTTTTTGAGAGTGATCTGGTGATAACCAGAGTAGCAATCGAGAAAGGAAAGCAGCTCATAATCGGTAGTTGAATCTATGACCTCGTCTATGCAAGGTAAGCCGAAGGGGTCTTTAGGGCAGTGTTTGTTGAGATCAGTATAATCAACGCACATTCTCCATTCATTATTCTTTTTGCGTACAAGAACTGGGTTGGCTAACCACTCCGGATGATATACTTCTTTGATAAATCCAGCTACTAAAAGCCGTGTAACTTCTACCCTAATAGCCTCCTTTTTGTCGTGAGCGAACCGTCATAGCTTCTTTTTGATGGGTTTGGCCTTGCCATCGACATTTAAGGAGTGCCCGATCAAGTTCCGAGGTACACCGGGCATGTCAGCGGGTTTCCATGCGAACACACTCATGTTGCTCCTCAAGAACCTGACGAGCGCATCTTCCTATTTAGGATCCAGGTTGGCCCCGATAAGGGCCGTTTTGTTGGGATCGCCATCAACCAGCTGGATCGCTTTGTGCTCTTTGGACTTGATGTTCTTGCGTGGGGCCTCGAGCTCTGGAATCTCCGGGTGATCGGCTGGGGTCTTCTTGGCATCGAGCGTGGTCTCGGCCATGCGAATAGAGAGGTCATGAGCCTCTGCTATTTTGAAGCTGTCCTCCTCGCAGGTGTAAGCTGCGTATATGTTGCCCTAGAGAGTTAGAACCCCCTTCTCAGTAGGCATCTTGAGCACCAAATACCTATAGTGAGGTATGGCCGTGAACTTGGTGAGCGCTGGTCGACCAAGGATAGCATGGTAGGTGCCTTCAAAGTTAGCGACCACGAAGTTGACGTAGTCGGTGCGGAAGTGGTCTGGAGTACCAAATTGCACAGGTAGCGTGATCTGCCCGAGAGGTGTGGAGCTCTATCCGGGGAGAACACCCTAGAACTGTGCCTCGTATGGCTTGAGATAAGCCTGGGTTATCTTCAGGGCCGGCAAACTGTTCTTGAACAGTATATCGATGGAACTGCCGCCATCAATCAACACTCTATCGAACTAAACCTTGTTGATACAAGGATCGAGAACCAGAGGAATACGCCCTGGCTCAAGTATTGCAGCCCATTGGTCCTTTTTGCTGAAGGAGATCTCACGGTGAGACCAAGGAGGGAGCCACCGATCGGTGATGAGGTTGTCGGCATTGGCCACGTTTAGGCAGGCGCGAGCAAGCAGCTTGCGCTCTTGTTTGGTCTCAATGGACACTCTGCCCCCAATGATGGTATGGACGCGGTTGGTTGGCTTGATGTACTTGTGACGGGGATCTGCATCTTCATCATCGTTGTCCTCGTCACGCTGCACCCCTGTGTTGTTAGGCTTGTCGGATTTATCCAGAGTCTATTGGCGCGTATAGATGGATTTGAGAACACGGCAATCCTCCATGGTATGGTTTGACTTGGGATGGAGCTGGTAGGGTCCTTTCAATGCTTTGGCATAGTCTTCTTTGTAATTGCGACGTCCACCACCTTTTTTTTAACGATGTTGACTTCGCCGTCATCTTCCCAAGCACGCTTGCCCCTGTAATCGTCACGGCGATTACGCCGCTGATTACACTGGTCGCGGTGGTCGTGGGAATCGTTGTGCTGGTTGCGACGATCAAAATTGTCGTTCCGACCATGGTTGCCGCGGTAGTCATCGCGGTGTGGGCAGTGGTCGGAGCGTGGAACCCTTACTACTTCTTCGACGATTATCTTTTTAGCATCATCGACATCCACATATTTTTTAGCAGTGGCTAGGAGCGTTGTGACTGATTCAGGTTTCTTGCGGAGGAGCTTGTCCCTTAGGGCATCGTGGAAGAGGAGACCAGTGATGAAAGCATCGATTGCCTCGTTGTCGGAGATTGACGGGACCTTGATGCGCATCTTCGAGAAGCATCGGACGTACTCGCACAGTGGCTCATCTTTGCGATCTCGAATCCGCTGCAGATCATATTTGTTGCCGGGTTGCTCACAAGTAGCAATGAAGTTGTCGATGAATGCTTGCTTGAGCTCTTGCCAAGAATCAAAGTAGTTCACCGGCAAGCTGACCAGCCATTGGTGGCCTGCATGGCTGACGGTGACTGGGAAGTAATTAGACATGATGTGCTCGTCAGCCATGGCTGATCTGCACGTGGTTTCGTAGAGCATGACCCATAATTCGGGGTTCTCCTTGCCATCGTACTTCTAAAGTTTTTCGAGCTTGAAGTTCTTGGGCCATATGACTTGGTGAAGGTGTGGAGTAAACTGCTTCAAACCCAGAGGGCCGTGGGTAGTATCATATTCCATACGACGATAGCTTTCGTGGGATGCACGATCGTTGGCTCTTTGGTTAATGCGATCGCGCAGATCGCGTTCTCCGAGGGAATGGCGGAGATTGTTATTGCCATCACGGCGACCCTAATTGCCACCCTGGTTAACCCTGCGACAGTGGTTATCATGGTGATTGTCGCAGTTGTCTCGGTGGTTGTCATCCCAGTAGTTGCGGCGGTTGTCGTTCTGACCACCATCATGACCACCGTTTCCGCCTTGACGGTTGTCTGATGGGTCGTTGTTGCGTGAGCCATGTTGGTTGGGTGGCTATGAGCGACTTGAGTACTGGTGGTTGTGGCTTGATTTGACTGAGATGGATGGAGCCCGAGCTTGATTTACAATCTCTGCGGTCTGGGCCATAGCAGCCGTCAGATAAGCTTGTATATCATCACGAACTGCCTAGATTTTTGGGGTATTGTGTAGCCATAGCAACAACTACGTTGGCGCTTGGAGTCCTGAAGACCTGCTTGTCCCCCACCCTGTCAAAGGCATTGTTAAGGTCGCGTGGCTGGACCCGTATGCGTCGTGCCTCCTCTTCTGCCTCGGTTTTGAGAGGGGTCCCCTGCCCACCTTATATAGTCTGGGGAGCAAGGTTATAGATTTGGAAACTAATCCTAACCAGTTACAATTGCCATTGGTGGCCGGATAAGGATTCCTATTCTAACCGACTAGGATCTTGCTTGATCTCCAAGTCTGCCTTGATTCCTTGCGCGGGACTCCAAGCGAATTGGCCAGGCCACGCGTCATCTTCTAGTGGGCCAGACCCTCTGGTCTAGGCCAGCCCTATCCTAGCCGTAAGGGTATAGGGGTTAATACCCCCACATTGTCCGTATATCCTCTATGGTTGTGCCCTCCAATTGATTAACCCGACATATTTCCACGGCTGACTGTGTTGCCACATACTCAACTTTTTCTCTAGATGGAGTGGTAAGATTCACGGATCTGTTCCCACAATTAATAACTGCCTTCCGGGACCTCAACTAATCCATACCCAAGATAACATCAATACCAGATGAGTCTATGACTACAAGGTTGGCTTGAAATTCTACCCCCCTTATGTTGAGACTAGCAGCTAAGCATATCCAATTTGCTTTCATTTCCCCTCCAGGTGAGTTTACTAACATGGGTTTCTTCATAACACATACGGGAACACCATGCTTCTTTATGAAAGTATATGCTATGAAGTTATGCGAAGCACCAGAATCAAAAAGTACTGTAGTTGAGTTTGAGTTGACCAGAAATGTACCGATCACCACATCAGGTGCCTCCTAAGCTGTTTCAGCGGTCACATGATTGACCTTTTCCCGAACATAGTTCTGCTGCATGTTAGCCATCCTCTTGGGGCATCTATTGGAGTAATGTCCTGGTTCTCCATAATTGAAGCATCTGTTATCATTAACTGCATTTGGTGCCTTTGGTGCGCCATTCTTCTATGGAGCATTGGGGACATTATTCCTCACAGGAACATTGTTAACTTATTGCTGGCACTATGCTAGTGCCTTATACTGCTGCTGCTGCTGCTATGCACGCTGTGGTTGCTGGTTGTGATTGACCAAACTAGACTAACCTTGATAGCGCTGCTGCGGGTAAGCTTGCTGAGGAACAGTGCAGACATGAGAGTTACTCCCTTGCTGTTGCCCCTAGAACTTTCTCTTCTTGTCCTCCATTTGGCGGCACTTGTTTTCTATAACCAAGGCCATGTCCACCAGCTGCTGAAAACTAGCAAAGGTATGGGACAACAATTGGTACTGGAGACCATCATTCAAACCTTCCATGAATAGCTCATGTCTCTTCTCATCATCATCCACCTCGGTAGGTGTGTACCATGATAATTGTATGAACTTGTCACGATAATCTGCAATAGACATGCTCCCCTGCTTGAGATCCAAGAATTCCTTCTTCTTCAGCTTCATCAATCCAGCAGGCACATGATGAGAGCGGAAGGCACCGCGAAACTCTTGCCAGGTGATGGGATTAGCTTCGGTACGACCAAAGCAGGAGTCCCACCAATCAAGTGTATCTCCTTGCAGCTGTCTAGAAGCATACAAGACCTTCTCTTTGTCATCACACTGGGCAATCTCAAGTTGCCTCTCAATAGCACGTAGCCAATCGTCAGCCTAGAGTGGGTCAGTGGAGTGCTTGAAGATAGGTGGATGTCCTTTTAGAAACTCTCTCCTCTTGTCTCTAACTTGAGGGGGTGCATTCCCATTCCTATGCCCCATATTCTGCATGTTCTAAGCCATTTGCTGAAGCAACTGGGTTTGCATCATCATCAGCTGCTCTATAGTGACAGGAGGTGGTGGTGGCAGGTCCTCACCTCCCTGGTTGTTCTTCCTGGTGTTCACCATCTATAGATGCATCATATAAGTCTCATATGTCCAAGTATATAACCTTTAAAAGATAATGGTCTAATAAGAGTAGGTGTCACAAGATCAAGACAAGAGATATATGTAGGGTATACAACAAGATAATTGTGCTAAACTTTTCCGGCGAGTTGGACAAACAGCAGTGCAGTAAATGAGCATATCTCACTCTCTGTTTATCATCTGGATGCCAATTTTACCTTTATGGAAATATTATGAAATTCTCTACAACTTTCATTTAGAACACTTTTTTAGATTTTGACGTTTAATTAGGCAAAAACAGACGACAAGTAGTACTGCTCCAGAATTCTGACAACACAGAAACCTCAACTTACAACAGCTGTATCTCATAATTCATAATAGGTATTGAGGTGATTCCAAATCCAAAAGAAAGATGTATAAGTCTAATTATCTCCATAAAATTTTCATGACCATTGAACATCTAAAACATGAGATATGAACTGATAAAGGTGGACTGCTCAGAATGACACAGAATGGACAACAAGATAAAAAGAAACCTAACTATTTATTCATATTATCCTTAAGCCTTAATCTTAAAATAAATGACCGTGGACATGCCCACAAGTCATCACAATCATGTCAAAAATCCAAATTAAACATTGTTCATCATGACAATCATACAACCATTCAAATGACAATTGTTCAACCATTAAAAGAAAAAGAAACTAAACACTCTCTCGTGCATCTACGCGTGTTTATTACATATTTTTAGGGAATCCTCCTATGGGTTGATGTTGGTGCTGGTGTTGGGGTCTCCAAATTCCCCTATGTTCCTCGAGGGTGATTGAGCAGGAACACCTGGCGCTTCCACATCAGGACCTCCTTGATGTTGCTTCAATATAGCATTCTCACGGGCAAGCTGCAAGTAAGCCTTCCCCATGACATCTAGCTCGTCCAAGGCCTGATCCAAGTCGGTGTTGGTCTATGCCAAGCTCATCAAGCTAAGCCTAAGCCTCAGGTTCGCCTCTCCAAGTGGTGAAGTGATGTTGCAAGTAGACTGGCCGCTCCGACGGTGAGGAAGATAACGATCTTCCTCCCATGCAATGTCGTCAAAGTGGCGGTCACGGTTGACCACCAATGCCTATCGAGCAGCATCCCAGATGGTGGCTACACATGTGAGCCATGCAGTGATGGCACGGTGGATGTAGCGCACCCGAGTCCCTTCATGGATGTACACTTCTGTCTCCTAGAAGCCAGTGTAGTCAGGGTGGGTCCAACGCTCCGTCCTGTACTGAACAATGCACCTGGTGTGGTAGCGACATACGAGTGAGAGAAGCTTGGGGTGGTAGTAGGAATCTCCTTGCAGATCATAGTGGATCTCCATGGTCCACCCTTGAGCCAGCAGTGCATCATGGTCATCATCACCATTATTTCCACTATCTCCTCCATCACCACCATCTCCATCACCACCCTCATCTCCATTACCATCTCCACCATCACCACCATCTCCATCACCACCATCATTAGAATTAGAACCATCAGAATCATCTCCATCATCAGGATCACCAGCTCCCTCCTAGCCACCCTGACCATTTTCTTCCATGGGCTCCTCCCTAGATTCTTCTATCTCTATGGGCTCCTCAAACAGGGGCCCCTCTTCCATCTCTTCGTCCATGGGCTCATCTTCCATCACGTCCTCTAGAGGTTCCCCCATGGGCATCTCCATAGGCGGTTCCTCCTCCATGCTCCTCAGAGCCTCCACCAGATGTGCAGGAACATGCTTTCCAAATGTGAACCTTGTCCTCCTTGTGGGCATCACGATGGTCCTCTTGCGGGGTGTCAGCTTAGTGCGGGCCATCTATAAGATTAAAAAGGTTGAGTATTAGAATAAGATAATTTTTGTAATAGATAAAGGACAGAATATAAGCAAAAATTTTATAGCAAATTAAAGGTAGCAAAAATAAAGATAATGTGATCCTAAAAACGTCCATTTCTAACTAGGTTGATCGTGCTACAGTCAGTTATAGCTCCGATGCCAATTTGTCGCACCCAATTTTGCATAGCAAAATCAAGTACTTATATATGTGCGCCTAGGTTGTCCAAACACACACATATGTCACAAATTGTAATAATATCAAAGTAAAGTACTTATTATATCGCATATCTCATCATAATGTTAATACATAGTTTTGCTCAATGGCAACATTATTACACACATAGCGGAATAACTAGACCCAATCTGCCACAGGGACTCCAACTAGTGAACATCATCCTAGTAGTCCTGGACATCCTCCAGAAACTCTTCATACCCATTATCTGTTACCCATCTGGGATTTTCATTGAATGTAAAGCAAGTGTAAGCTCACCATGCTTAGAAAGTATATCAAAGGGATCTATGAGGCTCAAAGGCTAGACACGGTTTGACTGTGGTTCGCAATTTTAGTTGATCAAGTTTTAGCATCCCGAATCACTACTTTAGTGAACAATCCCAATCCCCAAATGATATTGATATATAATCAAGTTTATATCAATTCCCAACCATCCACAGTAACCCCTAATCATGAAGGATCTAGATCACTCGTATCCGTGAGCACGGCTGTTATAACAGGTCAAATATTTCTGTAGAAATTGTACAACTTTACCCACCAAGCCGTGATTCCCAATGCCGGGGTTTGCAAAGCCCACAACACCTCTACCTAGGAAGTGTGGCAGGGTTTCTCTACGTAACCCTTCGCTAGTCGCACTAACAAGTTGTAGCTGCTAAGGTTTCAGCCGTCTAACCATATGTGGCCTTCCTCTAGGAGTGGCATGTGTGGTCACGGCACAGTACTCACACCCTAGCAGGAAAGGAAACATACCAACTAGTGCCCCCTCTCGCCCTTACAGAAAGCGACAGACGAGCTAGTACAATCTAGTTAACAGGTTAAAGTCAGAGCCATATGACACTCGGGGTTGTCCGAAACCTCCTGGGTGGCCGCTTCAAGATTAAGTCCTTATGGAGGGGCACTAGAGTACTCAACCCCATACTCTAGCCCCCTAATTGTTGCCAAAAAGCTCCATTTTATTAAATTGCATAATGCCTTTAGTGATGTTTAACAATTATTTTATGTTAAGCGCTGCAGCATCTATCCAAAATGCATACCCAAACCCTAGGTAACATGGATGTGTGGTACAAGTAATAATCTAGGTAAAGTCCTTAAAGGTATTTCAATTTAGACACATGCATGAATATGAATTGTAATAGTTCATAGGTACAAGGGGCTTCTGCTACACTTGGCTTCCTCAAAGTTATCCTCTGGGTACTGCTGATCCTCTTGCTGGTCCTCAGTTACCACGAACTGCTCACCCTCTAAACGTGTTCCAATTCACCAATCAAGCATCCATTCCAATCATTACATGCATACAAATAGACTTCAATTAGAACAATACACCAAACTGTAGAAACATAGATTGAAAAGCTTATAAATCTATTCTACGTACTGCTACGAACACGTGAGCAAAAGAATCACTCAAATCGGAATTAAAACGCAAAAGTTATGCATGAAATAAGGTTCTAATGGCATTTCTATAAACAAACCGAACTTATTTTTTAATTAAAACAATTAAAATCTGAATTTACATAGATTCTGGACTGCGCACACTATTTTTGGAAACTACAGGGTGTAAAACGAATAAAAACAGGACTGAAATGTATTTCTTTTGAACTGATCCGGACTGCGGGTTGATTTACTGGAAACCTAGGGACTAATTCGGAAAACGTGCGTGGCTGACCATGGGTTGACTGCGGCTGTTGACAGGGCGGACACGTGCATGCGTGTGAGTGGCGCGGTGCACCACGTGGCATGGGAGCGCGCTAACGCGGCGCTGTGGACTGAGTCCACGGTCTGCGGTGGACTGGTTACACACCGAAGTGGTACAGTTTAATCCCGGCCGTCCATCCAAGATCCAACAACGAGGAGCAATCGAGACATATCCCATCGGCTGCACAGCGGCTCTGGCGAGCCTACCATGGCTAGCGGTGAGCCATGCGCCACGGCACACGCCGGTACGGCGTTCCAGACCTCCCTAGAGCAAACCTAATGCACAAAAACGATGAGCGCATCTATGCGAATCCATTATGACCGAAAGGTATGGCGTGGGAAGCGCATCAGGACAACGGCCCCACGGCGGCGCCATGGCCGGCGTGGCGGGAGCTTGCTGATATGGCGCTCTAGGGCATCATTCGACGAATTGGGGGCATGGGAAGGTGGAGAAGCTCACCGCAAGGTCAAAGGAAGTAGTCACGGCGTCCAGGAGGGCTCTGAAGGCACGGGTCGACGCCGGGCGGTGACTAGAGAGAGAAAAGGGGCGTGGGTGAGGGTTTATCCGAGCAATCCGTAACCAAAACCAAGAAGTGAGGGAACCTACGGCTGCGTTGGGTCACGATGGATCTCCGAGGTGCGTTAGTGACATGGATTGGGCACCGGAGTAGGTGGACAACGGCGGCAGTGCGCGAGTTCGAGCGATGAACGGAGAAAGGAGAGAGGGAGGGGCTCGGCTCGGGGCTTTATAGGCCAGATGGGTGCTGCGGTAGATGGAAGGGAATCACATGGGGCTACAGAATCACAAAATTGCGAGCCTTCCTTTCTGGTGCAGGCGGCGGCGACTTGCGGTGCGTGGCGCACGCCATCGCCGGGACGAAGGAGGAAGGTGAGGCTGGCGGCTGATGAGTGGGGCCAGCGACGCATTGAGAGGGAGTGAGTAGCGAACGCTCGGCGTGGTTTGGATGCGGGGATGCCAAAGCGGGCCGCGACGCCAAGCTAGGCCACGCGGTGAGCAGCAGGCGCGTGCGCGTGGGTGACGAAGCAGGCCGGTGCGGGGCAGGCCGCGTGCGGAGCGGGCCGCAAGCGGGAAGGCGGGAAGGAAAAGAAGGGAGGGCGGCTGGGCCACCAGCAGGCCGAGCGTGGGAAGGGGAGGAAGAAGAGGCTGGGCCGCGCCTGGGTTAGGCTGAAAAGAGAGAGAGAAAGAGTTTTTCAAAATTAAATTCTTTTTTCTATTTCTAGTTTTCAAATCCAAACCAAATTCAAATGGAATTTGAATTCAACTTCAACCATTCTAGCCCTACACTCAACCAAAAATAGTATGTTTCGGCATGAATGCAACAAACATGTTTTTAAACCTTATAGTTAATTTTATTTAACTAAAATTTATTATTTAGCCTACGTTAAAAATACATAGAAAATTAAATAAATGCTTAAACATTAATTACTAATTTGCAGTTGAAATTTTTGGGTGTTACAATAATTTTTTGCGATTTTCCTCTATGCTAATGATAGGATGGTTTTAGGATTACTTTAGCATAGATTTTGTTTTATCATGTTTTATGTGTTTGCTGCATTCTAGCATGGTCCAAGGCAAAGATAACTTGCAACAAAAGATAAGTGAATAAACTTTAATACTCACAGTTCTTCTTTCCATGAAGAATGAGCTAGGTCTTCTTTGTGCAAAGTTATTGGAGTTCATCACTTGCCTTGATTCATCTCCGATGTGAATTCATCTCTTGACATACCCAGATTGAATTTGAAAGTTCCTTGCAGGGGTCAGTCTAACAAAATATCTAGTATCTACTAAAGCATACTATTGGCTCAAAAATCAACCTAGACACCATATCTAATTTGATTTAGGAAGGTATTTTAACCTAAGCACCATGCTTAATTTAAAAAGCCTTTGAAAGTAAGATCAACACACCTCTTAGTTCGAAAACCAAACTAAACATCTCATCTAATTTGATTTAAGAAAATAGTTTAAACTAGGCACCATGCCTAACTTAAAAGGTGTATGAGGATACTTCAAAACCTTAAGCATACTATAGCAAACAATGGTAACATGAAAGAATTATAGAGATTTATTCAAATAGAGATGAAAGAGCATGATCATGGTGAGAGAGATTTTCTTTTTTTACCAAGCATGAGCCTTCATGTGCTCATATTTTTTTTTCTTTTTTTATATACTTGGACCTTCATGTGTCCATATATTTTTTTCCTTTACTTAATAAAGATGCAATTGGGATGGATATATGAACGGAACTAAACATGTTGTGGATTTGATATGGAAAAATTTAAACTAATCAGAGTGGATGCATGGATTATTCAAAGTAAACATGCAATAAAACACAAATGTTTAAAAGATAACTACTCATTAAGTTTTAAGTCCATGAGCAAGACTATCTCATCTTTTTTGATCATACTTACCATGACTCACATGATGGAATTTGTGAGTAGTGTAGCATCTGTATTTGTCACTTGAGATGTGATTTGAATTCTTGTGACGACGACCTTTTTCTCCAATCTACACATGGTTAGAGAATATATATATGTCTATACAAACCTATGAGATGGCAGGGTTCCCATGTTGATGGATCTTGAATGTTCAGGCACCCTGAGGTTCTTTAATGTTTCTTCTTTTCTTGTGGAAGCTTGCCGGAAGGTCAAAACGACATCTGCTGTCCTGTCTTATCCACAATTCAACATAATAGGGGTAATCCTACTAAAGCTAGTGGTATGTTATTGATCTAAATCTTTACGCCAATTGTTTCCTCGGCAACGGCGCCAAAAATGCTCGTTGGTATTTATTAACGCAAATAGAATATGAAGGATTCCACAAGCGCACAGAATACGATTGTAGCATTTTACCGGGAGTATTCCAGGTATCGTTATTTATATTTTACCACAGGGAAACAATGGAGTAAAGACTTATTGGGTAACAAAGGAGTATCTGTTAACATACCAACATAGCTAGAGCAGGGAATAAATGTAATGATAGGAGTAATGCTTAATGTCACTCAGGGGATAAATTTATAAGATAATGTAAACTAGTCAACTCGGGAGAATAACGGGTGAGGTAGATTCCTATGATATTCTTATTACAGGATCAAAGTATATATATACATGACTATAGCTAAGACTAACTCTACTCTTATGCACTTTGGGACGCCGCTTAGATGGTAGAGCACCCATAAAAGATAACTCTACTAACGCGACTATGGTCCTATAATTTTAGAACTTGTTCAATTCGGCGTGGACTACAAAGGATAGACAGGACTGTCACCACCCGCTGCTACCACACAACCAGGGAATAGGGTGTACTCACAGGCAGAGCATCGTATATGGTCCTATAATTTTAGAACCTGTTCAATTCGGCGTGGACTACAAAGGATAGACGGGACTGTCACCACCTCTGCAACCACACAACCAGGGAATAGGGTGTACTCATAGGCAGAGCATCGTATAAGCACCATGCTTATACGAGGCTCGACTACTTAGCCTAACCGGTAAACTAGCAAGCTAAGTGCTCTATGAACCCGCACACAAAAGTATTGATAACCTTTAACTAAGCAAGATATTTATTCAAAGTAAGCATAGACATATAGATACGAATATGATAAATTGATAATAAGTCTGACAAAATGTAGAAGTGAAAATACAAGGCTTTGCCGAGCTTCCAAGACTAGATCCGGAACTTGAGCATGAGCCCAACTCGACCCTCACTCCCGAGCTACTAATCTACTACATTGGAAAGTTCTAGACCTAATCCTCCTAGTGTGTGTTGATCCAAATGAGAGATATAAATTAGGGTTTCTAGGATCTGCTGAGGGAGGGGGGCAGGGGCTGATATATATAGGCCGGAGCATCCATCATGAGCCTTGGATCAAACCGACTTAAAGAACGGTGTAGATGCAACCTAGGAGGATGTGGAGAACCAACATAACGAGGCAGAGGCTGATAGGTGGTCCTAGGGGCCGGACAGCCTGTAGGTGGGGCTAGCCGACCCCACATGGCAGCCCCTCGGCTCCCGCTTCGGTGTGGTGTCCTCTAGAACCTTCTGGTGCCCATTTTGCGGTGGATAAACATGATTAATTCTGACATGTCGGTCTACCTTAATGGTTTTCTAGATAAACCCTACAAAAAATATAGATTCACCAAAACTCGTGGAATTTGTTAGTTTAAACCCCTAGACCTTTGTTGGTGATCATAATTGTGCCCTTATACATGTTTGATTGACGGTTTCTAATGGTTGTTAACTACCGTCAACAACCAACTCTAGCATTTCACCCTTGGCCTTTGATGTGTCCCACTCCGCCATTGAAGCTCGACCTTAGGGGCAGCGCAAACAGGCACGGTGGTGCTTGAGAGGACAAGCTGTGAGGAAGCTGGAGAAAAGGGTACGCATACTCTTCTCTCAATATGGCCCTTTCTATAACCTGAGCATGTAGGTGTGGACATGGGCTGGCCTGGGCCATGAGCGCCGCCCACTCCATGCACGCCTCCTCGCAGGACTTAGGGGATGCGCCTCCCCCCGGCCCACCAGCTATCATCAACGGCTTGGATCCACACGCACCAAGCGCCGTGGCTCCTCCTCTACCAGATCTGCTCCACATGGCCCCAATGTCCCATCTCCTAGATGAGACGGGACAGTGCGGGGGAGCGCACATGTCATAAGTCCTCCACCAAGCACGATGGCCTAGACGCCATCAACCACCTGTGCAAGGTGTCAGCTGATGGGACATGCCCAAAAGCCACCCCTTCACTAGCAAGGAGGCCCCACAATGACCTCGAGGGCTGCTTCAGCACCCCAGATGGAGTAGCCCGACCCCTCGATCAACAGGCACTCGGGTGGTGCATCCCCCCAAAACCAACCAACTCCCCAGAGTTGGGTCGGGAACCGCTGAGCAGTGGGCCCAACGAGGACCTCTATCTGAGCCTCAGTGCGCTCCCACTTCCTTGATCTATGGCTGCAGAGGGTCGGCCCTAGAAGGCTAGCTTGAGAGGATCGGGGCTTGTTATCACAGCCCTCAGAAAGGGCGTGGAGCTCCAGATGATCAGATGGCCCCGTGCCAGAGCCCAATGCTCTTGATCACCTGACCTATGGCAGGCTCCGGTCAAAAAGGAGGGCGCCCTCGGGCCTATAGCCAGCAACTCCTAGATGAGGTCATCGAGCTCTCGCTCAAGTCAAAGATCCATGTGACATGGACTCGCGAAGGGATCAATGCCATCTTCGCTTAGCCTCAACAGCCGAGCACCATCCATCACTAGAGAAGAAGGCCCCAAGCAGGGCACAGCGCTCTCGCAAGTGGAAGTTGTCCCTGCCAAGTATGGTTAGGTCACCAGAAGATGGAATTCAACCCTTCGTCGCCATCATGCCAGGTGAGGCCACAAAGGGCTCGGGGGCTCCTGACGAGATCATAATATACAGGTATGTTAAGCCTCAATTCCAATGGTTCTCGAACGAAGAAGACCCCCGGCTGACCCCTTTAGGATCACCTGGGGGCTCGAGGGCTATGCCCATCGGGCATGCTCACGCGCACCCTCTAGCAAAGAGACCCGACCGAGCCTAACTCGACCGCAGCTTCCGCCTAGGGCTCGAGGGCTTCCCTGAGCCTTAGGCTCCCAATCTACGGCACCTTCGAGCCTGGCCCTTGGCTCCTGCCCGGCTAATGATGCTAGCCAAGGCCTGAGCACAAGAAGACAAGCCCTAGGCTACCGATGCCTAGGGGCTCCCTGGCGCCGCTCCCTAGGCATGCCCTTGCCAACTGCTCCTTCGATAGGGTCATGTCCGGGGCATGACATAAGAAGACCAAGCTTCCCGCAGCCTATGGGGGCTCGAGGGCTTCCGGGCCCACGCGTTAGCCCTAGAGCCAATCTTCTTCACCACCAAGAAGACTCCAAAAGGTCTCACCCAAGGGAGGCCGGTCGAAGTTGACACCCCCTGACACGCAGAGTGTCAAAACAGAGCAGCCAGATGACGCCCAGGCTTCTTTGGCTCCAAGACACCTCGATGGACCATGGCGCACCACTACAAGCCCCTCCTGGACTCCGGTGCACGTATACCATAGACTAGAACCCCCAAACCTCCTTGTACCTAACCTATCTTGTTATATAAGGGATATGGTCAGACCTTGAGGGGGGAGGATCATATTTCGATCACTAGACACTCCATTCCTTTCCATCTGACTCTGCTCTACACCGAGAGCAAGGCAACCCAGAGAGTGGCATCAAGAGCCCCTCCTCTACCGCATCCCGCCGTCTCCTTCCTCTCCGACGAGGGGGAGACTCCATCGGCAGCGAGGCAACCTTTGGTTTAGCACTGAGCTAACCCCCCTACCAAATCTTCATCCTTGACACTCTGTTGTAACCCCTAGATTTTGGGTGCTCTTGAGTATAAGGATCATCATCCGCTGCTGGACGTAGGGACCGAATTGGCCCGAACCAGGATAAACCATTGTGTCTTCTCTGCGTGATTCTTGTGTTCTTGAGTCCACCCAAGCCACCGGAGACCCTATACTCTGACATCGGCTCGAACAACATGCTTGCTGCGGTTTTGACCCCACGGCAATGTGTTTCACCAAAATCCAATCCTTCAATTTGAGTGAATCCTTGAGCCACCAACCTTGCCTTGTTTCTAGTCACCACACCATGCTCATCTTGTTTGTTTTAGAAGACCCACTTGGTGCCAATCACATTTTGTTTGGGTCTTTTCACCAAGGACCAAACTTCATTCCTAGTGAAGTTGTTCAACTCTTCTTGCATTGCCATAACCCAATCCGGATCTTTAAGTGCTTCTTCAACTCTCTTAGGTTCTAGTGATGATACGAAGGCTTGGAGCTCACAAAAGGTTGCAAATCTTGATCTAGTGAGTACTCCCTTCCAAAGACTTCCAAGAATATTGTCCACGGGATGATCCCTTTGAATGGTATGATGAACCCGTGGATGAGGAGATTGAGCTTGACGTTGGATTGGTTGCACATCTTCATCATCTTGATTTTGATCATTGACTTGAGGCATATCTTGAGTGTTGTCAACTTGTCTTGATTGATCAATATGTTGATGTTGATGTTGAATGCAATCTTTGTTGACTTCACTATTATTGACAACTCTTGATGTAGATGGTTCATCTTGATTTGTGATTATTCTGAGCTGAGGTTGATCTTCATCATCTTCATCTTGATTTTGAGCTTCAACCGGTTTCACTTCTCCAATTGCTAGCTTCTTGATTGCTTTACATGGAGGTTCTTCATTACCTACAATACTTGCATTGACTTGCTCTTTTTGAGAGCCATCAGATTCATTGAAAGTCACATCTATTGCAACTTCAACACAATTTGTGGTTGTGTTAAAGACACGATATGCATGTTCATTAGTAGCATAACCAAGAATGAAACCAACATCAACCTTAGGTGCAAACTTTGAGCTTTTGGATTTCTTGTTAAGTATGAAACACTTACTTCCAAAAACTCTAAAGTAGTGCACCTTAGGCTTCTTACCGGTTAGGAGCTCATAGGTAGTTTTGCCATAAATTTTGTGAAGATAAAGCCGATTGATTGCATGACATGCCGTATTAACGACATCTGCCCAAAAAGAATCCAGAGTCTTGTATTCATCCAACATTGTCCTTGTGGCTTCAATGAGTGTTCGGTTCTTCCTCTCCACAACACCATTGTGTTGTGGGGTGTAAGGAACTGAAAACTCATGCTTGATTCCTTCATCATCAAGGTAGGCTTCAATGTTGGTGTTCCTAAACTCTGTTCCATTATCACTTCTCACTTACTTGATCTTCACATCAAACTCATTTTGGACTCGCTTTGCAAATTACTTGAAGTATTCTTGCGCTTCACTCTTATCACGCAAAAAGAACACCCAAGTGAAGCGGGAATAATCATCAACAATTACAAAACCATATTTGTTACCGCCAATGCTTATATAAGCAATGGGTCTGAAGAGGTCCATGTGAAGAAGCTCCAATGGTCGAGTTGTTGTGACAATGTTCCTGGGCTTGTGTAGCGCTCCAACTTGCTTTCCGGCTTGGCATGCACTACAAATTCTATTTTCTCAAAAGGAACATTTGTTAGTCCTAGGACATGCTCGCCTTTTTGAAGTTTGGCCAAGTTCCTCATGCCAACATGAGCTAGCCGGCGATGCCAAAGCCAACCCATGCTAGATTTTGTCACTAAACAAGTCTTAGGCTTCACTTCATTAGTTGTGAAATCAACCAAATAAAGCTTGCCTTTCAAGTGACCCGTAAAAGCAATAGAGGAATCCTCCCTTATAAAGATGGTCACACCCTCATCCATAAAGAGACAATTGTAACCCATCTCACAAAGTTGTGAAATGGATAACAAGTTGTAACTCAATGAATGTACCAATAAAACATTAGAAATTGAATTGTCATTTGAGATAGCAATCTTACCCAAACCAAGAACTTCACCTTTTCCATTATCATCAAACACAATATTTTCACTTGAGTCGTGATTTGGTTGGAATGAGGTGAACATATTTCTCTCTCCGGTCATATGATTGGTGCATCCACTATCCAACACTCAACTTGACCCACCGGAGGAGTATTCCTACAAAAGAAATCAAGTTCTTGTTTTAGGTACCCAAGTAGAGTTGGGTCCTTGTGAGTTAGTCACATAAGCCTTGGGCACCCAAACACTCCTCAAGATTTGCTTCTCCTTGTAGGCCCCAACATACTTCACCACAATCTTGCCATCCTTGTCCCAACAACACATGTAATCACTTGCATAGGTCCTAGATAATGGCATGTGTTGGTTGGGAGTGTCAACTTGTCTTGGCTTGCTTGGTTGATCCCTACCAATAGAGATCTTCTCTTGTGGAGTAGGGCAAGTCTTGTTGAGTAACACATCAAGGGGCACTCCTTTGTCGAACCTCACACATGGTATTCCATTTACCATGTCCCTTCCATTTGACTTGCCACCATACTTGTTGTAGCCCACACCATCCTTGATGGAAGGATGTCTCATGGGCTTGAAGTTGACGGTGCCCTTTTTCTCCGCTTGGCATTTGCACCCATTCTTGACAAGCATCTTCAACCTATGAATCTCCTTGTTCTTCTTGTCTAGCTCATCAAGGTTAGTTACACAAGCATTTATATCAATTTTATAGCACCTTTTACAACCATCACTAGTTGAGGCATTAGAGTCAACGATTGCTGAAGAGGAAGTAGAGGTGCTAGTCCAAAGCTTTTCATAGCTTTGCTCAAGTAGATTGAATCTCTCTTGTAAGCTTGATAGGCTTTCTTGAGAAATACTATGTTCATTCTTTAGGCTAGTTAAAGAGTCATTTCACAAGGAGTGTTCTTTAGACAATTTCTCCTTAGAGTCATTGGCTAGAGACAACTCAATGGTCAACTTCTCAACCTTCCCTTTCTCTTCGGCCAAGGATGTTTTGAGAGCAAGATTATTTTCCATATCTTTAATGAGCAACTCCTCTTGCCTCTCAAGACTTCTATTCTGTTTCTCTATTTTCTTTACTAGTGACTTAATCTTGGTGTAGCCAATTTTACCAAAGATCTTTATCATGTTTTCTTCTAGTTGTGGATCGGTTTCACTGTCACTGTTACCATCATCACTAGAGGTTGGAAGAGAGGAGTTGGATTGTACCTTCTCCTTTTCCATAAGGCAAGTAGGAGTGTTAGTCATTGTGCACAAGGTTGGGGAAGAGTCTTGATGAAGATGAAGAACTTGCTTTAATAGCAATGTTGGCCGCCTCTTCATCACTATCACTTTTATAGGAACTACAATCATCCGAATCCCATTCACGGCCAATGTGAGCTTCACCTTGATACTTCTTGTGAGACTTCTTCTTATCGTCCTTTTAAGCCTTGTTCTTCCTCCTTTCTTCCTCTTCTCTAGCCTTCTTGACGGGGCAATCGGCAACAAAATGACCAACTTTCCCACACTCATAACATGGCCTCTTCTTTGATCTCTTCTTGTCATCACCATAGCTCTTCTTATAACTCTTCTTCTTCATGAACTTCCTAAAGCCCTTAATCGAGAGAACCACTTCATCATCTCCATCATCTTCATCACTTGATGATTCTACAACACTCTTGTCTTTCTTCTTCTTTGACTTGCTTGAATGATTGTATTCACTTGCATTTGATGCACTAAGAGCAACTCCCTTCTTGTAGCCAATTGAATTTGGATTTTGACTATTGGCATTGATTACATCTTGCTCCATGTTCTCATGATGATTGAGCTTTGAGATAAGAGCTTGGGGTGTCAAACTCTCAAAGTCATCCCTCTCATAAATCACGATGGCTAGAATGTTATTCTTCGCTTGATAAGCTCTCAACATCTTCCTGGTGACCTTGTCATCTCCCCATTCTTGAGATCCAAGAGCCCTTATCTTGTTGACAAGTACCATGAGTCGATCAAACATCATTTGAGTGGTTTCTCCTTGTAGATAGACAAATCTCTCAATCTCTCCATACAATAGCTCCATCTTGCCGGTTCTAACTTTCTTGTCTCCTTCATAGGACACTTTGAGTGTATCCCAAACCTTCTTGGCAATCTCAATACCATTGACTTTGTTGAACTCATCCGGATTCAAGCATGATAGAATAATGGATGTCGCTTGAGCATTGTGGTAGAGATCTTGTGCTTCTTTCGGAGTCATCTCTCTTCCCGTATCGGGGAGGGTAATACCTACATCCACAATCTCCCAAAGACGAGGGTGAAGGGACACAAGGTGCATCTTCATTCGATATGCCCAATCGGTATAGCTAATCCCATCAAATCGAGGTGCTTTACCAACATTGAGCGAGTTGAAGTGCATACTAGGAAATTTAGGAATCTTATCGTGATTATAAGCATATGTGTGAAACCGTGTTTTGTTGGAGTCGGTGTCATGATGGTCGTCGTTGTCCTTGTTGATGTTGTAGGTGGAGGTTTCATGGCTTCCACCAATGAGCTCGCTCATCTTCTTTTGGAAGTCCTTGTCTTGTTCTTCTCTCATCTTCTTATAGTCCTCCTCCATCTTCTTGCACCTATCTTCGACCATCTTTTGAGCCAAGGTTTCGGCCATAGCCTTGACCTCATTCGACACCTCACCACTATCAACAACATTCGGCATCATTCTTTCCTCTCGCGGTTATGCGATAATCACGAGGATTAGGCTCCAGTACCAATTGAAAGGATCGAAATGCCTATAGCGGGGGGTGAATAGGCATTTCCAAAAATTCACAAACTTTTGCAGCGGATTAAATCACGGGTATCGAAATTTTCGGTCCCAAGCGGAATTAGTGGACTTGTCCAAAATTCTAGTGAGGACTGAATTTTCGAATCCCAGAGAGTAGTGAACTAACTAATTATGAATTGAAATGCTCAAATATTAAATCGTGTCCACCACACAAGTAGAGTAGGAGTACTAAGTGAATCCACTCCTTTTGCTTCGTCCTCCACCTACACACAATATATATCTAGCCACCACAACAAATAATGCAATCACAAATCACAAGCACACGGAGACACAATGATTTATCCCGAGGTTTGGTCACACCACAAAGTTGTGCCTATGTCCCCGTTGTTGAGGCAACCATAAAGGTCCTTAGAGTCTCTTTCAACTCCCCACTTCCGAAGTGACCACAAAGATCAAGCCGGGATTTCCACTAGAATCAAAGGGTAATACAAAGTTTCTGGGTGCCCTCACAAGTATGAATCACGGGTGTCACCCGGCAATACCTAGCCGGCTAGGGTTTCAAGAACCCAAGAGTAATAGAGCGAAAATCAAATCACCAGCGGGTGCCACAAGTGCTCAAGAGATGGATCTTACTCCCGGAGTCGAAATCCACAAAGAACTCACTCCAATCTCACTCACAAAGATGGGGATCTAAGCAAGAGTGAGAGAGTGTGGGAGTTGAGAGAGAGAGAGAGAGAGAGAGAGAGAGAGAGAGAGAGCAAGAGCTTCTTCACCAAGGGATGGAGCAAATTGAAATGAGCTAGAGAGAGAAGCAGGGAGAGTGGACGACCTGCTCAAATGCCTAGCCTCGGTCGATCTGACCGTTGGGAAGGTTGTCTCCCGCACTGGAATTTCTTGGCGTAGCGTTCTGGAATTTCCAGGGCCGGATGTTCAAACATACCGTGGCAACAGGAAGACTTCCGCACTGGAATTTCTTGCTCGGGAGGGATAAAATTCTAGTTAATTTGCGGTTTTCAATAGAGAGGGGTGCTCTGGAAATTTAAGGAAGCTGAGCAAGAAATTTCAAAGGAGTAGGCTTCTGAAAATTCTTGTTGAAGGAAAAGGAATTTTCGGCTGAGAATAATTTCCAGGCTTGGACCAAAAATAAATCAAGGATGAATTTTTGGAAGGTGTCAAGAAAAATTATAATTGATCTTTTGAGCACTTAGGACACCTGCAGGTAATATAAATTCGATCCCTCTTTATAATACGGCATCCTATAACTCAAGAGAGGTTAAAATAAATTTGGAATTAAAACCAAACTTCTCTCAAGTTGAAGCGTGACGCCGCATCTTTCTTTCAAGTAATAATTGAGGGGTCATATGTTTTATTTGCACTTTTCACATTGATGATTAACTGAAAATCTCACGAAACATCATTAACTCTTTATATGCATTGTTATTTATTCACCAAAACCCACAAATATGATTTGATGCACTTACACTGTTCATGTTAGTGTTGTGTTTTTTAGCTTACCTAACATCCTAGTTGGACACATAATACATCCCTAAGTTAGCTAGTTAATGATGGTAATTAGTCCTTTACATGTTTGCTCTTCTATCAATTCAATGGCATCTATATGATTTAGGATTACTCTTCATCTTATCTTCGCCCTCTCCTTTGTTCCCATTATTCCTGTGTTTTTTTTCTTATGAATTAGATTGATTGGTTGGAGGTTAGGGACTTTGACTAATTACATTTTGTTCCCCTTTTCTACATAAGTCTCAATATTCCTTTATTTAGTTTGTTAGGATTCTTTCTGTCGCAAAACAAATGCTAATTTAATTGTTATTTATGCTCATGCCAGGTTAGTAAATGTATATGTGTATATTTATCATGAATGTTTGTTGTTGGCCTTGCCACTTGCCAGGAAAGCCCCCGATGTCCGGATCCTACCTTTGTGTCCCTAGGTCTTGGGTAGAATACTGAATTTCATGGTCATTTTTCATGGCGGAAGCAACAACCATACATTCCTACTTCTGTTAACTAACCGCTCTTTGTACTCCGTATTTCTCCAGGGTTCAACATCATTTTATAGGGAAACACTGTTTCTTTTTATTTTTCATGTACTGATATTTATCACGTCTATTAAATCTTTTAGAATTTTTTATAAACCACCTCCATGCATTTTAATTCTGGCTATGCACTTATCATATTGGTTGCAATTAAGGGGGCGTTTGGTTGCTGAAATGTTAATGGAAATGCAAAGGGAACATGATTACCGGAGAAGACGATAAGTCCATATCTGATTACACGGAGGATGGAGTTGTATTAGTTTTGTACAGAATGGTATCAATTAAGGGTGTATCTCGATTACATGGGGGCCGATCGAAACAAACATTGAACAATGGAATCGGTTACTCACAGTAATCAAATCCCGTTAAATCGATATGAACCAAACGCTATGTAAGTCTGGGTCCATTATCTACTATTATTGAACAAGCTTTTCTGCTTTCAATCTTTTATCAATTCAATAATGCTGGCACATGGGCGTCCGTCCAGGCGTTTGCTATCCGGACGGCTCGTTCCCGGGCCTACCCAACTATCGGGCCCAATAGACCTCCTCCGCTCCACCTTGAGTACGACGTGATTTCTCCAAAAAATAATAAAAAACATAACGACATTTCTTTTCCCCACTGCCGCATGCATGCGACCACTGCGGGCTCATCCACCGTGCCGCCCGCCTGCCGCTGGCCTTCTCCAACGTGGCAGCCTTCTCCAGCCACGGCCTTCCCATCCGGACGTCGCGCCTATCGACGAAATCTGGTCGGCAATCTACCGAGGGGTATGTCCACGGTAGTAGATGAATCGGTGGAGGTGCGCGTAAAGGAACTAGATGGTGACACAGAACGCAAGAGACAACGATTAGGCAGGTTCAGGCCGTCAGCTTGACGTAATACCCTACGTCCTGTGTCTTTGGTGGATTGTATTATGAGATATCGGATGAAAACGAGGGGGTCCCTACCAGGCTTATATAGCACGGGGGTAGGGTTACAGGTCGGTTGAATCTAGTCCTGATCGGTTAGAAGATACCTATTTACAAGGAATACAACATCTTTAGCATATCCGATCAGATCATCCTTGATCGCCAAGGGTCTTCACGTAGCCTTGCGAGGCACGCCGACCTGTGTCGTGCTCCTCATGGCGTAGTCCTGTGGGTTGGGCCTCCCCTGGCGGCTCGGCCCATGTACAACCCTGTGGGTATCGGGGGTCATACCCCCACAGCTAATCCCCGAGCGCCTTGTATCCGATGAGCAACACCGTCTTGAGTTTGTTAGAGCTATCCAACTGACTGTTGATCACCTGGAGCAGGCTTCCGACCAGTTTACCGGGAGTCGAGCTATTGAAAGAAGCGTCTGAGTAGTTGAACATGTGTCCGAGCAGTTTAATTGGGAGCCGAGCTTGGACTCACTCGAGGTTTGTGTCGACACAGAATTTTGTCCCATGCCGAGGACACACGCAGCAAGCCAGAAGGGTCCGCTCGATGGAGCAGATCCGCCTAGCTTCAGCGCAAGGGTGGTTGATCCTGCGCAATCCTCCCGAGACGTGCCAGTCAATTTGACCCTGCAATTGACAAGGAGAGAAAACTTATCAGTAATTAAGGGCGGAACGTGCCGGTGTTGCCAGACAGTCCCGAATGTGTGGCTCTGAAAGCCGATATGAGAGGAAATCGACTAAATAGTCGATTCTAGCATATTCATAAGAATAAATCGGTTAAAGCTCATGGGGTTGTGTAAGAAGATTCGGTTATCATTCAGAATAAATATCATTTAAGCAAACATTAATCAATGGCAATAAGATATCGATGATGGTCGATTTATACTGAGCCAATGATTACAAGTAACCGAACTCATGTTTATATAAAGAAATAATTCAACACCACTTAACCATCTAATAAAGATAAATCTAATGAACATGTTAGATCTCATCTATCGCCATGACTAGTGGGGCATGAGGCAGAATCATGTAGGCCGTAGAAACAACAATAGACTCGACGAGCCTAGCTCATTACTAACATCAGTGGGGCATGAGGCAGAATCATGCATGCCATAATACAATAACAAGATCATGGGGCTAACATATCTTTCAACTTATGTCTACTTCAATGATCTCGTAATGTGAACTGTTCGTGAGAGCGCTCGATATCGGCTAAACAGCCGATTCAGGCATAGCGCACAGTTAAGGTTATGCCTTCTCAGGAACGGATCTATCAACTAACGATCCCCACTCCACGGTGCTAACAGTGGGGTGAGAGGCAGAATCCCACAGGCCATGATAACGATCCATGGAACGGTTCTTGCTAACCAATAGATGTACTCAAGATCGAACATGCCTTAACCGCACACTATCCACGATTAAGATTGATATAAAAACAACAGATAAAAACATAACTCATCGTTTAAAATATAGATTAGATCAGCTTTAAATTAGCAAACGATGGGTTAAATAAGATATAAGGCCGATGCAGATCAATCTCAATCGGACAAAGTGATATTGCTGTAATTAGATAAACAATGAAAGCAAGAAGCGATATCGGTAACTTAATGAATCTACCAAAGACTGCCATTCAAAGGTAGAGCCGATAACTTGACCTTGATCTAGTTCAAGCAGTGGGGTGTGAGGCAGAATCACATAGGTCATACTTGAACTAGGCAAGAGTCGATAACTAGCCTATACCAGAGTCGCAGTGGGGGTCGACCGGATCGATGTAGCCATACGAACAGAGGTATAAACCATGACGGTACTTACAGACAAGCAGTGGAGGTCGACCGGATCGATGCAGCCGTACTTGATGAAGAACTCGCCGAGATCTACTCTACTCCTACTCCTAAGGGGTGGCCAAAGCCGAAAAAGTAAATTGACTTGTATTTCATTGATTGGTTCTACAATAGCCGGGGTTTGATATTTATACCCGGAGTCTAAACATGAATCCTACTCGAGCACGATTTGTTACAACTTTTGGCATAAAATGAAAACATTCCTAATTTAAGATAACTTGGACTCTAATCTTTCCCTTTTTGTAGAGTCCAGCATGTCTCGTCCCAGCGCCAATCATAGCCTCTGTCGTTATCTGCTGGCGCTATCTGAAGAAAGCCGATTCTAGTGCCATATTCGAATCAGCTGGTTTTGATCTACACGCAATTGATCCCTTGCTGACATGATTCTAGGAGCTCTCGAGCCTCTAAAATACTTCTTCCAAATTCTGGTGTAAATACATGCCCCCCAATTTTGGGATAAAAGTAATTTTATTCCAAAATTATCACGTCTTCATCTTCGATGGGTTTGCAGTCACGAGTAGAGAGTCTTAATCTGGGTCTACTGTTTGTCGCCGCCTATGTCAGCTCATGAGCCCATGCTTCACAACTTTTATGAGAGCATCATTGTTTCACGGGTACTTGGACTCATCCTTCCAGGCCAGCTATCAAATGCCTTTCCGACCCCGGTGAGAGCAACTCAACCACTCAGTTATGTTTCTTTTCTTCCTATAGGCAATACGTATCATACCAGCTTTTGTCCCTTTAGGTTCATTTTTTGCACTAAAGGCAATACCTTTCTGATATAGGCTATTAGAACTGTCGACCGAACAAATCGGCTATTTAAGTGTTAATCCAAACGCTGGGATAATATTTCTTCAAATATTTCCCATTGATTGCTCGGCCGAACTCTTCTTCTCCTCCTAGTGTTTCCAGAATATACGCATTGCCAGGCGTGCAACGCTTGATCCGATAAGGCCATTCCCAATTGGGTGACCATTTGCCGAATTTGTTGTCCTTTGACCCGATCGGCAATTTCACTTTCCAGACCAAATCTCCCTTAGAAAATTGCTTATTCTTGACCTTTTTATTGTAATATTTTATGACCCTTAGTTTATTGGCTTCAATATTTTCAAGAGCGCGCAGCCGAAGGCAACTTAAGTCTTCTAAGTCATCCATCATAAGATTTTTGTAGACTTCGGCTGTCAAATCATTTTGTCACATAACACGCTTCGATCCGGTCTGAACTTCCCAAGGAAGGACTGCGTTATGGCCATACACAAGTTCATAAGGTGATGTTTTAATTGATCCATGATAGGCCATCCTGTATGCCCATAATGCCTCATTAAGCGTCGAATGCCACTTCCTTGGCTGTTCCTCAATTTTCTTCTTGATCAGCTTGATCATAATCTGATTGGACGCCTCTGCCTGGCCATTAGCCTGAGCATAGTAAGGAGATGAATTTAGCAGCTTGATCCCTATACTGGCAGCAAAATCTCTGAATTCCTCTGATGTGAACATGGTCCCTTGATCGGTAGTGATGGTTTGAGGAATCCCAAAACGATACACGATATGTTCCTTGACAAAATCAACCATGTTTTTTGAAGTCACCGTTTTCAGGGGAATTGCCTCAACCCACTTGGTGAATTAATCTATTGCTACCAATACGAACTTATGTCCTTTGCTCGAGGGTGGAAAGATTTGGCCAATCAAATCAATTCCCCAGCCCCGAAATGGCCATGGCTTGATTATTGGGTTCATGGCCGACGCAGGCGATTTCTGGATATTATCAAAACGTTGACGGTCTTGGCATCATTTGTAATATTCAAAATAGTCTTCTAATATTGTTGGCCAGAAATATCCAGTTCTGTGAATAATCTATTTCATCTTATAAGCCGATTGATGAGCCCCACATATCCCTTCATGCACTTCGCCCATCAAAACCTTGGCTTCTTCTTGATTCAGGCATTTGAGTAATGCCCCATCGATGGTTTTGTAATACAGTTGGTCATCCAGTAAAACATACTTAGTCGATTTATACGTTAGCTTTCTGGTAACTTTCTGTGATAGATTTCTAAGGTAGTCGACTATCTCAATTCTCCAATCATTGTCCGAGGTTTCATTACTCAGGACTTCTTGAACCATTCGATAACCTAACACACTTTGAGCCAAACGGTTAGCTTTTTGATTTTGCGCCCTCAAAATATGTTGAAATGAGACATAAGAAAATTCCCTGAGCAACCTTTGGCACTCGTCATAATATTTCCTCAGAGTATCCTCTTTGCACTCATACAGACCGATCAACTGATTAATAATTAACTATGAGTCGCCAAATATTTCAATCGCTTCGGCCTTTACCTCATGAAGAAGTTGAATCCCTTTGAGAACAGCCTCATTCTGCTTGATTGTTGGTGACCATTGGTTCGGTTGGAAAAGCAAACTCAAAATTTGCCCCCCCGAGGCAAAATAATAACAATACCAATGCCACCACCTTGCTTACATGATGACCCATCGAAGAATAACGTGCAGGGCACCGGCTCTACATGATTCACGCTTGGCTTATGATGCTGGGTGACAAAATCAGCTATTACCTGCCCTTTGACTGCTTTAGCCGATTCGTACCTTAAGTCGAATTCTAATAACGCGAGAATCCATTTTCCTACTCTCCCATTTAGTATCGGCATCGATAACATGTGCTTGATCACATCAGCCTTGGAAACAACCGTGCACTCGACCGATAATAAGTAATGCCGTAACTTGGTGCAAGAGAAGTATAAGCACAAGCATAACTTTTCGGTGGGAGAATATCTTGTTTCCGAATCTAGAAGCCTCCTGCTTAGATAGAAAACCACTCGCTCTTTTCCTTCAAACTCTTGTATCAAGGCCGATCCAATCGTTTTGTCATCGGCCAATATGTACAACCTAAAAGGCTTACCCTGCTGAGGAGGGACCAGCACGGGCGGACGCTTTATATATTCTTTTATTTCCTCAAACGCCTTCTGTTGTACGTCACCCCATTTAAATTCTTGATCATTCTTTAATTTCAACAAGGGAGAAAACGGCAAAACCCTTTCCGACAAATTCAAAATAAAGCTTCTGATGAAGTTAATCTTGCCAAGCAAAGATTGCAACTCTGTCTTAGTAGTTGAAGGTATTGCATCGTCAATTGCTTTCATGCTCTTCTGACCGACTTCGATTCCTCTCTCGTGGACCATAAAACCCAAGAATTGTCCAGCTGACACTCTAAAAGCACACTTATTAGGATTCATCTTCAGACCATGTTTTCTCGTGCATTCCAAAGTCTCCCGCAAATCAGCTAGATGCTCTTTGTATCCTTTCGATTTTATCATCACATCATCAATGTAGATCTCAACAATCCTGCCGATCAACTTATGAAAGATATAATTCATCGCCCTTTGATAAGTGGCACCAGCATTCTTTAGACCAAAGGTCATCACAATCCACTTGAACAAGCCGATTGCGTCGGGGCACCTGAAAACGGTTTTGCTATGTCCTCTTCAGCCATGAAAATTTGGTTATACCCTGCATTGCCGTCCATGAAACTAATAACCTTGTGCCCGGCTGCTGCATCTACTAACATATTGGCTATTGGCATTGGATAACCATCCATGGGTGTGGCTTTGTTCAGATCCCTGAAATCGATGCAAACCCTTAGTTTTCCATTCTTCTTGTATACGGGGACCACATTCGATATCCATTCTGCATATCGGCATGGTCGGATAAACTTTGCCTCCAGTAGCCTCTCAGTCTCCTTTTTAATATCGTCAAGCACGTTCAGATTGAATCTCCTTGGAGCTTGCTTAAACGGCCGATATCCAGGCTTGATTGGCAACCGATGTTCAACAATTGACCGGTTTAAACCAGGCATCTCGTAGTATTTCCAAGCAAAATAGTCTTTAAATTATTTTAATAAATCAATTAATTCTCGCTTATACTCCGGATCCAATTTAGCACTTACATACGTCGGCCTAGGTCTGTCTCCAGAACCAATATCCACTTCCTCCAATTCATCGGCCGATGTGAAGCCATGTCCTAGTTTACCATTTGTACCATCTATTGGATTATCCATTAAAACAGACTTCCAAAGCCGACTGCTTGGATCAGCTGTTGACTCTTGCCTTCGATTCTAAATTCTAATGGCAACAGAAAAGCCATTTGGATATTAGCCGATGGTTGCCCTCTATTGGTTGTTTGCCTTGCACGCCATACTTGAAGTTTACCGAATACCTGAGCCTGTTCCAACTCTTTATTCTTTAAGCGCTGCACCCTTCTCTTCTGGCTTCTTGTCAATCCTTCGGGGCACCATTGGCCTTCCTGCTAGGCATGCTCCCTTTGGTTGCTTTCTTCTTCATGATCAACCCAGTCTTGGTCAACAACTCTTTTTCCCAGCCGATCATGAATACTTTTATTTTTTAAGCGCCGATCCATGTTATTATGGTGACATGCATCCTAGGCATGGATAGACCGGCGGTTGATCTGAGATTGCCTAAACTCCCAATATTGATTGCTGCATTCTAGATAGTCATGTCTGGTAGGAAATTTCAAACCTTCGTTCCAGCAGTATCTGAAGAAAAGACAATTCTAGTGCGATTCAGCTTGCCTTCTTTCATACCTTTCTTCTTCTAGTTGACGCTGGTACTCTTGATTCTCTAACCATCGCTGACAATCCTTTTCCTTCTGTCGCTGCCACTTATTCAACAAGATTCGAGATGTAACTCGTGGCTTTGTCGCTCCATCCTTTGACGTTTCCCCCTATTCATATCAGTTCTTTTACTGATCACGATGTTTTCTAATCTCTCTGTATCCATTAGCCGATATTTGCATCTTGGGGTCAACTATTCCAGCTTCTCTTGATTTGGCCGATGTTAGAACCTTAGTTTTTCCTTTGAATAGCCCAACATCAACCATATTTTGATCTCTTGGGAAAGGATTATTATCAACTTTCATCTTCCGAGGCGTATCAAACTTGAGCCTCCCTTGCTGAATGGCTCTCTGTATATACTGCCGGAAAATTCTGCATTCATTGGTGGAATAAGAAGTAGCATTATGAAACTTGCAGAACTTCTTGTTCTTTAATTGTTCAAGGGGCAACATAACATGATTGTCCGGTAATTTGATCTGGCCCTTTTCAAGTAAGAAGTCAAAGAGCTTGTCCGATTTTGTGACATCAAAGTCATAGCTCTCCTCGACTCCTCTTCCCCAAGGATTTGGCACCATCACTGTCTTCTTGCCCCAATTCCATTCAGCTGCAGCAACCTCCTCTTCTTTGTCCTCATAGCCGTCATTGACTGAGTATGGATCATAAGCTTTGGCTATGGTGGTACTCTTCTGGAATCGGGTATCTCTGCGCATACTCTAGAATTGGCTATTGAGCGCTGCTACTCGTTGAGCCAACTAACCCAAGTTATCAAACTCTTGCCTTAGCAACTTTTCTTTCCACATTGGTAGCATTCCCTAGACGGCTAAAGCAGCTAACTGATCATCTGCCAAGCTCAATGAGAAGCACAAGTTCCTAGTCTCTCGGAATCTCTGAAGAAACTCAATGCCCGATTCGTTAGTCCTCTGTCTCATGGTTATCAAATCGGTTATCTTCTTTTCTCCAGTCCCAGTGTCAAAATATGTATGAAACTTCTTCTCTAGGTCAACCCAATTGGCAATGGAGTTGACTGGTAGTGATGAGAACCAAGTGAAGGCTGGCCCTAATAGGGATAAGGAGAAGAAACGAACTCAATGGCATCCTCAACTGATGCTTCACCCAATTGTGTAAGATACC
This sequence comes from Miscanthus lutarioriparius, assembly GCA_904845875.1. Lineage (NCBI taxonomy): Eukaryota > Viridiplantae > Streptophyta > Magnoliopsida > Poales > Poaceae > Miscanthus > Miscanthus lutarioriparius. Next base: position 54,114,076 of record CAJGYO010000014.1, on the reverse strand, counting down.
GACTGACATGTTCTATTGTGCTTGTACTGTCTTGACCAGTGAACTTGGCAAACTCTGGGAGCCTGTAATTTGTAGGAAGAGCGACCAAATAATACCATTCTAGATATAGACGTTTGTATGAAAAAGTCATTCCTTTTGGCTTTAGACCGAACTGATTCTTCATCATCTCGGTCACCTTTAGCAACAACTCGTCAGCTTGCGGATTTGGATTTCTCGGCACTTGTTGACCCATCTGTGGATGGAAATCCCATGTGCCTTGATATCCTGGATTTGGTATCATGTGGAGGGTGCTATAATTCATGCCATAGTGATAGCCTTGTGGAACCTCCATCTGTTGGGTCCTCTGCTGGCTTGCTGCTTGAAGTATCTGATTATAGACATAAGGATCTATATCTCTACGGATCCTTTGAATTGATGGTGCTATCTTCTGAGCCAATGACGATATATGGCCTGATGTGCCAAAATTGATCATCTGGTTTTGACTTTGCCCCGCTGACTGTTGCACATGCTGTATCGACGATCCAGGATTGTACTGTATCTGATTCGTAGTAGTACCCAGAGTTTGTTCAGATGAACCTTGAAGTGCCTGGACGTCACCATTACCAGCTGGTGCTGCTTCTTGATGGCTGGTGCCAACTTGATTAGTCCCTTAGGTCAACGGATCTAGAATGTTGTAACAAGTCGATCCAACTTGACTAACTGGAATTCCATGAATCGCCTCTTTCATGGCGTTGTGAAATGTGTAAACAAAAGCTTCATTGCGGCTTGATAGAGCATCCCGAACAGATTTGTCTATGGCTTCCGTAAAGAAATGCCTTTCTTTAGCTTCGACTGTATCTGTCTGCCCGTGTAGTAGAACTCTTGGTAGTGGAAATTTCTAAATAATGGTGCTATCACGTGTTTTGGTGTAGGACAACAAACACTTCTTCTGAAATTCTTCTGTGGCTTTGTTGATGGTACCCTTATCTTCATCAGGCAGGTCTTCATAATGTACCATAAGGATGTTGTCATTGTTGTGAACCGCCATGATGATTGTGGGGTCCCACCGGGCGTGCCAGAAACGTGTGTCGACATAGAATTTCGTCCCGTGCCGAGGACACACGCAACAAGCCAGAAGGGTCTGCTCGATGGAGCAGATCCGCCTAGCTTCAGCGCAAGGGTGGTCGATCCTGCGCAATCCTCCCGAGACGTGCCTGTCAATTTGACCCTACAATTGACAAGGAGAGAAAGCTTATCAGTAATTAAGGGTGGAACATGCCGGTGTTGCTAGACAGTCCCGAATGTGCGGCTCTGAGAGTCGATATGAGAGGAAATCGACTAAATAGTCGGTTCCAGCATATTCATAAGAATAAATCGGTTAAAACTCATGGGGTTGTGTAAGAAGATTCGGTTATCATTCAGAATAAATATCATTTAAGCAAACATTAATCAATGGCAATAAGATATCGATGATGGTCGGTTTATGCTGAGCCAATGATTACATGTAACCAAACTCATGTTTATATAAAGAAACAATTCAACACCACTTAACCATCTAATAAAGATAAATCTAATGAACATGTTAGATCTCATCTATCGCCATGACCAGTGGGGCATGAGGCAGAATCATGCAGGCCATATAAACAATAATAGACTCGACGACCCTAGCTCATTACTAACATCAGTGGGGCATGAGGCAGAATCATGCAGGCCGTAATACAATAACAAGATCATGGGGCTAACATATCTTTCAACTTATGTCTACTTCAATGATCTCGTAATGTGAACTGTTCGTGAGAGCGCTCGATATCGGCTAAACAGCCGATTCAGGCATAGCGCACAGTTAAGGTCATGCCTTCTTAGGAACAGATCTATCAACTAACGATCCCCACTCCACGGTGCTAACAGTGGGGTGAGAGGCAGAATCCCACAGGCCGTGATAACGATCCATGGAACGGTTCTCGCTAACCAATAGATCTACTCAAGATCGAACATGCCTTAACTGCACACTATGCACGATTAAGATTGATATAAAAACAACCGATAAAAACATAACTCATCGTTTAAAATATAGATTAGATCAATTTAAAATTAGCAAACAATGGGTTAAATAAGATATAAGGCCGATCCAGATCAATCTCAATCGGGCAGAGTGATATTGCTGTAATTAGATAAACAATGAAAGCAACAAGCGATATCGGTAACTTAATGAATCTGCCAAAGACTGTCGTTCAAAGGTAGAGCCGATAACTTGACCTTGATCTAGTTCAAGCAGTGGGGTGTGAGGCAGAATCACACAGGCCATACTTGAACTAGGCAAGAGTCGATAACTAGCCTATACCAGAGTCGCAGTGGGGATCGACCGGATCGATGCAGCCATACGAACAGAGGTATAAACCATGACGGTACTTACTAACAAGCAGTGGAGGTTGACTAGATCGATGCAGCCGTACTTGCTGAAGAACTCACTGAGATCTACTCTACTCCTACTCCTAAGGGGTGGCCGGAGCCGAAAAAGTAAATTGACTTGTATTTGATTGATTGGTTCTACAATAGCCGGGGTTTGATATTTATACCCGGAGTCTAAACATGAATCCTACTCGAGCACGATTTGTTACAACTTTTGGCATAAAATGAAAACATTCCTAATTTAAGATAACTTGGACTCTAATCTTTTTCTTTTTGTAGAGTCCAGCATGTCTCGTCCCAACGCCAATCATAGCCTCTGCCGTTATCTGCTGGCGCTATTTGAAGAAAGCCGATTCTAGTGCCATATTCGAATCAGCTGGTTTTGATCTACACGCAATTGATCCCTTGCTGACATGATTTTGGGAGCTCTCAAGCCTCTGAAATCCTTCTTCCAAATTCTGGTGTAAACAGTTTGCCAGATGGATGTAAGGAGCTCAAGTAAATTTTTTTTTGAAGTCACCTCCTTAGGCGAAGTGTGCCCACTTAGTTTCTGGGCGGCAAAGTTGGACTCTTAGCGTCCCTGACTTAGTCAGTGCGGAGGAATTTAATCCCTCAAGAGTGAAGAAAGATGCTTAGCATCGATGCCTTAGGTAGGATTGACTCTTAGAGCCAATCAGGAAGCAATGATGATTACCGTCCACGACTTAGTTGTTTCGAAGAGAACCAGGTCCTAGAAATAAGCACATTCACCGCAAGGTGAAGTGTGCCCACTTAGTCCCCGAGCTTGACAGTAGATGAAGTATTCACGTGGTGCCAGGGTCAAAATTTATAGTCTCATTATACCAAACTAGTCCCTAGCTTAGCTAGAAACTAGTCCCTAGCTTAGCTGAGTAGAATTAGTATAGTCATCGCTAGATGACGTGTACCCACGTAGTCCTCAAGGATGCTAGAAGATTGTGAAGAAATCTTGTAGCAGGATCTTAAAGATAAAGTTGCACTTTGAAATTTCCAAATAAATCAGCGAAATAGTGCTTAGCACTTAAATCTGTTTCGGTGACCCGCATGCGGTGCGATTTTAGTTGGGAATACGCTAGGCCCATTTATTGGCCCAGAAAAGTGTGCAAAGATTTTGAAGGTGGGAACGGCACGACGGGCGCGGTTTCCAAAAAACCCTTGAAGGCGAAGAGTCAGGGGTCGAACCGTTATAAGGCACTGCGGCCGTGGCGCACACTCCCCATCATTTCTCCGTCGCATCATCTTCTTCCTCGCTCATCTCGCCTCCGCACCACGCAACCGCTCCACCATTAGGGCTATTCCAAGCGTAGAAGCCACCCCTTCTTCCCTAGATCCGCTTAATGGCGCCAAAGAGGAACCACGGGAGGTCGAGGGCGGTGGCGCATGGAATGGACCACGAGGAGGAGTGGGCATGGTCCATCAGCGATGAGGCAGTGTTCAACACCCTGGTGATAGATGGGGTGCTGCCCGATAGGGTAACGGCGGGATGGCATCCTTCGTTTGGTGAGGAATTTCCCACACCCTGCACCGATGAATTAGTCGTCTTTGAGGATTTCTTCTACTAGGGATTTGGTGTTCCCATTGATCTGTTTCTTCGTGGGCTGATCGATTCCTATGGGATCAGTCTCTATAATCTCAATCCGAACTATATCCTTCACGTATCCATCTTCATCAATTTTGCGAGGCGTATCAGGGAATCCTTCCCCATTTCGACCTTTTTCGTCATTTCTTGTCTCAAAATCCAGGGGGTATCTGGATCTAGGGTTGGGGGTGCCGCCTATCTGCAGCTTCGAGATGGGATGGCGAGCTAGTACATCGCCGTCCCGCTCAACACAAATGTGAAGTACTAGGCATCAAAATGGTTTTATAATCTATAGGTGGAGCCATATGTTGCATGTGATGTAGACCAGATCCCGGCGAGCAGTTCAAAGTGGTCGAAGAGGCCCAGCTCAAACGGGATGGAGCAGGTGAGGGAGCTCTTGAGGTTGATTGACCACAGGAGGGTTAACGACCCCATTGTAGCGATGAATTTCACTTTCTATCAGATCTAGCCTAGCAAAGAGAGGGCGCACCTTGGATTCAAGTTCTGAGGAGACACCGACGGGACTCGGGAGGTGCCCAAGGATTTTGACCAGGATGAGGCCAAGTGCCGGGTCTTGGTTCTCTTTAACCTCGTAGGTTGGCTGTCCGTCAGGGATCAGCAGCGGAACTTTTGTGTTGGGAACCTCCCTCAAATGGTAAGAGTTTTTTGCGATGTTCACTTGATCATTCTTATTGCGCATTGTATTCATTCGTGTTGTTGAAGATTCATGGGCAGGACCGAGTAGTGTATTTTTTGGTGGTGCCCTCAGTGGACTGGCCAAGAGGTGTGGATGCTCATCCGAGCAGTCCCTAGTATCATCAGAGCTGGGACACTAATGAGGAGGGGTCAGAGAGCCGTGGAGCTAGAAGTGATGATGGGCGGATGATGTATGTCCACGAGAAGCTTCGGGGCAAGCGGCCTGCTGGTGAGGAGCCGTCCACGAAAAGAAGGAAAACGGCGAGGCCTTCCCAAGGTGAGGAGGGCCCAGCTAGCATTTGTGGCTCCACCCAACCCTAGAGGCGGTAGATGGTGCTGTCGAAGACATGCTCTGATGATGAGCTGGTAGTGCCTCTGCCTCCGAGCATCGAGATGCCTCCACCGGCTGTCCTGGCAGGAGCGGAGATGCGCAACAGGTGGCGAACACAGGAGACCGGTGCGGTAGTCCCCGGTGATGCTCGAGGGGAACATGTTAGCTATGTCCAGGACCGACAGGCGAGTCCCCGAGCTGACATGGGTTACCTCGGGTCCATTCCCTGAGCCAACTCAAGTGGCGACCCCTGTGGTAGTGGGGATGACCGGCCTGAGGATGGCTGAGATGCCGGGTGGCTCTGCCGTGGAACAGGGTGGCTCTGGTAGGGCATGCCAGTTCCGGATGACCCAACATGAATCGCAGTTGTAAGTTTCTATCACCCTCAATTGTTGCAAATACGGGAATGTTGCTTGATAGGTTGTTTCCTGGTTGTAGCACGGAGTTAATAGAAGAGCTGCAACCATCGGTTGCTGATGACGGGAAGCGCGTAATGGAGCCAGAGGCTCCTGGCGCTGAGCATGGACCAGCATAGGCGGATCCAGTCGCCCCCACCACGGAGGAGACACCCACTGTGGAGCCGATCACCCCTTTGATGGAGGAGCTACCGGCCATCGGGCCGACCTCTCCCTGTGGTGGGGCGCATGATGAGGGTGACCCTGTCGACACATCAGGCGGCGAAGAAACATGGACCACGGTGGGGTCGTCGGGTGGTCCCAATGGAGCGGCGTCGGAGGCCATGGGGGATGCGCCAAGAAGCACAAAGAAGGGTCCACCCATGACTATAGAGCAAGCAACCCCTACGGCATCATCGGTGGCCTAGATGGGGCTTACGGAGACCATGCGATGCCGCCTCATACTCCATGGCATTGTTGGATGCCCGGAAGTGAATCCAAAGGATGTAGCGAAGCTTGTCCCCGGATAGAGAGATAAAGTATATGCTCGCCTCGGTGCCATTGAGATTAAGGGATCCATCAAAGTACATGGTCTAATGCTCGGGATGATTGGCCAGGATAGGAGTCTACATATCCGTCCACTCGACAATGAAATCGGCGAGTGCCTGTTACTTGATCGTCTGGCGAGGCCGGAAGTCAAGGGTGTAGGTGTCGAGCTTGACCGCCCATTTAATGATGCGGCCGCTGGCTTCCTTGTTGCGAAGGATGTCGCCGAGTGGGTACTCAGTAACCACTGCTATAGGGTAAGTCTCAAAGTAATGGTGGAGCTTCCAGGAGGTGATCAGGATAGCGTACAACAGCTTTTGGACCTGAGGATAGCGAGTCTTAGACTCGTTCAGGACTTCGCTGATGAAATACACCAGGCATTGGACTTTGTAGGCGTGTCCGGCCTCTTCCCGTTCGACAATGATTGCTATGCTGACCACCTAGTTAGTCACTACAATGTAGATGAGCAGGGTTTTGTCCTTTTGGGGGGGCTGTCATGATTGGAGGTGTAGTAAGGAACTGCTTGAGCTCAGTGAACGCCTTGTCTGCGTCTTCCGACTAGACGAACTTCTCTTGGGCCTTAAGGAGCTTGAAAAAGGGGAGCCCCTTTTCACCTAGATAGGATGTGAAATGACTGAGAGCCACCATACACCCCGTTAATTTCTAAATGTCCTTGACGTAGGTCGGTGGTTTCATGTTGGTAACCACCGCTATCTTTTCTGGGTTGGCTTCGATGCCGCGGTAGCTGATGATGTTGCCTAATAGGATACCAGATGGGACGCCAAAAATGCACTTAGTGGGATTCAGCTTCCATCGGTACACCTTGAGGGCTTAGAAGACTTTGGTAAGGTCGACGATGAGGGAATTGGCAGTCTTAGACTTAACCACCACGTCATCGATGTTGGCCTCGATGTTCTTCTAGATTTGGTCCTTGAGGCAGCACTAGATTGCTCTTTGATAAGTAGCACCCATGTTCTTGAGCCCGAAGGACATGGTCATGTAGCAGTAAGCGCCGAAAGGCATGATGAACAATGTCTTGATCTGATCTTCTTCCTTTAAGGTGATCTAGTGATAACCAGAGGAGCAATCTAAAAAGCACAGGAGCTCACAACTGGCTATGGAATCTATGACCTCGTCAATGCGAGGTAGGCCGAAGGGGTCCTTAGGGCAGTGTTTGTTGAGATCGGTGTAATCAACGCACATTCTCCATTCTTTATTCTTTTTTCTTACAATAACCAGGTTGGGTAGCTACTCTGGATGATGCACCTCTTTGATAAAACCGGCAGCTAAAAGCTAGGTTATTTCTACCCTAATGGCCTCCTTTTTGTCCTACGCGAATCATTGAAGATTCTGCTTGATCGGCTTGGAGGTTGCCGAGACATTTAAGGAGTGCTCGATCAGCTCCTGATGTACGTCGGGCATGTCCACAGGTTTCCACACAAACATGTCGATGTGCTCCCTTAGGAAGCTGATGAGCGCGTCTTCCTATTTAGGTTCAAGGCCGGCTCCGATCTGAGCGGTCTTAGACCGGTCGCTAGGGATGAGGGCTACCTCCTTCACCTCCTTGGACTTGGTCGATGCTCAGGTGGCCTCCATCGTGGGGATCTCCATGTCCTCTGGTGATATCTGCTGCGAGGTAGCGATGCGGTCCTGCATGCGGATGGAGATGTCAGTAGCCTCAGCAAGCGCAAAGCTTTCCTTCTCACAGGCATAGACGATGTCGAGGTTGGCACATAGGGAGAGGATCCCCTGATCCGTCAACATCTTCAACACCAGATACGTGTAGTGCGGCATGGCCATGGACTTGGCAAGAGCTAGTCGGCCGAGGATAGCGTGGTATGCTATGTTGAAGTTGATGTAGTCAATGCGGAAGTGCTTGGAGGTGCTGAACTGCATGGGTAGGGTGATCTGTCCTAGGGGTTGTGACGCCTTCCTAGGGATAATCCCCTAGAATGGAGAGTCCATGGGGGTGAGGTCTTCCTTCTTGAGTCCTAGCTCGGCTAGGGATCCGGTGAACAAGATGTTGAGAGCGCTTCCTTCGTCAATGAGGACCATCTGGAGTTGCATGACCCGGATGATGGGATCCAGGACGAGAGGAAAATGCCTAGGATATAGGATATCTACCCACTGGTCGGCCCAAGAGAAGGTGATCGGGTGCTCCGACCAGTCAAGTTACTTGGGGTCAGCGATGGTCTCATCGTAGCTAGAGACCGACATGACGCATCGGGCAACAAGCTTCTGCTCTCATTTGTCTTCAGAGGCTGCTCAACCATCGAAGATGGAAGCTACAGTCTTGGCGGCATCCTGGTAAGTAGGGCCTGCATCCTTCTCCTGTCCTCCGCCTTGACCGTCATCTGTATCGTCATCGTTGCGCCGTGGCCTCTTCTTGTCCTCCACGTGGAAAGCCCTGTTTAGGCCTTTGCACTCTCCCATGGCATGCTTGACGCCTTTATGGATAGGGCATAGGCCATCTAGGAGATTGGCATAGTCGGCGTCATAGGTGCGCTTAGCATGAGTAGGGTTGATGGCATTGACTGAGTTATTAGGACTATGGTGGTGGTTCTGTCTATCTCTTGAGCTCCCCAGGTGGTCATCACGTCGGTGCTCACGGTCATCGAGGCGATGGTCACGCTTGTCGCAATGGCGGTCACAATCGTCGAGGCAGCGGTCGCTATCGTCGTAACGCCTTTCTTCGCAATGGTTGTCATAATGGCATTGAGGGCGATTAGAGCGGGCGGCCTGCTCAGCTTCCTAGGCATCAGCGTAGCTATTCGCTATCTGTATCAGCTCATCGATGATTCTAGGCCTCTTGCGGTAGAGCTTTCCCCAGAGCTGCTCGTGCTGGAGCCCCTTGGTGAATGCGTCGATAGCCTCACCTTCGCTGATGTTGGGGATGGAGTTCCTAGTCTCCGAGAAGCGCCTGATGAAACCATGCAGGGAATCCCTAGAGGTCTGATGAAGCTTTTCCAAGTCGTAGTTGGTGCCCAGCTGTTCACTAGTGGCCATGTAGTTCTCGGTGAAGACCTTCTTGAGGTCACCCCAAGATCAGAGAGAGTCTTCTCGTAAGCTGAGGAGCCAGTTGTTCGCAGACTGGTTGAGCATGATGGGCAGATAATTTGCAATCACGTCTTCATTTCCACTGGCAGCCCTCACGCTGATCTCGTAGAGCGTTAACCACTGTGCAGGGTTGGCCTTGACATCGTAGGTGTCCACTCCAACTATCTTGAAGCACACAGGCCACCGGATAGCTCGGAGTCCTGCCGTGAAGGGGTGAAGTCTGGGGGCGGGTGGTGCTCAGGTGGCACCGGGTGCTCCATGCTCGGTGTCAAATTGGCACCGGCGTTCCATCTTCGCTTCATAGCACGCAACCCTACTATTCTTAATGCGATCTCGGGCTTTGATATTGGCGTTGATGTGTTCGCGAACGTCATACGATAGGGGTTGATTCACCTCCTGGTTGGCGCTGCGGTTACCGCCTCGGCAGCTCGGTGGATGAGGTGGTCGTTTGCCCTAATCAGCATATCCTTCGAAGTTGCCCCTGGGTCCTTAATAAAGGTAGGGCCCACCGGCTTAGGGTCGAGGGTGCTTGGAGCCTCGATGTTGACTTCCTCTATCGTGGCAGGAGCGACGACTGTGAGCCGACATGGTTGAGTAAGATGGAGTAGGATGCCAGATCTCGTTGACTTGAACTTGAGCCGCCATGACGTGCTCCTAGATCTTCTCAACTTCTGAAGTCTGTGGGAGCTTCTCTAGGTCATTGAAAATGATGGTGATATTGGCGCTTGGTGTCTTCTATACCGGCTGGTTGCCCACCATGTCGAACTCATCCTCTAGATTGCGGCGTGCGTGGTGCGGGGCGTTAGGATCCCCATCAACTCCACGAGTGGCTTCCTCATCTCGGCGACATTGTCAGTCGGCGTTCTTTGCTAGGCGAGCATTGCGCTCATCGGTGGTATCGCCGTCTCTAGTGATGCTGTCGTGGCTGACATGAAAAATCATGCCTCCGAACCCCGAAGGGAACATAGGGCAGCTGGAGGCAGTCTTGGTTGAGCCCTCGGAATACTCGTCTGGGCTTTCTTCCAAAACATTGTGGAGGGACCCCTCCAGAAGCTGGCGAATATTCACCATGTTCACCATGGGCGTGGGCTGATTAGACTTAGTCGGATCAATCATGTAGAGGTTGATGATGCGGTCACGCTCGATGTGGTCGACGAAATGGATCTCGCACCCTCTAGCCCAAAGGGATAGGTCCTCGGTGGGTTCTCCATCAGGGCCTCATAATCGGCCAAGCATAGGCCAGTAGCAGGGAGTGGTCGGTCGTACTGCGCACCCCTCCGATGTGGCTGTGATCACTAGATCTGAATCTGGCCACCTCATACGATGTGGCCGAGCAGGTCACTCGGTTGTAGCGGCTTGGTGATCTTGGAGTGCAGGAACTTCGTCGCTCGCTCTAGATTGATCTAAGACCGAATCCACGAGGAGCTAGCATTTCGCTAAGCGGTCTGTGACCCGATCGATGGATGCAATCAGATTGTCATTACTGATGGATCTCCTAACCTAGCGGCGGGGCACTGGGATCAGAGATGTCATTGGATATGCTGGCACGATCGGTGTAGGGTGATTCTGCACCACCTCCATGATTTCTTCGATGCCGTCGGCACCGATGACCTAGGTCATAGATCCAACCGTGAAGATGAGGCCTGGCTCAGGAAGAATCATGGAGCTCGGGAAGCAGACCATCTGGTTCGCCATGGATTCAGCACGCACACCCCCTACCTGGCGCACACTATCGACGAAATCTGGTCGGTAGTCTACCAAGGGGTATGCCCATGGTAGTAGATGAATCAGTGGAGGGCACATGAAGGAACTAGATGGTGACACAGAACGCAAGAGACAGTGTTTAGACAGGTTTAGATCGTCAGCTTGACGTAATACCCTACGTCATGTGTCTTTGGTGGATTGTATTATGAGATATCGAATGAAAACGAGGGGTCCCTACCCGCCTTATATAGCTTGAGGGGTAGGGTTACAGGTCGGTTGAATCTAGTCCTGATTGGTTACAAGATATCTATTTACAAGGAATACAACATCTTTAGCATATCTGATCAGATCATCCTTGACCGCCAAGGATCTTCACGTAGCCTTGCGAGGCACGCCGACCTGTGTTGTGCTCCTCATGGCGTAGTCCTGTGGGCTGGGCCTCCCCTGGCGGCTCGGCCCATGTACAACCCTGTTGGTATCGAGGTCATACCCCCACAGCACCCCACTTCGCCTCGCTGCTGCCGTGCGCCCATCCTGCACCGCTTGCTCTCGCCTGTCGCGCTCGCCCATCCTGCGCCGCTCACTCCCGCCCATCGTGTGCGTCGCCCTCCCGACTAAGCCAAGCCTAGTGCTGCTAGCGATGGTTGTGGTGGTGCTCGCGCGGTGCTGGCTCCGAATCCGATGGCTAGAATCGCTTGGCCCCGAGCTCCCTAATGTGCAAGCACATGTTTCAAGTGTTTCGGAAGTTTCGTAGGTATATGTTTCAAGTGTTTCGTGCGGACGTTACAAAAGTAGATCGGGATGTTGCATATATCGCAAGGATTGTACACGTATGTTGCAAGTGTCTGTACCCAATGTTTCATCTGTTTTTTCAGACGTATGTTGCAAGTGTGTTTATGTAGATATTGCATATGTTTCACACACATGTTGCAAGTGTTTTATCTAGATGTTGCATATGTTTGCAATTGTTTTTCATGTGTTTTTGCATGTGTTTCAGGCGCATGTTTTGAATGTTTCAATTATTTTGTACGTATGTTGCAATTGTTTCATTTGGATGTTTCAAAAGTAGATCGAGGGTGTTGTGCATGTTGCAATATGAGCCACTTGCCCCAGCTGCCTGATGCAGTTGCTGGGGCGCATTGTATGGAGGGGAGCGGTTCAGCAGTTATGAAGGGGCACGGGGAAGCGTGGGGGAGTGGTGCGAGCAGGCCCTGCGTGTGCGTGCAGCAGGTGCTGGCATGGGCGTTGCAGCAGGCGTGGGGTCCGTCCGAGCGCTAGTGCTGCCGTTATCAATTTCATACATGACAATCCGTTTCACTATTATTAGCACACATGAAGTCCTTGCAAAAGCAAAATGAATGTTGATCTTGGCATTCACCAGCTTTTTTTACTACAAGATTCAAGGAGCTACGGTGCTAACAACAATTACTATTTCTAGGGTAAAATGCGCGCAGTGTTTCTAGTATTCATTCGAGACCATCGTAAATCCTTCTCCTGTAATCGGTGAGCCTCTCTATCTCTCTCTTGGCCGCTGGGTCGCCATTGCCCCTTCTCAGCTTGGCGATCTGGCTGTCAATGCTCTTAACCTGCATATATACAAGTAAATCCCCATTGCTGATTACTTTAACAGTAACAATGTGTGTAACAAATCATCATCCGGAGATATAAATTCAAGAGATTAGGAAGCAAATCGAGAAGCTAGCTAGGTACCTACCGGTAAGGCCAGCGTCGTATGTGGAACTTACGGCTGGTGCCCTTGAGGACAGTGGCACAGATGCGTTCCTTGGCGGCCTCCACCATCAGGAGGTGGAAGTAGCGCGCAATGTCGTCCAGCTGCTAAGGATGGCAACGGATCGGGTTTAGGGCGGATATCCGCGGGTTTCGGGTTCTGCGGGTTCAGGTTTGGAGATGGTTTTTCACCCACGGTTTTCGGGTTCGGGGCCCCGAAACCAATCGGGTTCGGTTTCGGGTTTGGTTTTCCACCCGTGGATATCCAATGGATATCCGAAATAAATCATTTGGAATTAAAACTCATGTTTTATAATATACTAATAATAATTTGTTTACTTAGATTATTAAATTTATTTAAAGTTGACTCATAAAAATATTTATTATTTGTTGCCTCTTGTTTATACATGTGAATATGTGTATATATATACGCGGGTTTCGGGTATCCATTCGGGTTTCGGGTATCCGTTCGGGTTTTGGATATCCGCGGGTTTGGTTTTGGTGATGGATTTCCACCCGAATCGGTTTTCGGGGCGGATTCGGGTTTCGATTTCGGGTTTCGGTTTTGGGTGCACGGAGACTCCACCCGATCCGAACCCGACCCTTTGCCATCCTTACCAGCTGCAGATTGCTCGCTCTCTCCCTCTGCAACATGAGATTACCAAACTCCGTTTACTTAGATGCATTGTTTAATTAGCATGGTAATATGAAATGCTGCTTTATCCTAATAATAAAGAGGACGCAATTAAACATCATTTCTCTTTGGATTGGATGCCGTCTCCCCGTGCTGTGTGTATATATATATATGGTCCATCATATATATGATTTTAGAAATTCCCTTTCTCCACCCTACTATAGAGTTACTACAATATAAACGATTTTTAGACACTACGCCAGATTTGCACATCACTGTCGGATTTATGAGAACCGGCAGTGATGTACCTTCACTGCCGGTTATGAGCTTGAAAATAAAAAAATGATTAGGGCTGGGATAAAACCGACAGTGAAGGACCACATCACTGACGGTTTGTGGCTTGAACCGGCAGTGTTTTGGTGGGCACTCATCACTGCCGGTTTAAGCCAAGAGCCGATAGTGATTGGGCTCTATCACTGTCGGTTCTAGCCAAGAACCGACGGTGATAAGCCTACAACACAAAAAGACTGCAGCCGTCCTCTCCTTCCTCCTCTCTTTCATCCCGAGAACAGAGGCGCGCGTTTGGACCATTCCCTCCATTATTGCGGCTGCTCTTCACCATGAAGCTAGTGCTTGGATTTTGAAGAATGGCTTGATCTTTTTGATTTAAGGTTAGTAACAAACATACACTCCTTTGATTTTGTTGCTTAATTAGCTTCGTTTTAATGGCTACATTGCTTGATTCTCATTCTAGTTCTTTCTCTATTCTAGGGAGCACTTTTTCGATTGGACATTTATGCAAGGCTCAAATTGTGGTGAATCCATTATTCAAAAGTTTGGTGTCTATGAACCACATTTAACTTCCTAGCTAATTATTCCATGGTGGTCAAGATCATCATTGTTAGTATGTGATGCTATAATTAGTTCTTAGAAGTAGAGTAGAATAGTTGTTCTTTAATATTGTGCAATAATTATTTTTTACTACGATTTTCAATTTACAGGGCCGGAGCTACCAATTTCAATTTTTCAATAATTAGTGTACAATAATATTTTCCAAAAATGGTACTTTCGAGCTACAATTGTTGTTCATGAAGCTCGATTTCTTATTAATTCTTTGTAATTACTGTCTCAGTATTTTTTTGTGTAGAAATGGATTGAGAGTGGATGCATCTGTCCCGAACGGACAAGCAGTACATGCATGGCGCCAACCAGTTTATCACCGATGCCAAAGTCCATGCTGCGAATGGGAACCCTGTCTTCTGCCCATGCAAAGATTGCAAGAATCATAGGAACTTTTGTCAAATTGAGTCTATATGATCGCACTTGATTACCAGGGGGTTCATGCCAAACTATACGATATGGACTATGCATGGCGAGGTTGGTGTGAATGTTCTGCAGGAAAACGATGATGATGTGGACATGCCTGACGTAACCATCCACGATGCTGACGAGGAACCCGGTGTCAACACGGAACCTATGGCCACAGTTAATAATGTGTTTAGGAACACGCTAGCTGACGACACTGAGGATAACAATGGCATTTCTCAGCTGCTACGTAATGTAGAGACCGGATGTCTTAGTGAAAGACAACTGAGAAAGCTAGAGAAAATGAGACAAGATGACAAAACACCATTGTATAGAAATTGTCCAATGAGCAAACTGGAAGCCGACATCATGCTGTTAGAGTTCAAATCGATAAACGGATTGAGCGATAAAGGCTTTGATCAGTTGTTAGGTATAATAAGGAAAATGCTCCTAGAAAAAAACGAGTTGCCAGAAAAGACATACTTGGCCAAGCAAATGATCTGTCCCATCGGCCTCGAGGTTGAAAAAAATCTACGCGTGTTCCAATGATTGCATATTGTACTGTGGAGAAAAATACAAAGACTTGGACAAGTGCCCCAAGTGTGAAGCTCCATAGTACAAGGAAGGGCCGTCAGATGAGGGTACAAGAGCAGAGGAGGTCCCGTAAAGGTCGTTTGGTATTTCCCTATAGCTCCCCGGGTGCATGGGCTGTTTGCATGTGCAAAGTCAGCCAAGCTGTTGCGCTGGCATGGCGAAGAGCGTAAGAAAGACACAATGATGAGGCACCCCACTAATGGCCATGATTGGAGGACTGTCAATACTATGTTCTATAAGGACATCGGTGGAGAGGTAAGACACCTTTTGTTTGCTTTGAGCACAGATGGGATGAATCCTTTCGACTAGGTTAGAAGCAATCATAGCACCTGGCAATGACGCTCTGTATATACAACCTTCCACCTTGGGTCTGCATGAAGCGGTCGTACATCTAGATGCCACTACTGATCCAAGGGCCAAGACAGCCTGGGAATGACATCAATGTGTTTCTGGAACCAGTGATCGATGAACTAGTGGAGATGTTTGAAAAGGGTGTGCCAGATGTTTGGGACGAGTACAAAAAGGAACATGTCACGATCAAGGGAGTACTTAATCGCTACAATCACCGACCTGCCAGGTCGAGGTTCGTTGTCCGGAGAGAAGACAAAAGGCTATACTAGATGTGTCTAGTGCTTGGACAACACCGATGCGGTAAATCTGCCAAATAACTCAAAGATAGTTTATATGGGACACCATAGGTTCCTACCTAAGGATCACCCTTACCGCAGGAACATAAAAGATTTCAACGGTGCTATTGAGAAATGCTTAGCTCCAAAATATCAAGACGGGCCTACGATACTTCGAGAACTCAACAAACTGGAGGTTGTCCTTGGGAAGGGGGACAATACAGTAGCAGTGCCTGGTAGGAGCGTTTGGAAGAAAAAATCGGTTTTCTGGAAACTACCTTACTAGCCATTTTTGAGTGTACGCCACTGTCTTGATCCCATACACATCACTAAAAACGTGTGCGCTAACACTCTTAACACCTTGATGGACACCGGGGGGACATCGAAGGATTCACTAGCCACATGCCTGGACATGCAACACTTGCGAATCAGGAAGGAGCTGCATCCCATGGAGCTAGAGAATGGCCAGTTCGAACTTCCAGTTGCGTCATGGACATTGAAGAAGGAAGAAAAGCGTTGGCTTATTTCTTTCTTTAATGAACTCAAAGTCCCGACGGGCTATTGTGTGAACCCGAAGAGGCTAGTGAACATGAGAGAACTCAAGTTCAACTATGTCCCTATGAAGGCCCATGACTGTCATGTCATTATGACTCAGCTGCTCCCTGTTTCCCTGCGTGGTATCCTCCCCCAAAGGTCCGCGCCCCAATCATAAAGCTTTGCTCATTCTTCAACGCGATCTCAAAAAGGTCATTGATGTGTCTACGCTAGAGCATCTGCAGCGGGACATAGCCGAAACTCTTGTTAGGCTTGAGATGCATTTCCCGCCGACTTACTTTGATATCTCATTGCATCTGCTCATTCATCTTGTTGACCAAATTAGAGCCCTTGGCCCAATGTACCTGCATCAGATGTTTTCTTTCGAAAGATTGATGAAAGTTTTCCGGAGGTATGTTAGGAACAGATTCAGGCCAGAAGGGGGTGTGGTTGAAAGATGGTCAACGGAGGAGGCCATTGAGTTCTGCACATATTATCTGGACATCAAAAGGGTTGGAGTTCTAGAATCTCGTCATGAGGGAAGACTACGTGGCAAAGGAACGATAGGGGAGAAATCTGTTATAGTAGACGACCCTGTTTCTTTTAGACAGGCATAGTTCGTTGTTGTCTAGCAAGCTGAGGGTGTGATGCCATACATTGACGAGCACAGGTAATCGCTGCAAACTCTATATCCGAGCAGGTCACAGGCTTGGCTAGATAAAAAACATAAGGAGGAATTTGTCAGCTGGTTGTGACGTCACTTGCTTGGAATAAAGTTGGGTAATCAACTGAATGCCTTAGCCAAGGGGCCTTCGAGTACATATCTTAAGTACCAAGGGTATGAGATCAATGGATTCACATTTTACACAAAAAAGCAAGATGGAAAGAGCACATACCAAAATTGTGGTGTTCGTTTTGATGCTCACGACGAGAACGGCAACGTGCAGGCGACATACTATGGTTTCATAGAGGAGATATGGGAGCTAGCCTATGGTCCATTCAAGGCAGCTCTTTTTCGCTGCTAGTGGGTCCGGCTCGAGGAAATCAACACTGACAGCGAAGGGTTCACTACCGTTGATCTCACTAAGACCGCATACAGAGATGACCCCTTCGTCCTTGCAAGAGATGTTATGCAAGTCTTCTATGCAAGGGACAACAAGACAAAAGGAAGGCTAAAAGTAGTTTTAGAAGGGAAAAGGAAGATTGTCGGTGTCGATGGAGTGACGGATGAAGAAGACTACAGGGGCTATCAGGAAATGCATCCATTCGGGGTGAACGTACCCCTACCTATCCTTCAAGATGGTGATGAACTTGCTTACATACGAATTGATCAAAATGAGGCCCTCATTGTTGATGCACCTAAAGATAGTTAGATTATTATTAACTATGTAATCATTATGCAGACGTTGTATCAGTAATTCGCACTGAATATTTAATTTATATTTTATGCGCATCTCTACAATTTAATTATTGACTATGTAATCAAATATTAAGATGATGTTCACAAACACTATTATTTGATAATTATTGACCATTAATTAATTATCATAGAATTAAATAATTAAGACACAAATTTTTGTGTTATTTTAGAATATAAACTAACTGCATTATTTCTATTAATAAATAAATAAAGAAAAGCAAACTAACCGAACTCCCTATCCTAGCTCAGCGGTTAAGGCCGCGCACTCTGTCCTCTGAGACCCTCGCTCGAATCCTAGGCGGACCAAACTTTTTTGATTTTGCATTTATTATTTAGTAGTACATTACGATGGGATAAAATAAAAAAATAAAACCATTCTAACCGAACTCCCTATCATAACTCAGCGGTTAAAGCCGCGCACTCTCGACCCCGTGACCCGCGCTCGAATCTCAGGCGGGCCAAACTTTTTATATTTTTAACAAAAAGGCTACGATGGCAGGCTCCAAACCGATAGTGTTTTTTTTATATTTTTTACTAAAAGATGGCGGTAGGGCCTTTCACTGCCAGTTTTGGTTTTAAAACCGGCAGTGATAGCTTCTATCACAGTCGGTTTTAAAACCGACAGTGATGTGTAGATGCTCCTCACATGCCAACAGTGCTCCCATGACCACAATAACTGTAACACTGCTCCCACCTACCCAACAACTTTAGTTCAGAAATAAAAATGTACCATGACTGCTAGCCCCTATAAAATGGCCCTCGACCAGGTGCTAGCTTCTCCATGCATGTTGGTTTTAGCCAGGCCTTATCAGCCATGATACAATGTTTTTCTCTCACAACAAACCACAGATATCGTTATGCATTGTAGTCCACAAAAATGATGCACACATGTAAGGTCTTTGTTATTGTATATGTAACTTATTTCTAATTTTTTGTAATTTTTTGATGCATTTCATTACTATCTAAATAAATATATCGTTCTTGTTAAAAAATTTCTTGTGTAGTATCTAAATAAATATATCCTTTACATATATGCACCTTCACTGTCGGTTCTATTTAGAAACCGGCAAGGATAGCCACCGTCACTGTCGGTTCTATTTAAAAACCGGCAGTGATGTCCATGCCCCCCTATATATAACAAACTGCCAGCCACATACATCGATCCCACCCACCCACGAACTCTCTCAGTCTCATTTCTCACGTTTCACTCTCACTTCTCAAGACATCCACTCTCTCTCTACGTGATTTGGTCATGGCTCCTGTATTTTTTAATGGTATTGATATGTTGTCTTCTCCAATATTCTATCTATATTCATTTGATCTATATTTATATTCATGTTTCTTTGCATTCTACATTTATATATATTCTTATTCCTTGCATTCGATCTATATTTAATTACGTTGCCACATTTTACTTGAAAGAATTTTTTTGTGCATATATTTTAAGTTCATTTTTTTGCATTTTATCGATCAGGTGGTATGAACAACGAACTGCCCTCACCACAAGAACCAGGTTTCCACCCTGGCGATGAGCCATTCACTCCTAATGTGGCCATTCCACGGTTCCCTGTTCTAGCTATTGTATAAAATATTTTCCAACATCTTTTGTTTTTTGATGCTAACAAATAAGTGTAATTAGTTTAATATCATTGTTGCATGCATATATGTCACATACTATATCCCCAATAGATTGATTGCGAACAACACTTAGCTGGTTCTTTATCTCGGACATCGTCGAGAACACGGCATCTAATGCAAGTAGTCGGCTATGGACGTGTGAACTCAGTTTTTTCATCCCTCTGAGGGGTTCAAATCATCGGAACCATATCCACGGGACGGAAATACAGAGCTCGAACGTGATAAGCGCCCAATTAAGTGTCGTGCGCATCTGTTTAGAGGCACTTCGACGTATTTGCTATGATGTGTCTGATTTCTCGCACTTTAAGGCACTTGCTTTGAATGCTGGTGATATCCCCGTCCCGCAAGCAAGCGAATGGTTTGCGAGCTACAACCATGCGGATGTGGTAAAATGGTCACGTATACCTGAGTCATGGTTATTTGTTGTTTATTATTGTAATAACATTCTCTAATTTTTTTTCTCCGCATGCAGATTGTGCTACAGGACCTTACCTATGCTGCATGTTGCTTGTGGGCCGTTCTAGACCAAGCTACGGAGCAACTCGGGTACGATTGGGACTTCTGTAATAGAAACCTCGGCCAGCTCATTATAGAAGGACACCAATACTGTATAAGGATTACTAACAGGGGCAGTGGTTGTTCAGTAGGTTACATCTATGGTCGACCATTCTTTCGGTATTGTGAGGCACGAGAGAGTGCACTCATACGGGCATTGGACTTCATCGATACAAGCGGATACATAATCCGTGACATCAATTACCATATATGGCTATAGAGGCATGTTAGTGTGCGTGGCCCGATCGATCTCGACAGTGATACCGATAGTAATTAATGTTTATTTGGCTAGGTTTTCAAGGTCGTAGTTTAATTGGGTTCTAATTTTAATATGTACGGCTTTATGTGTTTAATTATTGTCATGCATGTAATTCATGTAACATTTGTTGGGCAATTAGAAATATACATTCCGATGTTATATTGGTCTCAAAATTATTCTCAGGCTTGCACATGCCATGTGTGAAGGAAACACCAAGTTTGGGATTTTTCGGAGATGGTTTGCTACTTTCTGAGGTTTAATTGAATTTTCGCACGACGAGACCGTTTAATTATAGGTTGAACTGAGTCTACCCACGAAAAGATCCGGAATTGTGCCAAACTTTTACACAGGCTCTAATGTGCCCTAAGGATAAGAATTTTGTGGAGGTGGATGAAAAAAATCTATTGGGTCCAAGATGAAATTCACCCTCTTTTGTCTTATTCGGCACAGAGAAAAATATAATAAATAAATAAACTACTCAGAAAAACCTAAGATCCTATGTACGGTCTTAATTTGGGTGTACAAGCTTGCCAAAAAAATTTCAAGCCATTTCGACATAGACGGAGTATACATGCTTCATAGAGGTACATACGCCCTTTCATCGAACCATGACTATACACATAGGTTATCAAGATTTATGTGGTTCAAATGCATTCCGGTGTTGTATTGGTCTCAAACTTTTTCTTAGGCTTGCACGTGCCACGTGTGAAGGAAACACCAAATTTTGGATTTTTCGGAGATGGTTTGCTACTTTCCGAGGTTTAATTGAATTTCCACGCGACGAGACCGTTTAATTATAGGTTGAACTGAGTCTACCCACGAAAAGATCCAGAATGGTGCCAAACTTTTATACTGGATCTAATGTGCCCAATGGATAAGAATTTTGTGGAGGTGGATGAAAAAATCTATTGGGCCCAAGATGAAATTCACTCTCTTTTGTCTCATTCAGCACACAGAAAAATATAATTAATAAAAAAATGATTAGAAAAACCTAAGACCCTGTGTGAGATCTTAATTTGAGTGTACAAGCTTGCCAAAAAAAATTAAAGCCATTTCGACATAGGCGGAGTATACATGCTTCACAGAGGCACATGTGCCCTTTCATCGAACCATGACTATACATATAGGTTAACAAGGTTTCTGTGGTTCATATGTATTCCGGTGTTGTATTGGTCTCAAACTTTTTCTTAGGCTTGCACATGCCACGTGTGAATGAAACACCAAGTTTTGGATTTTCCGGAGATTATATGCTACTTTCTGAGGTTTAATTGAATTTCCACGCGACGAGACCGTTTAATTATAGGTTGAACTGAGTTTACCCACGAAAAGATCCGGAATGGTGCCAAACTTTTACACAGGATCTAATGTGCCCTAGGTATAAGAATTTTGTGGAGGCGGATGAAAAAATCTATTGGGTCTAAGATGAAATTCACCTTCTTTTGTCTCATTCAGCACACAGAAAAATATAATTAATAAAAAAATGATTAGAAAAATCTAAGATCCTATGTGGGATCTTAATTTAGGTGTACAAGCTTGCCAAATAAAATTTAAGACATTTTGACATAGGCGGAGTATACATGCTTCATAGAGGCACATGTGCCCTTTCATCGAACCATGACTATACACATAGGTTATCAAGGTTTCTGTGGTTCATATGCATTCCAGTGTTGTATTAGTCTCAAACTTTTTCTTAGGCTTGCACGTGTCACGCAAGAAGGAAACACCAAGTTTTGGATTTTCCGGAGATGGTTTGCTACTTTCTGAGGTTTAATTGAATTTCCGCGCGACGAGACCGTTTAATTATAGGTTGAACTGAGTGTACCCACAAAAAGATCCGGAATGGTGCCAAACTTTTACACAGGATCTAATGTGCCCTAGGGATAAGAATTTTGTGGAGGTGGATGAAAAAATCTATTGGGTCCAAGATGAAATTCACCGTGTTTTGTCTCATTCAGCACACAGAAAAATATAATTAATAAAAAAATAATTAGAAAAACCTAAGATCCTGTGTGAGATCTTAATTTGGGTGTACAGGCTAGCCAAAAAAATTTCAAGCCATTTCGACATAGGAATACATATGCTTCTATTTATTCAATATATAAAAGAAGTTTTTTAATATATATAAACATCACTGTCGGTTTAAAAAAGCCGTCAGTGATGAGAAAAAACCGACAGTGATGCTTGTTATCACTGTCGGTTTATTTTAAAAACCAGCAGTGATATATAAAAAATTAAAAAATAATTGTGCTAGCCCTCGGGTTTGAGTCCGGGTCTTGGGCTATAGAGTTCAGACACTTAACCGCTGCGCTAGTATAGGATGTATGCCAAGGTTTATTTATTTTATTTTTTTGATCTTTAGACCGCTTAATAAATTATAAAATTAAATAAAAAAAATTGGACCGCCCGGGATTCGAACACGGGTATCGGGGGCTAAGTTGCGGGGTCTTAATCGTTGGTCCAGTAGGAGGTATTCGAAAGAAGTGGAAAAGATAAGTTACTTATTCTGTAACCCCTACACGGAAATCACTGTCGGTTTAAAGAATGGCCCGGCAGTGATGTACCCCCATCACTGTTGGTTCCTACTTACAACACAGTTTTCGTGACAGATGACAGACATGCTGCAACACGGTATTATCTAGAAGAGCAACAGTCCTGTTGGGCCCCTCGATCTCCGGTACGTAGCATATCATATACTATGGTCTTCGTGACAACGGCCAAGATGCATCACCACATACAATCCAAGGGACGATGTAAGCAAAACGAGGCCATACTACAATGCAACATCCAATATGTAAGCAAATAAAACGAGGTCATGCAATGCAAGTATCAACACAAGGTGATGATGATCAAACAAAGGATTCGACGACACAGTTTTTTTCAGCACCAGTAAATTATTACATCGACCTAAGACATAGATTAATCACTAGTGCTACTAATTACTGCCGGTGCTACCACATGCGTCGTCCCCCTGCTGTCGGTGCTCCTCTTCGCGCTTCTTTCGCTCAGCCCTACGCCGGCGCCGTTCCGCGTCCATCGCGAGACGCCACTCGGTCTCCTCCTGGCGGCGGCGCTCCTCCTCCTCCTCGCGGTGGCGCTCCTCCTCGTGGCGGCGCTCCTCCTCCTCCTCGTGGCGGTGCTCCTCCTCCTTGGAGATCTCGACGACGCGCTTCAGGATGCAGTCGTCAGTCTCCTTCTGTGTGATGGCACGGAGGTGCCGGTCCTCCTCCTCCTTCTGAGCCGTCTCCAACGAGTTGAAGACGACCTCCTCCATCGGAAGAGGTTCCGGTTCCTCCTCCGATGCGGTCTCACAGTCCAGATCATCCTCGAGGTCCGATTCGAACGACGACGGCGTCGGTGGAGGCATCAGGGGGCGACGTGAGGACGACGGGTTCAGCATCGCCCATGTTGTCTTCAAGCAACGAGGCATTGTGGCGGCGGGTCGAGGGCCAGGGTGAGGTGTGTGTGGGAAGGGTGCTTCGCTTTCTTGACGCGCGGTGGTGCAATGGCGGCCGACTGTGTGCATGGGGGCCTGGCTTATATATAGGTGTGTCGGTGGGTGGAACTGATCATGGTGCAATAACTCGCACCCCTCGGAAGACGGAGCACGCCTACGTTGGGAACCGGTGCGAGCAGCCGATAGACTCCTAGGTAAACGTGGCGTCTCTTCGTGGGGAACTGAAGGGCCGTGACCCATCCAAGGACCGGGTAATTAAAACAACGGCTCTTCATGGGAAGCGCACGACCAGCGTGGCCGGGGAGTTGAAGGGCCTACGTGCAAAGCAGGGACATATAATCACTCAAAGGAATAAATTCCTTCAAACTTTCCGAAATCAGGTGAGAGCTCAATGGTTTGTCCGCTGCTCTGGAACTTGTAGGCTTCGTTTCTATTCAGGGATGCAACACATTTATTTTATCTTTTTGACCTTTAGATTGCTTAATAAATTATAAAATTAAACCAAAAAAATTGGGCCGCCCAGGATTCGAACACGGGCATCGGGGGCTAAGTTGCAGGGTATTAACCGTTGAGCCAGTAGGAGGTATTCGAAAGAAGTGGAAAAGATAAGTTACTTATGTTGTAACCACTACACGAAAATCACTGCCGGTTTAAAGAATGGCCCGGTAGTGATGTACCACCATCACTGTCGGTTCATACTTACAACCGGCAGTGATGTACCCCCATCACTGTTGGTTTCTAATTAGAACCGGCAGTGATCAGGTCTGGTATAAAAGGCCGCCGTGGGTTGAAATTATCCAAATTTCAACCCCACGCCAATTGTTCCCCGCGCTCCTCTTCTTCGACACCGACGCCCGTGCACCGCCCCACGCTGGAGCACCCGTCCACCGCCCCCCACGCCGCCATTCCTAGCCCCGCGCTCCTCTTCTTTGACACCGAGGACCGTGCACCGCCCCATGCTGGAGCAACCATCCACCGCCCCCGTGCTGCCGTTCCTAGCCCCGCGCTCCTCTTCTTCAACGCTGACGCCCGTGCACCGCCCCACGCCTTCCACCGCCCGACGCCAGAGCACCGCCGAGGCCTTCAGGAGCGCGTGTGGACAGCTGCTTTCCCACCCCCACGGTGAGTGCGTGGCTCACTGCCCGCTAAGTGTTAGATGAAAGGCCCCACGGTTGTTGTCTTCCTAATAGCAGCTTATTCCTATTCGATTGAGTTACATGCTGTTACTCCTTGGTTTAGCTATCCTTATATGTACATGTTGTTACATAAATCAGTTAGTTTTTCCCTGAAGAGATTATGCTACCTACTGATTTGTTGAGGACCTAGTAATCATGGCCCTAAACTGTTTAAGAACCATTGGTGTTATTTGCATGTTGTCGCAACAAGTTATTCCCTCGAGTCACAGCTAAGTGACCTTTTGCGTTGTGTGCAGTCTAAGTATTTAAACATTGATCATCAACACCTCTTGACATAGTTAGATTGAATATGTGACAATGATATGAGCATATCTGTCTCGAATAGTAGTTACATAATGTTATGATATCTCTGTACTTTGTAATTATTGCAAGCAATGGAAACTAGCAGTCAAAGGTACACGTTAATGACTGTGGATGTCTTATTTGTGATGGTAGGGAGTGTTCTGTTTGTGTAAGAGTTAGATAAGAATTTCTGCTCTTGCTTAAGCAATGATGGATTCTTGCCAAATGTGTATAGGTATAATCGCTATAGGTAGAGTGTCAATTGATTTTGATGGAATGTCAAGGATAAAGAACATTAAATAGATTTAGTTTGGCCATATAACTTGAATAATAACTCTTGTTCAGTGAGTTACCATTACCACTTACCACATGCCTAATTTACTTAAATGTATAGGCAACCATGGCATGGTATGTAGTGCATGTTGGTCACATGCCTGGGATTTATCGAACCTGGGAAGATTGCTATGCTCAAGTCAATCACTACCCTGGTAATTTGCACAAAAAATACAACACAGAAGTTGAAGCTTTGAGGGCCTACTATAGTCATCTGGCCTACCTTGCAAATCATGGGCAACCGGCCTACTATGGTCCAATGAATGTAAACCATGGCCATCCGCTGGCACTGGAGATCGAAGAGAAGCCACCCGCCGGAGATGTGAAGATTAGGAGAATTGCTCCTTAGTCTTGGAAAGATGTCATGCTTTTATTTATGGCTATGGTCATCGCTTTTCTTATTTGGAAGTTGATGTAGGCCTAGTTTCATAGAACAGTAGGTGGTCTTTGTTGTATGTGGTCAATCAAACAATGAATTTGTTCTAGGTGAACATATGCTATTATTTGACTTTGTTGTATGTGGACTTATTATTAGACTTTGCATTAAACATATTATATATATATGAACATATGCTATAGTAGTTGTCCGCGGCCAAAACTAACCACGATCGTGTCACAGCCATAACTCATCATCGCCTGTTACCCCGTCGCCGAAGAACTGATCGGCAACAAGAAGCGGCTGATATCGCTGGGACAGGAGAGCCGCATGATCCGACAAACGGTGACGGTGTCAATCAGGTCGGTGAGAACGAGCAGCCATGGACCCTGTCTGGCCTGCTCGATCTGGGTCAAAATGACCAAGATGGTCAGGTAACTTTGGTATCATGTCACTATGTAGCCACACATGCTAATCAATTAAGAGGGTCATAGCTTACTTGGTGTCTCTAGCAGGAGCTTCCGCCGGCCGAGGAGCCAGAGGGTTCAGGTAGCAGGAAGGCCAGATCCAAGCAAGGTGTGTCAAAGATTCCTATTGGTAGGAATGCACACTGGCACATTACTGAGTTCGATGAATTCGGGGATCCACTCTCACCGCCTATAGCTTTGACCAAATACAAGACTATCCTCAGGTTACTTGTTAGGGATTTCATCCCGATTAAGTACAGGAAGTGGATTGGGAAAGATGATGACCGGTGGAGGGTTCCCAAAAGCGAGAAGGATTACATATGGGATGTCAAGATCCTAGAGTATTTCACTTTCCCAGCCGAGTATGACAGGGAGTTAGTCAAGAAAAAAGCAAAAGAAATCATGGGGACATGCTTCAAGAATTTCAAGGGGACATTGTACAAGAATTTTGTCCTCTAAAATAAAGAGCTAGATTTCGATGGTGGACAGTTTAGCAAGCAGAAGGACTTTTGGCAGGCTTTCAAGGAATACAGGTTATCCGAGTAGTACTTAGAACTGAGCAGGAAGAATAAGGAGAATTCGTAGAAAGCGATGAATCCTCATCATCTCGACTCTCGTGGCTACACCAAAAAGATGCTAGAATTTGAGGCAGAACTTTAAAAGATGGATCGCCTTGCTGAGGAAGGCGTTCAAGTTGAGACCGTCGATTGAGAGCCCAGATCGGTATTATACTGTATGGGGAGAAATGTACGGCACGCCGAGGATAGGAGCTTTAGCTCCTCAAATCAACCCATGAGCGAACTCATCCAGAGGATCTCCTAGGTAACTGAGGAGGTGAGGCAAGGGACTCGCACTTCTAATAGGGAGAAAGACGTGCTCACCCAAGCACTCGGAACCAAGGAGCACCCTGGTCGTACAAGAGGAACCGGCGTTGTTTCTTGGAAACTAGCATTCCCCCAAGAATCTAACACTTACCGGAGCCGCTCGAGGGGTAGAGCGGAACATGAGGCAGAATATTTGAGGAGACTAAAAGAGATGGAAGACAGAATGGAAGCACGGATTGAGGCGACCGTTGAAGCGCGAGTCGAGCAAATTTTGTTGTCCAAGGGGTTAGTAGTACCACAAAACCCTACTCATAGTGCATTTAGCCCACAGTTTAGGGGTCGCAGCAGCTGTGGATCGACCCCGCTCGACAAAGAAGATTCGAATGTGCCTCATCCGGTGGACGACATCACTGAACCCATCAATGTCAGGTTGTACATCCGTCAGGAATGGACAAAGGACAAGGTGGCGTTCGGCCAGGCCTGGCCTACGGGAGACGGGACAATTAATGGCCGCCCAATTCCACTGGGGTATGCTCGCGTCACCATTGATAGAATACTTAATAAGAAGTTTAACAAGATACCCATTGAGTACCCCGTAGCGGAAGACAGGCCGAAACTTGGTCAAAACAAGGGCTCTCAAGTGGCCTGGTGCAAGCGCTTCATTAAGCTTGACCATCAATTGTCCTCTGATGATGAGGACGACTGCGAGTCTTCGCCCACCCACGATGATCACTCACCATCTCCCAACAGAGATCACTCCCCTCCTCACCTGGAGCCATCACCTCCGAGAAGACAGAGGTCTCCTTCTATTCCTCCTCGTCCGACTCCATCTTCATCAGCCCCGAGAAAAGAGACTCCTCCTCCTCCTCCTCCATCTTCATCAGCGCTGGGAAAACAGAATTCTCATCGTCATCCTCCTCCACCACCTCAGCCCAAAACAAGATCAAGGACATCCTCATAGTCGCAGAAAATGTCCTTGGATTCGGTCGCTAATGCTCCCAAAGTGGACCAACATAAAAGAAAAAGGTCGTTCAGTGGCGGCGTTACCACCTTGATGAAAGACAAATTTACAACACACATCTCGAAGGAAGATTGTATTAGTTTCTTCAATCTATGTGCCTCACTGCCTCCATTTTTGTT
Organism: Miscanthus lutarioriparius; assembly: GCA_904845875.1. NCBI lineage: Eukaryota > Viridiplantae > Streptophyta > Magnoliopsida > Poales > Poaceae > Miscanthus > Miscanthus lutarioriparius. The sequence goes on along the minus strand of CAJGYO010000014.1, from coordinate 54,085,997 downwards.
GAAGTCCGAATTCAAAAGGCAAACACAGAATAAATATGCTACAACAAGAGACGAAGAAATACACAATAAAGATTTAAGGAACATTATGAAGTTAGTCGAAGACAACCCTGATTTAACCATGGAAGAGGCCGCGAACATCTATTATGATGTACAAGGGACGGGAACACCAGCAATGAAGTATGAAAGAGGCAATCTTTTGGTTCCCGATCATGAGTATAAAAATCTGACAACATATAAGCGCCAGTTACATGAATATTACATGGCTCAAGCAACAGAGATGGACGACTTTGGTTTTGAGGTTATTATCCGTTCGCCACATGTTTTCCAATATCCTGAAGAAAGAGAAGTTCGATGTCGAGTAGGAGTGCTTGTTCCAGCTATACCAGAAACGCTCTCTTGATGTTCAAATGTTGACGCTGTGGACTATGTAAGTACCCTACACGCACGATATTACAATTAACTACTCTCTCGAGACACAAATTGTTAACTTTTGAGCATTTTCCATGATTTTATGTAGGTGTATAGCAAAATTTTGCATTCTAAAAAGCATATGGGATTACATAGGCTTCTTGGACCCCATGCGAGTCAATGAGAGGACAAGTCTAGGCCTCTATGGATGTGACGTGGAAGAACTGAAACAGAAATTGATTGTTGTTTTCGACGAATTCACGATGAAGAAGAAAACCCACATACTTCTAGCCTACAACTACGAGTATGTGTTCTCGGCTTTTAATTTTATACTTTTTTCGTTAAGATTATTCGATAATTAGGATTCTGTGATTGCAGCAACCATTTCGTCTTTATTTGTGTTAATCTTGCCAAAAGTCTGCTCGAGGTGTGGGACTCGAAGAAAAAACCATTTCATCATCTGGATGCACTGGTGGCAGTGCTGAATTAGTAAGCGATCCTAATAACTATTATTTTCTAATCACACATACCACTTTCTAATGTTTCTCCTTTTAATGTTGCTCAGTGTCCGAAGAAGACATATCGGTGAGACGCCGGTCCCATTCAAGGTTGTCGAAATGGAGGGAAAGTACCTATCACAACCGGCGGGAAACAATGAATGCGGGTTTTATGTAATGTGGGTAATGCTTCGCTACATCTGCGGGAAATCGAAAGAAGCCGATAAGTTGGCGTGTATAATCTCCATTTCATTTATGTGTGTTAATAATTCAACAAAATAATTTATTGTTCCTCTTTGGATATCATCTTTTTTGAACGACAGTGCAAGAAATATAAGCACGAAAGGCTGCTAGACATGGAGATCGTCGCACTACAATCAGAGCTGGCAAAATTCATCTTAGCCGAGGTATTGGAAAAAGATGGAGTATTTTCCATTGCATAATCCGTGAAGTACAATGACCAGTATGGCCCAGAGCGGCTCGCCAGATTATTGTAGGAAGTCCGAGAAGTATGTGTGAAGTCCAAGAACATTTCTTTTTTATTTTGAGGGATCGAGATGTGGATAGGAACATTTGAATTGTAATCGTAATATTTATAATGTTTAATATTGATGGAACTGTCGTCTACGTAGCGTATATAAAGCGAAACCCGATTCCACAAAAAAATATAAATTAAAATAAATTATAAAACAATAAAATACGAACGGGCCATCACCGCCGGTTAGCAACAAACCGGCAGTGTTGTCATAACCATAACTGCCGGTTAGAAGGAAACCGACAGTGTTGGCTTGCTCAACACTGCCGGCTTGAACCATGAACCAACACTTATAGTTACGAGAACATTGTCGGTTTGATCCATGAACCGACACTGATATTTACTACAACACTGCCGGCTTGAACCATGAACCAACATTGATAGTTACGAGAACACTGCCGGTTTGATCCATGAACCGGCACTGATATTTACTACAACACTGCCGGTTTGATCCATGAACCGACGGTGTAGGCTTGCTCAACACTGCTGGCTTGAGCCAAGAACCGACACTCTTGAAGCAACCGACACTGTCGGTTAGCACTACAAACCGACAATGTTATTCAACTGGACACTGCCGGGTGCAGCCAGGAACCGACACTGTTTCCTATAGATCAGTGTCGGTTTTTAAGGACCGGCAGTGATGTCAACCCTCCATCACTGCCGGTATGCCACTATCAGTTTAAAATCCGGCAGTGAAGTGGGTTTTTGAACCGGCAGTGATGTGTAGATCTGGGGTAGTGAGAGGTGCCTCATTTTTTCAGACGTGGTTATGGTCAGAAGAAAGTTGGTAACCGCCCATACTAATACCATTTCTAGGAGCGAGCCACCTTACCATTTACATCTAAAAATTTATTGTCGAAGGATGGTTTGTGTAAGATGGACTGCCTCTAAAAACAGGTGTTGCACAAATAAATTCATAATATTTTCAAGTTGTATGAAGATAAATTTTATATCTAAATTGTACGTTTTGACGAGATTTAAAATCTTGCAGTTGCTAACTTTTTTATTTAAGATCATTTAAGACCCCAAGTATATGATTTATGTTCTTAATTTTTAAATCTTTCCAAACAACGGGACAGATACATGCCCTATAGCAAAATTGTAGCGTTGGATGCGATCTAGAACTTTGTCGTTGCTAATTTTTCACTTGATACATTTGGAGGCCCAAGTATTGAATTAAAAATCCGTATAAATTAGTTAATATAAAAGAATAGTATTTGCTAATATATTGTTATCTGGTGTGGTGGTATGGAAGGGTTGTATATACAAAGCTTGATGCACGAGTGGCGAATATGAGTGGCGACACACAACCTTTCAGGTAGCTGTACTTGGGTCTGAGAACAAATCTTCATGTTTTATTTTGCTTTGTTTTCTACTCCCTCTATACTAAATTATAAGGCGTTTAGGTTTTTCTAGGTACATAGCGCGTTTTTATTATGCACTTAGATATACACTGTGTCTAGATACGTAGCAAAAGTGACGAATCTAGAAAAGCCCAAACACCTTACAAATTAGAACGGAGTGAATTTTGTGATTTTTTGGAAATCAATTTTAAGATGTGGTACACATGATTTGTTTCACGCCCCCTTCCCTCCCTTTTACTCCTTCCCTAGAGGCTCCCAGCCGCCGGGCGCATCTTTTTGCCACTGCATGCTACACTAAAGGCCTGATTGGTAAGGCTCCTCGGCTCCGGCTCCTCCGGAGGAGACCTACCAAACATTTTGTAGGAGAAGTCATTTTTAGTAAATAGAGAAGCCGGAGCCTTTTTGAAAGACCCACTAATTATGGCTCCTCTAGAGGAGCCCTGCCAAACAACCCTAACTCTCCCCAGTCCCCACTGGCATTGGCAGAGCTACGTTAAGGCAAAACTGGGTTGTGTTGCCCCCCTTGCCTTGGAGTAATTCTGCATGTATGCATGCAAGCAACTGCTGCCCTGTAATTGTGCTCATGATGTACGTAGCTAGTTGGAGCTCATATGCAGACATGGATCTTTCTTTTATGCGCTGCCGTCTGCTCGAAGCCTCCTTGCTCTCTGAATTGCAGTAACCGACATGTGCACTCGCTCATCTTTTTACAAGCTCATAAATCACAAATATACAAATGCATACTGGAATTAGCACCCCCTTAATTTCTTCCCACACTCCGCCGCTGCCCACTGGTTGTCCTGATCTGGTGTGACGACAACCCACTGATCGACTGCCGTAAGTGCCTTAACTATGGCCTTCCCTCCAATATGTCAAAGATTGGAGAAAACCTCACTGGAACATAAACCTCCGACCCTACCCAATATGCCAGAGAAGCAGTTCATCCTCACCAAAGCCTTTAAAATACTCAGATTTAGAGAAGAAAGAGGAAGAGGAAAATTGATGTGTAGAGATGCATTAGTATATAAAGGGTTGATTAGTCTGATGTGTGAGATGCATTAGTATATATTATTAATTAAATAGGCTCTTGGTGACCTTTTGGTCTTCTAGCTTGCAACAAAACAACTGAATTCTTAAAGTTTACGTGGCGTGCAATATATAGTTCTAAATTAGCTTCAGAAACCAGGTGGTACACATTGTTTCTTTTCGTGATTACAACAAATTAAGACACTGGTGTGATGAACACATGCACACCAGTACACGTGCACTGATGCACACTAAAACTTATGGATCATGATGTACAATGATAGATATAGATACATACTTGGATCGCGACTGCAGTCTTGTTGGCAGCCGGGCGAATCTCTGATCGTCGTCCTTGCTCCTTAGCAACTGGTTTAGACGATGGTCCTGTAGATTTGAAATGGTATATATGGAGACTTCGTACGTAACGGAATAAACGACAACATTAGTTACAAAGAACAATGAAAACTAAAAACGACAAGAGCATATGTATGATCAGTTGTGCAGCAACCAACCTGCAGCAGGCGCTTCTGCCGGCACGCTGACCTGCTTGACCATAGCAGGCTGCACAGCGCCGTCATCAGCAGGACCGGCGACTACTCGTTGGTGGCCGCCATTAGTCTCTAGTGCCACTGCTTCACGGTGGTCGTCATCGGCGTGGCCACCATTAATCTCTTGTGCTACACTGCTTCACGGTGGTCGTCGGCATGGCCACCACCGCAGACCATGCTGGTGCACAGGGCATCCTGGAACGCCGAGATCGAGTCTGCAGGACGATGTAGCCGCCGCCAGCACGCTGTTGCGCGTAGTCCGTCAGGTAATGCTTGACCCACACGTAGTCCCGGCCCCTGAAACTGTTCAGATCATCAATTAATGCAACCAGATTACCAGTAGATGATGCATCTGAAAAAATTGCAAAACAATATTCATGAAATCTAGGAGTCCAATGCAGCTTACTCGACGTAGGACTGATGCGTCAGTTGTGTTGTCATTGTTGCTGCCAGGCCGTTGGAGTCTATGCGATACACCTCTAGGGTTGGATGGTGGAACACGCCGCCGGCGATCCCATGGACACCTAACTTCGTCGCTTCAAGACCTAGAAATGAATTCGCAGCCAAGACGTAAGTGTTTGATCGATCGGCGTCCATCCATATGTAAGTATATATGCCAGTAGCACGTGTGTCTACCATTGCAGTGCACAACTTCTCGAAGAACCTGGTAGCCGGTGCAGTCTAACGACGCGTTCTGATGCACGGCAGACGACGACGTCCATGGTGCGGTCGCCGACGTACCTGCAGCGCCGACGTCTTGCGCACCGCTAGTATTAATTAGCAGGATCGTCGGCAAGCAGGGCGGCATTGTGCCTAGTAGGAGCGCTGTTGTCGACGGCGGAGTCGTCGTTGATGTCGAACGTCGGTGGCGGCCACTCTAGGAGAATATTGTCGCCGGAAGGACCTGCTGCGATGGCGCTTTGCTCCGCCGGTGCTGCCTGCAGCGGCGGCGGGTCCATGCCGCCGTTCATGTCCAGCAAGTAGAAGACGTCGTCATCGAAGTCGTCCTCCGGCACAAGGAACGGGTCGTAGATCCCTTGCCCGTCGTCGGCACCGTCGTTGCGGGCGCCGTGTCGGCCATTATGTACGTGTATATAGGCGGAGCGCGCCGCGCCGCAGCGGGGTGATGGAGGCCAGCGGGCGCGCGTATGAGAGAAATGGCGGGCGATCGAGGGCCGGGTGTAGCGGTTTTGATGACGAGGAAGCGGTTAACACTGTCTGTCTTTCTGTCCACGCGATCGATATCACACTCATATGCGCATTTCTTTCCATTAATTAATATTGTTTTTGTGTTTCTTTCGCTACCATTATTTTGTGTTTCCTTAATTTTTATTTGTAAAAAAAGTCCTTAGATTAGTGGGATTAACTTGATTCATTTTTACCTTCCAAAAATGTATTTGGAGAGGCCACTCCACTTAAGCTTATGGTGAGAGGCCCCATCTCCATCCGCTGATGATGCTTAGATGGCTGGTACTGGGTGTCTCTCATCGTTGTATTGGTGCACGGGAGCAGATGGCAAACACTAGAGGCTCTTGTATTTGAACTTTACGCTAGTAAAAAGATGTTTTTGCTGGCGGCCACTTTGTCAGACTCTCTAATTAATCACAGACGGGTTCATTCGTCGATACGTAAGAGTAGGCATTAGTACACTGAACATCACTACTGGCGGTTCTATACCTATTTTTACTGGCTTTTTATGCCAGTGTGAAAGTCGTTTAAAAATCAACTAACTTTGCCGGCATCACCTAAGAACCGCCACGATAAGTATTTACATTGGAGGTTTTCTTAAGATAACCGCCACTGTAAATCAATTTATCTTGGTGATTTTTCAAAAATTACAAATCAGGCTAAAAATAGCACAAACAAATTATTGGGGAGGCCTGCACTAGGCAACCACCCAATTTCTAGCAATTTTTTTCATTTGCGGTCTCCAAGAATCGAACATAAAACCCAGGGCTTCGCATGATATGCCCCTTACCACTACACCCCAAACTCAATTGTGAATTAACAATAGAAACAATCATCTAGCATTTACTCCGCCAGATTTCACTACTACAATAAAACTTAACCGAGGCATTTGACAAAGGGGCTCGGAGGCGGACAAGCATTTGAACTGCCTCGGTTAATGCCTCGGTTTAACCGAGGCGGTCATTTTTATTAACTGAGGCGGTCACAATCAACCGCCTCGCAAAATCGATTTACGGAGACAGATAAAAAAATAACCGTCTCATAAAATCTATTAACCAAGGCTGGCCTTATAAGAGGCCCGCATCAAAAAAATCAGGCCATTTTCGGAGGCGGACCTCTTAAAGGCCCGTCTCCGTTAATGTGGCCGGGCCCTGTTAGAAGCCCATCTCCACTCGGTCATTGTATATAAGCCAGGTTGAAACCCTAGCCCCCAAATCCACTCAATCTTCTCACCCTCACCCTTGTCCTCAGCGCCGCTCGGTCTCACGCGAATCACGCCGCGCCGCTCGGTCTCACGCGAATCACGCTCGGTCACACGTCTCTCCCTCACCAGTCTCTCTCTCTCTCACCGGTCTTCTCTGTCTCACAGGTCTCGCACGGTGGTGAAGCGGCGGCGTGGCCACCCGTCGTGGGCACGGGCCCCGTCCTCCTCCAGGGTCCTCTCTCGCTCGGATCCGGTCAGGGGTGGAGTAGCAGCGGCAGCAGGCAGCCTCTCTCGCGATGGTGGCTCCTGGCGGCGCGGATCCTGGCGTACGGTGGATCCTTGCGGGCGGAGCAGCAGTAGCAGTGGGTAGCGGTGCGGATCCTAGCGGGCGGAGCAGCAACAGCAGCGGTTGGCGGCGCGGATCCTGCCGGGCCGGCGGCGGTGGCTTCTGGGTTCTAGATTCGGCGACGGGCCCTCTCCCGTCGGCGGATTTGGGCCCTCTCCCGTCGGCGGATCTGCGCCCTCTCCCGGCGGCGGATCCGGTGGAGGATCTAGGCCCTCTCCCGTCGGCGGATCTGCGCCCTCTCCCGTCGGTGGATCTGGGCCCTCTCCCGTCGGCGGATCTGGGCCCTCTCCCGGCGGCGGATCCGGTGGAGGGTGGTCCCAACAAGCGGCGGCGCGCACGCGCGGATGGGATGGGCTCAGCGGGTCTATCCATGGATTTTTCTATTTTTTATTTAATTAACCGAAGTGGGCATTTCAACTGTCTCGGGAAAGATTTATTTATCGGGACCTTTCGACCGAGGCGGTAGTGATGCCCGCCTCGGTTAATCTGTTTTGCCCGCCTCGATTAAAATTTCTGTAGTAGTGTTTTGAAATGGAGATTTGAAGCCTTAAACGAATTCAAATGGAAAAGTTTCAACTGTTGTTGGGTAAAGTTACTCAAACATCAGAGGAACGTAATAAACTCAATTGCTTATTCATTTCATATACGTGAACAGTACATGTCAGGGGGTATTTATAGAGGTCCTATTCTTCGTAATTCTTATACATAGGACTATAATAACCCCATGTCAAATGAATACAACCTCTTTGTTTACTAGGGGCAAATTGGTCATTACATCTTCGACTCTACGCTCTTTAAGAGAGGTCCTAAAGAAACTAGATTACTTCAGATCTAGAATTTTTTGGTAAAGTGATGAGCATAAAAGGAAGTGTAGATTAAGTTAATGGAGTATTCTTTGTTCTCCAAAAGAACAAGGTGGACTAGGAATCCTTAATCTGGATCTGCAAAATAGATGTCTCCTTTGCAAATGGCTTTTCAAACTCATAAATGAAGAATGGGTATGGCAATCTCTCAGAAGAAAATATTTGATGTACAAGACGATTACCCAAGTTGAACATATGCCTGGCGATTCTCATTTCTGGTTTGGCTTAATGAAAGTCAAACAAGAGTTTTTGAGATATGGAAAGTTCAATCTAGGTAATGAATTCAAAGTAAGATTCTGGGAGGATGTCTGGTTAGGCAATGTAGCCTTTAGAGACCAACATCCTGACCTATATAACATTGTTAGGAAAAAGAGTGCTTCTGTTAATGTGGTTCTTTATTCTAACCCTTTAAATGTCTCTTTTAGAAGATCTTTAGATGGAAATAATTTGTTGGCATGGCACCATTTAGTAGCTCGTGTGTGAATGTTCAACTAACAGATCAAAGGGATGTTTTCAAATGGTCTTTAAATCAACATGGCCTCTTCACAGTTCGTTCTATGTACAGAGAGCGTTGTTACTGGTGTTGTACCTTGTAACCATATTATATGGAAGCTAGAACTACCTCTCAATTAAAATTTTCATGTGGTACTTGATCAAAGGGATAATCCTAATAACCAAGGATATATAACCTAGACAAAAGGCGATGGAAAGGAAATCTACCAAACCCTTATTCGTGTACACCGTTTTTTTGCATCCTTAGACGGCCACGTTGCCAAATAGTAATAGTCGTCCGATCCGCAATGAAAGCATCCACTGATCCGGCTTCTGTTTATGCCTCCACAGATAGAACCATCCGGAAACTTCTCGCTGCTGCTCCAGGCCCACGTCCACTCGGAGGCCCTTATTTGTGTACACCATTTTTTGCATTCTTAGACGGCCACGTTGCCAATTAGTAGCAGCCGTCCGATCCGTAATGGAACGCATCCACTGATCCGCCTTCTGTTTACGCCTCCACCGATAGAACCATCCGGAAACCTCTCACTGCTGTTCCAGGCCCAGGTCCACTCGGAGGCCCTTATTTGTGTACACCATTTTTTGCATTCTCAGATGGCCACGTCGCCAATTAGTACAGCCGTCCGTTCCGCAATAGAACGCATCCAGTAAGGGCATGTACGAAGGCTTGCTGTCTGTACAATGACGTCATACTACATACAGACAGTTAAAACAGACAGCGTGTATAGAGGATTGTCTGTTTAGCTGTTTATTAATTATTTAACGCCTGCATGTAGTCATGATTAAGTCTAAATATAATTCATGTATACCATTACGTAGCTCGTTGATAAAAAAAGATTAAGCATAAATAAGACAACCATTACTTACTACAAAAGATCAAGCATAAACAAATTAGAAATATATTAAAAATAGATGGAAAGTAAAGAAAAAACAATGACAAAAAACAAAAGTATATAAAAATACCATATTGCTCTATATCTTCATATCCTCTACCTCTGCTCACTCGTGACCGTGTGGTTCTTATCTCTGTTTTTTTTCTCTTCCTATCTCTTCTGTATTCTCTTTAGCGTCTCCTCCATCATGGTGAGACAAAATTCCAGTGCTCGATCTTGCTTGGGCGATGAGCAGTGCGGCGAGCTCCCCGCACCGGCCTTGAAGCCGACGATTCGTCGCTCCTCGGCAGAAAGAGCTACATCATCACGCGCCTGGACCTTGCCTCCCTCGACAACGTGCGGCAGTTCGTGGACAGCTTCCGCCGCGCAGGGATGCCGCTCGACTCGCTCATTTGCAACCCACCATCTACCGCACTCAATCCTAAGAATTTGGCGCTCGGAGTCGACGATTCATACGACGCGCGGCGAAGGCATCGGTTTGGCGTGGGAGTACGAGCCGATGCCGTCGTTGCATCTCTCTTCTTTGAATGCAGTTTGTGAGGGAGTATTTTGCAAAAATTACATCGTACGGACGGCACTTGGAAGCTCGTTGTACGTGCCCTCATCTGCCTTCTGTTTACGCCTCCACCGATAGAACCATCTGGAAAACCTCTCGCTGCTGCTCCAGGCCCAGGTCCACTCAGAAGCGACACCGTACGGGCGCACCTTCCTCGCCCGCTCCGAGGTGACGCCGTTCCGCCGCACCTTCCTCGGCCGCTCCGCCGCGGTGCCAGCCGGCAGCCGACCGATGGCCGGTGGCTCTCCTCCCGTCCTCTGTTCTTCCCAGCCCCAGATCCCGGCGGCGAGTCCGTCCACGCTTCCAGTGCGTGCAGTTGCAGCGGCGCAGCCAGTCTCCGACGCGACGGTCCAGCCCGGCCGCGGCTCCTCCCACAGCTGGCTGGTAAGAGGAATGGTCTTCTCCTTATGTTCCGATCGTGCTAACAATGACACAAAAAAAATACTACATTGCTTCGCCTCCACACATGTGCTATGTTCTGTTAGTCCAAACTTACTTGCTTATTATCTCGATTACCGATTGATTCGACTTCAGTACTCATAAGCGTTTTTTTATTGTAAATGGTCTTACAGGTCGTACTATGATTTATCGCTTTGATTTGGCATTTTTGGTTCATCCACAGGTTGTACCATCTAAAAAGGCTACCTATCTTGCAGGAATATAATGTTGATCCTGTAAGTTTGGGGTGGTGGCCGTGCCCGATAACAAGGATGTAGGCGTTGAGGTGGTGGCCGTGCCTCTGCTCCTGACCTGTTCCCCTGGGTTGGTGAGCTTGGCAGGTATCGCAGCAGCTCCGCCTGCATCAGAAGCCGTAGCCGACGCGGAGCTTGCAAGTACTGAAACGGTGGCCACCCCGACCACTCTTCCTGGTCAGGGGAATGTTACTGCCATGGTTATGTCTTCGTCAGCAGTTGAAACCTTCCGATCGGTCGCCACTCATGGGACTTTCTTCAACAAGTTAGCCATGAAAACCACAAGCGTGCTGCCTACTCCGAGCTTCCCAAAATTCAAGAAGAAGATCAGGACGCCGGTGGCGCCACCACGGCGCAGCCGCCGTCTTGCAGGCGTCGGAGTTGAGTTCTCTATTGACCGGGAGCAGAGCAGATGCAAGAAGCGAGTTATGCGACCCTTGGAAGTCCTCTGTGATCAAGATGGGATTCACGAAGCTGCTCTTGATGAGTACGCCAAGCTGTTCTCTCAACCCCTGTCTGACACTCATTCGTTGGCTTTGGCTTGTCTATTCAGATGGCGCACACCGGAGGAGCTGATAGAGGGCAGCAGCGAGGCACTGGTTGTCCAGTAAGCTGTGTAGCAGTAAAACGTGTTTTTGGTCATATTTTTCTTAGCTTCGTAATGGATCCAAACAAAAATCTTATTAGGAATGTAAGGGGATTAAATTCTAGAAGTCGACGGGATGCTGTTCGAACTCTTGTTGATTCAGCTCGGGTGGATGTGGTTTGTTTACGAGAAACAAAGATGCCATCCATTTCTCCGCGAGATGTATTCTCCATGCTCAGGGCTGATTTCAATCAATTCATCTTGTTGCCATCAATAGGCGCTAGTGGGGGAATTCTTGTGACTTCGGGAAGAGATGTTGGGGTCACTGGTCTCACCAGGGTTGATAATCACAGCATGTCAGTCCAATTCTCTTCAAGGAATAATCACCCCTGGTGGCTCACGTGTGTCTACGGCCCATAAGGAACTGAACAGAAGATTGAGTTCCTGCAAGAGCTCAGAGATATCAGGCAGGCATGTTTAGGTCCGTGGACAGTTGCTGGAGATTATAATCTAATTTACAGGGAAGAAGACAAGTGCAATGATAATTTCCATCTAGCTATGATGGGTTGTTTCCGGCATCTTATCAATGACCTTGGTCTCAAAGAAATACCCTTGCATGGGCGCAAGTTTACTTGGACAAATAATCATGTCTTAGAATGGGAGGAGCTGTTCTCTAATTGTTTACTACAATTTGCAGCATCAGACGACTCTGATCACTATCCACTGATTCTGGGCATGAATGATATCAAGCCGGGAAAAAAGAAGATTTCATTTTGAGTCATTTTGGCCTAAGCTTGAGGGTTTCCAGGAAGCGGTCGATGAGGCATGGAATTCAGCTCTGGTTGTCCCCTGCCCTTTTGAAACTCTTTATCGTAAGATGCAGGCAACATCCAAAAAAATTACAAGGTTGGAGTCAGAAGATTGTGGGACATGTCAAAACCCAACTTGGTCTTGCAAGGGAAGTGTTGCATCAATTGGAAATCGCTTAGGATGGTCATGCATTAACACCAATAGAGATTTGGCTAAGGAATTATCTCAAGAAGCATACTCTCGTGTTTTCTTCTCTTCTACGGGCCATAAGATGACTTCGGTCAAGAACAAGTTGGCTCAATGATGGTGACGCCAACACTGCTCTTTTTCATGCCCAAGCCCGCTATTGCAAGAGGACGAATTTCGTGGCACAATTAATGTTTGATGGACAGGTATACATGGACAACGAGAAGAAAGCGGAAATAATAGATGATTTTTACTCTAACTTATTGGGACAGAATGTCGCAAGAGAGAACATGATTAACCTTGTTGCTCTTGGGATCCCCTCTCATGATCTTTCTGAGCTTGATGCTCCCTTCTCTGAAGAAGTATGGATACAATCAAGCTGCTGCCACCGGATAAAGCACCTGGCCCGAATGGTTTCACGGGCCGTTTTTATAGAGTGTGCTGGCCAATCATTAAAAAGGAAGTCATGGAAGCAATTTCAGTAGTTTGGAGTAGGAAATTCAGAAATTTTGAGACTCTAAATTCGGCTTTCATCACCCTGCTGCCTAAAACAGAGGAAGCAAATTGTGCTAAGGACTTCCCATAAGCCTTGTTCATAGTTTCGCCAAACTTGTCACTAAATTATTGGCCAATAGATTGGCTGGTCGCTTACGGCAGATGATTTCTCCCAACCAGAGTGCTTTTATTAAGGGGAGGTTTATCCAAGACAATTTTATGCTTGTGTAGCAAACAACAAGGTTCTTGCATCAACAGAAGCATCCCCGGTTTCTTCTCAAGCTGGATATTTCAAAGGCTTGACACAGTGTCATGACCTTTCCTTCTTGAGGTAATGCAACAACTGGGTTTTGGGCAAATTTGGCATGATATTATTAGTGGGCTGTTAGGCTCCTCATCAACTCATGTTTTATTAAATGGAATTCCCGGTGAGGTTATCTTGCACTGGCGAGGATTACGGCAAGGAGATCCACTTTCTCCAATGCTCTTCATTTTAGTAATGGATGTGCTTGGCCAAATGGTGTTATTGGCAGCAAGAGATGGTTTGTTGCGGCCACTCTCCTCTAGATCTCTCCAGCACAGAATATCATTATATGCTGATGATGTGGTCTTATTCCTTCGACCTAAGATAAATGATATTGAAATAACTATGGATATACTTGACCTGTTTGGGGATGCATCTGGCCTAAACACAAATGTCCAGAAGAGTAGTGCTTATACTATTCGAGTGGAGAAGAGGAGATTCAAGTAATTCAGCATACCCTTCCATGTGAAGTTTCAGAGTTTCCTTGCCGATATGTTGGTTTGCCCCTCTCTTTAAAGAAGCTCACAAAGGCTCAAACTTTGTCAATTATTGATCGGATCGCCGACCAGCTGCCTGGATGGAAAGCTGATCTTTTGAGCCGAGCGGGACGAGCAATACAAGTACAGTATGTGATGACTGCTGTAGGGACCCGCCGTGTTAATTTACCTAAATCGAGTGTCATCCACTTGACCAACTCAATTTAAGAAAACCAACATCGGTGATTCCCCTGGAGATGCTATCCACATCTCCACAACGCAGGATCCCGATTGAGTATCATGCCACAATAGCCTCCACAACTCAAGATTACATCTCATCATCGGAGCACATAATAATTCAACGGAAAACATATATTACAAGTCTTATTGAATTTAACAAATTAATTATACAACATTAGAGAAGACGTTGATTTGAATCAATTATATGTAGTGAGAACCAACCACTATCTTACCAAACACCACTATTCTATGATATACTCTCATTAGTAACAGGTGGTCGCCTTGCCCATGGTCGTCGCCACCATAGCTCGGACGGCTCATGTCATTCACCCACTTTGCCACCAACGACGGGGTGAGATGGCTGTCAATGTCCTTTACCAGCAAAACAACTTAACGGTAGCACTACAAGTACATTTCATGCTCGCAGGACTTAATTTCAACATATATATATATTTGGGGATGCAAAGGGTATTTATCAGACATTTATACATTTGCAGAAAAGCAATGGCGTTTCTTAATATGACATGCTATGGATTCATCATTAAGGTATTAGCATTTATAAGTTCATGATACTAAGAGGAGTGATCAACATTTATGATTCATCTCATAAGCAATTAAGTTGTCAACACTACCATGGGTATAGAAAGTAGAGACAACCAAAGGGTTCCGTCCTAGGGACTTCAGGCTTTCAAAACTCTGTAGAGGTGTACAACTATATCCACACGGAAGAACGGGACTAACCACCATATCTTGTGCACAAGATAAAGGTTGTCTCACGTCTTCCAACTTTTCCCTAATTTAGCCCGAATATCACATGAAAGGTTCGATTGGTTCGCGGTTAATGCTACCACCATCTAACCGGCGCCACCTTCTTGCCAGTTCCATGGATAGACCGGTCTCAACTAGTTACTCGGCTTGCCAGCCCCATTCTCAGCATGTGGTCTGTACGAGTGGTTACTCGAACTCACGTATCCCAATACATGGTCCTTAACTGCTCCATGAGCTATGTCACCTGAGATCCCACACTCACAGTGACCTAGCAACGATTACCAAATTGATCATCAAATTAATGATTCAAATTAATGTGAGTCCTTAGTCAAGAATAGGGAAGTAGACACTTTGTATCCCTCATTCATTTTAGTAATTAATTATCCTGGTGTAACATCCTACATGCGCAAGCATGAGTTCCCTTCTCATACTTGACTTCTAACGTTACTAAGCAAATAAGCAATTAAACGTTCCAATCCCCATTGATTAAATGAAAGGCTCTAATTACTTAATGAGTAGTTCTAACTTAGTGAAGCATCATTAAGTTGTTAACCGAAACTACATGAAATGCACAACTCATAATGAAACATAGTAAGTATCCAAAATAGAGCTAATAATAGTGGGGTGCCTGCCTATTGGATGAGCAAGGTTCCCATAGCTTGGAACATCATTTGGCGTCTCTCCGATATCGCGTACCTTTAGGTATGCACATGTATGAGACATCTATATATGCATAAGGTAAATGATATGAGATGATATGCATTGATGTTACTTGATTAGAGTCTAACCATATATGTTATATGTAGGTGGCATAGGGTATATGTGCTGTCGGTTTGGTTTATCGGACAGTCCGGTGTATGTGTCGGACAGTACGCCAACTCAGGGACTTAGTGAAATTAGGACAGCTGGGCCATCAGACCCTGAGAGTGGGAGATTCACAACTTAAAACTCCACTTTATGAACTAAGCATGGCTAAGCATCATTGTTATCTACTACTACTACTATCAGGGTGACAAGGATGGGTATTGAAATATCAAGGCTGGCATGCAGCAATTGGTATTCAACCAAAACCTATTTTACTTAAATGCACAAACATAAGACTTAAGTGAATAACATTTGAAAACACAAGGATAGGGGTTATGCTCTGGGGCTTGCCTATGGTGTCGGGGTTGTCAGCCACTTCAAAAAATCATAGAAATCAGATCCAACTACTAACAGAAAACCCTTTTCTTGCTCAACTAAAGAATCACCACTATCGTTCACTAAACGTAGAAAAACATGCATGCTTCACTACTACACTCGGACCTTTCACAAACACGTCATAACCCCCATCGTAGCCGTATTTTGGCCTCGGCAGTAAGCTGTCGGCAGTGATGGTCATAGCCATCACCGTCAGAATCTGAGACCGACTGTGGTGTACACTACACCGCCGTATTGGCTTATGATCCATCCGTGATAAGGTCCTTACTTCCGTCGTATTGGACCACGGATCGTCTATGGGTATACACTAACACTGCTGCATTGACAAACGATCCGCCTGTGTGGAGGCTATCATCACCGTCGTGTGGGCACATCAACCACTTTTGCTTTGTACTTTGACCCAACTGTCTACGGTGTAGCTTCGCTGTCGCTTCGACGGGCGAGACGCCTGTAGAGGTAAACATCACCATTGCTTCAGCGTATAAACCGTCAGTACAAAGGTCATGGTCACCGTCGCCTTGCACTAGGATTCGCCTTTGATGATTGTTTAGTCGGTGTCGGGTTACTAAACGATCCAACGGTGATACACTTTTATCCCTGCCGCATAATATGTATAGCGATGGTGTTGAACGTTTACACCACCAACGATGGTGGTGATACAAAACAATAAATGACCCTTAATAGCTTACTGAACACAAAGCATATAGATATAATCATTGCATCCATAAACCATGTTCTTACAATAACAATGGACGCTTACCATAATATCTTTCTCAACTGATATCCTAACACAAGCGGTACATAGATTGCAAACTAAAGGTATTGATCTCAACAGACTTACATAACAAAATGACGTAGCTGTGCTCCTCCTATGTGGCACTCCTGCTTACTAGGAAAAAATGAATATAATTAGTGCATCCTTTGAATTGCTAGGCAATGCACTATGGAACCCCTCTTCTTCCTCCTAGCCAATGCATGAAAATTGTTCAAAAGCACTCAGACTTCACCTGCATAAAGCAGCACATTTAATAATATTCAACACACCATTCCTTTAGTTACAAAGCCCAAATTGACCTATATATAGAATCAAAACAACTACCTACCTAACAAAAGCATGACGTAATTACCACAAAATACAGCATATGCACCTTTACTGCTTTACTAATGACTCCATGAACAAGAGAATATAAGGAAGATAGTGAGGTTTGCCGCTCATACATAATAGTTTCTAGGTACTTCTAGGATAGCCGATGGCCCAGGCAGGGAGGACATGAACTTTACTACGGTTCATGTCATATGCAAGCAGTGATTTGTCCTCCCAAACAAGGAAAATCAAATTCCATTCTGGATGAACTTCAATCACTCTGTAGGCCGCATCACAAACCTCTATACCAATTTCAATATTCTTCTTTCCAAATAGCTCCAGCTTGGTTACCTTATGCTTCAATGTCCATTTACTAGTACCATAGTCTTCAAGGATCTAGATTGAAAGCTCATACCTATTCAAAGTATCAGCAGTACATAAACACAACTGACACTGAGCTTCATGGATGGAGATTGCACCACCAGTTGGCCTATGAATTTTTCTCCATATCTTTCCCTCCATATCAACAAAAACTATCTTGGTGAACTCCAGCATGTGCATAAAACCATTAACAAATACACCTTTCCCATATGTGGATACTACAATACCCTTGCCCCATTCAGATTCTTTAAAGATTCATGCTCCAGTGTCAGATGAGTAGATGTTGACACCTAAGGAGTCATCGTCGTTGATCTCATATTCAAACACATGAAAGTACGAGGAGACTGTCGAATCAAACCCCAAGCGAGCTAAACCACAAGAATGGTTGCTACCCGATAGTAGCAACCATTTCTTAGTCACTGGATTGCAGACAACATAGCGAAACCCAAAGTACCAGAAGAGGATGAGGCCCCAGGAGCAATATGAGATCACGACATCCTAAATGGGGAAGGGCAAGAAGGACAAGGAGGGGTATTCACCGTTGATGCCGGTGAAGTTGCGTTTGCATTTCTAGCTACGGTAGAAGAATCTAGCGAGAATCTAGGGCAGCTCCTTACGGTACTCGGATCCAGAGATGAGGCTATTGTAGGAGCGACATTCACACTTGCAGCTACACAAGGAGCGGGCGGTGGGGTGGCTGATGATGAGGACTAATACATGGTCTGTAAGGATGGCCACTTCGTTCCTCTTGTTGGGGGTCTCCTCTATCTTGATGAGGATCTGGTGGAGCGGGGATGGCGATGGAAGCGGCGGCGCTGTTGCCTGAATCAGAAAAGGACCGACTACGGAGATGTGTTCGTGAGCTCGTTAATAATCAGATGGAAGCTTCAATCATACTCAGATGAGTGAAGAAGGGAATAAAAATCCAAGAACAATGCATAAGGGAAGTGCGAAAGCATTACCATTGCCTTTGGATCTTGCGGCATCGAGCTCAAGCGGCAACGGCGGTGATGAGTACCACCCTGGTCACCGGTGGATCTATGTTGTCTAGCTATCGGTGAGGCGTATCGGCATGGAGCACTAGCTTGTCGGTAGTGACTGGCGGCTTGCACGCTGTTGAGTAGGGGTGGTCGCGTAGTTCAGCACTAGGGAGCAGGGGTGGTGATGAGGAACATCAGCACTAAGGAGGAGAAAGATACAATAGGCAACGTCCTTTGTAAGCAACTATATCAGACACAGGAATGCAAATTTCTACAAAACTTTGTAAATACACGTGGGAGTGACGCGTAGGACTCACGTGCGGGTTTGAAAATTGATGAAAGCGGCAGTGAAGGCTACTGATGGTGATGATTGGGAGATGTTAGCACCTACTAACGACAGGCGTGTCATACGTTCTATGAACTCTAAGGCGCACAAATGGAATGTTCAAGTCATAGCAAACAGAGATGAACTCAAAGTAATAACTACTAAATATTATGAACATTTTTATTCAGAATACAGAGGCATGTTACAATCGAACTACTCGTGGGGAGCATTACGAATGAAGTCCTCTACATCCACCGTGGCAAGGACGCCATCACCCATGGTGGAGAACTCGCCGATCAGGTTCTCACACTGCTGATAGCTCGTCTCTCCTGGGAACCCTGGCTCCACCACGGTCAGGTCCTCACTGAGCCGAAGATGGACAACGGTCATGGCCAAAGCGGCCCCTAGGCGAATGCAGTACATGGCCACCTCCATGACCTATGGTGGCACGGTGCAGAGACGGTCCACCAGGGTCATCCACGCAGGCGCAGGAGGCAAAAGCACACGGACGGTGTTGCCTGCTGCCGCGTGGAGGTCCTGGTAGCACCTGTTGCTCTCGGCCGCCATCCGAGAGGAGACACAGGAGTTGTCCTCAGCTACCTGGCAAAGGCGGATTGCCTCTGCCGCCTCGCCTTGTGCGGCGATCAGCTGCTCCTGGATAGCTAAAAAGGAGACAAGAAAATGCTACAATTGTAGACACAACGTCGCACGTAGTGAAAAAGCAAGATGATATCGTGCCAAATGCCTTACCAGCGAGGCAGGCCTGGGCCCCGGTGGTGGCAAGCTCTGCCACGGTCATTTCCCGCTTCATGGTGGCAACAGAGAGACGCAACCGGTTTTCCTCCCAGCTCTTCTCGTCGAGGGCAGAGGTGACCACATCTAGCTACTCCACCAACTCAAGGACATCATCCCCCATTGTCATCGGAGGAGATAGCCAGAAGCAGGGATCAGCTCTCCGGTGGTGGCGCCGCTGAGCTGCCCTCGCCGTCCCGTCACAGCATCGCACAAATGTGGGGACGAGCAGGGACAACCTCTGGTGACTCTTCCATTTGGCGCTTCGTTGCTCGATCATCCATTGGATGAGATCTGCAAGATGGGGTGTCGAGGCGGAGCGTTGGACGAAGGAGATAGAACAAGAAGATAGGTAAGTGTAACGAGTTTAGAAAAGGAATCGTGTACTTGCTTCCCTGCCTTAGCCTCCACTTTTATAGAAGGATGGGCGAGATAGGCGCCCATTGGAGTTCCCTTCGATCACACTGAGCGAGAGCAGGAGTTAACATGAGGCCACGTCTCGCACGATCTTAGTGGAGCATGCTTCTCCCACCAAAAGTAATGGTGATGGAATGGTGTTGGAAGTTAGATGGAGAAAATTGACTCGACCACGCGGCTCGGCCCCTCTAGCACTATCCACGCGATTTGGGGGAGACGAAGTGATGAACCGCTAGCCTATTTTATTCTTATCGACTACTTTGAGTTATCTTTTATAATGCCAGATGTGTGTAATTTACATGCAAAATTAGGGGGTTCACATGGTTTACATACATGGTTTACATGATTCACACGGTTTACACCGTTGGGGCCTCTAATTTGTAATCGTAATAGGATAGAAAGATAAGATTCTTTCATTCTAAAATTTTGTCGCATTTTCATACACGGTTTACGTGATTCACACGGTTCAGAGGATGACGATTGACTTCCCCAAGACATTCGACATCCCCGTGCCATGGAACCTTAAAAAACGGAGCGATCCTAAAATCCCAAGAGGGTTTTTTGGAACTCATCTTGATCCGCTCCGATCCCCCTCATCCCCAGTGCTCCACTCTGCCGTGACGTTGCTCCCTGACCTGAGGATCCATCTTTTGCCGCCGCTATGCGTGTCCTTGCTCCATGGAGAAGCTCTCGACGGATGTGGCTATTGAGATTGCTAGCCATGTCGCTGCAGCTATAGCAGATCACATGGAAGATTTTGGTAGCCTGTGGGCAACCTGTTCGTAGATGCGTAGGGTGCATGGCGAAGCCATAGTGGGACAGAGCATACCACTATGACGGCTGCTGCTGCGTGGGATCCAACATGGGACCTAGAACCGGTTCTACGACCATGAGTACCGTGCCAAGCTCATCGCCAGGCTTGCTAGCGTTGGTAGCTCGGAGGCCTGCTTCTATGCTGGGATGCGCATCGTCTTCGTGGAAGACCATAGCGCGCTCATGCCGTGGCAGGCCATGATGTTGCTGCATTTGTTCTCTCCCTTGTGCTCCACAGGTCCAATAGCGGTGCCGGCAATGACAACATGGTCGAAGGTGATGAAGTGGGCCCAGGGCGAATGTGACGTGGAAGAATGAGAAATGTACACGGTGCCTCCAACAGGCCATGTTCATGTTGCAGGACATGGCTGGGCGACCGACGTTGGGTGAGTCTATTCCTCTGCCTCCTTTGTCCATGCCAGTGCATCGCCAGGATGGACATCAGTGCAGAGGCGAAGGCTGCGGTGACCACACAGGATGGGAAGGTTGGGAGGAGTGGGCTATGTTCTGCAGCGAGGAGTGTATGATCCGCAATGAGTGTGATAGGTTCTTCACAAGTATGTGGTAGATTCAGGGCAGATCAATGTTGATATGTATATATCTAGATGACGGAGATTTGTATGATAAACTCTTCATTCTCAATACAATGATACACAAGTACGATTCCTTTCTAAACTCGTTATAGTTACCTTCCTTCTCGTATGATGCAGTTCAGATTCCCTTGCATATGTTTCCTATTTCTTAATACAAGTTATTCAAGTCATCTCCACTAATAAACATGATCGGGGAGGCAACAGTCAAGGTCTGTGACATCCACGGCCACCCACACAAGTCACGGGCGACGGAGCAGGGAAGACGATGCGGACATTTGATTTCCTGCACTTTGCAATCTAACACTAACGCTGAATCACCATATGAAATGGAGAAGGGAGCTGCAATAATGACAATTTGTAAACACAACAAACTAATTTGCAAATAAACCAAGGCAACTACTTCCACCCTAGCACCATCTCAGTGAGGTGCTTTATCTCACGTCTGTATAGCCAAGGGAAATACTATGACACTTCAAAAAATGGAGTAACAAGCATCATAGCCATTCAGTTATTAACTATTTTTAAGGCAAAAACTATATATAAATGGTACAGTAACAATCATCACAGTAATTTTATTGATAACTTCAGTTACATTCGAAAGTTGTACAATAACAAAGACCTATCGAAGACTACTGGGTGTACAATAACAAAGACCTATCGAGTACTGGTACATCCCATAGTCGAGTTTGGACACAGGCAGTGCAAGCTAAGGACGAGGCAGCACCTTGCAAAACTTCCACCAGCATCTCTGTTGATATTTCTTAACGACTATTGGAGGATTCCGCAAGCGCACAGAACTATCGCGTAGCACTTCATTCGGTGAGTACCGAGTGTCGAATTTATATTTTTTTCCCACGGGTAGGTGGAAGGCTAGAATTTATATTTAGCTAAGAATTGCTAAGGTAAAGTCTAAGTTAATCCTATGTAGGTGAACGATACTGAAGGGTGAATGTGAACCACCTAAACTAACTACTAATAACAAGCTATCATAGAGATAGCCAGGTGGGAGAGCGAGTGTTTTATCTTTCTAGTAACTAAGGTAAACAAATGACTAGGAGAAATGCGCTAGTACTTCGGGGCATAGCCCGCCTATCAACTAGGATAGTTAAATAGACACAGTCTGCCACGAGCCCTACAATTTAATAACTAGACCTATCGTGGTGGAATACAGAGGATGGACAAGGCTATCACCACTTGCCACCTACCACAATCTATACAGAGGCCTAGCCAGATCCACAGGTAATCTATAGCCTAAGCACCACGCTTAATCTATAGGCTTACTACTTTGATCCGAGCTCTGATGAACTGAGATCAAAGCACCCTAACTAGATTGTGAAACCAGTACTAACGAATTGCTACTAATTATAAGATAACCTATGCTACTAATTGTAACACCCTCGGTGTTACGCCCAAAACAAACCACTAAACCATGTCATGAGCATCATGTTTATGTGATAAAGCATGTGATAAAAGTGTGTAGATCAATTTCTTGTAATCTAAAATGACTAATAAAAATGTTAAATGAAAGTTGACTCAATAGCTCATATATGTCAAGTAGGGTTGAAATCCAATTTTTATTGAGCAAAAATATTATAGAACATGTATGTGACCCTAAATAAAGTTTGAATTATAAACTTTGTAGAGGACAATGTAACTCTTGTCTTAGAAAAATAATACTGCTAGTTAGTATTTCTAATAGCTTAGAAATGGAACTTGAAATCAAATTCAGTCCAAGACTTAGCAAATTTTTAAGTCTAAAAACAGTGTGACAATGCAATGTTGGTGAATTAATTCTAGAAAAATCTAGCTAAAGGTCAATGCTGTGTTTTTGCTCCTTATGGTAGACAGATTTACCCTCTTTAGCATGGTCAAGGTAGCTTAGCTTCAACTGTGTTAGGTTAGTTTTTAGACGTGCTTTAAAATTTTTGCACGTCATATGCCTAGCATGTGCGCACGGTCACCTCGCGCGGCCGCTCGATGTATGGCGGCTGGCCATGGCCGGCCCCAGCGGGCCGCAGTCATCACCCTATAGCTGCTGGCTGTCGCACTGCCGCCCCACCTCACTACCGCTGCTGTCGCCCCGCTGCCTCGAACTGTGGTGTTGCTGCTGACCCTCTCGCCTTCACGCGCATAGGCTTCTCCCGGCTGCCACCGTCGTCGCATCGCCATCGCATCCGTGGCCCTGTAGCTCTACGCCGCTGCCTGGGCCTATTCATTGGCGCTGCCACAGTCGCGCGTGCGCACATGGAACACTCACTGCCCGGCCCGTGGCCATGCTCATAGCCATGGTGTTCCCACGTGCGCCCAAGCCGCGGTGTTCTCATGTTCATTAAATCCAGCAGGGATAGGTCACCATTGCCCAATTCGTCGCGCCCCTAGCTCCGCCATTAACCCTCTTAGCCATCTGATCCCATCCAACCTTGAAGCGAGCACGGCCAAGCTCCAATTTGGACTTTTTCCCCGCTGTCGTGCCGATAAGGCCGAGCTCGGCCATTGCCATGGGTAGTCCTCCATCTGTCCACCCCGACCCAATCCAAGTGCATCGCTACCTTCGCTTCCACCTCTACGTCGCCCTGTGCTTCTTAGCCGTACCTCTACCGCTACCCCAGCGCTGCTGACGCGGTCGTGTCCACCATGGTGCGCCGCCATGTCGCTCGGTCGCATGTGGCCGGCCTCGCTTGGGCAGTCCCCGACCGTACCATCACCTCGGCCAAGTCCATGGTGAGCCCTTGCTGCTCACACGCTAGCTGGTTAAGCCGGTAGCTGTCCTAGTTCATCAGAACACCGCTGCCATCACAGTGGTTTGTCTATCGACCTAGAGGAGCCACTGTAGTTCGTCTCTGGTCTCCTAATCACTGCCCATCGTTGTGCGTTGGCCCGTAGATGAGCACAGCTCTTTAGATGTACCGTAGGGGTCCCCAGTCAACCGGTGTAGCTGCTCAGTGCCGGTCAATGCCGTGCCGACGAGCGCAGGGACGTCGGGGACCATTCCGTTGTGAAGACGGGTTAATGCGAGGGCTTCCTTGCATAAGCGATGTCTGTAGGAATAGTGTGCAAAGCGGTCGCATTAATATCGGATAGCGTGGGGACGTTTCTACAAAAGTGCCATCGTACGTGGGTTCCCCCATCGGGGGGCGCCTCACGGGTGGGCCATACGGTCGAATTCATTTTTCTTTTTCTTATGGAATTAGTAATAGCTTTTTATTTCAATTTCTGAGCTAGATTTGTATAATTGATATAAATTCGTGTAGGTGTCCAAAAATTACCAAACAAATTTTGTTAGGTTTGTAAAATTGTGATCTATCTGGTAGTATAGATAGATCATGCATATCTGTGTTGATACTAAGGGCTATTAAATCATTTGAACGTGCTTAATATTATTAGGGTGATTATTGTAGGAATTTTTGTGGTAAATTGGTGATAGCTTTGATCCTAAAATTTTACAGTAGCTTCGTTGTATTATTATGTGCTTACTGTAATTTTTGTAGCCCTAATATAGCTTGTTTATTAGGGTAGCTACATGTCCATTAAACCTTTAATATGAATAAGAGCATAACATTGATTTAGCAAATTAAGCACTTGTTAGGGTGAGCTTGACACTTGATTTGATAGAGCTGATAGTTAGCTTAGTATCTTAGCCATTAGAGCTAGCTTAGTAGCTTAACATGTGTATTCTTATTTTAAG
Source organism: Miscanthus lutarioriparius (assembly GCA_904845875.1). NCBI lineage: Eukaryota > Viridiplantae > Streptophyta > Magnoliopsida > Poales > Poaceae > Miscanthus > Miscanthus lutarioriparius. The sequence continues at coordinate 54,061,229 of CAJGYO010000014.1, read as the reverse complement.
AGATGATGTTGTCTAAATGCTAAGTTGTTGCATCATCATCGTATGCATATAGAGAACGAGTCGGCGGACATCGTGACCACCGGCGATCACGAGTTCGAGGAGATCATCGAGGAGTATGAGGAGGAGATTCTCGAGTGGGAGGAGATCCTAGAGCCACCACTGACTGACGCAGTTGACACCGCGCCTGCCCAAGGCAATCCCTAGTGCATAACCCCTTATTTTTTATAATCATTGTATGTATATGTTATAGGAATCTTATGAAAACCACCTGTATAGATATAATTGTCCTATGAGTCATAGTACATGTTCAAGTAGCTACTATGCTTAGGTTTTCGGTAGTATGAGTAACCTGCCGTTACTCACATTTGGTGATTATTATAATTACTCTCATGATAAAAATGATGAAAGGAAAATAGAGACTGGGCAGGGATGTGGTATGGGTATTGGTGGGTGTAACAGGTTACATCCCATGGCCAACGGGGCTTAGTTTGGTTACACTGTTTTCCATGTCCGTGTCGATTGAGGACCGCCCGTTGCTATGGATGGTAGTCAGGTCGATTGAGGACCATCCGTTGCTATGGATGGTAGTCAGGTCATAGACTTTTTATCCTGAGCACGTACTTTATGGGAGCGGGAAGACTCGTTACGCTCTTGTCGTGGGTTTCGGCTCTTTTCGGACCGACTGATTGGAGGCGGGGAAAGGTGGAGGTCTAAGCACCATATTGAGACCGTGTCTCAAGTGTGGGGGCTTAGAGTCCAAGTTTGATTGGGGACCTAGACCTCTCGACAGGAGTGGAATGGGTTGGTCTTGTTTGTGCCTGGGGTATAAACGGGGCGTGTGTTTCGGGGTATCCAGCTGGGATACATTGGTTCGTGAATCGCCATTTCTGTGAGATTGTATGACTTGGCTACGGTCTAGCACCATAGTAAGAACTGGAAGATGAAAGATGGTGAAATGGTTCTGATTGCTCAACCCTTGCTTGAAAGTAGAACATGTGCTTACCTAGAATGGTTAGCTAATGAAGTAATTATGACTACTAATTAAACTTGATCTTAAGGACGTACTTCTAGTAATGCTTTTTGCAAACAAAAGAAAACATCAAACCCATATTGCCTATCATACCCCTTAGAGTCGGGAAACTATTCCCACTAGTCGAGTAAGTCTTACGAGTACATTGTGTACTCAGGGTTTATTTTACCATGTTGTAGGTACAGCTTGAGGAGTAGCTCTTGTGTGGAGGATTCTTTTGGTGGGCACAGGTGGATCCTTGTATCATTTCCACTAGATGTTTATTTTTATTCCATTGTTTAATTATCGCACTCTGAACTCTGGTATTGTAATAAATAATTTTCAAGAACTCTTGTTGTATGAAATGGACTAAGTATTATAAGTTCGTACTCATTATTGGATTCTAGAGGTAAAACATGGATTAATTCAAGTTCTCCCATGGGGTGTGCTTGACAGAACTGTCCAATATAGCTAACTTTCGGGGTGCTTAGTGTCTAGTGGAAGACGAGCGCCTCCGAAAGCATGTTATTTCGGGCGGTTCTGCCATACTAATGCCAAACAACAAGAATCTAAGATCACTAATGATGAACACTAATGACTAAGTACTTAAAGTAAAGCAAAGCAATAATACTAGAATAAAGTACTTAAAATAAATACTGAATAAAGTAAATGCTAAAATGAAAGAATTACAAAGGAGCTATACCAGACCTAGAAGACTCTTCCGGACTCTAAGAGAAGCTCCAGTCTTGCTCTTCTCCACTACTAGACTACTACTCTATAGCTAATGCTAAGCTAGAAAGCTATGAGAAGCTTGGAGAGCTTGGAAATGAATGGGGCGCCTTTCCACCGAGCTCCACACCCTCTATTTGTAGTGTAGAGTGAGGGGGTACTTGTAGGAAGCCAGGAGGTCGGTGGAGGACCTAGGGCACCGGGCGGCGCTAGGGGGGGTGCTAGTCGGCCCTTCGTTCCACCTCCTCTTGATCCAACGATGATGGTTGGCTCCCAATGGCGGTTACTTGGACAACACATGGTGAAATTTGGATGATAGGTCGGTTGATAAGTTGGTGGAGGCTCCCAAATCTATGACAATGGGCCCATGGATCCACCATGAACAAATCTTGTCCGTTGATCAAACTAACTTGAATGGAAGCTTGTGATTGGCTCTAGAGTAGCTCCCATGGATCGGTGATGTGGCAGGGCCACTTGGGGGGCCGGGCGGCGCCCTTGTGGGGTTGGGCGGCGCTGCCAAGTGGGCCCTCGGCCTCCTATCATGTCCACTTGCTTCATGTGTTGTCACCATTTTGGCCTATTTTTGCCATATTTCCTGCATACAAATAATTTTACAAGCACAAGTGGAATTTGGTGAAATTTAAACAAAATTCTACACATGTGATGATGATTTACCTCACTTTGCTATGCTTTTGGGTGGAATGTTGATGGTCAAAATGGGTGTTAGTGACCATCGACAAGCTCAATGAAGGAAACCATTTTTTGTCCACCTTTCTTGTGTAGTAACTTCCTTGTCGATTAGGATATGGTGGTGCTCACATTTTGATTCCTCAGACTGAACAGCAGGCTTGGAAATGGGAACACCGAGCTATTCAAGAAAGAGAAAGAAAAGGTGAGGTGAAACTTCCACTAGCATCTGCACCTCACACGGTCAAGAGAGAGAACAAGAAGAAGCTTGTGAGAGAGATAATATATGGGTGGGTTGAGAGAAGGATGCAAAGATCCTTACAACCGGTCTCTAAGCAAACCCCCTTAATCGCAAAACTTCCACTAGCACCTAGATCGAGCAGCCCCCATTGCGCTAGATGCCGGTAGTACCCAATCTTGAAGGCCTTCTCTCAATGCCACTGCTGCCACCGAAGGAGTTGGAGAAGGAGCGCCATGGTGATGAAGAAAATATATATGGTTGGCTCAAGAGCTTTTTCTGTATCTATCTGTATCTAAGGAGGAAGGAGTGTGTGGATTGCCAAGAAGCGCATCCAGCCCTGGCTTAAATAGGCCAACCTTCAAGGACAAGCGGAGAGGAGCAGTTAATGGTGATGCAACTGTGTTGCGGGTAGTCGGGAAATAAGGAAATAACTCACGCTGAATTTACTACCTTCGGTGCACCAAACGGTCGTGTAAGGCCGGTGGCCATAACGCCTATCTCAGTCAGCTCGACTTTTCATGCGACGAAGAAAATACCACTGCCGCATCTATTGTTAACCCGTCGGTGGTAGAAGTTTGAACTACCGGTTTCCTTCTTAGGAGGCCTAGCTATCGGTCCAACCGGTGGTGGAAGTATAACACCATCGTTTCTATCACTACAGTAGTGAAAATGGCGATAGTGATAAACCAATCTATTGTAGTGCTTCATTATGATGATGTACTTAACAAGGATTATGATGATCTAACAAGATTAATTAACTTAAGTACAACTTTCCTTCGCGATAAAGTTAGGTTAACTACTCACAAAGCAACATTGTTATTATTATTAACAAGTTAAATATGAGTACAATAATCAAGTACAAAAATTGTCAAGGAACAACAAAGGGATTAGTGATCCAAGGTCCACAATCAAGTACAAAATCAAATCAAAGTCATTTAAGGATTTATAGACATCATTTTAGTATTTATTTAATTAATTAAAGGTATTTAAACATACATAAATTAAGTGGATAATTTAATTTCATCAAAACAGCACCAAACTTTTGTTGGAGACTAATCTAAGCATGTAAAGCATACACAAAAAGTTTCATGATTTTAGGATGATTATTTTAGTCTATAAAAATCAAGGAACTTCCATTTAATAATTAAAAGATGTAATTTTTAATCATCGCAAAACTATTGATATTGGTAAACTCATAATTTTCCATGACTAAGAATATCATAACAGAGCTACACAAAAATTTTCATAGTTTTATCAGCTCTAATTATTTAGTTATGAATTAAACAAATTTTAGCATTTATTAGTATTTTCAGAAAAAAAATGAAAAGGATAAAATCCTTTCTCACTCATCTCTCCCTCACCCACTCTCACTGACAGATGGGCCCTACATCGTGCCCGCGCTAACCGCGATGCGCACGATCGCTGACCAGCGGGTACTTGCTGACAGCGAGACCAACACCGACAGACTCGTCTCACACCCGCGCACCTCCTAGCGATGATGGTTGAACGACTACGGCATGGCATCAAGCACGCCAGCAACCATGGCTGCACAACGGAGCTCCGGTGCGGCGAACAAGATCAACGGCGGTGACTCCGGCGATGAGGTTAGCACCTACACACCCCTCTCGACCTCGCGCACCGCCCAAGGGGTCGGTTGGGCGGATTAGGGTTAGTAGTGCATGAGACCATGGTTGTGGCAGCTCGGCAGAGCAGAGCTTGCCTACGCGGTGGCGCTCTGGCCACTAGGGCATGGTAGAGTCAAAACAGGTGGCATGGTTAGCTTTAGGGGCTCACCGCGACTTCAGAACGTATGTTGGTTGAGTCGGAGACGAGGCAGAGCTAGTTCACCGGCGTCAGGGTCGATGACGACGGCACGAACTTACGGTTGCGGTGGCGTTCCGGTGCGACTGGACTTCGGCTGTGAAAACCATCAAGCCGATGAGCAACAGAGCGTCGCGGTGAAGCTAGAACGTGAAAGATAAGGGGATAAGGTCAACCTGAGTGGCCTAGCCACAACGAGGTAGTCACGGCGGTGCTCGGTGGATGTTGAGGAGGAAGATGATGCTGTGTGGGCGACTCTATCGGCTAGAGCTGGCACTAGTGGGTTCAAATGGTGCGCTAGGAGGAGGCAGAGCTATGGGCGAGGTGAATTGGGTAGGAGTGGAACGGTGGCGGAGAAATTTGTCGGCAGAGCGACAGCTCGATGGCGGCACTGAAAGAAGAGAAGGAAGAGGCGGCGACCGGCTTGGCGAGATAAGGGTGACGGCGTGGCTTCTGGGCGTCCAGCTCCTGCTCGTGACGCGTCCATAGAAGCAACTGCGTGCCCACACGCGCATTGGTGGTGGAAACGGCCGGCAGGCGGCCACCGATGTTGAAGCAGTCACACCGCTCACCGGCAAGAGTGTAGCACCTGAAGATCAATCTTCTTCTTCCTTTTTCTCCCAATTCCAAATAGCAGTTGGATGATCTCGAAAAATAAAAGTTGTTCATCTTGATCTGACCTTCATCCTTGCTTTAGTACTCATTCCCTAAATCTAATTGGTTCAAGAGATCTAAGCTAAAGAATAGAGGTAGAATGAAACTAAACTTTAGATCTTCAGTTAGGAGATTTCAGGCTTTCAAAACTCTGCAGAGGTGTACAACTGTATCCACACGGAAGAACACGACTAACCACCATATCTTGTGCACAAGATAAGGGTTGCCTCACGTCTTCCAACCTTTTCCTAATTCAGCCCGAATATCACATGAAAGGTTCGACTGGTTCCCAGTTAATGCTACCACCATCTAACCGGCGCCACCTTATTGCCAGTTCCACGGATAGATCGGTCACAGTTAGTTACTCAGCTTCCCAGCCCTATTCCCAGCATGTGCTCTGTACTTATGGTTACTCGAACTGACGCATCCCAATGCACGGTCCTTAACTGCTCCACGAGCTACGTCACCTGAGATCCCACACTCATAGTGACCTACCCCTCGCTTGAGCAAGAATTACCAAATTGATCATCAAATTTTGATTCAAATTAATGTGAGTCCTTAGTCAAGATTAGGGAAGTAGACAAGTTGTATCCCTCGTTCATTTTAGTAATTAATTATCCCGGTGTAACATCATACACGCGCAAGCATGAGTTCTCTTCTTATACTCGACTTCTAACATTACAAAGCAAATAAGCAATTAAATGTTCCAATCCCCATTGATTAAATGAAAGGCTCTAATTACTTAATGAGTAGTTCTAACTTAGTGAAGCATCATTAAGTTGTTAACCGAAACTACATGAAATTCACAACTCATAGTAAGTATCCAAAATAGAGTTGATAATAGTGGGGTGCCTGCCTGTTGGATGAGCAAGGTTCCCATAGCTTGGAACATCATTTGGTGTCTCTCCAATATCGCGTACCTATAGGTATGCACATGTATGAGACATCTATATATGCATAAGGTAAATGGTATGAGATGATATGCATTGATGTTACTTGATTAGAGTCTAACCATATATGTTATATGTAGGTGGCATAGCGTATATGTGCTGTCGGTTTGGTTTATCGGACAGTCCGGTGTATGTGTCGAACAGTCCGCCCACTCAGGGACATAGTGAAATCAGGACAGCTGGGCCATGGGACCCTCCGCGGCTAGGCATGGACTCTCCGGTACCAAGTCTGTGCTCTCAGGAAACCTTACTGTTCTCTATTATAATTCATCGGAACATTCCGTCATGGTGACAGATTGTCCGGTACCTCATGGATGGTTCCATGGAACGTTCCATGGAACACTCTGGTGAGTTAGGACTTATGCATTTTTGGTACACAATCTCCATCCGACGGTCCGGTCCAGTTGACGGACACTCCGTTTAAAACTGTGGGCTCTCAGGTTCTATGGAAATCTATATTTATTCAACACGGGACCCTCCGTGAGATGTCACGGACTCTCCGGTGGAAGTTGGATGCTCTCGGGTTTTCTAAGAGGCAAGCTTCATAATTCAGCGGACTCTCCAGTGGTGACTGCTGACACTCCACCAAAATATAATATGTGACATACAAAAGATAAGCTTAAGTGCATGAATGCAATGAGATGATGCACCAAACATGTTTCATAGATGGCACATGCTTAAGGAAGGCTAACAAAATAAGTTTCATGATTTTTAGACACCTAGAGATTAAGTTATGCATTTTATAAATTAGAACACATTATTTTAATTCAAAATTAAAATACATTTTTTGGTGTAAAATTCATGTCTAGATGATAGAGAATATTCTAAGGAAGACAATAAAACTTGTTTCACAATTTTTGGAGTTCAAATGAATTTTCTTTGAATTTTACAAGTTTGGGTTGTGCTGCTGTGCGGTTTATCGGACACTCTGCCAAAACGACGGACCATCCGCCAAACCAAGGCTGCTCTCTGGTTGTGGCTATAATTCAATGGACACTCCGCCAAAACGACGGACTCTCCGTCAAACCACAAACAACTGCAGTGCAAAAATGTCGAGATCGATTCCCTGGGCTCCCGGACTCTGAATCGAGTGCGGTTTGTTTTTATGGCTTTCTAGTGATGTAGGGAAGCTTCTCCATGTGCTGTGGGGAGCTCGACCCTAGCAATGGTGGAAATCGCCATGGAAGGGCTATGGAGCTCAATGGGATTGGGTCAGAGATGGGGTGGATGAAGATGGACTTCGGGAATGTGCTCACCATGGCTTGGGGGTCTCCAACAGCAGCAGGTCGGCTTGGAGTGGCTCGAGGTGGGAGATCGATGTCGGCCTCCTCCATGAGCTTGAGGTTGAAGATGACAGCTTGGGGAGCCTCCTCCTCCATCTCCGGCGAGCTAGCGGCGTGGAGAGGCTTGCCGGCGACGTCCTCTAGCGGTGGGGCGGCCTCCTTCTCCTCCCTTCCTTCCATTTCCCTTCTTCTTCCTCTCTTCTCCTCTCTTTCTCCCCTTCACCTCATCTCTTTTCTTGTTTCTGGTTTCTAACGTTAATGAAAGATTGGGGAGAGGGAGAGGGGCTGCTGGTGGCTTTGTGAGAAGGGGTTGGGCTGACGGGTGGGGTCGGAGTGAGTGTGTGTTTGACAACACAGGAAATTGCATGATACAGGTGTCGACCGATTTCAGCGGACAGTCCGCTACAGCGACGGACAGTCTGGTGGTGCCTAACATACTGACTGGCATGTGCAACGGTTTCGATGGGCAGTCTACCAGAGGCGACGGACACTCCGTCAGTGCACAAGTTGGCTAAAATTATTCTAAGTCTGTGAAATGTCCTGACGGACGGTCCGGTGGTGATGACGGACTATCTGCCAAAACAAGCAGTGCTCGGTTTTGGTTAGTCTAAGCACAAGTCAAATTCTAATTTAAATTAAAATGCACATGATGCTCAGCAAATTTACAAGTAACATGCAAGATTTTTATTTTAGAAAATTTTAGGTGCATTTTATGCTCAAGGTGCTTGTGAAAAATTGTAACGATTTTCGGGTCGTTACAACTGCCATGCTCATTTATCTGATAATGGCAGTAGACTTACCGCAGTGGGCCATAAAGGCAATAGACAAAATCAAAAGAGGGTTTCTATGGCGAGGAAGAAAAGAGACAAGAGGAGGACACTGCCTAGTAACTTGGGGCAAGGTGATGCACCCTCGAGAGCTTGGAGGGCTGGGCATTTCAGATTTGAAGAACATGGGATGGGGAATGTGTTGGCTATGCCTGCATAAAACTAAGCCCCATCAGCCATGGAGCATGTTTCCGATTCAGGCGCCGGAGCAGGTTAGAGCCTTCTTTGCAATGGCCATAATCACTGAAGTAGGGGATGGTACTCACACACTCTTTTGGGAAGATAGGTGGTTGCATGGACAGCGCATTATAGATGTCGCCCCTCGTTTGCATTCTTTGGTGGCTAAGAAAACTATCAAGAAACATACGGTAGCGGAAGCTCTCACTGAACACCTCTGGATTTCGGATATAAGAGGAGCTTCACCGATTGGAGAACTAGTAGAGTATCTTGATCTTTGGGATCTTCTCACAGACTTGTCTTTACAGCCTGAAATGCAGGACATTCATATATGGCGCCTATCCCCCTCAGGACATTACTCAGCAAAATCTGCTTATGAACATCTCTTTCAAGGATCAACTCTATTTAGACCTTGGGAACATATTTGGAAGACCTAGGCCCCCAGAAAATGCAAGTTCTTATGGTTAGTCGAACATGACGGGTGTTGGACGGCTGATCGTCTTGCCCGTCGAGGTCTGCCCTGTTCGGAAAGTTGTCTTTTGTGTGATTAGGAGCAAGAGACAATTAATCATCTTCTAGTATCCTGTCCCTTTGCAAGGCAATACTTGTATTCCCTGCTATGTCAGGTTGGGCTGCAGCAATTTGCTCCTCAAGCAACTGATGTGGTGTTCGATGATTGGTGGGACAGATTGCGGCATACTGCTCCGGAACAGCAAAAAAAGGTCTCAATTCTCTAGTTGTACTAGGTGCTTGGGTTCTTTGGACTCACCGCAATTCTTGTGTTTTTGACGGAGCTGCTCCTAGCATTGCAAGGGCTCTTAATGTTACGAGCGAGGAACGGCGTCTTTGGGAGATAGCAGGCGCACGAAGCCTCTCTTCCTTGACTACACCGGCACCTTTGCCTTAGAATGGCCTGGTTGTTTGGTTTTTATGGTCGTATTTTTATGTTTAGCAGGCAAGAATGTAATCTAAAACTTTAGTTTAGAGTGTGTGTATGTGGGTGTTTGGGTTCTTGTCCCGTATTTTCTTCTTAATATAATGAAGCGCAGCTCTCCTGCGTTTTCGAGAAAAAAAGTTGTTCCCAATATTATTAGCTACAAAATTTCCTTTCTCAAATAATTGCTTCATCCATCATCATGTTCTCTTTGCATAATTTTTGTAAGTATAGTCTTTATAAACTATACTACGACACCCCGTCGTCAAATTTACAGTCCAGCATTGATCTATTTGTTATTTTTAAGTTGTTTCGGCCATCCTCAATACAGTTCAACTAAAATAGTTACATACATGTCATCCCTTTTCATTTGCCAGTATATTGTCAATTAAAAACTAGCATTTTGTCGATGCCGGACCACTAATCTACATGTTGCATAGTTCTGTCACCCCTCTTGCCATTTCATTTCACTACGTCAAATATGATTTTCAGGGGCGGCTAATGAGCATTTGTAGGGGCGGTTCGGCCAGCCGCCCCTATCATACCATCTCTACAAATCATGTATTTGTAGGGGCGGCTGGTACTGTAGCCGCCCCTACAAATCGATTTTTTAGGGGCGGTTGGTGGCCTACAAATCGATTTGTAGAGGCGGCTGATAACACCAGCCGCCCCTACAAATTGATTTGTAGGGGCGGCTACCGTACCAACCGCCCCTACAGTGCATTTTTCCGCCAAAAAAAATTAAATTACCAACACGTGCTCCTCCAAATCATCCTGTGCGTTGCAACGGAAGAAAAAATAAATCAATTTAGCTGAGAAATAAGGTGATGAGGACCACCAGTTTTAGTAGTCTTCAACCGGAATGCCAAACACAATTGATAAGGGGCTAAGTGCAACTCCATGTCTCCATCAACCTTAATTAGAGTTCAAATGATACAACTGCCAATGTTCCAAATAAGGAAACAACTGAGGATCTAATAACCATCATCAAACTCCGGTGATACAAGCTAATAATTGGAATCCCTAGACTTCTTACACTACTCAATTCATCATTCTGGGGAAACATCAGTGCCTTCTCCTGGGTGAGGTTCTTGAACAGGCTCTTGACAGTGATCTGATAGAAACACAAAAGTACCAAATAAAATCAATAATATTTTATTTAGTTAGTGCGTGAGCAACAAGTCGAGCATCATCAACAAAGAAGTGGGAGAGGAAGGACTAACAGTAGACCCTTTGTATCTTATAATCAAAAGGAACATGGGGCATCTATAAAGAGATTATATTGATGAAGCCAAATAATCAGCCTAATCTGATGATCTTTCTATTGTTGCTGCAAAGCTCAAGCTAACCAGGAAGTAGCAGTTCCAATCAGGACCAATACTCTACCTTAGAACCATAAGAGAACGGACCTAGAAGTAGCAGTTCTGATCCGGGCCAATATTACTCTACCTTAGAACCATAATAAAACAGACGGAGCTAACATGACTCTTCTGAAAATGCTAGGCATTGGTAAGGGAACACATGAAGAGAAAAAAATGTCTCAGGAAAGCATACTCAAAAGAATCTACTCACCAATGACCACATGAACTGGAATCTCTAAGAACTAAGCAGGTAAGCTACTTTACCACAGATTCTGGAAAGTCAGAAGCATGATACCTTTTGATACTGGATGGATGTGGTCTAGTGCCGATTTCCACAAGAGCAAAAAATGAAAAGATAGAAATGCTCATCGCCAAGTAACTGGTGTGATTAGCTTGGACAATTTCTAAAACCTCCTACATCCACAATTAGAAGCAAATGGAAACCTTTCTTAATATATTTAAACACCAACTAATAATATTGTGAAACATGTACCACCCAAACATTTAGGTCCAACAAACTAAAAGAGTTAGCACAAAAAGGGGAAGGAAAACTAAGTTACCTTGCCTGTTTTCCCCTATCAAAACCAGAGGGTTCAAACCATTTGGACCCGAAGAAATGAATCCATTCTTAGACCACACCAAACTTGGTTGTACTTTCCTTTGTGAACCTTTAGAAAGCACTTCAGAAGGTAAAAAATCATTACAAAAGCCAATAGCAAAGAGGTAACAATCAGAAGCAAAAGCCCAAAAGCTGCAGCTCAAACAAATATAGAAATAGAGGACAAACTTTCTATTAAAAACTCTACCCAATCCCACCAGTGGCTACCCCACAAACAAGTGAATCAAACATTCCAGGAAGCCAGCAGCAGCTGGTTACCATAGCTATGCTACAACATATGTCAAAATGGTTGGTACCAAACATACGGTAACAAAAATAATTCCAAAGGTAATCACAAATATGGTATAAGAACAAGATGACAACAAGCACTGTATGGGTAGACCAGCAGATTCCCCACTAGTCATTGGTCTTCTCCCATTGAAAAATAAGCTCTTGTTGAACCCAATTTGACGAACTGATACTTTATTGCACCAGCCAACTGGTCACAGCCAACCAAGTTGAACTCCTAGGGATAACCTTGCTAATATTAACCGACTGAGGTGATGCATGCCCCTAAGTATAACTTTGGTAATATTGATAACCTTCTTAATACTAACCAACTGAGGTGATGCCCCTAAGTATCAAAATGAACAATTTTTAACAGGCATTCACTTTAAATGCCACAGCCTTGCGAGAGTAAAGAGACTATGACCAAATGCAAAAGTAGCATCTACAGCCAATAGGCAGATTATAGCATGGGCAAAAATACTATGACATTCCTCAAACAACTTCATATTTAAAACATCATTTCGATTCCTCAAAAATATAACTATACTATCCATCACTGGGCAAACATGAACCAATAGGGGACTGCATTAAAGTCTTGACTGCTGGGTAGCATGTTAAAATGTATTTACAATAATAAGAAAAGCTGCATAAGTGCACCATACTTCCAACTGATAAGTGTCAAACAAAGCATACTGTAGACTTATGACAGCACAAAACAGTCATAATTATGACTTAGGAAGCATTGCCATAGCTGCCTTATTCTTACTGAATCTAGGGCAAAAGTTGGCATTGTAATAACAGTGGCTAATCAAATCAAGCTCAGTAACTATTAATCTCCTAAGATATTTTCACAAGGAGACATTCAAGCAATACCACTCAATTTTTTAGATGGCATAAACTTCTTGAGCAGAAATGAACCTTAAAACGCAGATTCTGCAGAAAGACTTTAAGCTCTTCAACATTTTCTAGACAGATGATAGATTATGAACTGATATTCTATGAACTAAGCAAATAGTATGACCCAATAATCTAGCCATTCCATTTCTCCAGGTTTCCATAACCCAGAAACTAGTAGTAAGACCATCGCTCACTTGACAAAAAGGATATACTAGCACTCATAAGCATTCTCTTGCCCAAGCTTTAGTAATCAACATGAAAACACAATAAACGGAACTCAGCAACTGTAATAACACTTACATTATGTGCATCGCCGTTCTATGAATCCTCGTTAATTGATAGCTCCCCCTTCTTTTGCTCATGAGATGAGACTTCCTTACCCAGCTTACTCACATCACCATTCTTCCCAATCACATCGACATCCTCAAACCTTCGGCGCTCCTGCCTAGGCCTCTCCTCCTTGGGCGGAGGTGGATCTACGGATGCCCTGACCCGCTTTCCCCCTTCACGGTCGGGCTCGTCCCCGTCGCCACCGCCCTCGTGGCCCTTCCGCTTCCGCGACGACGACTGCGGCTCACGGTCGGTGGAGTCGCGGCGCTCGACGGACTCCCACGGGTGGCTAGATGAGCGGTCCCGCTTCGACGAGGGTGGCGGGGACTCGGACGGGGAAACGGACCGTCGGTTCCCGTGGCGGCAGCCGTTGTCCCCGCCGTCGCGGTAGTGGTGGCTACGGCTGTCGTCTTTGTCGTGATGGTGACAGTGGCAGCGGTCATCCTCGCCGTCTCCGCCCCTGTCCTTGTCGCGGTGGTGGCGGCGGCGGCGGTCCTCGTCCCCGCCATCGCGCCGATGGTGAGCGTCAGTGTCGTGGCGACTGCGGCGATGGTGTCAGTCGTCGTCCCGGTCGCGGGATCGGTGGTGCCCGTCATCGTCGCAAGTGCGGCGCGAGGAGCGGTCGCGATCCATGGGTGGGGATTGGCAAGGAGAGGGGTTAGGGTTTGAGTCGATTCGCCAACGAGGGAGGGAGGGCTGAGAGGAGAAAGAGACGCTGCGGTCGGCGTCGCGTGCGGGTTCCGAGTATTTATTTGTCGGGGCATTTGTAAGGGGCGGCTGGTTATTGAGCCGCCCCTATAAATAGTAACACCGAGGGCAGCTGGTGAGTGAGCCGCCCCTACAAATCCGACCTATTTGTAGGGGCGGCTCGTATCACCAGCCGCCCCTGCTGTTCCATTTATAGGTGCGGCTGGTCTCTGGGCTCCCAAGCACACCACTGTAGGGGCGGCTCCATCACCAGCCGTCCCTAAAAAAAATTTGTCCCGTTGCTACAAACTGTTTTTCACGTAGTGTTTCTTATGTGCTTATTGTTTGCTAATTGACAATTACCTCATTGATTTTCCTTTTATCCTACAGTGCCTTCAGTTTGCCAGATGTCTCACGTACAATATATCCTAAATTGCCTAAGCATGAGGAAGAATTTAGATATTCTTAGTTTCGAATAACCGCATTGTATTTTATGATGAAAAGGTTGTGAAATGTGATTAAATCTACGAGGTGCCAATATATGAGAATACTAATGTGTCAAATGTATTCAAATGTTTTATGACAAAACTTATATGCTAGAGATTGCTAGCCCGTGCAGTTGCGTTGGGTTCCTGCTAGTGTTAAATGTTTTTGCAACTTGGATGAGTCAATACAACATCTTTTCTTTGATTGCCAGAACGCTAGGTTTATTTGGAGATTGATACATGTTTCTTTTAATTTACCTCCTACGATAAATGTTGCTCACATGTTTAATGATTGGCTACAAGGAGTAGAGAGGAAACTTAAGTATCAGGCCTTGGTAGGAACTAGCACCATTTGTTGGGAAATTTGGCTAAGTCGAAATGATGAGATTTTTAACAGGACACGATCTTTATCCTCTTTGCAGGTGGTCTTCAGGCGAACTCATTGGTTCCGGGCAGTGTTGCAAAAGGAAAAGGACAGACCCCAAATAAATTTAGGGTGTTCTTTGCTTGAGACGACAGGGATGGACCTTTTTTATCATCATGGCTGGAGTTTTAGTGGTAGACTTCCTTTTATTTAATTTTACCCTTGTGGGACTTGTGAGCTTTCTGCTTTTGTTCTGTTGGTCGGCTGCAACTTTGGACAGCTATATGTATCGATCGGTACAGAGGCTGGAATATTAATACATATTCCCTTTTCTAAAAAAACACTCATAAGTGGGACTAGAATTGAAACGTATATTTGTTCAGGTGTAAGCCAGACCATTGTACCCCAAATCAAACAAACCACAATTCTTAAACATGCAACAAAATTCAGAAATATGTCTAGCATTAGCTGGTCTAGGCCCCAGCTTCTCATTAGCATTCATGATGTTATTCAGATCATAGGCAAGTTTGGATATTTTACGACAAAAGCATGCATATCCATCCAGATTTTGTCAGTATTTTGGTGGTGGGGATCTCCATACATACATATTAAGCCAAATTTCTTCATGTTCTGCTTATAAACACACAAGGCTAGGATGAAGTTATGGCTAGAGCTATCTATATAGGTTCTGCTTGCATAGTTTCCATAGCTTCCTATGAAGTTCAAGCAGTAAACATTAGGTTACATATAGTGGAAGTAGACTTTAATTGAAAACCCAAGGGATTAGTTCAAAACAAGTAACACATGTTTCATATTGATATGGATTACATAAGCACAATGCTCAGGTATTGATATGGATTACATACTATGAAATTCAAGCAGTAAACATTAGGTTACAGATATGGATTATATAAGCATAATGCACAGGTACCATATTGATTGGTGCAAAATTGCAACTTCAAAATAAAATGATGATGCCAAATTGGCTCCTGCCACTATTGCTTCTATTAACAGTGCACATGAGTTTCTGTTTATACAAAGGCTAAAGTAACAATATAACACAACCATCACTTACAAATGATTGTAGTTGTACAACATAGGAGCGAGATCCTGTAGCCTGGTGGTACTTCACTTTTGCATGGTTTTGCTTGTTCTTCTTAGATCCAAGAGTCAACTCTCCTAGTCGTGTTGACTTCACTCTCTTGGACTGCCTTCCTCTATGACTGATACCAGCGCTGCCTTTTGTCCTCTTGGCGGAGCCTCCTCTATGGCTTCTTTGAGCTGGACACTAAAATTGGAGAAACAAATCTAAATAGCAAGCATGTACAAATTACATTGCTATCCAGGCAGCAAAGCATTACATTGCTATCTGGTAGCAACTGGTTTTAAGGACAAAACCAGATACACACCATATGTGTGCCCAGGAATTCAATTCACACATATAGTTACAAATGAAGGGTAATATCAAAGACAATGCCTTTATTACATAGCGCATGAGTAGTTGTTACAAAAGACATAGTCTTACTTTACAGAATATACTATAACTCTATTCTTCTAGCAAAGCCTCCAACACCACAGGAATCGTCAACTGGTTGATCACAAGCCTAACACCTCTTGGAAAACTCCATTGAAGAACCTCCATCTGGTACCCATCCGGGATTTTGCCAAAGTATTGAAATAAAACAAGCGTAAGCTACTACCGCTTAGTAAGCATAACATGAGGGGATGCAGGCTCAAAAGGCTTGACACGGCTGTACTACGGTAAGCGCTTTTAGTTGGTCATATTTTATTATTAATCATAAGTTGCTAAGTTATGCTTAGGCTCCCAAATGTGAATAGTTAGAGACATCATCAATTTTAATCATAACCCAAACCATCCGAGTAACCAACTATTTAGTAAGGGTCCAGGCCGCTCGTGACCGTGAGCACGGCTGATATTTCAGTTTTACACTCTGCAGAGGTTGTACACTTTCACCATGAGGCATGTTACCCATATGCCCGGGTTTGCAACTTCCAAAACACTTCCAAGGTGAGCAGGCAGGGTACACTATGAAGCTTTTCCCTAGTCGTTCTAACAAGGAGCAGTCACTAAGGATTCCATCTCCCAAGTGTTATGGAGTCATCTCCAAAAGTGGCACTGTTACACGCAACATAATACACACCCTGGGGATGAGGCCCATACCCAGCCCGGTATGCCCCTCTTGCCCTTTCGGTAAACTGCTACAAACTAGAAAGAACAAGGTACTAGACTAAGACTAGAGCCATGTAGTCCTCATGGTTGTACTATAAGTCCTGGGTTGTCACTTAAAGATGAGTCCTTATGGAGAGAAACTAGAGCACCCTAAGAAAAGGCCCAATGCTCTAGCTCCCTTGGTTCCATGTTGCTAAAAAACATCTTTTAATACCATGTTGCATATATCTTTAATTGTATTCTTTACTCAATTTTAGTTGGAGCAAACTGAGCATACTACGCACATGCAGAACCCATAGGTATATCAAGGACAGAATAATCAATATCAAGGTAGGTAGACTCCAAGCAGTTCATTAACATATGCACATGAATTGAGATTGCATTAAAGTGAATAGGTAACAAGGAGCCTCATATTACACTTGCCTTAATTCAAAGTATCACTGCTGGTCTTGATCCTCAAAGTAGCCCCAGATCACCAACACTCAACTCACTGTCTACTCGAGATCAATCAGCACCACACAGGCATCCATACAATCATGCATAGCAAACAAAAGCTATAGATTAGAACAATACACCAATCAACATAAAATCAAGATGAAAAGTTTATAAAACGAATCTACGTCTCACTACGATCACACAGACGCAAAGATCACAAAAATCGGAGCTAAAACTAAGAAGTTATGAATTAAACAAGATTTCCTTTTGTAAAATAATAGATTAAACCTAACCTCGAATGTTAAAAGTTGAAAACCTACTTAACAGTAGTATGAACATGTATACTACTTAATTACGAACCTAACGCAAGTTGAACGGATCAAATCGGAGTTAAAACAGAGATTTTATGGCTAAAACAAAATTAGTGGCAAAACTGTAAATATGTGAAAACGTATTTTGGATCTAAACCAAAGAAACTACGCTTTCTAAAGAAGAAAACATATTCTGAAAAAGTGCTATGGGCTGCAGGTTCGATAACAAAAAAGCGCAGGGGTCCTTTTGAAATAAGCCAGGGACTGCGGGTTAAGGATGAAATAATTATAATGGACTTTTTGTAAAATCACTAGCGAAGGGGTAAGTTCTAATCCTGGCCTTTGATTTTAGATTGGATGGCTGCGGTGGGTTGGGAAGCTCAGGCCGGCCGGAACAGAACTAAGCCGGTGGTGCTCCATTGACGACGGCGAGCACCTCGCCGGAACTTCACCGAAAGCGGTTTCCATGCTCCAAACGCGACGGGAACAACACCGGAAGATAGAACAAAGGAAGGCGAACTCACCTAGGGTACTCGCGTCGGCCGGGGGGGTTCGATGGTGGCGTGTAGCTCGACAGGAGGCTCTGGTCTACCTACGAACAATCGGCGGCGGTGAGAGGAACACAGAGACCGGGAGAGAGAGGGAAAATGGAGCCTACGGCTTCATCACCTCAAGCCTGAAGGGAGGCAGACGGATTTTGATGACGGTGAGGCAGCGGCCGGCGTCAATGGTGGCGGCGGCTCTGGTTTCTCCCCTGTGAGATCCAACAGAGCGATGGTGCGAAACTAGGGCTACGGCAAGCGGCATATAGATGCAAAATGGGATGCTACTTAAGGGCGGGGCAGCGTGGGCAACACGCCAACTGGCGTAGCAGAGCGGCACGGACTCTCGGCTCGGATCAGTCTATCATGGTCACGATGAAGGGGAAGAAGAAGACCCTGACACCTGGGTCCCAGCTACCAGTGATAGAGGGAGAGGGGACGGCTCGGCTGGGCTGCTATTCGGCACTGGGCCGCGGGGAAGGGAGTGAGGCGCGCTAGGCTGCGGGGAGGGCTGAGCTGCTCGGGCTCTAGTTGGCTGATCCGCAAGAATGGGCCGATGGGGAAACGGTGGGGAAAACCAAAGCAGGCTAGGCCTACTAGCTGAAAAAGAGAGGGGGGATTGGGCCGCTCGGCCAGAAGGAAAGGAGGAAGGAATTTCCTTTTTTTTCAAACCATTTTCAAATGGGTTTTGAATCTCTGTTTTGGATTTTGAATCAAACCACTCAATATAAAAATAAAATGCCACAACATGCATGCACAAGCACGTTGCTAAACTTATGATGAATTTTAATTTCAATAAAGATTATTATTTTCCCTAGGTTTAAATGTACACAAAAATTCATAATTAAACGAATTTAACCCGATTTGAAAAAAAACAAATTTTAGGGTGTTACAATTCTACCCCCCTTAAAATGAATCTCGTCCTCGAGATTCAGACGATACTTACTCAAAAAGTTGTGGGTATGTTTTCCTGAAATCCTCTTCTCTTTTCCAAGTAGCCTCATCTTCTGTATACCGATTCCACTGAACCTTACACATCCTTATAACTTGGCTCCTGGTAACTCTTTCTACAGTTTCCAAAATTTTTACCGGAAATTCCTCATATGTAAGATCTTCTTTAACTGTAAGCTCCTCTAACGGTATCTGCTCCTCGGGTACATGCAAACACTTCTTTAATTGAGACACATGGAACACATCATGTACACCTAACAAACTTGCAGGCAATTCCAACGATAAGCTACATCACCACGTCTCTCTAAAATCTTGAAAGGTCCAATATACCTTGGAGCTAACTTTCCTTTCATATTAAACCTTCTCACACTTTGCATAGGTGACACTTTTAGGTAAACATAATCCCCTATTTTAAAAACCAACTCTCTTCTCCGAGTGTCAGCATAACTCTTCTGTCGAGATTGTGCCACTCTCAAGTTTTCCCTGATAGTCTGCACTTGCCTTTCAGCATCCTTGAGAATCTCAGGTCCAAACACCAATTCTAGGCAAAGGATACTTGTTCTTGATGGTTACATCATTGAGAGAGCGATAATCCACACACATCCTCTATGTATCATCTTTCTTCTCAACAAATAGAACTGGGGCTCCCCATGGCGAAGAACTAGGACGTATGAAACCTTTATCCTGTAGCTCATTTAATTGTTTCTTAAGTTCTTCTAACTCATTGACTCCCATTCGATATGGTCTCTTGGCTATAGGTGCAGTTCTAGGCAAAAGCTCAATAATAAACTCAATATCACGATCTGGCAGCATACCCGGCAAATCATCGGGAAAAACATCTGGAAACTCATTAACAACCTTGGTCTTATCTATGGTTGCACCTTCCATCTGATTAACACTGCACACCTCTTTTGTTTTTGTAGTTGCCTGGCATATAACTTCTTCTCCTATCTTGGATATCAAGTGTACTGTATCATTCTCACCTCAGATAATAGCCTTTCATGGTTTTAGCCAATCTATTCCAAGAATTACATCTATGCTTGAAGACTTCAGCACCAACGAATTTGCCAAAAACTCTACCCCCCTTATTTCAACTTTTACACTTGGACACATTAGAGTAGCTTGCATATCCCCACAAGGTGAGTCGACTAACATCTATTTCTTCATAGGACATTTTGGTATATCGTGATCCTTAACAAAACGATGTGCAATAAAGATGTGAAGCTCCAGAATCAAATAAAATCGATGCAGGGCTAGAGTTGACTAGACTCATGCCAAACACAACATCGTGGGCTTCTTGTGCAAATTCTATCATCACATAATTGACCCTGCCTTGCACATGAGTTCGTTGTTTATGGTTTCCATTGTGGGATGGTTGCTTATTCGGCTTCTTTGGACATCGACCTGCATAGTGACTGGGTTCACCATAGCGGTAACACTTCTTGCCTGAAGAGGGGGTGTTGGGCTCAATATCCTTCATTGGGGAGTTGATGAGGGGTTCTTGGGGTGGACTCTGGTTCACATACTGTTGCTCTTGCTGGTGTTGAGGGAGTTGTTGAGGAGGATTAAAATCCCACTAACTAGTTTGTTCCTGGTATCTCTGCTGAAATTCTCGCTGGGGAGTGTAGCGGGGGCGTGTGTTACTACCTATAGATTGGCTTTGAATCCTCCTTTTCTTCTCTTCTATTTCCCGACGCTTGTTCTCAATCAAAATGGCCCTATTCACCAAAGTTTGGAAATCAGGATACTCAATAGTCATCAACTGCAGTTGAAGTCCATCATTTAATCCTTTCAAGAAGCGTTTCTATTTCTTAGCATCATTAACCACCTCTCCTGGAGCATAACGTGACAGCTGAGTGAATTTGTTACAATACTCACACACTGTCATGGAACCTTGTTTCAAGTTGAGGAACTCCTCCTCCTTGATCTCCACCAAAGCTTCTAGAACATGATAAGATCTAAAGGCAGTCTTGAAATCTTCCCAACAAATCTGATTTACATCTTTCCCAACCTGAAATAATTCCCACCAGTCTGAAGCTACTCCTTGAAGTTGACCAGAAGCATAAAGCACTTTCTGATGGTCATCACACTGAGCTATGTTAAGTTGTCACTCCACAACTCTAAGCCAGTCATCAACTTCTAGTGGGTTGCTTGCATGAGAGAATGTCGGCGGATGTCCCTTCATAAATTCACCATGCTTGTCCCTTGGTAGTGCTTGATGTGGGTTGATGCATACATTCTGAACATAGGTCTGTAACAATTGAGTCTGTGCCATCATAGATTGCTCTATAGTTGGAGGATTTGTTGGCGGTGGATTAGCATTAGGGGCATTCCTTCTGGCATCACGTGAAGCACTTCTCCTAGTAGAAACCATCTGTTTGCAACATTTAGCACAATTATTGGTTGTAATCCATGACTTTTAGGCATCTACCTTAGGAGATATAACCCAATGAACGCTGATAGCATGCGCAGGGATGAGAAAAAACGAACCCAACTATCTAATCACTGGTCCTTAAGCCTTATCATGTAAACTAAATGAAATTGTGAGCATAATCCACAAAATCATTGCAATCATTACAAAGATCCAAATCAAGCATGAACATCAAGACAACCATTCAAACATTACAGGTTCACAATTCAAGCATTAGGACTTAATGACACTACTCACATTACAAGCGTTCTTGTTGTATCAAGGGCTCAGAACTCTACAGCTTCACCTTCATGTTGCACAAGAATGTGGTAAGTGATAGCTCTAAAAGCATTTCAAAACAAGGGTAAGGATAGGGACAAAAGTTTTTTTTTCATAGCAAGGAGGAGATGAACAATAAAGACAAGAATATAACATAGAAGAAAATAGCAAGGTTTATAGATCAAGGATTTCATAGCAAATTCTAAACCTTAAAACGACCATTTTCTAACTAGGCTTGCATCCTATAGTCGACATAGCTCTGATACCACTTTGTAGCACCTGGTTTTAAGGACAAAACCAGATACACACCATATGTGTGCCCAGGAATTCAATTCACACATATAGTTACAAATGAAGGGGTAATATCAAAGACAATGCCTTTATTACATAGCGCATGAGTAGTTGTTACAAAAGACATAGTCTTACTTTACAGAATATACTATAACTCTATTCTTCTGGCGAAGCCTCCAATACCACAGGAATCGTCAACTGGTTGATCACAAGCCTAACACCTCTTGGAAAACTCCACTGAAGAACCTCCATCTGGTACCCATCCGGGATTTTGCCAAAGTATTGAAATAAAACAAGTGTAAGCTACTACCGCTTAGCAAGCATAACATGAGGGGATGCAGGCTCAAAAGGCTTGACACGACTGTACTACGGTAAGCGCTTTTAGTTGGTCATATTTTATTATTAATCATAAGTTGCTAAGTTATGCTTAGGCTCTCGAATGTGAATAGTTAGAGACATCAGCAATTTTAATCATAACCCAAACCATCCGAGTAACCAACTATTCAGTAAGGGTCCAGGCCGCTCGTGACCTTGAGCATGGCTTATATATTAGTTTTATACTCTGTAGAGGTTGTACACTTTCACCATGAGTCATGTTACCCATATGCCTGGGTTTGCAACTCCCAAAACACTTCCAAGGTGAGCAGGCAGGGTACACTACGAAGCTTTTCCCTAGTCGTTCTAATAAGGAGCAGTCGCTAAGGATTCCATCTCCCAAGTGTTATGGAGTCATCTCCAAAAGTGGCACTGTTACACGCAGCATAATACACACCCTGGGGATGAGGCCCATACCCAACCCGGTATGCCCCTCTTGCCCTTTCGGTAAACTTCTACAAACTAGAAAGAGCAAGGTACTAGACTAAGACTAGAGCCATGTAGTCCTCGGTTGTACTATAAGTCGTGGGTTATCACATAAAGATGAGTCCTTATGGAGAGAAACTAGAGCACCCTAAGAAAAGGCCCAATGCTATAGCCCCCTTGGTTCTATGTTGCTAAAAAACATCTTTTGATACCATGTTGCATATATCTTTAATTGTATTCTTTACTCAATATTAGTTGGAGCATACTGAGCATACTGAGCAAACTGAGCCAGTGATAGAGGGAGAGGGGACGGCTCGGCTGGGCTGCTGTTCGGCACTGGGCCGCGGGGAAGGGAGGGAGGCGCGCTAGGCTGCGGGGAGGGCTGAGCTGCTCAGGCTCTATATGGCTGATCCGCAAGAATGGGCCGGTGGGGAAATGGCGGGGAAAACCAAAGCAGGCCAGGCCTACTAGCCGAGAAAGAGAGGGGGGGATTGGGCCGCTCGGCCAGAAGGGAAGGAGGAAGGAATTTCCTTTTTTTTCAAACCATTTTCAAATGGGTTTTGAATCTCTGTTTTGGATTTTGAATCAAACCACTCAATATAAAAATAAAATGCCACAGCATGCATGCACAACCATGTTGCTAAACTTATGATAAATTTTAATTTCAATAAAGATTATTATTTTCCCTAGGTTTAAATGTACACAAAAATTCATAATTAAACTAATTTAACCCGATTTGAAAAAAACAAATTTTAGGGTGTTACATATCTACACCCCCCGGCCCCTCCCGCCTGAACTCAATATAAGATAGAACAAGCACCTGAACTCTAAGGGCCACTGGCTCATCTTATAAATTTGAATATGTTTCATATGTATCACCAAATCCCTCAACTACCTCCTCTGGTTCTTCCATCTTTCTATGATTCTTTGCGATTTGTGCCTCCTGCTCTTGTTTAAAAGCATTTAGTGGCTATTCATCTAGATTACAAAGGTATTTATTAACTAAAGCTTCGACTAAATGTCAGCATAACAGAGCAAGAGTTTGCAAATAAGTGCCTAACTAGTAACTACAACTTATACGGAAGTCATTAATCCAATAAAGGACATGTCATCTACACTCACTATAGAAAATATGTAACCCCAACGCTATCTACATATCCTAGGTTTAACCACTATAATAAAGCACACTATCACAAAAGGAATTTGGGTACCTTTTCCTCCACGTACCCTGGCTATGCTTCGTCATCGACACCGTGGTCTTGTCTTCGTGGTCGCGGAACTAGTGCGGCCGGCTTTGATGAAGGTGTACCGGATCTAGCTTTGGCTAGGGTTCGATCTAGCCAGTTGCGACAGGTGCCGAGGTAGGGGATCTAGATCTATCCTATACAGTCATCGATAGGTGCCGAGGTAGGGGTACTAGATCCAGCTCCGGCTAGGCTGACCTGCTGTAGATGAATCAAAGGGGATCTGGCTCTGGCTAGGGTTCAAAAAGGTATGAGGGTATGGCCAAAGAGTGGAGATTGATGAGTCGAGCTACTGTACCTATGGTGCCTAGGGTTCGGAGTAGAGTGGCAGAGGGGGTGGCTAGAGAGTGGAGAGGAAGGCCATGGGGCTAGGATTTAGAGCAGGAGGAGAGATGGTGGTGGCTGGAGGATGGAGATGGAGGCGGAGGCGGTGACTCCTTATGCTTTTATGTGGCCTTCATAGTACCACAAATGCCCTTGTCTAAAATTGATGGCATGGTAAACCTAATTTCCACGCGGAGGGTAAAAGAGAGACATCTAATTTTCAGTGGGTGTTGGCGGCACTGCTCGGCGTGGTGCGAAATTTTCATCGAAAATCAAATTTTCGTCGTGGGCAGATCTCCCCATGTGTTTGGGGCACACCAAGACTACAAAATGGAATCCCAAGAAATGGACAAAAGAAATTGAAAACTTAAAACCAATCAGATTTCATAGACCAGCAGCTCCGGCGGCACCTGATCCACCGCATGCAAGTCCATGTCTGAACAGAGGTGGGGGTGGCCAGGGCTGACGTAGCCCCATGGTGAAGGCCATGCGTCACTACATCCTAGACCCACATCGACAGAGCACGGATGAGCTCAAGGAAGTTCAGCCCCTCCGGTAGCACAAATGTGGCATTCAGCTGCTCCATGATGGCTGAAAGAGCAAGAACGAGAAAATCGTTCCAATTAATAAGGTGTGGTGCCACAAAAAACAAGAAGATATAGTAATGACAATGCCTTACCAGCAAGCTACGCCTACGCTTAACCTGCTACGGTGTCAGCCGAGGCCATCTCCCTATCGACTGCGGTGAGTACCGTCTCCATAGTGGAGAGGCACAAATGTAGCTACTGGGATGACGAGCTAGAAGAGGAGGAGCCCATCAATTGCAAGGACTGGGCCACCGACCACTAGGACAACGAGGGTCTATCACCACCAATGAGAGGCCATGGTGCCGATTGAGCCATGGAGATGGCACTACACCAAGAAAAAACTTCAGAATCTTCCCAAAAAGATCGAGGGCGAGATCCGTACTCACCTTGCTTCCACCAGTCTGACATGGAGCATGGAGGGCCCCGAACACCCTCTCCTCGGCTGGTCCCCCATCGTCTTCTCCCTTGGACACTTCTATGTCACCATGGTTCAAGCTTGAAGAACGAAGTGCTAGGGAGGAGGTGGCGAGCAGGAAAGGTGTGTTCGTAAGGTAACAAGGCAACTGTACTGACTCCCCTGTTTTTCCTCCATTTTTATAGCAGGGGATGCGCACAGCTGGTCGAATTCCAGCAGATACCAAGCGATAGCAGGAGGTAAGGCGAGGCCACATCTCCACGATCACTAAGGAGCATGCCTTCCAAGAAATATGGGTCTAGAAATGAGTTGCCAAAATGGAGCAGCTAGATAGTGTTCATATTTTACTGCACTCGCAAGAAAGTCTGAATGCGGCACATTTCATCTCATCGGACACTGTACAGTACAGAGATATGAGTAAAACTATTGCCTATGGAGTGTACTCGGTCACAACATTTGTATCAGTAGTAGTAGTAGTCATGAGTGCCTTTGATCTATGTTGAACCCAACTCATCTTTTTTTCGTGTATTTGATAAGATTTGTTGAACTTGCAAGAACCATGCATCTAAGATAATTTTAATCAGAATTCAGATTTTATAATCTGATGCGTGCCTTTGCAAACTAAGAGAAATTGAAGCAAGTCCTCAGTCTGCCCCTCGACTGTTGTGATTGCTTGGATTAGACCACACTGTCTACTTCACAGAATCACAAAAGGTCCAGCCGTCCAGAATCTTGACTACCCAGACAACGTGCTCCTGTATTCCCGCATAGGCACGCACGCGTGGGTGGTGTCAGTAGCCTGTTATAGCAGGGGACGTTGCCTCCTAGCCCATCGCATTAACAGGATAGGGCGAAGCCCCACCGCCCAACCTCACAAATGTCTCGGTCGTGGCGTGGTCGACGACCCGAAACTATAGCAGCAGAGACAAGGGGCGAGAGGGAAGGTTATACCTGCTGCCTTCTCTCTCTAGAGCTCCTGATTCCATCCCAAAGCTTTTGCCTTCCACCCTACTACACCGCCGACGCCTCCTACTAGGACCATGGTGGAGTGGACAAGGTCGTCTATCGACCGAGCTAAGTTCAACCAGTTGCGAGAGAGGGGGTGATCCCGGAGGTCGCCGAGGAACTTGGGTGGAGAGTCCCGAGAAGAAGAGAAGTGGAGCCAAGGCCAAAGGAAAATGAGGTCATCTCTTTCATCCCTGTCCACCTTCTTGGGTTCAGGCTGCCGAGCACCCCTTATTGAGGCGGTTGGTCTACTACTACGGGCTCCACCTCCATGACTTAACCCCAGAGGGGATCCTCCATCTCTCGGTCTTTATCATGCTATGCGAGGGCTTCCTTGGAATACCTGCCCATTATGATCTGTGGTGGTTTCTTTTCTAGGTGGTTCTGTCAGTGTCCTCTTAGCATCATTGTTGTCCAATGGGGGGCGCCTTGATAGAAGTTCACCCTAGATTGGAGGAGTGCTACCTAAGCCTTGACCACCACTATGCCATAGACCTAGATTGGGAGCATAGGTGGCTCTACATCCCCAACAATGAGCGGCCACCACTGCCAACTTTTTTCGCATGAATGGCTACTTCTTGACACACTAGAATCGTGGTTGAGGACACCAACCCTGTTGGAACCATAGCATTTGTGCTTATTTCTAGATGCCATTGAGGATTTGAAGGACCATGGACTAATGGCACTGAGGGTGATCCGTACCTTGTTCATTCATTGGGTCCTCCCCTTGAAGATGAGGGGCCACCCCCAATGGGAGTTCCAGGGTGCAATGGACCCTACAATCAAGTCGAGCGTCCCCATCTGAGAGGAGAAGGTAGATGATCTAATGATGATAGCTATTAGAGTGTCCACGTAGGATCATGGCGATGGGGAGGCCCTGGATGCCTTCCACGCCAGCAATTCTCCACCAATAGATGGACCTCTCGTCAGCGTGGTCTCTGACCCATCACCAGTTCCCCCTTTGAAGGTGGATCATCACCGTACCGCTGGTCATGTTGTTTATCTTTATTTAACTAGAATATGTGAGCAATGCTCACACTAGCTAGTATGTGTTCATGCTGTTTAATTTATCTAGTATTTGGAATCTACCTACTTTCTCAATAGGTGAACGTGGGCATGACGGTGTCCCAAGCCTCGTTGGCCCTAGAGCCCAGTTCTTTGTCTGTGGTCGTGCTCAGAAAGCATCCCCACGAGGCATCTACCGATGGGGACAGCCACCCATGATTTCATGCCATGCTACGCCGGTCAGTTTGTTATAAGTCGTTTGCATTCTCAATCCGATCACTCTCCCCCTTATCCTATATGGGCTTGAACTTGGCTTGGATTATGCAGTGCTTTCTCCATGACATCGCCATCCCTGCTTGTGGGGCTTCCCCCCGGTGTTGTTGGAGAGTCGTCCTATCGCCGCCGTCTAGCCTGTGTGTCCCCACACAACCCTCTAGTTCTGAAGTGGGTGAATCGTCAGAAGGGCATGAATACTCAAACAACACAGACTACTATCAATTATTGAAGGATTACCACAAGGTCCAAGCATTGTTGTTGTCATCATCCTTGCTGAATGCCGAGATGCTACGCGGTGAGCTGGATGCCGCGCATGACGCACCTCAAGTTTCCAAGAATGAGGCCTCCCAGGTGCCAGCCGACTAGGTGATCATCAAGGAGCAGGCCCATAACATGATGAACCTTCTTATGGAACTGAGGACATGGGTCTAGACCCTACAGCTGTGCATGCAAGCCACCTGTGACACAACCTTCTCAGTGGAAACAACGGATAATCCGGTCGCCATAGAGGAGTGCCTCCGAGATCTACCGATCTGCCTTCAAGCCATGGTGACCAAAGCCATTCATTGGGGGGCTGCCACTGTGCTGGCTACTACCTAGCTTTAGATTGGCGCAATGGTGAACGTCCGGGTGGCGGTGCAGGGTTTTCCGCTAGGATCGAAGGACAATGACATCGCCGATCTGGTCGAGAGTTTGAGCCGGCCACCGACGCTGTCTTAGCGAAGGTGGATGTGGAGCTGATCCTACATGCCAGCCTTGACCCTATCTGTGGGACATATCAGTAGTATTAGTAGTCATGAATAGGTTTGATCTATGGGACGCCCTTGCAAATATGTGAACTCTTATTTGCATGTTAGTGTTAACTTTTGTTGAACTTTGTGTTACGTGGGTTAAACTCTTTGTTGAGTGTGGTGTAGCTTAGGTCCTTTGGTCATTTTGTAGCTAGTTTCTAGCCCCTATTGGATGCTTTTCACTACAAATTTCTTTCTAGTTGTCTTTGATATGATCTATAATATACTAAACATTCATGAGTGCCTTTGATCTCTGTTGAAGCCAACTCGTGTCTTCAATAAAATTTGCTGACCTTGAAAGAACCATGCAGCGAGGAGTTCATCTGAACAAGTCTTGCCTCGATCTAATGCAGAACGGAGGAGCCATAGCTGTTGACTTTTACTATGAACACAAGAAAATCTGCCCACTGAGTATTTGATCTCGTAGGACAGAATAAAGTGTCATATGGAGTAGCAATTAGTCTACCCCTTGACTACTGTGTCTGCTTGGATTGGAGTGAAATAAGTATAGAAAAGACCTATCACAACCGCACTAGGCATTCGGGTGTCAAGCATGTCATGGTGGTCAAAAGCTCTTTCTCTCGATTCACTTCTTGTGTCCAGCTTTCCTACCACATTTGCTTCACTCTCGTCAGCCGTGCAAGGTCTATATGAAAGGAGCATCCCCCTTCCTTCATCTGATAGCTTTGCATCAATCGCCTACCTTCTGGCTCCCCCTTCCCTTACCCATTTGCATTTTCCCAACCTTCTCGCTCACAACTTTTCCCCCGACTACGTCCCTCTATGATATTAGATGAAATGATGTTTACCTATTTCTTGTAAATTGTATGTTCACCTAATAGTTCGAGCTGTGTAAATTTGAATGGGACAGACATGTAACTCTTGTACTCAGCTATGAGTAAAACTTTTGTCTGATCGGCTATGCTACAAATAGGAGCTGCACCATCTGTGGCTGCATGCATGAAGTAGTAAGATATTGGATTCCTAAAGTGGTAGCTTCAAAGATAGTTGAGCTTGTGCAGACGATCAGAACCTATGAAGCCATGTAGCCATCTCTAGCTAGCTGCTGCCCCTTGGCTGCTGTGAGCCTACGACTGCTTGGAATGCACTACACTGTATACTTCACCGGATCACAAAAGGTCCGACCATCTAAAATATTCACTACTTCGATAGTACTAGTAATGATGAATGTCGTGCGGTCATGTCAGAAGCCTGTTCTAGCCCTGGAGTCCATGTGTGTATAAAGCCTGGCCTCACTCCCCCTTGCATTGTGCAAAATGTCTGGCCTCACACTGTAACACCCCGGGTGTTAGCCACTTGCTAGGCAGTGGGTTTGAGCTCAAACATGACAGATCAAGAGATTATTAGGAGCTTTAGTTCCTTATTTCTAAAATGGTGATTAAGGTGTTGAGGTCAAATCTATGAAAATGAGCCCAACTTAAATTTGGACAACACACCATTGCTTACATGTTGACCCTTTTCAAATGTATGCTTCAGTAGTGTTAAACATGGTTCTTTCATGAGCATCACTTTCACATCTATCTATCTCCACTATTGGAAAAGTTTCATGAAGTTTGGAGCCAAGAAGTCACATGAAATGATAAGTTATAATCTTTCTTGAATTGCTTCATCAGGTGAATGGGAACATGGGATGTTGACCAAACCTTGATACCTTGCCCAAATGACTCTAATTGAACTCTACAACAAAAGTCATGAAAGGTTCATGTTGAGCAAATGCTAAGAAAATGCCTCAATCGGTCCAAAACTCTAATTTAGGGTTTATTGTGATGCTGCTTTGACCAAGATGAAACAATGATCTCGGTACTAGACATGAAGTTGAACCTTAAATAAAAGTTGCAGCGTTAGTTGTGTACAACAAACTTTGTTTAAGGGTCAAGAGCTAGTTTGGTCCCTAACTTAGTCAAACTATGGCCTCAAAACTGAACCCAGTGCTGTTTTGGATCTCAAAATTTTGGCTGTCTGAGATTACAATGTTGGTGATGCTTGCATTTCGCATTCTTGGATTTTTGTTAAGCAACTCAAGTTAAGCCAAATATAAAAGTTTGAGTTTACATCTTGGAGATGAGCATGTAAAAAGTTGGACTTAGTTTGACCTCCCAAAGACAACGAAAACCGAGCTCTACCTTAATCCTCATTTTGCTTTGATAGTGTCAACTTAGGACTTAATTGTCTCTTAATCCATAGCTCTAATGTCTCATCACCCTTAATGAAAGTTGTAGAGCAGTTCGTGGGCTTCAACTTTACTTTTGATCCCAAGGTCCAATTCAACCCATAACTAGCCCAAAAATGCATCCCACACCGGCCACTCCATCGCTCGCCAGGTGTTCATCGAAATGTCCACGCGTCCGTCATGCACTTGTTGTGCCCCCACCATGGATGCCATGCGCCCCTGCCTTCTCCTCACGTCGATGTGAATGCTGAGCCCTAGCTCCATGTCCCAGGCTCCTAAACGCTCCCTCCTCACTCGCCTCGCCCTCCCCATCCCCTTCTTTGGTCTCCAGCGCTTGCACATGCGCACAGAGCATAGACGCCGCCATGGCCGCCACCCGAGCTCTGCGGCCACTATCCTCACTCGTCCTTCGAGCCTCCCCGCACCCTCTGCTAGCTCCACCAGCCGCACTGACTCACTACTAGCGTTGCGCACACGCTCGCCGAGAAGCTCCATCGCCGCCACCGGAGCCGTGCCTCTAGTGCCACATAGGTAGGTCGACCTGGCCTGTCTTGGGTCAAGCTGGGTAGCCCCGTGGGTGCGCTCAGGCCCCTGGGTGCTCCCCGCCGCTGCCGGCCCCTGTTGGCCAAGGTCGGCCGACCCTAAGCCCATCCTCGTCGGTCGTCGGGCCGCTGCTGTCGTGGCTGAGCAGCCTCCATCCACCACGGGGCAAGCCATGAGCGCCTACTAGTGCGTGGCCCCCCTAGCACTCCGCCGCCACCGCTCACCGCTGAAGACCGCCCCACCGGCCTACACGCCGGCCTCCCCTGCTCTACCGTCGAGAAGAGGAAGGAGTTCGCACATGAATAGAAAGTTTTCTAGGGGGTTAAGTGCATAGTTCATTACTCATATGAATAGTGCATAGAAGGACCTTTTTGCTGGAATCTATTTTGTGAAAAGTTCAGGGTCCTCAGTGCAAAAACGTTTTTCTTTTATCTTTTCCTTTATTGCATTTAATCGGCTAAAACTTTGGAAAATCATAATAAATTGTAGAAAAATTGTAAAATAGGAAATGAATATGTTTTGGAATCCTTATGAGTAGATCTACGTAGTAGAGTCATAATATGATATGTGTTAGTAGAAAGTTTCTGCTGTTTTTATTTATTCTTATAAAATGCTTTTAAAAATGCTTTTAAGTTGGACAGATGCATATCTTGTTTTATAGAAGTCCAAAAATGGTAATTACAGTTGTGTTAATCTTGTGATGACATGCTCTAACTAATAAAAATATTAAACATGCTAGTTGTGTACTATTTTTATAATGTTTTGACTTAATCTTGTTAAATAGGCAATTTTAGCTTGTTTTTCTTGTTATTCTTTACCTAAAGTTGTGGTGCTCCAATTGCTATGAAATTTTTATGGTAGTCTATTGATGTTATATGTGAACTGTAGTGAAAATTTCAGGTTTATTGGTGCATGTGTGACTAAGTTATTGATTTAACTTGTTTAGTGCTTGATAAATGGTTTTAAATAAGTTATAATTTTTATGATGGTGTAAAAATGGGAAATGTTGTTCCTCTACATTTGTATGATGTTGTGATACCATAATAACATATAATATGGCCATGTGTTTGTAGAAAATAGTATGTTTTAGATTTATCTTGCTCTCACATGTTTTCTTGCATTAGCAATTTATCTTTTTTGTAATAATTAATCTATAAAACCTAAGCTTGTAAGATTTGTACAGTAATTATGTTTCGTCATCATCTATCTCTCATAAAAATTTTAGATCCAAATGAGATGTTTGCAACATCACCTATAATTAATATATAGGTTTTTATATATAGAAAAGCTAATGAAAGGTTGTTAGTAGATGCTTGTGTTTATGCCATGTAATACTTATAATAATTGGTGCTAGGTACTATGATTGCTTGGTTATAGTTAGGAGTTGCATGAAGTTGCATATATAGCAACAAAATGTTAGTTGTTAACAACATAAATGGTAAATGCATATAGTTGTATCTCTACTGTTATGGCTGCATGTCTAGTTTCTGTGGTGGTGATATTTTTGTGATGCAAATGATGTTTCCTGTAGATATGTTGAATACAAAAGTTGTAGATAATTTCCTTATATTTCTTGTCCTAAAATTTTATGATTTTAGTCCTGCTGGTTTAGGAGTTATAGATGTACAAGTTTGCTGTCAGCTTTTGCATGTGCTCTGAATAGATCTGAATGATTGTATTGTTTGGCTTATTTAAACATGTAATCATGTATTGGTGATAATAGGAGAGTTTTACTGATTTTCCTAAGCTTTCTAAAATGTCTAAGATCACTGCTTTTGGTGGTCTCGAACTCTAGTTATTGTTGTTTAAAGTGGAATGGCAGGTTCTGTTCAAATCTGGATAGAGGTGTCTTCATTGGGTTGTTTAACCTTGTTAGCTGTAGAATCATCTTAAGATGATGATAAGAAAGTTATAGGTAACTTAATAAGATTTCCATAAAGTTAAGAATCATGCTTGTTGGATGATTAGAATTACAGTTATGCATTTTAAAAGTTCATGTCAGTTTTTTGTCCTAGTTGGTGGAGATCTGCTTGTTTGTATTTTTGAACATTGTTAACCTTTGAATCAGTTCTAGATGTAAATAACAAAGTTGTAGGAAATTTCCTAAGCTTTCCAGAAAGTCTAGGATCACCTTTGTTTGATGCCTATAGATCCAGTTATGGTTGAAACAAGTAGCTATTGTGCTGCTGCCTAGAATCTGAGCATGTACCTAAAGTTGTTTGCTTCACTTTGCATTGCTTTGTATGCTTGTTAATGTTAGCTCATGACCCTACTAGAGTTAAATTGATCTACCTGAGGTATCTTATAAATGTGTTATATAATGTTGGTCAAGCACGTAACTAATAAATGGTCATGTATGCATGTTGCCACAAAATGATCTTGATGCATGTTTTGCTAGAGCTTTAATTATGTTGGTGTCGTTCATAGCAGCCCTAGTTCTTATGTGATGCTCGGCTTAATTAGTTCTTGATTGTTAAATGCTTGTAATAGTTTGACTTGAGTTAATTGGTGTGCCATGCTTGTTATGCTTGCTACCCCTATGCTAGACTTGAGTGATAGTTAAATGACTTGCTCTCTAAGTGCATATGTCTTGAGGTGTAACCTTATACTTGTCTTGCATGCTTTTTATATGATGCATCCCATGCTACCATTCTTCGCATTCATGCACTTGCATTGTTGCATCTCATCTAGGTACGCTAGATGCACAATGCGTGGATGTGAAGCACGTGATAATGGAGTCAAACCAGAAGACGGTGTTGGTGGACCTATCCTGAAGATAGAAGGACCCCTGGAGTGCATGCCTAGAGTGGAAGATGTTCCCCAAGACGGTGCAAGCTAAATGAACTGACTTTGTGTTGGATCCCAGGCAAGCCTCGGAGCATTCTAAGCCTCCTATGTTTTTACAAATATCACTTGCGTCCTTTATGTTTGATGCATTAGGTTATAAGAGTTCATTGGAAACACTTGATGCATATAACTTCCTTGTCCATAAATATACCTTAAATCCTATGTAGGTCTAGGATTGAGTATATGCTTAGCCATGCTTAGCTTGGTAGAAGTCAGGTGATTTCATGTCACCTGTGAGATATTGGTGGATACCAGAGCATGGTTGGCTATATTTGCTATCGTGGAAAAGAACCATGGGATATTGTAACTGGAGGCCGGGCGGAGCCTAGGTGTAGGTTGACTCATGTGATTCCATCTATGCCGATTAGGGACCGCATCGTTGGAGTCCCTCTTGTCATTTTGAACGCATGCCTCTCACTTAGCTGGTCGGATAACTCATTCCGACTGCGAAGCTGAGTAGCTCAACTTAGGTGGGGCCTCGTTCTGTCAAAGTACGCACTCTGGGTGGTAGTAAAGATGTGTGGGGAGCCAGACATGAGCCCAAGGGCACGGTAGTCCTGATTGTCCAGGCAGTTGGGTGTCCCTAGTTGTGCGGCCCTGATCAACCCACGAAATGTGTACCTGAGTTGTACCAAAGGTGACCTAAGACTACCTTGGCGTAGGTATCCCTGGGTTTGTGTTAGGACTAACTATCCAGCTGGTTGCAATCGATTCGAATTGCCGTCTCTCCCAGATAGTGAGAAACTTGACGGAGCTTCTTCATCGTAGTAATTGGATTATGGAATATCATGGTTCTGATGAATACAAAAATTTTACACCGGCTATGGTTAGTATTGTTATGTTACTAAATGATAAACCACATGTTTGGCATAGGTTAGTTGCTAATCTAGAGATGAATAGCTATAATTAACTTGATGACCGAATTATAAAATGTATAGCTTAATTAGTGGCTTTTTATGCAAAATGGTGTCAAGCTAGCTCCACTTATATAGCCTTGCATGATCCTTGGTGTAACTTTATTTTTGGTTTATGATGGGTAAGTCTTGCTGAGTACCTTCTTATACTCAGGGTTTATCCCACCATGTTGTAGGTGAAGTTCTCAACCTGCTAAAGATGGTGGCTAACTGCCAGTGGGCTCGTTGACTCTATATAGTGTTCTTATCTATATGCTTTTGTCAGAGGATGTCACATATGCTAGCAATGTATTTGGAACTTATATTATTGTAATCAGATGAAATCTATGTTGTTTTCACTAATTGGTTTTGAAACCCAAACTTGTATTATTATTTGTTAACTCATTATAAACATTATTTCCGCTGCAACTCTGTGTATATGATGTGTATTTGGTTAATCATGCAATCTTGGTCGTGACACTTGGCGGACTACCGGGTTTATATAAGTGAAAGTATGTGCACGTCAACGTGTTAAACGGGGACATCCATACTTGATATTGTATAAATTGGGCGGTTCTGTCACACACTGCCTCACAAAGTCCCCCAGCTTTGCCTCTCCATCTGTTCCCATGAAGGCCATCCCCATGAAGCGCTCTAGGTCCTCCTTGAGGAACTATGGCTGGGCTTCAGTCCAATGAGCTGGCGCACCTCGCTTTGAAGCCTGTTCGTACCCTTCTTGACTGCTGGTACCCACCGTGCTCCCGCACACCGTCTCCTAGGCTACCCACGATGACGACGTTGACACCACCGGCACCGGTGGTTCGCTCGCCACCGCCGCTCCTAGTGCGGTCCACCTCACTGTCGTCACAAGCACCGTCGTGGTCCCGCACACCATCCCCTAGGTTGGCATTGGTCTCCCCATCACCCACAATGATGATGTTGATGCCACCGGCACCGGTGGTTCACTCACCACCGCCGCTCCTGGTGTCGTCCACCTTGTCGTCGTTAGTGGCACAGTCATGGTTGAGCTCGCTATCGCCGGATCCGCTCCCGGTGCCCCATCATGGGAGCAGGTCACCTGCAACATCACGGTCCCACTCGCCGTTTGCCGAGGACATGTTCGAGGGCTCTATAGGCTTGGCCCCATTGTGGTCCGGCTCACCTTCACTGGATAGGCTCCCGGTGCTCCATGGCGGGAGCGAGTGAAGTGATCCTCTGGTTCAATGTGGTGGAGAGGTTTGCTGGTTTCAACGCAGGCAGGTTTACCTTGTAGGAGTTGGATTTTGATCATGCCTATTGGTACCCTTGTTGCATGACTTGCTTAGAGCTATGGGATGGCACCACTCATTAAATTAATTAGTAGTATCAAGTCATGTAAACATTTGTGGTTAGGACGAGTATGCTGCCTGGTGCTCATTACTACTACGAAGTCATGTTAATCATGTGTAGTTAGAGCTAGTATGTTTATGTAGTAGTTGTATGACTTTGAGTAGTGTGGTATGTTTCTCCTCTTATTATGGTCGATGAAGGCATGGTTATGTAGTCTGAACTCGTATTGTTGCTGTACTCCACATATATATGAAGTCTGGTTTGATGTTATGTTATCTTTCTAGTAGCAATGCTCTCCTCTTATTATGCATGTAGCCATGCCTAGCTCTGCAAAACCAACCAAGACCTAGGAATAGGTGCCTAATCTTTTATGCCACCAAAGCACGGTGCGGCAATGTTGTATTAGATGAGGCCAGACCATATATTAGGTGTTCGGCCAGCTCTTTTATCTTGGAC
The DNA here is from genome assembly GCA_904845875.1 of Miscanthus lutarioriparius. Lineage (NCBI taxonomy): Eukaryota > Viridiplantae > Streptophyta > Magnoliopsida > Poales > Poaceae > Miscanthus > Miscanthus lutarioriparius. The sequence goes on along the minus strand of CAJGYO010000014.1, from coordinate 54,024,790 downwards.
ATGCAAAATCAACAACCAAAGGACAGTCCGCCCCCTCATTTTGCTATAGGCCAGACATGCAAAAAAGGGTGCAAAAGCAAAAGGGCAACAAGATGAGTTAGGTGATGGTTTGAACTTAGTTAATTGTGGTATCTAGATGTCAATAATGCTGATATATTTCAATCTATAATTGGCAGTGCGCTTGTTTATCTAGTGTTTGTTCAGTGTTTATATCAGTTTGTTCATTTCTTCACAGTGGTGTTCACTATTCAAAGAAAGCCATTACCTGTGCGCCCTCATCAAAATAAAGCACATTCCAAAATACTTGAAAAGCACTCAAAAATAGTTGAAACCGCCATTATATTGATTCCTAATATTTATCTGGGTACATGAGTGTTGATAGTAGTTAATGTTAATCATAAACCGTCAATACACCTTGCATAAATGACTAAAATGAATCACCAATGTAGACTTACAGGTTTAAACTAACAAATTCCATGAGTTTTGGTGAATCTGTGTTTCCAGCAGGATTTAATCAGAAAAACTGTCAAGGAGGACCTAATCGTCAAAGGAAAGCATGGAATCCCGCCAGGTATCTATGTGGGAAGACTCTAGATAGATCCAGGAGCCACATCACCAAAGCACAGGACGAGAGGATGACATGTGGGGCCACCCGACCCCACTATCAGGCCGCCTAGCCCCCTGTGGGCCCACCTGTCAGCCTCGTCTCTATGTTGGTTTCCCATCGCCTCCTAGGATACATCTCCGCCGTTGCTTAAGTCGGTTTGATCCAAGGGCTCATGTTGGACCCTGAGGGCTATATAATCTAGCCCCTACCTCACCCCCAGGCATAAGCCTCATTTGATCCTGAGAGCTGAGAAGCCAAAAACCCTAATTCATATGTCCACTAGGATTAGGGCTAGCAATCAAGAGAAGATTAGTCCTCGATAGGATCTAGTCTTGTTCTAGAGATAGAGAGATAGAGTGTGAGGGAAGAGTTTGGAGGAGTTCCGGCCTATTGGTGCTCTCTCTATGGCTTGTACCTAGCGGAATTAAGTTTTTCTTGAGCTTACTTCTGAGATTTCTCTGGTAATCGACTTCTAATTCAAGTAAGCATCTTGTTCATATTATTCTTCAGGTTTGCGACTCTCTTTTGAGTACTTTAATCCTTGTAGTTCTAGGGTTAAAGTAGTATTCATAGTGTAAGCATGATGCTTAGACTCGGTTACTCATGGATGCACCCTCTTTTCTAGATAGGTGGTAGCTTGCGATGGTGACTCTTATAGACTCATTGAATCCTCTATAGTCCACCTCCCATTAGTAGGCCTAGCAGGACTTTGTTACTATAGGAAACATACTATGTCTGTGTTTTCTCTACTAATATCCCTAGAATTGAATAATAGAAGACAAAGCTAATCGAAGTTAGAACTAGAAGACCTTAGTAGTTTCCTCTACGCTCCTATTATCAAGCCTTGATTGTGAAGTTGGGTTAAGTTAGAATTGGTTATTCTCACCCCCGTTCCTTTAGGTTCGATATAAAACTGGGTTACTCTCGATGAAGTGCTACAATGGTATAATATCTGTGTGCTTGCGGATTATTCTATGTGCATTAATTTATACAACAAGCATTTCTAGCGCCGTTGCCGAGGAATGGTTGCCAAGTTAACTTTGAGTCTAGATTAACCTTGTATTATACTTTTATCCTTTTATTTTTTCTTTCCTTTTTACCATGGATTTAGAATCCACCCCTATCTATCAATATGGTGCTCCCATGGGCACAAGCCTACAGCCACAAGAATCTTCAAAACCTATCCTAACACCTAGCTATGAGCTACGCCCACGGTTAATCAACATGGTTCAAGATCAACCCTTTTCAGGCAAAGGTGATGAAAACCCCTATTCTCACTTAAACGAGTTTGAGCAAACCTGTGCATGCCAACGCATTGAGGGCATGTTAGATGAAACCTTACGATGGAAGCTTTTTCCCTTTTCTTTGATAGGAAAAGCTAAACGTTGGTACAATCTCACCATTGAGAGTAGACAAGGAGATTGGGAAGCCCTATGCTCTAGCTTTTGGTTGCAATTCTTTCTCATATCTAGGGTAGTCAGACTTCGTTTAGAGGTTCTATCTTTTAGACAAAAGAAAAAAGAATCTCTAGGCATGGCATGGGAACGCTTTAATACTCTCATTAAAATAGGCCCTTACCTTGCCATTCAAGACCCTATTCTTCTTCAACACTTTTATATGAGTCTTAATAGGAAAACCTCGATACATCTTAATACGGCCTCAAGAGGCTGTTCTTGCAAGTCTCCGCCAATACGGGGAGAAACATTCTTACTAAAATCTTAGAGGACGCCCTTGAAGAAGTAGAAGAGAAGCCATTAGAGGAGGAATCCTAGATAGCTGAATCTAAATCCATAGAAAACCCATCACAAACCTCAGCTATCTTAGATCCTGAACCACCGAAAAAGGAGAAAACTCCAATTTCGGATTTTATGCTTGAATTTGAGGATGAACTTTTTGATGAATATGGAAATACCTCGAATTACCATACTATGAGGAGACCCAGAAGTCTAGGAAATCATCATCTCATGAAGAATCTTTAGACCCTTCTGAGGAAGCTTTCCTTAAAGGGACTACGAAAGAGCTAGTGTCTATTATAAGTAATGAATGGTTACAAGAATTAGAGCTTTCCTCTGATGTGATTCGCTTAGATTCACCTTCTATTTTCATTCGTTGCCAAATTAATAAAGCTCCTTTCGATGCTCTTCACAGTCCAGTTGTGGGTGTTAACATCATGTCTGCATCTTTCGCTCATGATTTATTGAAGCACATGCCATTAACCCCAAAAACAAAATTATTAAAAAGCCTTTCAGGACACATTCTCCCAAGTTTGGGAATTCTATATATCCTCCCTATCCAGGTAGAAGGAATCAAGGTTCATTCGAGATTCTTTATCTTTGATATCATGGAGTTTGACCTGTTGATAGGACAACCAATAGAAAGACTTATCCAAAAAGGACAAACAGGGAAGTTGAATATAAGACTTGGGAAAAACTTTAAGCTTTCTATACCCATTACTCATTCTCTAAATGCTGAGACTGAGACAATTCCCAAGGAAGACCTAATGGAAGAGGTTAAGGCTACATCTCTTGATGACTTGATTAAACCCAACCTTGAAGATGATGCCTAGTTCTTCATCGAAGAAGAAGGCGAAAATCCTATAGACCCTGAACCTCAGATGAATTGCTGGAACCACCTAAGCCCTCCATTGAGCTTAAATCCTTGCCTTCTGGTCTTAGATATGCTTTTCTCAATAATGATCAGGATTCTTCTATGATCATAAGTGATAAACTCTCTCAGGAAGAATCCCTACGCTTGCTAACTGTCTTAGAAAAACATCGTTCTATTTTTGGCTACTCGCTTCAAGACCTTAAGGGAATTAGCCTTGCTCTTTGCACCCATCGCATCCCTATAGATCCTAACTCTATATCTTCTAGGGAGCCTCAATGTAGGCTTAATAATGCGATGAGAGAGGTTGTTAAGAAAGAGGTTTTAAAACTCTTGCACATCTGGATTATCTATCCTGTGCCGCATAGTGAGTGGGTAAGCCATGTTTAAGTTATGCCTAAAAAGGGAGGCATGACTGTTGTTAAAAATGAATAGAATGAATTAATCCCCCAAAGAACCATCACTGGATGATAGATGTGCATAGATTACCAAAAACTTAACAAGGCAATAAAGAGGGATCACTCTCCATTGCCCTTCATTGATGAAATGTTAGAGCGACTAGCGAACCACTCTTTTTTCTATTTCCTTGCTGGGTATTCAGGTTATCACCAGATTCTGATTCATCTAGATGACCAAAGCAAAACCATCTTTACATGTCCATATGGAACTTATGCTTATCGTAGAATGTCTTTTGGATTATGTAATGCTCCAGCTTCTTTCCAAAGATGCATGATGTCTATATTTTCTGATATGATTGAAGAAATCATGGAAGTTTTCATGGATGACTTTTCTATTGATGGAAAAACTTTTGATGATTGTCTTGAAAATTTAGACACGGTTTTGCAAAGATGTGAGGAAAAGCACTTAGTCCTTAATTGGGAAAAATGTCATTTCATGGTTAGAGAAGGCTTAGTGCTTGGGCATCTGGTGTCCGAACAAGGGATTGCGGTAGATAGAGCTAAAATTAACGTAATCGAACAGTTACCTCCTGCCATAAATATCAAAGGGATCCATAGTTTTCTTGGTCATGCTGGTTTTTACCGCCGCTTTATAAAAGATTTTTCACATATTGCTAGACCACTTACTAATCTTTTGGCCAAGAATGTTCCCTTTGAATTTGATGATGCATGCTTGAAATCTTTTAACATTCTTAAGAAAGCACTTATCTCTGCACCAATCATTCAACCCCTTGATTGGTCACTATCTTTTGAAATTATATGTGATGCTAGTGATTATGTTGTGGGGGCAGTTTTGGGACAAACTAAAGATAAAAACCATCATGCAATTGCTTATGCTAGCAAAACTTTGACAGGACCTCAACTTAATTATGCAACAACTGAAAAAGAGCTCCTAGCTGTTGTTTTTCCTATTGATAAGTTTAGAGCTTACTTAGTAGGAGCTAAGGTGATTGTTTATACTGATCATGCTACTTTGAAGTACCTGCTCACTAAGAAAGATGCTAAACCCATATTAATAAGATGGATTTTGCTACTCTAAGAATTTGACTTAGAAATAAAAGATAAAAAGGAGTAGAAAATTATGTTGTCGATCACTTGTCTAGAATACAGTTTGAGAATTCGCAGGGACTGCCCATATATGATTCGCTGAGGGACGACATGCTCTTCAAGGTCACGAAATCCGACCCCTGGTACGCAAATATTGTTAATTTTATGGTTGCAGGTTATGTACCACCAGGATAATACAAAAGGAAGCTCATCTATGAAAGTCGTCTCCACATATGGGATGCACCATACCTCTTTAAAGTCTACTCCGACAGCCTACTCAAAAGATGTGTACCGGCAGAGGAAGGCATCAAGATTATCGAACGATGCCACTCATCATCATATGGAGGACATTATGGGGCATTCCGCACTCATTCGATGATTTGGTAGAGTGGATTCTTTTGGCCAACCATGTATGAAGACACAAAGGATTTTATTCAGAAATGTGGAGCATGTTAGAGGCATGGGAATATTAATTCAAGAGATGCCATGCCACTCACCAACAACCTCCAGATCGAGCTCTTCGATGTCTGGGGAATCGACTAGATGGGACCATTTCCAAAGTCAAAGAGCTATGAATACATCTTGGTGGCAGTTGACTATGTCTCCAAATGGGTTGAAGCCATGCCATGTAGAGCTACTGATACAAAGAACTCCAAGAAGATGTTTGTGAAACATCCTCAATTTTCCGCGAAGGGAAAATCCACAGAATGGATTATAATATGATGAAACCAATAGTTGATTCCGTCATATTATCATATATCAGTCGATATCACTGTCATACTTTGTAAGATTACAAGATAAAAGGTATTACATCACTGAGGAACACACCTATTACAGAGTTAATCTAGCGGAAGTCTATCGAGTGAAGGCTCCTCCTTCACGAGCATCATCAGAGTTGACGTAGTGCAGCGTAGATTCCATCTCCGAACCAAACTTGAGCGTAGGCACGAGACCTCCTAATCCTTTTAAAGTCAGCATCTCTGAGAGGTAGGAAATCTGCACACCGCCAGATGTGTGCAGGCCATGGTCAGCACCGATGAGCTTTGGTGGAAAAGATAAAACAAGAGGATCTGGCGATCCTAACATTTGGCTATGGTTTGCATCCTTAGCGCATGAGAAGTAAGTAACAGTAGTAATGTAATAATAATGTACAGTTTTTAACACATTCCCAACCACACACATCCACATCCATCCATATCCATCCACCAACCATCCATCCCAAACCATCTCCACACCACCACACCTTATCTCATCTCACACACTCAGGTCGACAGACCAACTCCCTCTCGGCCTTGTCTCAACGGCCCATAGCCCCCAAGGCTCATGACCGGAAAATACCCCAAACCCTGGAGGGAGAATAGAAGGACTCATCTTCTATCTAGTTTAAGAGAAACCCAGGAAAGGTCCATAGCCGATAGGTCGGCATATGTATCGATCGATCAACCATACACTCTGCAGAGGTTTCACATACCCACAAGATAGCCATCCTCGACGGTACCCCGTCTAGGCAGATTCCGGCCGCTTGCTAGCCTAGAACGATGCCACCCTACCTCTCAGCCCTGGAACATCCCAAGTCTAGTCTAGGATGGCTGATACTGTGAGTCGTAGACAGAGCTGGGGCCCACCGGATGTCAAGAGCCGGTCCACAAGGCCTCCTGAAGTCTCGGAAGGGTGTGGGGGGAAAACCGCGCGCTCCGTACCTCCTAGCACATGTTCGCCTAGTAGTAGTGGCATCGCTCTACCAAGTAGTCCGACCGTCCCGCACCATATAGGGCGAGTGGGATGTAAAGGATTCCTGGTGAATCTGAGTACTAGTAAGTCCTTAGGGGTGACCAAGCCAGAATGTCTTCATCAGGGTTTCCATTTACCATGCCACCACAGCACCTCCACCCCGGGCTCCACCTCTCTGAGGTTCACACCCAAGGCCACCTCCAATTACCATTTACCTGCCACAGGTATTCCATATCCAAGTGCCCAGGTAGCACCACATGGCAAGACTCGCCCCAGGCTCATCGTTATTCTAGCTCGGTCGACACAACCCTCACTCTCCATGCACCCAAGACACACGCAGCACGCTCACACACCACCAAGTCCGGCACCCATAGCCAAACCATTCCCAGGTTGTTCACCACCAGCATCACATCCCCCGACATAATGCGAAGTGGAGTTAATTAATAAGTATAGTGGTGTAATATGCAAGCAAGCAGGCAAGTAAGCATATATAAGTTTAACGCATAAGCGAGGGTGACGTGGTAGAGTGGGTTGCATCAGGTAATAATGGCTCAGGTAGTAGCATGCATCAAAGTACTAGCAAAGGAATAATTTATAAAGCGCTACCAGTTCTAGATATTATGCAATGTCTAATAGGATTCTCTAAAAGAGGGTGCTGCCATGACACTTGCGATGTAGAGGTAGTAGTGGTACAATTATCCATCTATTGGTGTTCCATTAGCAGGGTCACCTTCTCCTGCGTCGACTCCATTCCGTAGTCCTTGTTGTCATCCACGTTCTCTTGGTCCGATTGCCAGCTACTCCGCTAAGCGTCACGCAAGGCAAGAGAACACTCGACACCCGAAAAGACGACAAGGTGCAGGAAGATCCAATAACACCAATGAGACAATAAAAGATACATGGCTTGGCCCTCTCGGTGGTTGTCCGATTTCCTCGGGCCAAGAATCACAAGTGGTGGTTTGCTAAGCACAAGCTTAAGTCATGGCCAAGCCGGTATGGCTTTACGATAAATGGTTTAAGCCAGAGCTTATCCAGAGCCAACACCACGGCTCATGATCTTTTGATCCGGTGTCATTGAATTGATGGGGATTGGAAGTCGAGCCCCAAGAAAGAAGAACGACGGGGTTCGGCTCTTATAACCTTATCCCGCAAGTCACAATTGGACACGAGTAGCAAACAAGAATGATAACACTATTGTGACTTGGCTCCAATGTACTTTGGCTCGCCCGCTATGGTAGAAAGCGGTAGCGCAAAGAGATTGGACAGCAATGGGTTCTCTCGATCCTCACGACATAATAACGTCGGGAGCCGAGAAGAGAGTTGCTCAGCAAAACAAAAGAAGCGAGGGTTAGCTAGGTACATCCATGTCATGTTCTCAGACACATCTTCGGGAAGATGGTTTTAGACGGCCGATCGGGTCGACACGCACGGGTCCGAGGTATGACATAGACTATAGCTTCGCTAGCTAAAAAGAGATAGTCCGGTCTTTGATCCAATCGCCATGGACACGACGGAATCGAACAGAGCGGCTAATAGGGCAATAACAGTAAGGAACTGAGGTCTGCTCCTTCCAACACACATGCCACGACAGAAGACAGGGCATCGGAAGGAGCGACTCACTAAAGAGTACAAGTGCGCAAACCACTCGTAGGGTACCCAACTTAGGTGCACTGGCACTAAGACATCTCTCTAATTCATAGCGGTGCAGTTGTCACAGCGGGAATCAAGGAAATGCGATGGTCATACAAGGTACAAGCATACGGGGGTTTGTGCACGAAGAGGCAAGTAAAAGTAAAAGAGTGGCGTAGCTCCATGGTCATGGTGAGGCGAACTCGCGGCCACAAGCTATACCAACGGGTTGGCACCCATCATTCCATGATTGTTATCTCTAGGTCATCTCCCACAGGACTTGGCCATGGAGGGCTCAAGGCGTGCGGGTGATATCCGCATTGATGTTAGTATCAACATCGAATCCATCACGACCATGTTCTAGGGCCAAAGACAGGAGCTAACACTCGTGGTACTATGAAGCCAACTAAAAAGCGAGGGGTCGAGTTTCACTCGGCATCACGGTCATGGCGAGATGGATCCTGCAATCGTAACGTCCGAACGAAGTACGATCCCTCAGCCAGCTCGAAGGCTCGGCACACAGGCAACAACACCAACAACCAACGATAAGAACCAAACACGACCGAAAGATGCAACAACTTGACACGACTACGGAGTAGCACATATCCATAGCGAGGGGGATGGGTAGACCTGCATAAGGGCACGCAGTGCAGACAAATATAAATAGATCAAAATCACGTATCATAGGTGTACGAACGAGTATAAGGATAAGCAGGAAGGGGCTTTCATCGGTGGTCGAAGATGTCACCGAGGTGGTCGGTGAGATCACCGTCGTGGTCGGGAGGCTGGCCGAGGTGGTTGGAGAGCTTCGCCGACGTGGTCGGTGAGATCGCGGAGGTGGTCGGAAAGGTTGCCAACATGGTCGGTGAGATTGCCGAAGTGGTCGGAAGGGTTGCCAACGTGGTCGGTGAGATTGCCGAAGTGGTCGGAAGGGTTGCCAACGTGGTTGGTGAGATTGCCGAAGTGGTCGGAAAGGTTGCCAACGTGGTCGGTGAGATTGCTGAAGTGGTCGGAAGGGTCGCCAACATGGTCGGTGAGATTGGGGTCCGACAAGGTAGATGTGCATATACGGGAAGATAATAGACGGGGCTTTCCATCGTCATGGTAAGGCATCGACTAAGGTTCGATAACTCAAAGATCCAGAGGTAACGGCTCGCAGTAGACAGGGTCATGGAGGTCTCGGCAAGCCAGGCTATCGTGGTCTCAACAACGGTGGTCTTGGCAACGGTGGTAATCCAAGGTTTAGTCTGTGAGCTGCGCGAACGTGAGTCCATGACGTAGGGCTTGATTTAAGAAGAATTATGGAACTGGTTGGGCTGTTCTGCTCTGCAGGCGGCCCACGAGTACAGGGCTAAAGGAGTTCTCGTGCGGGTCGTGGATTTCGGCCTAGGCCTAGCTCCAGACTAGAGCAGAGCAGGTGTTCGACACCGAGATCGCGGGGCTCACCATGCCCGTGGCCTGCGTGGTCGATGCCCGTGTATGCGAGCTGGTGGAGCTAGACAGCAGGGAAAACCGGTGCTTGGGCTTGCTAGGGGCGGTGTCGATGAAACAGGCGAGTAGGCAGGAGAGCGCCGCGCCCAGGCGTCCGTCGGACCGTTCGTGCTCCTATGCGCGAGACAAGGCCACGGTGGGCTACGCAGCGCCGCTGTGCCGTGCGAGGTGTGATGCGGCGAGCATGGTTGTGCCGTGCGCACCAGTGCGCGGGTGGCGGGCAGCGGGATGTCGCTCCCACGGCAAGCCATGTCCGCGTGCTGCACTGCGACGTGCAGGGTGCCGCTGCAGCGAGGGAGGGCATCACCTCGCAAGTGTGGTCCAAGGCTACATGCGTGACTGTGATGGCTTTTCGGCCATTTTGGAGGCCGAGCGCGGCCATTGGTGAACGGCAATGGGAGGTGGAAACAGCGAGTTCGTGTGGATGCAGTACGTGGGTGCCGACAGAGAGCTCGCCGTGGCTCCATGGCTGGCTTCGGCTGTGGCCCGGCGGCTGTTGTGAGCAGCACAGCCGCGTGTGTCGTGATTCTAGATTGAGGCTCTGCGGCTCCTACGGCGAGCATGTGGCGGTGCTATACCTGGGCACTCAGCAGCTCGCCTGCCGTCGTGCATGCGGTATCTAGGTGGTGGCCTCGGCCATGGGCGCGGCGTGCCCGCGATGCATGCTCGTGCGTGTGGATGTGTGGTCAGGATGGAGGGCAAGGGTCACTACAGCACGAAGGCTGGACAAAGCAGAACGGCGGCCGGTTGGCTTGTGCGCTTGATGCCGGGGGTGTGCCATGTGCGGTGCACCTGCACCGTGTACGTGCTAAGCTTGCCGCCGTGGCGGGCGGCGGTCTGGGTGTTCGTGCTTGGCATCAAAGGCCAAGCCTTTGGCCTCGTGCGTGTGTGCGCCTGAGGATGTGGTCACGGCAGGGGCCAGCAAGGCATAGCACGGTAGTGTGTTCGCAACGCAACGGCCACAGGTGTCCATCGGTGCGGTAACGTGCTCTGGCAGGTCAAGACACCGGCACGAAGGCCGGAACTAGCAGGGATGGCAAAAAGGCAAAAGCTTGGGCAAGTCCGAAGCTTACAGTAGGGCTCGTAGAAGAAGGATGCCACTGCCATGTCGAGGTGCCGCAGGGATGGCTCGGCGTAGTGTGGTGCGTCGGGCGGAGTCGCTGTGGTGTCCCGAGCTCGTCGTGGATGGCGGTCTCCGGTTGGCTCGAACAACGCCGGGCAAGGCTCGGGGTTGCGGTCAGGGTCGTCAATCGGCTCGAGGTGTAGGTGCGGGGTTGCAGCCGAGAAGACGGTCAGGTGGCTGGTGGTCGTGGCCGCGCGGAGAGTTGGCGTCATGCGCATCATGGCGGTGTCGATCCTGTGCACCGGCTCTCTGCTCCAAGAACAAGGGCACCCCATGAGGTTGCTCAGACGGCTTGGATGCCTGGTCGTGACCACGGCTCCATGCCATGGCGAGGCGAAGGCAGGGCGTCGGGGTAGGATGGCGCGGCGTCGGTGGCGAGGCGGCTTGCCGATTAGGCTAGCCCGGCTTCAAGCCATGGCTGCGCATCTGCTGCGGCGAGGTGAGGAAGGCGAGGCAGAGATGGGAGGGAGCGTCTGCGGCGGCTGGGAAGGGTAATGGTGAGGGCGAGGCCTTGGCCGAGGGTTCTTATAGCCCGTAGGCTAGGGTTCCGTGAGGGGTTGCCAACATACGCGCCGCTTGATGCGATGATCAGTGCACGTGGCAGTCATCCGGAGGCTGGAGCAGGTAGCGGCTGTGAAGAGGAGCGTCGGGCCTTGGTCGCGTCGATCCGGGGCATGGTCAGGACATGGGGGCAGGGGCGCTGGTGAGCTCGGACCATGGATGTGGCACGCCTCAGGGCATGCGGGGTTGGTGGCGTGAACAGGGACGGTCGGGATGCAGCCCTGGCCTCGGATGCGAGCGGGCGGCCTCTGCTCGGTGCCGGTGCTCTGCTTTGTCCGAAAAGCAGAGGAAGTGGGGGACGAAGGGGATGACAGGTGGGTTCGGCTGGCCCACCTGCCAGCGATGTCGTGAGAGGGTGATGATAGCTGGGCTCCATCCGTCAGCGGCGGGAGGAAAGACGAGGGCGATGGCTTGCTGGGCTTTCGACTGGGAGGCCGGCCGGGCATGCTGTTGCTGTTCGCATGGGCCAAAGGCAGGAGGCCTGGCTAGGCCTCGTGGCTTGCTAGGCTGTGTGTGTGCACAAGATGCGGCTGCGGAAGCGTAAAGCGAGGTATGAGTGGGCCACGTTGCTATTGGGGCCATTTGGGCTGCGTCTTGTGAACAGCCATGAGTTGGAGAGCTGGGCTAGCTTGGCACCTTGGGCCGAAATGGCTTTCCTATTTTCCTCCCCCTTTTCTAATTTCCTTTCCATTCTTGCTTCATTATATTTACTTCTGAGGGCTCTAGGTTGGTATACACGTGTTGCCAACATGTACAACTCCTAGTGGGGTCCACTAGAGGTCAATTAGGGGTAGTGGGGTCCATGTCAAGGGTTCATGAGAGATTCTAGAAGGAGTCAAAAAGGATTCGCTACGGACTTGTGCTCTCAAACACAAAACACTAAACCAACAAAAGAACTCCGATGAACTCCTATAAGTAATTCTATATGCATGCAACAATTTATTTATAAATTGTTCTTAGTTTGACCTAGCATCTACATGTTTCACACTTTGCAGGAATTTTTTTTAAAAGTTCATATTTTTGGCTTCTCCAAAAACCCAGGTTGTTACAGTTTGAAGACATAATATTTCTAAGATTCAGAGTTCCAAGGATGGTGATTAGGGATGGAGGTACTCACTTCACTGACAAGAACTTTCATAACTACATGTCAAGACATGGGATCCGTCACAATGTTGCTACTCCGTATCACCCTCAGACAAGTGGCCAAGTAGAAACATCAAATAAACAAATCAAGAACATTTTGTAAAATACAGTCAATGAGATGGGGACTGCATGGAAGGATAGACTACCCGATGCACTATGGGCCTACAGAATGGCCTATAAAACACCATTGGGGATGTCACCATATCAATTGGTCTATGGAAAGACCTGCCATCTACCTATCGAGCTAGAATTCATAGCTCACTGGGCCATCAGGTGATGGAACATGGACTTTGAAGCCGCAGGAACCAAGAGGAAGATGCAATTATCTGAGTTGGATGAATGGCATGAAAAAGCATATCATAACGCCAAGATATATAAGGAAAGAATGAAGAGATGGCATGACAAGAGGATCAAGAAGAAGGAGTTTGGCCCCAGAGATAAGGTACTACTTTTTAATTCTAGGGTTAAATTATTCGAGCATGGAAAACTTCGAAGCAAATGGGAAGGGCCATTTAAGGTGATAAGCACTTCATCGCATGGAGCGGTAACACTTCAAAATAATGAAGGTATGTTATTTAAGGTAAATGGCCACCATCTCAAGATCTTTCTAGAACCTAAAAATCACCTGAGGATTTGGATGAGGTAGATTTCTAGATTTTACCATAAATTACACCACTACCATCCTCCGTAACGAATTGTAATGAGAAAATATACTTTTCAGGATTAGATAGAGTTTAGAAACCCACATGAGAAAAATCACCCTAAGACACCGACATGTGGGGCTGGTCAGCCCCACCTAGAGGCTGCCCAACCTACTATCAATGCCTCTCGCATCCCGTCAATTCTCTCATGTCTTCTAGATCCTTCCTCTTCGCAATCCCACAGTTTTTCGACGCATTCTGTTTTTCCTCGTTATGAGACCTCATATGGACAGATCTTGACCCCTGCTGCAAGTTGAACCCCCCTATATAAATGAGCCCCTGCCTACCTCTAGTGCCATCCCATAAAAGTATTCTTCTCCAACAGCAACAAAGCTCCCCTCCTCTCCTAGTTCCCATGGTCGACAAGCAGATCATCCCTTTTAGGACCAACCCAAGGAAGCCACCTCCTATAGATGAGTCTTTAGCCATTATCCCTATAGGAGAACCTCTCCCCCTAGCCATTGTTCCTCCCAAACATGTAGCTCCGGTTCCTCCAAGAAGGGGATATAAGTAGTCCTACTGCGCCCAAGTTCGTCAACCAGCGCTCCCTCTATCGCATGAGCGCTTGCTCCTGAAGGACAAGCCGCAACATATGAAGGGCCCGACGATTCTAGTGCAGAAGGACATCAAGCTCCTTCCCTCGAGGCCTAACAAGATGTTGATGAGTGTGAAGACCAACAAGTTTGGGGATGTCACATGTGCCAAGTATACTATGGCCACACCCTGAGTTGCTTTTGATGGAGTCTGAGCTACACCAGGGCAGATCAAGATCATTCCACCAAAGGAGACACCGAAGAGGTCTATCCTAGCTCCACTAGAGTGGGAAGAGAAGCATCAGAGGATGACCGTGGCAGCCCTTGAGAAGAGAGTTGATCTCCTTACTCAGGCAGTCACAACCCTCCAAGAAAAGACCCATCTCCTCACTAGGACTATCGAAGCCATGCATAATAGGATGGAATTAGAACATCTCCAATGGAAGAATTTGAAAAGCAAAATCTCTATCCTTTCCCGCTGTCTTGGGGATAAGAAGCAAAATTAAGTAATAGGTCGAGTGATAAGGCACAAGTGTTAGGTTAAGTGTGATCGTTTTTAATGTTTAGGTTTGTCGCTTAGCTCAGATAGTTAAAAGTTTGTGTTAGGTCATAAAAAATTTATGTTTGTGTTTGTGTAATAAAGTGCCTTATATATTAATAAAGTCTTCTTAATATATGCTCGTATTTCTTTTGGATATGTGTTTGTCTCCATATGCTGTGCATAAATGTATATAGGAAAACAAGTGTGGGGGAGACACACCGTGACAACAAGACGAGATTCAATAACGAAAGTCATGAAAATCAGAAAGCAATGGGCCAAGAACTATGCTCACCAAAGTTCGACCAAGATGGCCCTGAGAGCGGGCCACCCGGCCTCCTATATGGCCTGCCCAGCCCACCACAGTGCCACCTCACCTCACGCTTCGTCCATGGTCATGTATGAGCCCAATACACTCTATTTTTATATGTTTCATTTCAAACCGAATTAAAAATCCATTAATAAACAACTTTAAAACATTAGGAAAGATTATTTCAGTCATGACTTAAGGATAGACACATAATACTTTTCCTGGAAGTCATGCTACTGTAGGGAACTTATTATTAGGGACCCCATGTTACTTAAGTTGTTGTGGAATGAGATATAGTAGAATAATGAGAACTTGATTCTTGATGTCTCATTATTGGAGAATTTTATTTCAAAAAGTAAAATGAATAGCTAAACCTCTCCATTGTGGTAAGCAATATCCCACCAGAGCCATATATAGACTAGAGAAACCTTCTACATATACTACTTTTCATTGTGTTGAGTTTGGTCAAACCTTGTGACCCTTGTTGAGAAACTTATCATGCTCTAAAGATCAAGATCACATACACTCCACATATATCTGCTGCTCCTACAATGGGAGTACAAAAAAATGTGTTTTCCATCCACCCAAAAATGTTCTACTCCTAAATTGGGAATAGACACAAAAATAAGTTTGATAGGATAAATGCTCCAAGTTCTTGTAAATGTCTCTTTTGAAAAGTTTCAATTGCAGAAAAAGAGGCATGGGCTATGCAAAAGTTATTCATGAAAAGAAAAAGTATTGAAAAAATGGACAGGTGTCTAAGATATTGAAAACAATGGGTACTTAGATGCCTGCCTAGAAGAAAAAGAGATGAATAAGATAGCCCATGTTTTCTTGCAAAAGTATTTTCAAGTTTCAAACAAGAGAGATATGTTTTGAGGAGCATAGTAGAATTAGGTTAGCCACCATATATATATCCACACACATGCACATATTGATCTAAGAGTATGACATATTTCTCCTCGGATCCTTGTTTTGACTTTACAATATATGCAATGCAAGTATGTTTTCACATTTATCCCTGCCTGAGCTCTACATAAGCTTTTAGAAGCAGGTAAAAAGAAGACAAAGACATCTATGCCTTGGTGAGGATCCAAAAATACCATATATACAGAGTGATTTGATAGTACCACAAAAAGGAGAAGGTAGGCTATGTTTTGTTTCAAAAATCTTAAATGTTTCTCCAATTGACTTGACTAAAGGAAGATGGTGATCTGTTTTAAGCCGTTCTATTCTTCAACTGCTCAAAGTTTCATGGTAGACACTTTGAATCCCATGGTACATACATGACTGGGAATGGTTTAATGTTGATGCCTTACCCCAAGGTTATGTCCTGAGTAATCCATCCTTTTATCGAGGACGAGTAAAAGCCTAAGTGTGGGGGAATTGTTGACGGTAGTTATCATACATATTTAATTGTCAATTAAACATGTATAAGGGCATAAATGAATCACCAATGTAGACTTAGGGGCTTAAACTGACAAATTCCATGAGTTTTGGTGAATCTATGTTTCTAGCAGGATTTAATTAGAAAACTACTAAGGAGGACCTAATCTTCAAAGGAAAACACGGAATCCCACCGTGATATCTACTTGGAAATACTCTAGAAGGATCTAGGATCCATGTCACTAAAGAAAAGGACTAGAGGATGACATGTGGGGCTGCTCGGCCCCAATGTCAGGGCGCTTGGCCCCCTATGGGCCCACCTGTTAGCCTCGTCGCTATGTCGATTTCCCACCGCCTCCTAGGATGCATCTGCGCCATTGCTTAAGTTGTTTTGATCCAAGGGCTCACGTTGGACCCTCAAGGCTATATAATCCAGCCCCTCCCTCTCCCCCTAGGCTTAAGCCTCATTTGATCCTGAGAGCTAAGAAGCCAGAATCCCTAATTCATATGTCCACCAGGATTAGGGTTAGCAATAAAGAGAAGATTAGTCCTCAATAGGATCTAGTCTTGTTCTAGAGATAGAGAGATAGTGTTTGAGGGAAGAGTTTGGAGGAGTTTTGGCCTATCGATGCTCTCTACGGCTTGTACCCGGCGGAATCAAGTTCTTCTTGAGCTTGAATCTAAGATTTCTCTGGTAATCGACTTCTAATTCAAGTAAGCATCTTGTTCATATTATTCTTTAGGATTGCGACTCTCTTTTGAGTACTTTAATCCTTGTAGCTCCTGGGTTAAAGTAGTATTCGTAGTGTAAGCGTGGTGCTTAGACTCGGTTACTCGTGGATGTACCCTATTTTTTGGATCGGTGGTAGCTCGTGAGGGTGACTCTTATAGCCTCATTGAATCTTCTATAGTCCACCTCCCATTAGTAGGCCTAGTAGGACTTTGTTACTATAGGAAACATACTTTGCCTATGTTTTCTCTAGTAAATATCCCCATAATTGAATAATAGAAGACAAAGTTTACCGAAGTTAGAACTAGAAGACCTTAGCAGTTTCCTCTATGCTCCTATTATCTAGCCTTGATTGTGAAGTTAGGTTAAGTTAGAATTGGTTATTCTCACCCCCGTTCCTTTGGGTTCGATATAAAACTAGGTTACTCTCAGTGAAGTGCTACAATGGTATAATATATGTGCGCTTGCAGATTATTCTATGTGCATTAATTTATACCAACACTATCCTTGATTGTGAAGTTGGGTTAACTTAGATTTAGTTAGTCTTAGACACGTTTCCTTGGGTTGGATATAAAACTGGGTTACTCCTAGTGAAGTGCTACATTAGTATAATATCCGTACGCTTGCGGATTATTCAATGTGCATTAATATTTACCAACAATGAGGCCATTCGAAATAGACCAAAAGTGCAATATAACGTGCCCACCATTGTACTACTACTAGTTACTACTACACCTACTGTTACTATACTAATTAACACCTACTGATCAATGCCGCTGCCCCCACCCCTCCTCATCGTCCTACTCCGATGAGGAGTCATCCTTGTCCTCCAAGATTGTGTTGGGGGATGGAGGGTTGAGCCTGTGCTTCTTATAGAGCAACATAGGGGTGAACCCCGATGCAATGGTCTTAGTGATGTCCACCTCCTCTACCGGTGCCTCCTCCTCCTCCTCTGCCACCAGCGGTGCCTCCTCGTCATCGGTGGGATCCCTATTGTCTTTGGTGGGCTCCTCCACCAGCAACGGATACTCCTCGCGCTCAGGGCTCAGTGTCAGTTGATTCACCTCCTCGCCGTCCTCGTCTTCATAGTCGGTGGAATACTTTTCAGATGACTATTGCCCCATTGCTCGCTCTACACTGTAGTCGCCGCCGATGAGTAGGGATCGGAGGAGGCCATGTGATGGACTGTTAAGTAGAGTACGTATGAGAGAATAGCCTGGTCGATGGTGCTCTCAACAGCCTTCTGGTCATTTTTAAGAGGAGAGCTGAGCAGTTGCTCTCCAATAGGACACGACGCTCAGGCTTCGTGGTTGGTTGGCATCCCCTAGCCCGTTTCACATTTTGACTCTTGGGTTTGAAAACAATGTACATTCAATCCACCCGATAATCTAAACCGTGTCATCATTGCAAGTTCCCATGCTAGTTCACAGAGGGCATTTAAGAACTCCTACTATAACCCCTGCTCGGCCACCTCCCCCGTCTCCTCCTCAATCAAAGTAATAAAGTCGATCGCACCACTCTACCTCTCTAGCCCTCTATCTTGCCGCCATCCACACGCCATAGCTCCATCCACCTGGGCAATCATGTTGTTGACGGTGCTACCTACTGATGTGCAAATTGAGATCATCGGCCACCTTGCTACGACCTTGGATCGGCCCATGGATGACCTCCATAGCCTACGGGTGACCTGCTCGTCCAGGCACTGCATCTGTGGTGACCCCGCCATTGGTCGGCGTCTGGCACTAGATCGGTTTAGACGTGGGAGGACGGGGGCTGACCCCATCGACTACTATGCCCTCCTTGCTAGCCAAACCCAAGTCGGCAAAACAGAGGCTTGCTTCCTCATCTTGATACAAACCGTATTCAAGGAAAAGCACAACCCATGGCCATGACCCAATGATCTCGCCCGCGCCACCGATGGCGGGCACAATCTAGTGGCCTATCTGGTTGCCCTATTGCTCAATAGTCACAATGGTGGTGCCGGCGACGACGACACTGCGAGGCGGTACATGAGATGGGTCGAGGGCGAGGTAGAATCATGGGCGGCAGCGGTAGCGACGGATCAATGAGTAGGTGGCTAAGCAACAAGGTGTGTGTGCTGTGCCGCCACTCGGCCGTCAAGGTGATCTATAATACGATGTGGGGATGGTTGTCGTTGCCACCACCGGCACAAGTGCGTGGCAATCTTCCTTGCGTAGGCGGCATCTATGGCAATATTGTAGACGGATGGGAACTTAGGGCTCTGTATTACAGCGAGGACTATAGGCTTTGTTAGAATTTCTTAGCATTACCATAATACTAAGTTGTCATCCCTAGCAATGAGGCCAGAAATGTGTTGTTAAAGTAATCCACAAGCGCACAAATAATATACCATTGTAGCATTTCACCCGAGAATATACCAGGTATCATTATTTATATTTTTTCCATAGGGAGGAGCGATGGGGTGGCTAGAGATATTGACAAATATGTGAACTTATGATAAGATCATTAACTCTCATGCTTTAACAGGGTTAAGCCAAATGATAAATAAATGATAAGTGTAAAGCATTGATAGTAATCTTGAGATAGAAATAGATACTCATAAATGTAGTATGGCTAGGCACGAGATTAATTAAGAGTAAAAGATTCCCAAGTCATTTCTTATTTACTAAGTCTTTTGTACACTCTAGTATATACACTTTCATTTATAGCATAATTAACTTTGTATCTATACATATGGAACATTACTAAGGAAGATCAAGAACACAACTTGACTCCCTTGCAACTGGGTTCTACTTGTTCTACAAATGGGGAGTGGACTACAGAGGACTCAATGAGAATGTCACACTCATGGTCTACCACATGGCCCGGAGTGTAGAGTGCATCCGCAGGTAAACAATATTTAAGCACCACGCTTACATAAAGTCAACCACTTAACTCACTCGAGTACTGAGCTAAACGCTTTGTGAACGTATGCATAAATTCATCATCAATCATGACTATATCAATGTATATTACCAAAGTAGACGAGGAACATAATAAATAGAAACATAGTATTGAAGTAGCACAAAGTCACAAAATATAGGGAATACAATGGCTTTACCAGCCTCCACGCACTAAATCCAGAATCCTGAGCAATAGCCCAACTCTACTTAAATCTTGCTAGCTAGCCTAAACTAGAACTTGAAGAATTGGAGCTCTATTCTCTTCTCTCTAGAAACCTTAATTTATGATCTGATCTTGACTTATGCAATTCCTCCTGAGGGAGGGGGGTAGGGGCTGGTATATATAAGCCAGAGCATCAATTCTGAACCCTCAGATCAAACTGACATGAAAGAACGGTGGATATGCAATCCTTAAGGCAGTGGGAGAACCGATGTGCGAAGATGGAGGTTGACATGTGGGCCCTAGGACTGGCTGGCCTATAGGTGGGACCAGCCGATCCCACCTGGAGGTCTCTTGCAGTCATCTTCGGTGTCAAGTCCTCTAGTGTCCTCTAGAACCTTCTAGTGCTATTTATGTCGCGGATAATCCTGATTAAATTTGATGATTTGTTACACCTTGACGGTTTTCTGGATAAACACTGCTAAAAACACAGATTCACCAAAACTCATGGAAATTATCAGTTTAAACCCCTAAGTCTATGTTGGTGATCATTTTTACTCATTTATTCAAGTTACATTGATGGTTCATGATGGATGATAACTACCATCAATAAACTCCCCCAAGCTTAACCTTTGCTCATCCCTGAGCAATGCCAAACTTAGTAATGGATCATGAGTTGCTACAATGTTTTGACTCCTTAAAAGTTCTCATGCATTGAAGCAAGAATTCTCCTCCGGATTAGAACAAACTGATCTGACTTTCTAACTTACCCATATTACCTTTAACCATGGGGCTTGTAGCCTTCACTTGGGTCTTGATCAATTAAAAGATAGAATGATCAAGTAAAGCACTATGTCTCAAGTTCTTTGTTCAACCATTATTCTAGAGTTTTTTTGCAAGTTTTTTAAATAAAATTCAGAGATTCCATTGTATGACACTCAAATCTTTCAAAATATGTGATATTTGTGGATCCTCACCAAGGCAATAATAATGTTATGCCTTTCTCCCTACAACTAAAGCTTATGTGGAGCTCATAGGAATGGTGATAACATGAAAGAGCATACTTGCAATACATATATTGTAAAGTCAAACAACGGATCCAAAGAGAGTTAAGTTATACAATCAAATCAAGATGTGCATGTGTGTGGAATATATGGTGGATATATATGGTGGCTAGCCTAATTCTACTATACTCCTTGAAAACTTATCTCTCTTTTGCAACTTGAAAATAATTGCAAGAAAACATGGGCTATCTTATTTATCATTTTTTAGGCGGCATCTAAGTACCCATTGTTTTCAACGTCTCAGACACTTGTCCATTTTTTTCAATACTTTATTTTCTTCTTTTTTATGAATAACTCTTGCATAGCACATGCCTCTTCTCTACAACAAAACTTTTGAGAGATAGCAACAAGAACTTGGAGCATTTTATTTGGGGGAAAACCCATCAAACATATTTTTAGTGTTTACTCCCAGTCTAAGAGTAAAATATTTTTTTGGCGCCTACCCCTAGTTGTAGGAGTAGTGCATATGTGGGTGGTGTGTACGTGATATTGATTTTAAGAGCATGACAAACCTCTCATAAGGTTCAACAAAGCTTGACCAAACTCAATTCAAAACAAGTAGCATTTATGAGTGGTAGTTTTCCTAGCCTAAAAATAAGCTTGTTTGGCTTTGGTAGGAATTCAAGATTTGTCATACAGGAGCTCATCATGTTGCATTTTTATGTTTTTCAAAAGAAATCTCTAGAACTTAGTATCACTTGGAACAAGATAAATAGCGGCTCAGTCCTTCTCATATCATATCCGTTAATTACCTAGACTTAGATCAAGCATATGCTACCCACATGTTTCAAGTTTAGAGCAAATTCTCATGTCAAAATAGTCATATCCAAAAATTAGGAGAATTCAAGGCTAACAATTAGGTACTTGAAAAGAATTATAATAGAGCAACTATTCATCATTTCCATCATGAGACATCATCTTCAAGTTCTTTTTATTTATTCATCCCTTAAAAACGGAAATTAAAGCAAACTTTATACACACTTTTTTATTTGGTTTTCAATTTTTTTAGATCACATCTTACTAATATATATAAAAGATAAAGACAAATTTTTATTTTGTTTTTGGTTATGCAATTTTTTAATGGATAGACAAAATCAAAAATAAATAAATAAAAGGAAAAATACTAGAAAAGAAAACTTACCTTAGATAATGGGCAATCATCCTCCCCCAAGCTGGGTGTTGCTGCAATCGATCAAAATAGTGGGTCAAAGTTGAGCTTCTTGAACAAGTAGTTCTAGTTCTCATTCTCTTGCTGCTGTTGCTATTGGATGTTGGTGATGCGGTCTCCCACTTCTGCTTGCCACTGGGAGTGCTGGTGAAGTATGTTCTCGATGTCTTGTTGCATTTCTTCAATAGTTGTTAACCTAGTGTCAAGGCGGGAATGCTCCATTTGTTGGTCATGGTATCCCATGTGTTGGTCATGATAGCCATGAGTAGAGAAGGACATATGTCCCCCCTGGTGGCCGCTTGAAACTTCTTCATAGTACTGTGGCTCGTATTTGAGAAAGTTCCCTTCTTGCTAGTGCTCACCAGAGCCTACTGCCATGAGACTTCGGAATGATGAGGAGAGGGCTGCTCCCAACCAGCATGCTCAGGCTAGTACATGCAGGAAGATCCCGGCTGATCCTAGCCTGCATAGCTAGTGAAAGCCCTCCTTCTGGAATTAGGTCATCACCACGGTACCTAGGTTATGGGTTGTGAGTTATTCTCGTAGAAACACTTCTGATAGGCACTGCTTCCTTAACCTGTAGATCAAAGACAAAATAATTCACCGCATACAAACTGAGGTTCCAATCTGGTGTAGTAATCTTAGTTGTATATCCCAGATACATCATGACAAGTTGCCCATTATTGTTCTTTTTTAGCATAAGAACCTTGACAAAATATTCATAATCAATGTACCAACGATCAATGTCATCAATGTAAGAAAGTGAAGCATTTTTCAATAGACCCAAATTTTGGGCATTGCGAGTGACCAAAGAGGTACACTCGACATCACCTTTGAGATCAAAAACTTTCTTCCATTGTTTCATCATGAATTTAACAGGTGAAACATTCCTTCTCTTAACCATGGCATACAGTAACTTAAGTTCTTCAATCCTTATTGTGCGAAAATTAGATCTAGGAAATAAAGAGAATCCAAGCCACTTATGTAGGAAGCGTAGGGTAGGGTGATGCATATCACTAGTGTGAGGATGGTGAACTGTGAGTTCTTTGGATATTTCTCACCATAATTTCACTCAATAAAAATCTTGCAAAGCAGAGTCTAGGTCCACTACGCACTATGCATTAAATCCTAGAAGCTTACTAAACTCCCTCTAGGGGATAGAAAAATCTTTCCCAAAGAGTCTAAATGTAACTTCAGTATCAGTGGTTTGCAGAGTGCATAGAAATTCCAGTGTTAAGAGCTTAGACCCTGGCTCATCAATTTGCCAAACATTTTCTCATCCAATAGTTCTAAATATGATTTCAAATTTGAGATCCATACCTGTTGCATGCAGAAGGGCTGGGTCATAAGCAGGAGTAGGAATACCTTCGGGTCTTCAATTGTTTGAAGGCATCTTTCTCCGTCTTGTTCCATAACTTAAGGTGCTTCTCCTCTAGAAGAATGTTCTTTTCAGCTGAGGATAACTGAGGCGGTGCTCCGATGGCAGGAGGTGGAATGTCGATCTGCATGTCGGCGCTCGCCTAGGAAGAAGAGCTTCTCGTCGAATGGGACAATGCCGCGCGCTTGAGCTTGCCCAAAAACTTGATCATCTTCCTCCCGGTGAGGGTTCGGAATTTTAAGTCCACCGAACTGGACTTCTCCATTCGTGCTTATTTTTAGGTGTATTATTTGGCCCTAGAGATAGAGACCTTGACAGTTGCACTTGCTTCTCTTGCCATGCCAAATTAGAGCTTTGTTCCGGTGTTGGCTTGAAAGCAAATCGTTCTTCCTTGCCACTGATATGGAATTTAATTTCTCCAGCTACGACATCAATGTGTGCATTTGTAGTGCTCAGGAAGGGTCTCCCGAGTATGAGGGCTGTCTTCATGTCTTCCTGCATGTCAAGTACCACAAAATCCACTAGAACAAAGAAGTTTCTTATTTTTACTAGAATATTTTTGGTGATTCCTGTAGGGTAGCGAACCAATTGGTTGGCTAGTTGTAGGCACATCGATGTTGGTCTGAATGTTTACTAGTTGAGCTTGTCGAAAACCTTCTTGGGCATGACACTAATGCTTGCTCCAAGATCGCATAGTGCATTCTCAAAATTCTGCTTTCTGATCGAACAATCAATCGTGGGACATCCTGGATCCTTCTTCTTCACTAGCGATGTGTTCAGGATGGTCTCACTACACTCATTAGTTAACTTGATTACCTCAGTGGCGAGCAGTGGTCTTTTGTTGTTCAGAATGTCTCAAAGATACTTTGAGTAGGTGGGTACCTGAATGGCATCTAGCAGAGGAATATTGATATATAACTTTTGAATTACCTCTACAAACTTACCAAACTGCTCATCTATTTTAGCTTTTCGATTTTTGCGTGGAAATGGTAGGAGGTTGGTGTCATGAAAATCTTGCTTCATTTCTTGTGCTTGTGGCTCAACTTGTTCAACTTCATCGTCCTTCTTCTCCTCTTGTGTTGTTGCTAGTGTCTTACCTGTCCTTGTCGGATATGGGGGATCATGGGTAGACTTGCCACCTCTTGTGGTTATGGCGTTGACCTTTTCAAGGTTAGTGACAAAAGGCAGCGCAACAGCCAACTGAGCTATTTGTGATTTTATCGTTTTATTATAGCTAAGTTGGTTTTTTGGTAGAAGAAAAACTATCCATTCTAGTGTTTATGTTTTATAAAAACTTATCATTAAAACCAAGCTTTATAGAAATATTCTCATTAATCTTAGCTTGTTCTAAGATCAAGTCTCTCAAGGATGGTTGTTTAGGATTGGAAGAATTATAGTAATTACTTGGGTGCTCACTTTGGGAATTTGATCGTTGTTGTTGTTGATTCCATCCTTGTCTCTGTTGTTGTGGAGCAGAGTTGACAATATTTGCGTCTTCTTGATATTTGGGGAAATAAACCCCCAAATATTCTCCACAAATGTTTTGGGAATTAAAGGCATCTTGTATGGTCTGATGATCTTTCTTGTAATTGGCTCGCTGTTCAAGCTAGTTCAACAAGACATCCATCTTAGTTGATAGTGCACACACCTCTTCTAGTGCTTCTTCGCTCTTATTGTATGTCTAAATGTTGCATTGAGACCAGCCTTGATTAGAGGCTATCTTTTCCATAAGAGTTTTAGCTTTACTAAGGGTGAGTGACATAAATGCTCCTCTAGTAGTAGCATCCAGTTGCTCATGAGCTTTCTAAGTTAATCCATGGTAAAAGCTTTGCATGAGCAACCAATCTTCCATTCCATGATGAGGACAATCTGAAATATATTCTTGAAAATGTTCCCATGCTTCTGGAATGGTTTTTCCTTTCTACTATTGGAAGTTGGAAATTTTTCCTCGTAAGGCATTGGTCTTGCCTATAAGGAAGAACTTTGCTAGAAAGGCCTTCGAACATCTTGCCCACGTGTTGATGTTATCTTTTTTGGTGTAGAACCACTGCTTTGCCCTTCCCACTAATGAGAATGGAAACAGGCAGAGTAGTATGATATTCTGAGCAACATCCTTGATGGTGATTGTGCTGCTAATCTCTAGGAAATTCTAAAGATGAGCACTAGCATCTTCATGTGCCTTTCCGCTGAATGGGGTAGTTTGCACCATGTTGATGAGGCTTGGCTTGAGTTCAAATTGAAGGTTGTTGGTTTTGAGTGTTGGTCTAGTGCAGATGTTCTCAGTGCTTGGAGCAGAGAATTCATGTAATGTCTTTTCAGCCCTAGCTTCAGAAACAGGTGTTGAGCTTCCTCTTGATTGGTTTGATTTTGATTGATGAGATTTGTTGGTGAATTAGAAGCAATTCTGCAATACCCTAAATAAGATATGAACAAAGACAAACAAGGGTAATCCTACTAAAGTACAGGTGCGTGGCAATCTTCCTTGCATAGGCGGCGTCTGTGGCAATATTGTAGATGGATGGGAACTTAGGGCTCTGTATTGCATCGAGGACTATAGGCTTTGTTAGAATTTCTTAGCATTACCTTAATACTAAGTTGTCATCCCTAGCAATGAGGCTAGAAATGCGTTGTTAAAGTAATCCATAAGCGCACAGATAATATACCATTGTAGCATTTCACCCAAGAATATACCAGGTATCATTATTTATATTTTTCCGTAGGGAGGAGCGATGGGGTGGCTAGAGATGTTGACAAATATGTGAACTTATGATAAGATCATTAACTCATGCTTTAACAGGGTTAAGCCAAATGATAAATAAATGATAAGTGTAAAGCATTGATAGTAATCTAGAGATAGAAATAGATACTCATAAATGTAGTATGGCTAGGCAGGAGATTAATTAAGAGTAAAAGATTCCAAGTCATTTCTTATTTACTAAGTCTTTTGTACACTCAAGTATATACACTTTCATCTATAACATAATTAACTTTGTATCTATGTATAAGGAACATTACTAAGGAAGATCAAGAATAGAGCTTGACTCCCTTGCAACCGGGTTCTACTTGTTCTACATACGGGGAGTGGACTACAAAGGACTCAACGAGAATGTCACACTCATGATCTACCACATGGCATGGAGTGTAGAGTGCATCCGTAGGTAAACAATATTGAAGCATCACACTTACATAATGTTGACCACTTAACTCACTCGAGTACTGAGCTAAGCGCTTTGCGAACATATGCATAAATTCACCATCAATCATGACTATATCAAGTATATTACCAAAGCAAACGAGGAACATAATAAATAGAAACATAGTATTGAAGTAGCACAAAGTCACAAAATAGAGGGATACAATGGCTTTACCGGCCTCCAGATGGTGAATCCAGAATCCTTAGCAATAGCCCAACTCTACTTAAATCTTGCTAGCTAGCCTATACTAGAACTTGAAGAATTAGAGCTCCATTCTCTTCTCTCTAGAAACCTTAATTTCTGATCTGATCTTGACTTATGTAATTCCTCCTAAGGGAGGGGGGTAGGGGCTGGTATATATAAGCCAGAGCATCAATTCTGAACCCTCAGATCAAACTAACATGAAAGAACGGTGGATATGCAATCCTTAAGGCAGTGGGAGAACCGATGTGCGAAGGTGGAGGTTGACAGCTTGGCCCTAGGACCGGCTGGCCTGTAGGTGGGACCGACCGATCCCACCTGGAGGTCTCTTGCAGTCATCTTCGGTGTCAAGTCCTTTGGTGTCCTCTAGAACCTTCTGGTGCTATTTATGTCACGGATAATCTTGATTAAATTTGATGATTTGTTCCACCTTGACGGTTTTCTGGATAAACCCTACTGAAAACAAAGATTCACCAAAACTTATGGAAATTGTCAGTTTAAACCCCTAAGTCTATGTTGATGATCATTTTTACTCATTTATTCAAGTTACATGACGGTTCATGATGGATGATAACTACCATCAATAGGCTTTGTCAAGAAATCCATTTTTTCGAATGGCGATTTGGAATAAGAGACTAGTAATTCACTCTTTACGTGCGAGAGTGAATTACTCCCACCATCCTAAAATGTAGTGTATTCTGGCATTTGAAATTTCTCCTCAAATGTAGTGTATACTACAACTTTTGATTTCCTATTGCTTTTGCTTTTCTGTTGTTTTGTTTCAATTATATTTGTTTCCTTTAGGGATTCAATGAAAGTACTAATACGAAACAGGTTTCCTTGTATAACATGAGATGTGTCCGACCCGGTCAAATTTACAATGCTTGAACTTTCTTGCTTGTGCAGTAAAATTTGAATAGCTATATGGCTCCTCAATTAGGCATTAGATCGATGAGAGACTGGATCAGATGAATTCCGTTATGCATGTTTACCGCACTACAGATCAGAAAGAGAACCCAAAAGAAACCTGCAGGCAAAACCAACCAACAGGGGCTAGAAACCGGCTACCAAATGACCCCTGGTTCAGTAGTAGTGGTAGTCATGAGTGGCTTTGATCTGTGTTGAACCCAACTCATCTTATTTTTGTGACTGCTTCAGTCTTCAGTCTGTAACTCATTAGTCTTCAGCCTTCAGTATGCCCCTCAACTATCGTGACTGCTTGCGTGCTCCTAGAATCCCGCGCAGACGTGTGCACGTGGGTGGCATCAGCAGCCTATTGCAGTAGGGACGTTGCCTCGTGGCCCATCGCATTATCGTGACATGGTGAAGCTGCACCGCCAAACCACTCAAACGTCTCATTACTCGTTGGTCGTGGGGTGGTACTTTGTATTAGGTGGGTTGAACTCTATTGAGCATGGTGTAGCTTAGATCGTTTGGTTTCTATTTGTTTTTTTGTTGCCTTGCTATCTTTGTCAATCTTTGTTGAACTTGTAAGAACCTTGCAGCGAGGAGCAAGTCTCGCCCCAGTCTAATGCAAAACTGAGTAGCCATTGGTATTGAAATGTTATTGCACACGTAATAAAGTCTGACCTCTGTACATTTAGACGCGTCTGACAGTATCCTCCATAGTTTTTCCTCTTTTTCCTATGATGCTTGTTACTATGTCGTTTACAATTTTAAGTTTGACTAACTTTATAGGAAAGAGTAACAACATCTATGACATAAAATGCAAGGGAAGATACATAAAGGAAGAGTAACAACATAAGGAAAGAGTAACAACATGTATGTCCCAACTCCAAACATAAGGAAGATACATCAAATGCAATGTGACATAACATTAAATGCAACTTTATTTACTCCTCTGCTAATGACTCCGAGAACAAGGGAACATAGGACTATAAAGTTTAACACCAAAAATCCTAGGGTGTTTGGTTTGCGAGTAAAAGAGACTAAAGCTGTTAAAAAAGACCAGAACACCCCTATTAATTCCCTAGGATCTTGTCGGCGCAAAAACGTGTTGATGTGCCGAGCACATAGCAAGCCAGAAGGATCTGCTTAGGATGAGCCCGGAGATTCGCTTGGCTTCAATCACAGGACCCATCGACCCTACGAATTCCTCTAGAGGCGTGCCAGTCAATTCAACCTGCAATTAACAAGGAGAGAAAGTTTATCAGTAATTTAAGGTGGAACATGCCAATCTTTGCACAGATAGTTCCAAGTGCGCCGCTTCGGGAGCAGCTAGATGGGAAAATCGACTAAACGGCCGAAATGCGAAGAAATCGACTATTACGGACTGTAAAGCTTGCGGGTCACGATTGATTTTATGTTGATAAGTACAATGCATGCAAATGTGAGTAAAATCATCAGCTAGGTGAGTATTACCAGTGTAAAGCATTGAGCCGATGAATCTAACGAGAAAGGATATAACATGCGAACAAATCGACTGTCTAGTACGAATGGATCTACAAACGCTCTGAATCTAATCTATTACCATCAACAGTGAGGTTCAACTGGATCGATGACCGCTGTGATGATAATAACAAACTAAAACCGAAGAATCCATAAAACCATCTATATATTGACAGGCTTTTCGAAAGGCATGCTATATATGTTAAAGCTCAAGCGAATCGGCTGAAATAGCCCATTCAAGTGGAAAAAGGACTATAACATGTGAACAATCGACTATTTAACATGAACAAATCTATGAACTCATCAGACTTAACCTGCTATCTCTAATAGGGGGGTTCGATCGGATCGATGATAGCCATGATATAGACAACAAATCAAACCTTTAAAGCAAACTGATCTATTCACATTTAACAGAATCATGGAGACACACTGTAGGCGTTAAAGCATAGGTGATCGGCTATTTTAGCTGATGTAGGCATAGCAAACAACCAATGTCATGCCTGATCAAAAACAAATCTACCAACTAGCATCCTCCGATCTAAAGTGCCATCAGTGGGGATCGACCAGATCGTTATAGCCATAATAGAGAACTATAGACCAGATTTAACTAGCCAGCAAACCTCCTCAAGATCAGACATGGCTTAACCGTGTACTATGCATGATCAAGATCAAAGTAGAACAGTTGATTGAAACATAACCCATCGCTCAAACTAAGAAACATCGTGTTGTAACAAAGCAAACGACGGACTAAAAGGATATAAGGATGATCTAGATCGATCTCGACCGGGCAGGTTGATGTTGCTGAAAACTAATGACAATAAGAACATCAGCAAGATCGGTAACTTAATGAATCTACCCAAAGGATGCCACTCTTAGGTAGAGCGGATAACTTGATCTTAATCTAATTCGAGCAGTGGAGGTAGAACTTAACCGATGCAGCCATACTTGATCTATATAAGAGTCGATAACTAGCTTATACTAGAGCTCGCAGTGGAGGTCGAACTTATCAGATGCAACCATACAATCAAAAGTATAAGCCATGACGATACTTACAGACAAGTCGGAGGTCGGCCAGACCGATGTAGCACTGTTTGTTGAAGAACTCACCGAGATCTACACTACTCCTACTCCTAAGGGTTGGCGTAAAGCCAAAAAAAGTAACTTGTATTGATTGATTGGATTCATTGATCTCCTTTTACAATAGCTGGGGTCTAGTATTTATACCCAGAGCCTAAGCATGAATCCTACTCAACTACAACTCATTACAATTTTTAGTATAAAAGAAAAACATGTATCTGCTGACGTTAATCTTTCCCTTTTTTGTAGAGTCCAACATGTATTTCCCGACGCCAACTGTAGCTCATTATCATTATCTGCTGACGTTATTTGAAGAGAGCCGATTCTAGTACCGTATCTGAATTAGCTGATATCGATCTTTAATCGATTCCTTGATTGACACAATCTTGGAAGCTTTGAGTTTCCACATTTTTCTTCCCAAATTTTGGTGTAAACACATGCCCCCCAATTTTGGGATAAAAATGATTTTATTCTAAAATTCCTATTTACCTGTTTACCACACCACAACCATTTTATTCCAAGATATACGCGTGACTCCTGATTTCTCGAACCAAGTCTTATATAATATCCCAACCATATCTTTTCCAACTCACACGACCCATTTCCTTTCCCCTTCTTTCTAGAGCAAATCTTAATAGCCGACGCCGCCATCGCTAAAGCCTCAACCCTAGCAAATCCTCTGCCCTATCAAGCTTTTATTCAAGCGATTTTCCTCAGATTCAAATCTATTTTGGCTGCAATGGCGACCAGTGACCATGTCCCCAAGGTATGCTTTCAAGTTCCCACTCTCCAAGTATCGGCCGCTACCCTGCATTTCCCTTCTTCTCAAATTTATTTTATTTGATTTTTAGGAAATGAGGAACGAAATCTTGATTCTATCGGCTGTTGCCCCTAATGTTTATTTTCTTAGGCCTATGGGTGAACCTGATCCATTTGATTTTATCCGACAAGAAACCAACCAAATCCCCTTTAAACAATATGTAGTGGATTTGTCCTCCTGCAACACCAAAGTCCCTTCAGAAATTGGCCTAAAATGCCTAGGGGATGGAGAGATTGGTTTCGTAGGGTATTCGAGAAAAAGGCTGGAGATTGGGGGCTTTATGATTTGAATCAATGCTTGACACTCTCATTGTCTGGGACGGAGAGGAATGATTCACTCCTAATTTCTACATCTTATTTTTGGTCTAACACCCTAAATGCTTTCGTTTTTTGTCATGGCCCAATGGCCATCACTTTGGCTGATGTTCATATGTTGATCGGCCTTAGAATAACAGGATCGATGTAGCCTTATGACTTCTTAAGTGCTGGATCCAAGAAATTAGCCAAAATATCAGACTAGACAATATGGGCAAGCTACATCCTGAACCACATCGGAGATGAATCAATTGTTAGCGAAAGAGAATATGTGGCCTTTCTGAATATGTGGCTAGAGAGATTCATCTTCTGTGGGTCATCTTGTGGTCCGACTTACAATCACAAACTTATGACAGAGCATCTGGCAGTAGGCGCTGCTATTCCTCTTAGAAAGTATCTGTTAGGAGCTGCTTATCATCTGATGAATTAGGTAGCTACTCAATTATTGAAGAACGAACCAGTGCATACTATTAGTGGCCCTTGGTGGTTGATACAGCTATGGCTGAACC
Source organism: Miscanthus lutarioriparius (assembly GCA_904845875.1). Lineage (NCBI taxonomy): Eukaryota > Viridiplantae > Streptophyta > Magnoliopsida > Poales > Poaceae > Miscanthus > Miscanthus lutarioriparius. Next base: position 53,992,980 of record CAJGYO010000014.1, on the reverse strand, counting down.
TATATATGCACAAGATTGTAAGACCCAATCTCAGAAACCTGAGCTTTCCCTCCTCCAACTTTGATGAGGAATATAGAGGCGAGGAAGGAAGAGCCCATCAGTGCATAAGCTATGGTGAAGCTGCATCGGCCATAACAATTGCTGTCGATGTTGGCCATCTCTTCAAAAAGTTTTATAGAGGGTTTGATGTAGATATCCTGACCTAGCTACCCTATGATGAGGATGAGAACAATGAGTTGGTCTTCCCATTCAAATTTCTATTTGAATCAGGCTATTTAGACGAAACGGTGGCTGCAATCATCAACTCCTTCATCAAGCCCTGTGTTCTTCTAGCCAAATTTCGTCATGGCCGTGACAAAATGTCTATAGGTTCCTTCCTTCTAGGCAACCGTCCAACCTACGAGTTTTACAACCCTTCTTTTGTAGCTCGTCAGTTTGGTCTTGGTCAACTGCCTCCTCAACTATTTTTCAAGGATATACTGAGGCCAAGAGATGGTATTAGTGAAGTAATGGAAGCATCCAGAGTCTTCTAATTAGGATTAGATCTTCCTTCTTTTTGTTTGCATGACTGGACAAGAGTCAACTTCTCTTCTAATCTTTTTGACACCTGGTGGCTAGAATGGCGCTCCCATCTCTTCTGTGGGTTGGTCTATCCTAGATGCATAGCTCCGGATGGAGGGTTCGCTTCCGATAGAGAGGTAACTTACCATTTCTTTTTTAGAAAAATTGTTTAATGAATTCTCCTGCCAACTGTTCTAACAAACCTTTTCAGGACATCGAATTCGAACTCCCAAGCCTAGATAGGAAGGGGCATTCTATAGATTATCAACCACCATGTCTAGTCTCAAGGAAAGGATCAACTGCACCCACATTGAAGAAACTATTGAAAATTCAAGCTGCCCCTACAATCATAACGTATCAGTCCTCAAAATGGACGACAACCCAAGGGACAACCTAGAAAACTATTACTGGGAAATGACTTCATGGAACAAGACCATCAGTTGCCCAGGTAAAACCATTCATCTTTTCATTGAAATGATATCCAACTTCTAATCCTCTTTTTTCACAGTTATCAACCATTGCATCCCAATCAGCTCTCGGTGCGGAACTGTTGTCCTAGGCATTTAATTTAGCATTAGCTAAGTCTTCATTGGCCGATCCCCAAGAGGAGCCGATTTTGGTTGAACCAACCAATGCCTCTAAGACTGTAGAAGATGAGAACCCTTCCACTTCAATCCCTGATGTTACCAAGGTATCTCCTTAAAGTTCTTGATTCTTATTCAGTTCTCACCCTTCATCTGATTATTTATCATGCCAGATACTCTCTGAGGAAACACCCATGCAAGAGCAGGAGTCTGACAGTCCTCCTGTTGGTGTTGAGAATGATCCTATTGCTGTTGACACTTAGACTGTTGATTCTCTAGTTCAGCGCACAACTGATGGTAAGGAAGTCATATGCTTAGTTTATCTCTCTGCAACAAATATGAACCAAAAATCTTCCTTGATGCTTGCAGATACCAATGTTGAGAGTTTAGAACCAATTTAACCAGATACCATTGGTGCATTATTAGCCGCTCCTTCTTTTTAGATAGAAGCTATCATAGAAAAGGTACCATACTTGCTTCACTGTTTATCCTATTATCAACTGATTCAATCCTCTTACAAAGATTTTCTTGTATATAGGTACTTAATCTTCTAGCTCCGAGCTACTCTTTCAATCTTGAAGAGTATCTAGATGAAGATGAAATCAGCTCATCAGCCGCCTCTTCTAAAGAAGCTTTATCAAAAGAGACCAAAAATCGGCTAAGGGATATATTGCCAATGCTTGAGAAGAATATAGCCGATTTGGTCCAAGATGCGGATTTAATGCAAAGAGTCACCTTGGCCTTTAAGGATAATTTATCCCCGGTTCTTACCACAGTCTTGTCATCTTTGTCTATCATCGAAGATCAAGCTCCAAAGGTGAAAAGGGCTCAGAGGAGACTGTCTTACTACGAAGCTTTACTAGCCAAGAAGAATTCCAATAGGCAAGAGGCCAAAGAGCTAACACAACTAATCGATGATTTGAAGAACTCTTCTCTTAGGATCGATCCAGAGCTAACCCAACAGGAAGCCAGGTGAGTAGAACTTGAGAAGGACCTAGAGAATGTGAAGGCTACCATTGATCGCCATAAGTCCAACCTGGTTCAAATACCCGATGCCATTAAGTAGAAGAAACAGGAATTGCTGACCAAGGTCGGAGAAGGTAGGTCCATCTGCAACAGTCTTGAGGATATCCCTACATCAGCCGAAGAAGATAAGCAACAAATCGCATAAGTAGATGCTATCCGGTAGAGGCATTGAAAGCCATCCAGGATGGTCTGAACTTGTAATCTGTAAATCAACATGTATCTTGTGTAGAATCAATGATAACCATATTTTCTGTCAGCCTCATTGTATTTCTTGTTTCAGCTAAAGAGCTAATTTGAAAGTAGCTGATTCTAGACTTCTAACCTTGATTCGATTAAGTCTGAAAACACGGCCTTTATTAAGAGATCCCCCTCAATCTTCTGTCTTCAATCACCAACGCCGCATTTTCTTCGGCATTAGTGAGGTGGCACTTCGCCTCCTATTAATTGAAGTTGCCTTTTGCATGTCCCGAGACGTCCACCACCTCACTTCGTGGCTTCAAATACCAGCTGAGGGCTCTGGCCTCGAACACATATATACTTGCAACTATTCTTGTTCCCTTGCACTTCTCTACCCTTGCAAGATCTATAGCATTTGTCTTCCCCCTTCTAGTAGATCCAACCAAACTTCATGGCCGACGAGGACAACCAAGGCAAATGTGCAGCGAAGGAGATTCTAGAGGAGGACATGCTGGTGAGCTAGCGCTTTCGTCATATCAGGTGAGATCGATATCTTCTGCTCATGGCGATGAACTTTTCTAACTTGTCTATAGGATCATCTTAAGTGACAACCTTCGTCCTCTTCCTAGGGCTGGCGAGCCCTCTGATGCTGCATCCTCTACGTCGGACTCATCGTTGGGCTCCTCCGATTCTTACAATGGTGATGATGCTCGGCGTTTCCTTCCAGAGTGGAGGGCAGCCCAAGACCATTATTCTGAGGCAACTCGAGAAAATAGCTAGCTTGAGATCCTCCTCAGGGTCTCTTAAGCCGCTCATCATGCCACCGAGGAAGAGGCCAGCGCTGCTCGGGCGCGGCTGGCCGAATCCGACACCATGGTGGTAGGTAAGATGGACACCAAGAACATCTTTACTTTGATTTTTACTATCTTTATCTTGATAGTTCCTTTGTTTCTATGATCGCCAGCCCTAATGGTGCAGTTGGAGTCCCTCCAACTAGCGGTGAACGCGGCTATGGCAGTTGTCAACACCCGGGGCCCCCTCATCAACCCCCACCTCCATGATGTTCCAGCCCACGTCTAGGAGATCGCCCTTCATGGCGTCCATCATGGTGCATTGGTGGCGCTGGCCACGGCATAGGTCCAGACCGGGTATGATCTCCATACCATGGAGACCGATTTCAGGATGGGCAACGGCCCCGAGGAACACGAGGACTTGATCGAGGAGTTTGTCGATGCAGCGGAGGCCATCGTGGACATCACATCCGCTCAGGATGTGATAAACAATGTCTTCAATTAGTTTGTATTTAGGGAAAACTGATCAATGAATGAAATCTTCTGTCTTTCTATGATTGTATCTATGTACTTTTTACAGTGTCATGATTTTTCCTGCATTTGTTTTTGCTCTAGAGGCGATACATCTCTTATCGGCTTTTCTCGCTTTCGGGGTTGATTTTGAACTAAAGGCGATACCCTTCTGGCACCGGCTATTAGGGCTGATGACTGAACAAATCAGCTATCAAGTGTTGATCCAAATGTGAGGATAATATTCCTTCAAACTTTTTCCATCTATCGCTTCTTGATGGGTTGCACCAGAACTCTTCAGCCCAAAGTTTAAACAACTGATTGATCTAGGACAGGCACCTCATTAAGCAAAACAATCTCTAAATTTGCTTTAATAAATTTATCGACTCTGGCTCGTACTCAGGATTTGACATAGCGCTTCACATACGTTGGCCTAGGCCTATCTCTAGGAACAATGTCTATCTCCCTTAATCCACCGGCCGATGCGAAACCATGATTATCCACTAAAATAAACTCTCACAGCCGATTGCTTGGATCGGTTGTTGGCTTTCATCACTGTAACACCCTCGGTGTTTGGCTTCCACTAAGTGCATTTCATTTCATAAACATATGCATCATCTATGCCATCATCGCCATTGTTACTGAAACATGCATGTGCAACAATTTCAACTGTGTATGTTTCATGCTTGATTGTTGTGAATAGTAATGGTGTAACATGTGAATGTAACATGAAACTCTCATACTTGGAAAACATGGCAACATGGTAGTAGTGTGACAAGTATAGTATAACAACAAGGTCACGCAACATGTGGAACATTGTATTGAAACATATGTATGAATTGCTTGGTTTACTTTCTTTATCACATGTGATCAGTACAAGAGGTATAACAACTTTGGAAAATGGTTGATCATGGTCTGATACACCTTAACTACACTTAGATGACTTGTTTGGACACTGTTCATGTAGGTCAAAATGACAGAATTGCCCTTGAATGGAGGTTTGACTTGAAAGGAACCCTAGAGTGCCACTGTTTGACTGTTTAAAAAGTCCAACTTAGAGGCTTTGCATGGCTGTGCACTCTTTACAAAAGTTGTAGCTAATTTATCAAGGAACAAAAGTTGTTTTATGGTCAACTCATGAAAAGGTCTAGAACATGGTCAAACATGGCCCACAAGTCAGAAGTACATGCTGATTCATACTCAGCAAATTTTTCTAAGTCCTAACGTGCAGTACAGTTTCGTGTACCCATGTTTGGAGCCGTGTATCTCCCGAACCGAGCCACACCAGCTTGAGCTTCAGTGGAAAGAGTTGTAGTTCAAGGATTGATGAACAACTTTGTTAACTACGGCATAGCCTAGATCACTACAGATTAGGAAATAATCTTTGTCAAAGTATCATTGTCGAAGCTTAGAAGGGAATGAATCGAGCTACAGTGATCAAATTTCAGATTTCGATCGACGCGTGGGGACACTCGTCGCGCCGGCTTGTTGTGCTGACGCCGCGCGCGCGCGCGCCTCCTGGCATCACAGACGCGCTTGAAGCCACCCGCTACCGTCCGACGACTCACCGCCCAGATTCACATCTTTCGCCCTCCACCGCACGCCGCGTCGAGAGCTAAGCCGCCCGCCATTGCCGATCGAAAGCATCGCAGCTGCCGTGCGTGCACGCCACCGCTGAAAACGCGTTGCCCCGGCCCACCTGTAGCCTCTCCGTGACCTCCTTCACCTCTCACCGGGTCAATCGAGCCTCGGTAGGGCGTATTTGCCGTTCTTCCCCACCGTAGCCATGGCGGAAGTTCGCGGAGTTGGCGCCCACGCGCCGATTGTCCTCGCGCCCTTTCCACCCCTCCCCTACCTCGCGCTAGGTCATAGGAACACCACCGAAGCTCAGAGGGTCACCATGAGAGTGGTCGTGTCGCCGTCAGTTCAGCCGGGAGCCGGACGTGTTGGCGTCAGCCGTCTTTGCCATGCTCGCCGCCACCCCTCTAGCCATGAAATCATTGCAATAGATGGGTCCTCTAGATGCGCATGTGTGTGTGGGGAACACGACGGTGCCGCCGAGTTCGACGGAGAAGCCACCGGCGGCGAACTAAGCCACCGGCCGTCGCTCCTCCCCTGTTTCCTTCGCTGACGAGCGGGCCCCGTTCGTCAGTCTCTGACGCGGAGGCGGGAGTCCAGTTCGGGCCGCGCCGTCGTCTTGGGTCATGATGTGCCCTCTCAAGGGGCCGTTCACATGGGCTGGGCCAAATTGTGGCTGAGTTGTTTTCCTATTTTATTTCGTTTATTTATTTCATGATTTATGTACATCTTGAAAAATATGTAGCTCCTAGTATATAGATCCAAATGCTATGGTTCCAATTGTGTTGAGTTCATGATAATGTCTAGTATTTAACAAAAATATTATATGAGCACTTGTTTTAGAAAATTTGGATGAATTAAATAGGAGTTTGAAATGTGTTTTTAGAAGCATGCAAACTTGTTTGAATTTTATCTTGAGTTTCTGTGGTCCAAAAATTATGAAATTTTGTGGGCAGTCTGTTATTGCTGATGTGAAGCTCTGGTAAAAATTTTAGAACTAGTACATGTATAGTTTTTAAGTTATAGAATTTCCTTTTATTAATAAGTGGATCTTGTGTGAATTTTCATAATTTTCTATAGATCCAGTGAAGGTAAAATTTTATAGTGCTATTCTTATGCTAGAAGGATGCTAGGAAAATGGGAAATCTGTTGCTTGACACTTTTTAATAAAGTTTCCTAATTATGCTAGAAATAGACATGGCATCTGTTATTTTGGATACAGCAAGTTATGTTGGTCCAATGGCTTTAAAATTTTTATGGTAGTCTATGTGCAGCATGAGGTAGCTACTGTAATTTTTGTAGATTTTTATGAATAGTTTTACTATATATTGCTTAAATCACCTAATTAACTAAATAAATTGGAAAAGGATATTAAATAATTTATTTAGAAGCTAGCACTATACTTTCTGATGTTTCTTAGATATGAAAAACAAGTTGGTAAACTTGGTTTGGTCAAATTGGGCTTTTGCACCATCATTAAATAATTAAGTTAGCAACCCCGTCATTCTGGACAGATTCTAGGTCTACTGGAAATTGATTTAGTTAACTTCAGAATCATGCCTTGATGCTTACAAATGAATTGTAGAGAATTTCATAAGCTTTCCAGAATGTCCTCTTGCAAGTCATTTAGAGTTATAGAACTCTGGTTATGGTAGAATTAAGTTACTACTTGTTGCATATGAAGCTTTAACTGTTATTTTAAGCATGTCTTTACTATTCTAAGTTCATGGTACTGTTCCTAGGTGTTAGGCCTCTAACTGAAGATGAGCATCTTTATCTTAGGTTATGCAAGTTAGGTAAGTTGCTCTTGTTGTTTAAGTTAAGTTGAATACATACTTAAAGTGATTTGAATAGAGCTAATTACTCGGTAAACGAGTGTCCAGTGAGGTTTTCGTAAACACCCATTGTGATTCATTCATCATGAGCACCATGTCATTCCTTATGCATTCATGATATTTATATTGTGCATCGGCATGCAATAGGTGTACCGGAAGGAGTAACCCTGCTGGAATTCGAGGAACCGAGCGAGCAGCAGCAGCCGACGCCGGAAATTCAGGAGGAGCAGCCTTCAGGAGAAGTGCCAGACGAGGTCGCCGTTGAGTGCCCTGACCACCGTCCTTGCAACTTCGTGAAAGGCAAGCCCCGGAGCATATTAAGCCTCCTATTTTCCGAACTGCAGTTACAGTATTATTATTACATATATTGTTGCATTAAGTTTAGGTGTTGGATGCAAACACTTGCTGCATTGGTTACCTATTCCTTGTCCAGATATTGTTACCCTGAATCCTATGTAGCTCAGGCTCGAGTAGTGCTTAGCCCTGCTTAAACGCGGTAGAAGTCGGGTGATTTCCTGTCACCTGCGAGATATAGGAAGATACATGTGGCACGGTTGGCTATATTTGCTATCGTGGAAAAGAACCAGTCTTAATATGAAATGAAGACCGGACGGAGGCTTGCCGGTTTGCAAAGTGACTCTATCCGTGTCGCTTAAGGACCGATTCTTGAGCCTTTCCTGTTCATGTTGAACGCGATGCCTCTCTCTTAGTTGGCGGGTCTGGAGACCGACCCACGGCCGAGTAGCTCACCTCAGGCCGGAGTCGATAAAGTATAAAGTGCGCCTCGGAAGGGAGCCGAGGCGTGAGTCCAAGGGCAGGGTGATTTAAAAGTCCCGATCGTCTGGCGTAAGGGTAATCCTCGAGAGTCTTGGCGCTGATCGAACCCGCGAATTTGGTTCTGAGATGTTCCAAAGGTGACCCACGGCTACCCTTGCAAAGTATGCCAGGTGAGAGTTAGGAATACCCCTCACCTGAGTTGTAATTGATTGAATCATTGCCGTCTCTCCCAAGTTAGTGAGAACTTGACGGGCTTATCTCCAATGTAGATACACTTAATAACTTAATGGTTCGGAAATGATGATATGATGATGACAGCCTTATTATACCTGCTATGGTTAATATTGTTTGCTCCTAATAAATGAGTGCTCTAGTACAGGTGCTAATCTAGTGGACAGGTAAACGATGATAAGCTTGATGCTAAGTTTAAATTGGCTACTATACTCATAAGCTCTTTTATGCAAATGTGTCAAGCTAGCCCACCTGAAAAGCCTTGCATGATCCTTGGTGTCTTTTATTTCTGATTTTTGTCGGGTAAGTCTAGCTGAGTACCTTCTCGTACTCGTGGTTTATTTCCCCACATTGCTGGATGACCAGTTCTTCTTTGGTTGCTGCAAGTACTGCCTTCTCCCTGCTGGGGATGAAGACTAGACCGTTGGGCGCGGTCTCTACTAGTTCTCGTACCTGATAATGCTTTTGTGGGACATGACTCTGATCTGGCAATGTAATTGAAACTATGAAGTTATGTACTAAACTATGTTGCTTCCGCACACCCAAACTTGGTTTGTAATATTTTATTTGAACTCTGATGGATGTAATCCGAATGCTACTTGTGAAATGTTGTAACGAATGATGTGTTGTGTTGAATCATTACGATCTTGGTTTGTATGTCGAGAGTTGGTTGAAATCCTTCGTGATTTCCGGACTACCGGGATTATGGGAGCTTAAGTACAAGAATTTGATCGCTTTGGTGATTGTTTTTGTACTTACGTTCTTATGATTTGGTCGGTTCTGTTACAGCTGGTATCAGAGCAAGATTTGACACTAAACACGTCATTTGTGTATTTAAAACAAAAGTATTTGTAAAATCCTAAATTAAATACTAAGTATTGCCGGTGGTCATATCCCTTATGCCCAAATAAGGACTCTTAGGTGGCTTATTAAAGTACTAACTTGGGGGTTCCTCGCTTGTTTCATTTTCGTCCGTCCATACGGCGTGCTATTGTATGGATGCCATCCGCTTGGGTGGTAATGTTTGGATCAAGTACCTCTCACGCCTGGTAAGTGGGAGTTGAGAGAGCATGACCGTCAATCGTCGGTCTCTAGGGAGAGTAGTTGTGGTTGCTCGCATATTTACATGTTCAATCATGTATCTATGAGAGTACTTAAATGTGGGTATCTCTCGACGGGTAGTTGTGATACTAGAGTATGTGCATCGGGGATGTATGTATGAAAGTATTTAGTTATCGCTTGCTTTTATGCATTGTGGGAAATTATGGGCTGAAATGAAATTTTTCATAGGTACACTAACAACGATCGTTGTAGATCGACTAGCTACCGTATAGGAGAGAACGTATGTATGCCACCGTATATTTCGCTAGCCTTTAAATTTTTCTAGGATGGTGAGGACGTACGGATCGTGCATGCATCATGTTCAAGCATACATGACATTTCTTGCATTACTCCCTCCTTTAAAATATGATTGTCCCGGATAATTAAATTTCGTATCCCTTAAATGATTCTCCCCTTATGTTGTAACTTTTGCTACAGATGGCGCGCACGAAGCGCACTGCTCGCAAGTCCGCTGGAGGCAGGGCGCCGCGTCACCGTTTAGCTCCTCGTGAGCCCCGTCCTGAGCCTACTGAGGAGGAAAGGCTGAGGACAGAGCTTGTTCGGGTGACTGCTGAGAGGAATGCGGCTCAGCACCGCTTGGAACAAGTGACACAGGAAAGGGACCAAGAGACCCTTGAGGTTCAGAGGTTGACAGTTGCTCACCGCAACTGTGAACGCATGTTGATTCACGTGATGAACCAACGGAATGAAGCCTGGCACGAGGAGGATGTGTTGAGAGCACGACAGGTACAGCTAGAGCAGCAAGTGGCAATTGCTGAGGAGTACAATGACAATCTCCATGAGGAGGTTCACCTGTTACACAATCAACTTCACCCTCTCCTGCCACCTGAGGATGAGATGGGTTCTGGTGTCATCATGGCTGAAGGTGATGATGGTATGGAGGTCAATGGACCTGAGGACATTCCACCTGATGAGGAGGAAGATGAGGAGCTAGAGCCTGCTAGTGATGAAGATGGAGGAGAAATCTTCGACACTGACTCCGAGGACGATGCGTAGTTTAGCTTACTACTTAGCTAATGCGCAAGAGCTAGTCTTTTGTTGATCCTCATGCATGAACGAGTAGCTTTGGAATAAGTAATCGTTGGGATGTAATATCGAACCATAAGTTATCTTTGGATGTAAGTTTGGAACCACTATGGCTTGAATGTAACCTATCGAACGTATTATGCTCCACGTATGTGAGCCTTTGATAAATTCCGTCTTTGCGGTCTATGGATCGAGTGGTTGGTTAAGTTCATCGCATTTATGTGTCCATTGACGCGCTTGATGAGTTGTGTGGTTGTGATGAATGATTGTGCCTCTGTTGATTATCTAAATGCATTTCTCCAATGGACTCAGTTTGGGCATAATTATACGATTCATCTACAAAAATTTCCACATTCGTCAGTGCTCATTGGCTATACATTTTGCAGATGGCTCATCATAACCTTCGTCGCGGTCATGGCATGGGAAATGAGGAACAACCACCTCCGCCACCGCCCACACCAAATTTGAGCTAATGCGAGCATGGGTGGTGGAAAGTCGGCGCATGTTAGCGGAGGCTATGCATCGATGGCTAACCGTGAGGATCGTCATGTCCGCTTAAGGACCCGAGCCAAACCAAAGACAAAGTGACTTTAAGGACTTCATGGATACAAAGCCTCCGGTCTTTCGTGAGGCGGAAAGAACCATTACAAGTGATGAATGGTTGAGCACGATAGAGCAAAGGTTTGGATTGCTCTCGCGTTTGATCGAGGGTATGAAGGCCACATATGCGGGACACCAGCTCCAAGGCCTGCAGTGTATCTGGTGGACACATCACAAGACCACCTTCCCCGCAAACGCCGAGATAGTTTGGGGTCGGTTTTGAAGCGGCTTTCAGAGGACACTTTATTCCTCCCGGTCTCATGGCCATTAAGCATACCGAGTTTATGAAGCTCACCCAAGGCAACAAGAGTCTCAATGAATACCTCCGGGCATTCAACAACTTTGGCGAGGTATGCTCCCCGAGTTTGTCGATACCGACGCTAAGAGAATAGCTAGCTTCAAGAGGGGACTTTCCCTAAATTGATGAAGTCAATGGGCAATCGCAAGTGTGTCACCTTCAATGAGTTTATTAGTGACACTCGACTCAAGAGAACAATGATAAGATATATGCCGCTTCTAAGAACCGCAAAAGAAACTTTGATTCAGGTGCTTCTCGGTCTAAGGCACCAATGATATCCAAGGCCAAAGCACATCCACCCAATGCTAATGTCCTGCATACCGCCCACCTCGGAAGAAGAATCAAGCTAAAACGGGTTTCGCAAGGGGTACACAATTTCCTTGCCAAAGAATACTTCAGGTGGGGCAGCTCCAATGTCCCACCAGCCTAACAGCCGTGTTGGAACCTGTAACCACCTGGTCATTGGGCAAATAGGTGTCCCCATCCTCCCAAGAATGCTCAAGGAAACGTCCGTCTGTGGGCGTGTTCATTACACTCATGTGGAGGAAATTCTCTTTGGTGAAGTGGTCACCATTTGGTAAGTTTCTTGTCAATAATCACCCCTAGGTTGTGCTCTTTGATTCGGGTGCTTCACATTCCTTTGTGAGTTCTACTTTTGCATCTAAGCATAAGATGAATGTGATTACAATTGTCAAGGGTGGTTATTGTATTAGTGTCTTTGGGAATAATATCATGACTAACCAAGTAGTAAAAGATGTAAAGCTTGAAATTGGGGATCGAGAGTTTCTTACAGATCTTGTAGTGCTACCGGGGTAGGAATTGATATAATCCTAGGAATCAAGTGGATGAGTGGGAATGGAGTGTTGATCGACACATCAACCCGTGTGGTAATGTTGAGGGATCCTGTGGATAAGAAGGGTTTTCTAGTGCAGTTACCTCGTGATATCTCTCTTCACAATCTGTACCAATGCTACCCTAGCCAAAGCCATTGAGGATCTACCGGTTGTCCGTGAGTTTCCAGATGTCTTCCCCGATGACTTGCCCGGATTACCTCCGGACCATGATGTAGAATTCAAGATAGAACTTATTCCTGTACGGCTCCTATATCTCGAAGGCCCTATAGAATGCCGCCCAATGAGTTGGCTGAACTAAAGAGTCGATTGAATGAGCTATTGAAGAAAGGTTTGATTCGGCCTAGTTCGTCTCCTTGGGGTTGTCCGGCTATCTTTGTGAAGAAGAAAGGATGATCTTTGCGCATAATGCGTAGATTATCGCCCCTAAATGTCTGTTACCATCAAGAACAAATACCCTCTTCCTCGATCGATATTACATTTGATCAGCTCTCTAAAGCTAGGGTATTCTCCAAGATCGATTTGAGGTCCGGTTACCATCAGATCAAAATTCGTCCTCAAAGATATACCTAAGACAGCTTTTCTACCCGTTATGGTTTGTTCGAGTACCTTGTCATGTCTTTTGGGTTGACAAATGCTCCGGCACACTTTATGTACCTGATGAATTCTGTATTCATGCCAGAGTTGGACAAGTTTGTCGTCGTGTTCATTGATGACATCCTAGTATATTCTCAGAATGAAGAAGAGCATGCTGAACATCTGAGAATTGTCTTAACTCGATTGCGGGACAACCATTTTATGCTAAGTTCAAGCAAGTGTGAATTCGGTTGAACAAGATACCTTTTCTAGGTCATGTGTTATCTGGTGATGGAATTTCGGTTGACCCTACGAAGGTGCAAGAAGTCCTTGAGTGGAAGGCACCTACTACGGTCACAGAAGTCCGAAGTTTTCTGGGGTTGGCTGGCTATTATCGTCGCTTTATCCCGGATTTCTCAAAATCGCCAAGCCCATGACTCTAGCTACTACTGTAAAGATGAGAAGTTTGTGTGGACTCAAGTGTGAAGAGGCTTTCCACACTTTGCGGACCTTGCTAACCTCTGCTCTCCTCAGATAGCACAACCTCGACATCGAAAAGCCTTTTGATGTCTATTGTGATGCATGTGGCACCGGTTTGGGGTGTGTTCTTATGCAGAAGGCCGAGTAATTGCTTATGCTTTCAGCGCCCGACAAAGCATGAAGTCAACTATCCTACCCATGACTTAGAGTTAGCCGCAGATTGTTCATGCCTCAAGATTTGGAGACATTACTTGTCGGGTAATGTGTGCAACATCTATACTGACCATAAAAGCCTCAAGTACATTTTTACTCAACCCGAGTTGAACATGCGCCAACGGGCGCTGGTTAGAATTGATCAAGGACTACAACCTTCAAGTGCATTACCATCCTGGTAAGGCGAATGTGGTTCTTGATGCCTTAAGCGAAAAAAGCCATTGCAATTCCTTAGTTAGTGAAGACTTTCATCTGTCACACCTCCTTCATCCTGTAGTACTTCACAATATCACTGTGGATTGCTCTCTTAGAAGTCGAATTATCGAACTCCAGAAGACTGATGTGGGTGTGTTTCACATCAAACGGAAAATGAAAGAGAAAGAGACCAAACACTTTAAGGTTGATGACAAAGGAGTTCTCTGGTTTAATGATAGACTTGTGGTACCCAAAGATAAAGAACTTAGAAATCAAATTATGGCTGAAGCCCATTCTTCTAAGTTGTCCATCCATCCTGGTAGTAGTAAAATGTATCAAGATCTCAAAATTTGTATTATTGGTGGACCAAGATGAAGAAAGAAATCGTAGCTTATGTGGCAAGGTGTGATAATTGTTGCAGAGTCAAGGCTATTCACATAAGGCCCGGACTGTTGTGACCACTCTCTATTCCCCTGGTGGAAGTGGGAAGAAATTAGTATGGATTTTATTGTTGGATTACCCACTACCAACAGGGGTTGTGATTCCATCCGGGTTATCGAGATCGTCTAACTAAATCCGCTCACTTTATTCCGGTCAAGTCTACCTATCATCCTCACAATTATGCTGAGATTTATTTTCAACAAGTGGTACGTCTCCATGGTGTACCCAAATCCATTGTTTTCGATAGAGGACCTCGGTTCACGGCTCGCTTTTGGGAGTGCTTACATCGAATCTTGGCACTCATCTAATCCGCATTCGCGCTATCATCCGCAAACATCGTGATGATCGAGCGTGTTAATCAAATTCTTGAGGACATGCTTAGAGCTTGTCTTATTTCTTGCAAAGGCTCTTGGGAAGATCTGGTTACCTCTCGCTGAATTCTCTTATAACAACAAGTTATCAAGAGAGTATCAAAATGGCTCCTTTTGAAGCTCTTTATGGCGCAAGTGTAGAACTCCTTTGAACTGGGTGGAACCTTGGGAAAGAAGATTCTATGGTATTGACTTTGTAAAAGAAGCCAAGAGCAAGTCCGAACTATACAAAGAATATGATCGCTGCATTGACAAAGCTAGACAAAAGAGCTATGCCGACAAGAGAAGGAAACCTATTGAGTTTGAAGTAGGTGATCATGTTTATCTCGAAGGTATCCCCTATGAAAGGAGTCAAGCGTTTTGGAATTAAAAGGAAGCTTGAGCCTCGATATGTTGGACCCTACCGCATTATCGAGAAAAGTGGAAGAGTAGCATATAAGCTCGATCTACCCCGTGAGATGGGAGCTATATTTCCGGTATTCCATGTGTCCCGGTGAAGAAGTGTCTTCGTATTCCCGAGGAAAGAATAGCAACAAGGAAAGTCAACTTGAAATCTGATCTTTCTTATGAGGAAAAGCCGTGCAAGTTCGGATACTCAAGAAAGAGTGACTGCATCACAGTGGTTAAGTTATACAAGGTAGTTTGGAGTAATCATAGTGAACGGGATGCAACTTGGGAGCGGGAAGATTATTTAAAGGAAAATCATCCAACTTTCTATACTAAATGGTACGCTTTCCAAATCTCGGGACGAGATTTTTCTAAGGGGGGAGGGCTGTAACACCCTCGGTGTTTGGCTTCCACTAAGTGCATTTCATTTCATAAACATATGCATCATCTATGCCATCATCGCCATTATTATTGAAACATGCATGTGCAACAATTTCAACTGTATGTTTCATGCTTGATTGTTGTGAATAGTAATGGTGTAACATGTGAATGTAACATGAAACTCTCATACTTGGAAAACATGGCAACATGGTAGTAGTGTGACAAGTATAGTATAACAACAAGGTCACGCAACATGTGGAACATTGTATTGAAACATATGTATGAATTGCTTGGTTTACTTTCTTTATCACATGTGATCAGTACAAGAGGTATAACAACTTTGGAAAATGGTTGATCATGGTCTGATACACCTTAACTACACTTAGATGACTTGTTTGGACACTGTTCATGTAGGTCAAAATGACAGAATTGCCCTTGAATGGAGGTTTGACTTGAAAGGAACCCTAGAGTGCCACTGTTTGACTGTTTAAAAAGTCCAACTTAGAGGCTTTGCATGGCTGTGCACTCTTTACAAAAGTTGTAGCTAATTTATCAAGGAACAAAAGTTGTTTTATGGTCAACTCATGAAAAGGTCTAGAACATGGTCAAACATGGCCCACAAGTCAGAAGTACATGCTGATTCATACTCAGCAAATTTTTCTAAGTCCTAACGTGCAGTACAGTTTCGTGTACCCATGTTTGGAGCCGTGTATCTCCCGAACCGAGCCACACCAGCTTGAGCTTCAGTGGAAAGAGTTGTAGTTCAAGGATTGATGAACAACTTTGTTAACTACGGCATAGCCTAGATCACTACAGATTAGGAAATAATCTTTGTCAAAGTATCGCTGTCAGGCTTAGAAGGGAACGCTGAATCGGAGCTACAGTGATCAAATTTCAGATTTCAGTCGACGCGTGGGGGACACTCGTCGCCGGCTTGCTGTCGCGCTGGCCACGCGCCGTGCGCCTCCTGGCATCACAGACGCGCCTTGAAGCCACCCGCGCGCCTGTCCGACGCACTCACCGCCCCAGTTCACATCTTCTCGCCCTCCACCGCACGCCGCGTCGAGAGCTAAGCCGCCCGCCATTGCCGACCGAGCATCGCAGCTGCCGTGCGCGCACGCCACCGCGAAAACGCGTTGCCCCGTCCGCCTGTAGCCTCTCCGTGACCTCCTTCACCTCTCAGCCGGGTCAATCGAGCCTCGGTAAGGGCGTATTCGCCGTTCTTCCCCCACCGTAGCCATGGCGGAAGTTCGCCGGAGTTGGCGCTCCACGCGGCCAGTTGTCCTCGCGCCCTTTCCACCCCTCCTCTACCTCGCGCTAGGTCATAGGAACACCACCAAGCTCGTAGGGTCACCAGTAGTGGCTGTGTCGCCGTCAGGTCGCCGGAGCCGGACGTGCCGCGGCCGTGCGCCGCCGTGCTCGTCGCCACCCCCTCTAGCCACTGAAATCATTGCAATAGATGGGTCCTCTAGATGCGCATGTGTGGGGAACACGACGGTGCCGTCGAGTTCGCCGGAGAAGCCACCATGGCGAACTAAGCCACCGCCGTCGCTCCCCCCTGTTTTCTTCGCACGACGAAGGGCCCTGTTCGTCGTCTCTCGACGCTGGAGGCGGAGTCCAGTTCGGGCCGCGCCGTCGTCTTGGGTCATGATTCAGCGCTCATGGGTCGCCCGTTACATGTATTGGCCGGTAAATTGTAATGTGAGTTGTTTTCCTATTTTATTTCGTTTATTTATTTCACTGATTTATGTACATCTTGAAAATATGTAGCTCCTAGTATATAGATCCAAATGCTATGGTTCCAATTGTGTTGAGTTCATGATAATGTCTAGTATTTAACAAAAATATTATATGAGCACTTGTTTTAGAAAAATTGGATGAATTAAATAGGAGTTTGAAATGTGTTTTTAGAAGCATGCAAACTTGTTTGAATTTTATCTTGAGTTTCTGTGGTCCAAAAATTATGAAATTTTGTGGGCAGTCTGTTATTGCTGATGTGAAGCTCTGGTAAAAATTTTAGAACTAGTACATGTATAGTTTTTAAGTTATAGAATTTCCTTTTATTAATAAGTGGATCTTGTGTGAATTTTCATAATTTTTCTATAGATCCAGTGAAGGTAAAATTTTATGGGTGCTATTCTTATGCTAGAAGGATGCTAGGAAAAATGGGAAATCTGTTGCTTGACACTTTTTAATAAAGTTTCCTAATTATGCTAGAAATAGACATGGCATCTGTTATTTTGGATACAGCAAGTTATGTTGGTCCAATGGCTTTAAAATTTTTATGGTAGTCTATGTGCAGCATGAGGTAGCTACTGTAATTTTTGTAGATTTTTATGAATAGTTTTACTATATATTGCTTAAATCACCTAATTAACTAAATAAATTGGAAAAGGATATTAAATAATTTATTTAGAAGCTAGCACTATACTTTCTGATGTTTCTTAGATATGAAAAACAAGTTGGTAAACTTGGTTTGGTCAAATTGGGCTTTTGCACCATCATTAAATAATTAAGTTAGCAACCCCGTCATTCTGGACAGATTCTAGGTCTACTGGAAATTGATTTAGTTAACTTCAGAATCATGCCTTGATGCTTACAAATGAATTGTAGAGAATTTCATAAGCTTTCCAGAATGTCCTCTTGCAAGTCATTTAGAGTTATAGAACTCTGGTTATGGTAGAATTAAGTTACTACTTGTTGCATATGAAGCTTTAACTGTTATTTTAAGCATGTCTTTACTATTCTAAGTTCATGGTACTGTTCCTAGGTGTTAGGCCTCTAACTGAAGATGAGCATCTTTATCTTAGGTTATGCAAGTTAGGTAAGTTGCTCTTGTTGTTTAAGTTAAGTTGAATACATACTTAAAGTGATTTGAATAGAGCTAATTACTCGTAAACGAGTGTCCAATTGAGGTTTCGTAAACACCCATTGTGATTCATTCATCATGAGCACCATGTCATTCCTTATGCATTCATGATATTTATATTGTGCATCGGCATGCAATAGGTGTACCGGAAGGAGTAACCTGCTTGAATTGAGGAACCAAAGCGAAAGCAGTTAAATGACGCCGGAGATTCAGGAGGAGCAGCCTTCAGGAGAAGTGCCAGACGAGGTCGCCGTTGAGTGCCCTGACCACCGTCCTTGCAACTTCGTGAAAGGCAAGCCCCGGAGCATATTAAGCCTCCTATTTTCCGAACTCTGAGCTGATGTATTATTATTACATATATTGTTGCATTAAGTTTAGGTGTTGGATGCAAACACTTGCTGCATTGGTTACCTATTCCTTGTCCAGATATTGTTACCCTGAATCCTATGTAGCTCAGGCTCGAGTAGTGCTTAGCCCTGCTTAAACGCGGTAGAAGTCGGGTGATTTCCTGTCACCTGCGAGATATAGGAAGATACATGTGGCACGGTTGGCTATATTTGCTATCGTGGAAAAGAACCATCTTAATATGAAATGAAGACCCGGACGGAGGCTTGCCGGTTTGCAGTGACTCCGTCTGTGTCGCTTAAGGACTGATTCTTGGAGCCTTTCCTGTTCATGTTGAACGCATGCCTCTCTCTTAGTTGGCCGGGTCTGGAGACCGACCACGAAGCCGAGTAGCTCACCTCAGGCCGGGAGTCGATAAGTATAAAGTGCGCCTCGGAAGGGAGCCGTAGGCGTGAGTCCAAGGCAGGTGTGATTTAAAAGTCCCGATCGTCCTAGCGGAAGGGTAATCCTCGAGAAGTCTTTGGCGCCGATCGAACCCGCAATTTGGTTCTGAGATGTTCCAAAGGTGACCCACGGCTACCCTTGCAAAGTATGCCAAGGTGAGAGTTAGGAATACCCCCCTCAGCTGAGTTGTAATTCGATTCGAATCGCCGTCTCTCCCGGTTAGTGAGAACTTGACGGGCTTATCTCCAATGTAGATACACTTAATAACTTAATGGTTCGGAAATGATGATATGATGATGATGAATTTTATTATACCTGCTATGGTTAATATTGTTTGCTCCTAATAAATGAGTGCTCTAGTACGGTGCTAATCTAGTGGATGTGTAAACGATGATAAGCTTGATGCTAAGTTTAAATTGGCTACTATACTCATAAGCTCTTTTATGCAAATGTGTCAAGCTAGCCCACCGAAAAGCCTTGCATGATCCTTGGTGTCTTTTATTTCGATTTTTGCGGGTAAGTCTAGTGAGTACCTTCTCGTACTGTGGTTTATTTCCCACCATTGCAGATGACCAGTTCTTCTTTGGTTGTTGCAAATCGCCTTTCTCCTGCTTTGGGATGAAGACTAGACCGTTGGTAGCGGTCTCTACTAGTTCTCGTACCTGATAATGCTTTTGTGGGACATGACTCTGATCTGGCAATGTAATTGAAACTATGAAGTTATGTACTAAACTATGTTGCTTCCGCACACCCAAACTTGGTTTGTAATATTTTATTTGAACTCTGATGGATGTAATCCGAATGCTACTTGTGAAATGTTGTAACGAATGATGTGTTGTGTTGAATCATTACGATCTTGGTTTGTATGTCGAGAGTTGGTTGAAATCCTTCGTGATTTCCGGACTACCGGGATTATGGGAGCTTAAGTACAGGAATTTGATCGCTTCGGTGATTGTTTTTGTACTTACGTTCTTATGATTTGGTCGGTTCTGTTACAATCACTGATCTTAACAAAGCCTCCTTCCCATAGTTTGTTAGAACAACACTCAAAGTCTTCCAGTTCCCAATATACTGGATCGGCTGTTGCGATACTCACAGATTCATCAGCGTGAACTAGCTCAACATCATCTCGATTCCACTGAATCAAACATTGATGCATGGTTGATGGTACACTGTATGAACCATTTCCATCAATGACAAAGAATGTGGTGAGCAAAGTCTTACATTCGATTACCAATTCGATGTTCATTGCCCCCCTGGTCTTAGAAGCATTACCCCCAAAATCCTTAAGCATCACGTCGGTCTCAATCAAATGTCCTGGTCCCTTGCCAAGTTTACGAAAAGTAGTGTAAGGCATAAGATTGATAGAAGCACCTCCATCCACCAACATCTTGCTCATCGGCTTCCCATCAACAAAACCTTTTACATATAAAGTTTTTAAGTGCCGATGCTTGACTGGCTTATCGAATATAGCCTGCTGTATCACTATCAACTTGGCAACTATTTCTTCATACCCTAGTTCATCAAAATCTGAATAGACCTCTTGATCTGCTAG
The DNA here is from genome assembly GCA_904845875.1 of Miscanthus lutarioriparius. Classification (NCBI taxonomy): domain Eukaryota; kingdom Viridiplantae; phylum Streptophyta; class Magnoliopsida; order Poales; family Poaceae; genus Miscanthus; species Miscanthus lutarioriparius. The sequence goes on along the minus strand of CAJGYO010000014.1, from coordinate 53,972,756 downwards.
AGCCCTGAATTCTGACGGCAATAGTAAAGCCATTTGAATATTAGCCGATGGTTGCCCCCTATCGGTGGTTTGTTTAGCACACCACACCTGAGGTCTACCAGACGCCTGAGCCTATTCTAGCTCTCTGTTCCTTAGGCATTGTATCCTTCTTTTCTGGCTTCTTGTCAAACCTCCTGGACACCATTGCCCTTCCTGCCAAATGTATTCTTCTTTACTATCTTCTTCATAATCAACCCAGTTTTGATCAACAACTCGCTTTCCTAGCCGATCATGAACACTTTTATTTTTTAAGCGCCGATCCATATTATTATGATGATACTCATCTCGAGCATGGATATACCAGTGGTTGGCTTGAGATTGCCTAAACTCCCATATTGCTCGCTGCACTCTAGGCAATTATTTCTAGTAGGCAATTTCAAACCTTCATTCCAACAATGTCTGAAGAAAGGACAATTCTAATGTGATTCGGCTTGTTTTCTTTCATACCTCTCTTTTTCTTGTTGATGCTGGTATTCTTGCCCTTCGAACCAACACTGATAATCCTTTTCCCTCTGCCGCTGCCATTTATTCAACAAAATTCAAGATGTAACACGCGGCCTTGTCGCCCCATCCCTTGACGTCTCTCCCTGCTCATATCGGCTCTTTTGTTGGTCATGACGCCTTCTAATCTCTCTATATTCATCAGCTGATATTTACATCTTCGGATCGAAGGTTCTAGCTTCTTTGACCCTAATTGATGTTAGGACTTTAGTCTTTCCTTTGAGCAACCTAGCATCAACCATGTTCTAATCTCTTGGGAAAGGATTATCACCAACTTTCATTTTTTGAGGTGTATCAAATTTGAGCCTTCCTTGCTGAATAGCCCTCTGTATATATTGCCAGAAAACTCTACACTCATTAGTAGAATGAGAAGTGGCATTGTGAAATTTATAGAACTTCTTATTCTTCAACTGATCAGGAGGCAACATAACATGATTGTTGGGCAACTTGATATGTCCCTTCTTAGGCAAGAAATCAAAGAGCTTATCCAATTTTGTGACGTCGAAATCATAGCTCACTTCGACTCCTCTTCCCCAAGGATTTTGCACCATTACTGTCTTCTTACTCCAATTCCATTCAGCCGCGGCAACCTCTTATTCTTCATCATCCCCATAGCTGTCATCGACTAGATATGGATTATAGGTTTCGGCAATTGCGGCACTCTTCTAAAATTGGGTATCTCTGTGCATATTCTGGAATTAGCTATTGAGCGCTGCCACTCGTTTAGCCAACTAACCTAAATTGTCAAACTCTTGTCCTAGCAGCTTCTCTCTCCATGTTGGCAACATTCCTTGAATGGCCAAAGCAGTTAGCTGATCTTCAGTCAAGTTCAGTGAGAAGCACAAATTCCTAGTCTCTCGGAACCTCTGAAGAAACTCGGTGCCCGATTCATTAGTTCTCTGCCTTATAGTCGTCAACTCGGTAATTTTCTTTTCTCCTATCCCAGTGTAAAAATATGTATGAAACTTCGTCTCTAGGTTAGCCCAATTGGCAATGGAGTTAACTGGCAGCGATGAAAACCAAGTGAAGGATGGTCCTAACAGGGACAAGGAGAAGAAACAAACTCAATGGGCCTCTTCAATGGATGCCTTGTCCAACTGTGTAAGATACCTACTGACATGTTCTATTATGCTTGTGCTATCTTGGCTAGTAAACTTAGCAAACTCCAGGAGCCTATAATTTGTAGGAAGAGCGACCAAATCATACCACTCTGGATATGGGCTTCAAACTGAACTGATTCTTCATCATCTCGATCACTCTAAGCAACAATTCATCAGCATTTGAATTTGGATTTCTCTGCAATTGCTAACCCATTTGTGGATTAAAATTTCGTGTACCTTGATACCCCGGATTTGGAATCATGTGAAGGGTGTCGTAATCTATGCCATAATGATATCCTTGTGGAATCTCTATCTATTGGGTACTTTGCTGGTTTGCTACTTGAAGTCTCTGGTTGTAGATGCTAGGATCTGTATCTCTACGAATCCTTTGAACTAATGGCACTATTTTTTGAGCCGACGATGGTATTTGGCCTGGTGTGCCAAAATTAACCATCGGTTTCTAACCTTGCCCCGTCGGCTATTGCACATGCTGCACTAACAATCTAGGATTATACCGTATCTGATTAGTAGTAGCACCTTGAACTTGCTTAGATGAACTCTGAACTACCTGGATATCATCGTTACCAGCTGGTGCTACTTCTTGATGGCTAGTACCAGCTTGATTAGTCCCCTAAATCGACGGATGTGGAATATTGTAGTAAACTAGTCCAACCTAATCAATTGGATATCCATGAAACACCTCCTTCATGGTGTTGTGGAATGTATTCAGGAAAATTATATTATGGTTCAATATGGCATCATGAACAGATTTGATTACAGCCGCCCCGAAGAAACACCTATCCTCAGCTTCGTCTGCATCTGTTTGTCCATGCATTAAAACTCTTGGTAGTGGATATTTCTGAACAACTTTATTGTCACATGTCTTGGTGTAGGACAACAAACACTTGTTCTGAAATTCTTCTATAGCTTTGCTGATGACATCTTTAAGTTCATCAGGTAGGTCTTCGTAAGGCATCATAAGGATGTCATTGTTGTTGTAAGTCTCCATGATGATTGTGGTGTCCCACCGAGCATGCCAGAATGTGTGTCGGTGCAAAAATGTGTTGATGCACCGAGCACATAGCAAGCTGGAAGGATCTACTTAGGATAAGCCTAGAGATCCGCTTGGCTTTAATCACAGGACCCATCGACCCTGCAAATTCCTCCCGAGGCGTGCCAGTCAATTTGACCTGCAATTGACAAGGAGAGAAAGTTTATCAATAATTTAAGGTGGAACATGCCGGTCTTTGCCCAGACAGTTCCAAGTGCGCCGCTTCGGGAGCAGCCAGACGGAAAAATCAACTAAACGGCCAAAACACTAAGAAATCAGTTGTTACAGACTATAAAGCTTGCAGGTCGCGATTGATTTTATGTTGACAAGTACAATGCATGCAAATGTGAGTAAAATCATCAGCTAGGTGAGTATTACCAGTGTGAATCATTGAGCTGATGAATCTAACGAGAAAAGATATAACATGTGAACAAATCGACTGTCTAGTACGAATGGATCTACAAATGCTCTGAATCTAATCTGTTACCATCAACAGTGAGCTTCGACCAGATCGATGGAAGCTATGATGATAATAACAAACTAAAACCGAAGAATCCATAAAACCATCTATACATTGACAGGCTTTCCGAAAGACATGCTGTATATGTTAAAGCTCAAGCGAATCGACTGAAATAGCCGATTTAGGTGGAAAAAGGACTACAGCATGTGAACAATCAACTATTTAACATGAACAAATCTATGAACTCATTAGACTTAACCTGCCATCTCTAACAGTGGGGTTCGACCAGATCGATGGTAGCCGTGATAAAGACAACAAATCAAACCTTTAAAGCAAACTGATCTATTCACATTTAACAGAATCATGGAGACACACTGTAGGCGTTAAAGCATAGGCGATCGGCTATTTTGGCCGATGCAGGCATAGCAAATAGCCAAGGTCACGCCTGATCGAAAACAAATCTACCAACTAGCATCCTCCGATCTAAAGTGCCATCAGTGGGTATCGACCGGATCGTTATAGCCATTATAGCAAACTGTAGACCAGATTTAACTAGCTAGCAAACCTCCTCAAGATTAGACATGCCTTAACCTAATACTATGCACGATCAAAATCAAAGTAGAACAGCCGATTGAAACATAACCCGTCGCTCAAAGTAAGAAACATCGTATTGTAACAAAGCAAACGACGGACTAAAAGGATATGAGGCTGATCTAGATCGATCTCGACGGGGCAGGTTGATGTTGCTGAAAACTAATGACAATAAAAACATCAGCAAGATCGGTAACTTAATGAATCTACCCAAAGGATGCCACTCTTAGGTAGAGCCGATAACTTGACATTAATCTAATTCGAGCAGTGGAGGTTGAACTTAACCGATGCAGCCATACTTGAACTAGATAAGAGTCAATAACTATCTTATACTAAAGCTCGCAGTGGAGGTCGAACTTAACCGTTGCAGCCATACAATCAGAAGTATAAGCCATGATGATACTTACAGACAAGCCGGAGGTCAGCCGGACCGATGCAGCCCTGCTTGTTGAAGAACTCACCGAGATCTACACTACTCCTACTCCTAAGGGTTGGCGTAAAGACAAAAAAGTAACTTATATTAATTGATTGGATTCATTGATCTCCTTCTGCAATAGCCAGGGTCCAGTATTTATACCCGGAGCCTAAGCATGAATCCTACTCAAGTATGACTCATTACAATTTTTGGTATAAAAGAAAAACATTCCTAACTTAGGATAACTTGGACCCTAATCTTTCCCTTTTTATAGAGTCCGACATGTATTTCTCGACGCCAACCGTAGCTCATTGTCGTTATCTGCTGACATTATTTGAAGAGAGCTGATTCCGGTGCCGTATCTGAATCAGCTGATATCGATCTTTAATCAATTCCTTGATTGACACAATCTTGGAAGCTTTGAGTGCCCACGTTCTTCTTAACAAATTTTGGTGTAAATAGATCTTTGCTGTTGCCACGGTATTGAGGGGCAGGGGTGTCTTTTTTGGCCCTCTGCTTGTTTGTGTTTACTTTTGTTGAACTTTGTATTAGGTTGGTTAAACTCTGTTGAGCATGGTGTAGATCTAGGCCTTTGGTCATTTGGTAGCTGGTTTCTAGCCCCTGATGGTTGGTTTTGCCTGCAGGTTTCTTTTTGGTTCTCTTTTTGCTCTGTAGTATGGTAAACATGCATAAATGAATTCATCTTATCAAGTCTCGCGTCGATCTAGTACCTAAAGGTGGAGCCACATAGCTATTCAAATTTTAATGTACATGCAAGAAAGTCCGAAAATAATAAATATGATCGGGCTGGACACATCTCACGTTATACAGGGAAACCTGTTTCGTACGAGTACTTTCGTTGGATCTCTAAAGGAAACAAAATAAAATTGAAACAAAACAAAAAAAATCAAAAGCTACAGAGTACACTATATTTGAGGACAAATTTCAAATGCTAGAATACACTATATTTTTGGACGAAGGGAGTAATTCACTCTCGCATGTAAAGAGTGAATTACTAGTTTCTTATTCCAAGTTCCCATGCGAACAACTCAAATTCGTGGCAAAGCCTACAGTCCTCACTACAATACACAACCCTTCCTTCCCATCCGTCTGCATCGCCTCAAGCGCCACCTACGCATGGAAGATCGCCGCGCACCTGTGCCAGCGGTGGCGGCGACAACTTGCCCCACTTCATTTCACGGATCACCTTGGCAGCTGCCTCGTGGTAGCACAGCACATACCCCTTGTTGCGTAGCCACCTACTCGTTGGTCCACCGCCACTGCCCGCGATTCTTCCTCGCCCTCGACCTATCTCATGTACCACCTCGTAGTGTCATCATCATGGGCATCTCCATTGTGCCTATAGAGCAATATGGCGACTAGATAGGCCGCCAGATTATGCCCACCATCAGCGGCGTGGGCAAGATCATCGAGGTATGGCCAGGGCCTTTGGTTTTCCTCGAATACAATTGGTATCCCGGTGAGGAAGCATGCGTCCAGGTTGTCGAGTTGGGTCAGGCTAGCAAGGAGGGCTTTGTACATGCCAAGATCATCCCACCCCAGCCCACATCTGCACTGGTCTAGTGCCACGCGTCGACCGATGATGAGGTTGCCATAGATGCGGCACATGGATGAGCATGTCACTCGTAGGCTATGGAGGTCGTCCATGGGCTGCTCCGAGGTCACAATGAGGTGGCTGGTGATCTCAATGGCCAGCTCATTAGGGAGCGCCAGCAACAGCGACATGGGGTGCCGCCTCACTGCCATGATTGCTAGCGTCGACATCACATGATGCAAAGCGAGGAGGCCAACTGAGGGCTTGCGCGGCTATGTGGATGGACCTACGGCGTGTGCATGGATGGAGCTACAACGTGTGGACAGCGATGAGACGGACAACTAGAGAGGCGAAACGGCACGATTGACTTACGTTGATTGAGGAGAAGGTGGGGGAGGCGACCGAGTAGGGGTTATAGTAGGAGTTCTTAAGTACCCTCTACGAACTGGCGTGGGAACTCGCAATGATGTCATGGTTCAGATTATTGGGTGGGCGGGCGATCGGGTGGACGAGATGGTCAAATTACCGAGAAATGCAGAGTTTTCTGGTTCTCTTATTGATCTGCACGTTTCTTTCTATTCACATTTTTTACTACACATGTAAGAAAGTCCGCCCGCTGTACAGTTCATCTTGTAGGATATTATATAGTGTCGTTTGTACATTTGAAAGTCATAGAAAATTTAGTGCATTTGTTCATAGCTGACAAAAGTACTTTGGCCCCATGTCATAGAATAAAAAAATGTTAATTTTTTATGTGAGAAGAACTTGCCTAATCGGCTATGCTACAAACAACAGCTACACCGGCTGTGGCTTCATGCATGAAGTAATAGTAAGGTAGGAGTACATCTTTACTTAGTAGTTGGATTCCTAAAGTGGCAGCGTCAACCACAGCCCAGGGAGTGCAGTCGATTAGAACCTATGAAACTATGTAGCCATCTCCAGCTAGCTGCTACCCCTCGGCTGCTGTGAGCCTATGACTACTTGGATTGGAGTGCACTATATACTTGACCAGATGACAGAAGGTCTTACCATCTAAAATATTCACTACTCAGATACTAGTGATGATGAACATCATGCAGTCACGTCAAAAGCATGTTCCAGCCCTGGTGTCCCTATGTGTACAAAGCCTAACCACACTCCTATTGTATAGCCATCTCTAGCTAGCTGACCGCCTCTGCTCCTCTGACCAAGAAAAATTGCCTTCGGTCTGCCTGACTACCCCTCAACTTCTGTGAGTCCTCTTCACAACCACACTAGGCTTTCAAGTCTCAAGCATGTCATGGTGGTCAAAAGTTCTTCTTCTAAGATGCACTTCTTGTGTCTAGCTTTCTTGCACATTCACTTCACTCTCGCCAACCACGCAAGGTCTATATGGGAGGAGCATCCCCCTTCCCTCAAAATTCTAATTTTTTACCAAATATATATAGAGACACTATATAATATAGAGCTATGAGTAAAACTATTGCCTACTGAGTGCACTCAGTCACAACATTTGTATTAGTAGTAGTAGTAGTCATGAGTGGCTTTCCCCTTCCGTCAGTTGACACTAACCAAAATCATGCTTACAGATGGCAACTAGTTACCATACCACAGATGTGTACTCTACAACAAACGATCACAACTTTTCCCCCAACCATGTCCCTCTAGTATATTCGATGAAATGACGTTTACCTATTTCTTGTAAACCGTATGGTCGCCTAATAGTCTTTGTAGCGTAAATTTGAACGGGCCGGACATGTAACTAGTTTTAATTTCATTAGTTTCTTTAGGAATTCAATGAATGTATTCGTACAAAATAGGTTTCCTTGTATAACGTGACATGTGTCTGGCCTGGTCAGATTTTCATTGCTCAGACTTTCATGCTGTAAAATTTGAATAGCTATGTGGCTCCTCCTTTAGGCATTACATCGACGTGAGACTTGATCGGATGAACTCCATTTTGCATGTTTACCATATTACAGATCAGAAAGAGAACCAGAAAGAAACCTATAGGCAAAACTAACCAACAATGGCTAGAAACCAGCTACCAAATGACCAAAGGACCTGATCTACACCATGCTCAATAGAGTTTAACCCACCTAATTAATACAAAGTTTAACAATATAGTAAACATAGACATGCAAATAAGACTTCACAAATCAAAACCTCTGTACATTTGAACGCGTCTGACATAAAATTCAAGGGAAGATACATAAGGAAGAGTAACAACATGTACTCCCTCCGAACTCCCAACATAAGAAAGATACATCAAATGGAACTTTATTTACTCATTTACTCGTCGTTGGCATCACTGTCCTCATCCTCATCCTCCTTGTTGGTTTCTACGTCATTGTCGTCCTCGTTAGCGGTGATGCGGTTGGCCACCTGCTCAACATTGGCACGAACTAGGTTGCACCAGTGCTTCTCAGTGTTGTGGACGGTGCTGGTTCCCTACATCACGATGCTAGTATCAAAGCCATCTATCCGGCTTCAGTAGCAGGCGAGGATGTACTATGTGTTGTCCGCATGATTCTTATTTAGGTAGGCTAGTAGTTCCAGAACATCGGTGAGTTGGTGAAAAATGAAGATGTAACTATTCACCTTTTCCTCTTGAGGTGGGTGGAGGGTGCCTAGACCAGTGTTCTATAGCACATGCCTGATCTTTAAGAAAGCCTTACTCATGATGCCAATGGCCCAATCATCTCTATCTCCAAAGGGATCCATCGAAGCTTCATCTTGAATCACCACAGGCACAATGTCATCCTCCTTCACCATGGGCATGGCATCATCTCCCTCCCATGCGCACTTCATAGAAGGCTCGCCCTTCACCATGGTGGTGGCTAAGAGTGAAGTAGGTTTGAAGAAGGCAACCGCACGTTCCTAGCAATTTTAGAACTGTAGTGGGAATGGGTGGGCTTGGGGAAGGAAGGAAAACAAGCGGAGTTGTGGAAGAGATCACAGCGATTAATATATCACTACAATAGAGGAGCCATTGGTGTTTTTTTGTAATAAAGAGGAGCCATTGGTGTTTTTTTGTAACAAAGAGGAGCCATTGGTGTTGAAATGTTACTGCACACGCAAGAAAGTTTGACCTCACATCTGACACACTGCACAGACCTTAGATTACATTACAAACAGGTTAAAGTTGCTGTAAAATAAAGACAACATCCATCCACGAGGAAATTAACATGTCCATAGACAATCAAACAACATTGATCCATTTAAACATGTCATGAAAGAGAGATACATCATGGAACTTTATTTACTCCTCTGCTAATGACTCCAACTCTAAGAACAAGGGAACATAGGGAAGATAGTAAGGTCTACCATTGATTTTTGGTAGGATGCCATGTTTCAAAAACTGATTGTAACATGTAGGGATGACACGAACTTTTTTGTTGTCCATGTTATATGCGACGATGTCATTTTCCACCCCAACCCCAACAAAGAGAAGCAAATTCCATTCTAGGTGAACCATTGAGTAGTACTCATTAACACCTTCAGAATGCTAACAATATGCTTCAATGTCTTTTATTAGTACCATAGTCTTCAAGCATTCAGATTGAAAGTTTGGACATATTGTGACCACAAACAATACATACACACAAGTGACCCTAAGCTTCATGGATGGAAGGTGAAGAACCACATGGACAAGGAATTTTCCACCATGTCCCTCCCTCCATATCCACAGCAAGTATCTGAGGGTAAGCCCCTGAGTACCCCATAATGTGTAGACAACCTCTAAGACACATAGTTTTTCATGATCTCATTTCTTCTGTTCTCTCAATTGTCACACAAGTATTCAGTCCCTATTTCGATTCCTTATAGATGCATGCTATAGTTTTAGATGAGTAGATGTCCATACCCTTGCACTCATCATCCTACTCCTCTTCTATATATTCAATCACATGGAAGTGTGAGGAGGCTGTTGGATCAAACCCCAATCGAGCCTCACGAACAGAATGGATGCTAGGCGATAGTTCCTTGAACTTCATGGTTGTCGGATTGCAGACGACATAGTGGTATAATCCATCAGCCCCTCGGCACCAGCATAGAATGAGGCCATTGTAGATATCTAAGATAGATACATTGTCCAAGGTGAAAGGCAAGAAAGACAAGGACGGTTGTTCACCGGTGACCCTAGTGTAGCATCGATGGCCTTGGTCGATGTCATAGAAGAAGCCGACCAAAGTATGGGGCAACACCTTATGGTTCTTATAGTCTGAGATGCGGCGGTTCTAGGAGCGACAGACACATTTGTAGTAGAACAAGGATCGGGTGGGGAGGTGGCAGAGGATCTCGACAACGACATCATCCGTGAGGCTAGCCAGTGCGTTCCTCTTGTAAGAGGCCTCCTCCATTTTGTCTGTGTGTAGTAGGATAAGAGCTTTCTCAGTAATGAGATCACTGAAGTTAATGGAGCTGTAACCATTACAATTCTAGCTAAAACAAGTCTATCCACCACACTTACAATCAGTACATGAGCTCAGAGCTTTTTCCATAGGAGATAGACAAAGATTAAGAGGATGACAATTACAACAGTTTTGAAGGCAAAAGCAATGGGCATGTTTGTTTGCCTAGACAGATAGGTATAATCAAACAAGCACTTGACAATTAATAGGCCTTGTTGCACACAGGCATTTACAGTAAAAACACTAAACATATGCATGGACAATCAAACAACATTGATCCATTTAAACATGTCATGACAGAGAGATACATCAAATATAGCTTTATTTACTACTTTGCTAATGACTCCAACTCCGAGAATAAGGGAACATGGGGAACATAGTAAGGTCTACTGATGAAGTTTGACATGACTGTTGACACCTATGGAGGCACATAGAAACAAAATCTGCAAGCGCTTGGGTATCGAAGTAGTTTTCACCTGGAGTTTTTATCGAGTATCGTATCCACGGGGAAACGTGTCTGTGTTGTCTAACAACTAGTTTGTCCAGGGATAGCAATCAAGGCGTAAGGTATGAGTAGAGAGGATTCATATGGTTATGACCCTATGCAAAGCAAGGCTTATGATTCTAATGTTCACTTCGGGACGCCTCTTAGATGGTAAAGCACCGCTAATAGATAACTCTACCGTCGCGACTATGCTCCTACTAATTTAAGAGCCTACTCAATTCGGTGTGGACTACAAAGGATAGACGAGGCTGTCACCTCCCGCTGCTACCACACAACCAAGAAACAGGGAGCAAACACAGGTAGCTGATAGCCTAGGCACCATGCTTATGCTAACGATTACTACTCTAATCCAGAGATCTATCAAGGACTAGAGCACTCAAAAGAACTATGAACCCGTAAACAAAAGAGCACAAAACTTACTTTAAATAGAAATCAGTTAGCAGAAGTATCTCAGATGTAGACTTGAAGAAGCCTAGATCCACCAAACTACAAGCCATAGAGGTAGCACCGACAGGCCAGTACTTCCCCCAAACTCTTCCCTTACTCTCTATCTATTTGTGTACAAAGAATAGATCCTAACTAGAGGACTAATCTCTCTTGAATGCGATGCCCTGATCCCGAGATCAGGATAAGAATTAGGGTTTTAGGATGGCTACAGGGAGGGGGGTAGGGCCTGCTATATATAGGGGGCACCTGGCACCCTCCCCCTCTTTGTAGCCTCATTGGTACTAAACTTTATGCCATATCTCATTAAAATGCACATGGGCTTTTATGGGCCAAATTCTGAATTGAGCCCTTAAATGCATAGGATGGCTCTATCGACATTGAGCAATGGTGTAGATTGATCCTCAATGGTGGTGGAAGAACCGATGTCAAAGCGAAGACTAACCAGCAGGGCCCACAGGCCGGCTAGACCCACATGTCAGCCTCTGGAGGTCTGCTTCGGTGGGTTGCCTTCTAGTGTGTTATAGAACCTTCCCAAGTATTTTTCATCATGGATAAATGTGATGTAATGTAACAATTAAGTCCCCTTGACGGTTTTCTAGATAAACCTTGCTAAAAACATGGATTCACCAAAACTCATAGAATATATTAGTTTAAACCCCTAGACCTATGTTTGGTGATCGAATTAAGTATATATGCAAGTTATATTGACGATTGATGATTGATGTTAACGACCATCAACAAGCTCCACCACACTTAACCTTTGCTCGTCCCTGAGCAAAGCTAAACTCAGCAATGGATTAGGAGTTGCTACAATGCTTTCACACCTTAAAAGTACACATGCGTTCAATAAAAAATTCTCCTCTAGATTAGAACAAACTATTCTGACTTCCAAACTTACCCATATTACCTTCAGCCATGAGGCTTCTTAGCCTTCACTTGGGTCATGAGGAATTGAAAGACATAACGATTGAGTCAAGCACTATGTCTCAAGTTCTTTGTTTCACCACTGTTTCAGATTTTTTATAAGGTTTCAAAATAAAACTAAGAGATTCCATTGGATGACACTCTCAATTCCCTCCATATATGTGGTATTTGTGGATCCTCACCAAGGCAATAATGATGTTATGCCTTTTTCTTTCCTATAACTAAAGCTTATGTGGAGTTCATTGGTAGGGAGAAAGACAGAGCATACTTGCAATGCATATATTGTAAAGTCAAACAATGGATCCAAAGATAAATGAGTCATACAATCAAATCAAGATATGCATGTGTGTGGATATATGAGGTGGATATATATGGTGGCTAACCTAATTCTACTTTGCTCCTTGAAAACATATCTCTCGTGAAACTTGGAAATATTTTTGTGAGAGAACAGGGGCTATCTTATTCATCTCCTTCTTTTTTTTCTTTTTAGGTAGGCATCTGAGTACCCATTGTTTTCAATATCTCAGACAATTGTCCATTTTTTCTCAACTCTTTTTTTCTTCTTTTTTTATGAATAACTTTTGCATAGCACCATGTCTCTTTTCTGCAACAAAACTTTGAGAGATAGCTTACAAGAACTTGGAGCATTGAATTGGTGGACGAAAAATCTAACAAGCATGTTTTTGTGTTTACTCCTAGTGTAGGAGTAAAACATTTTTTAAGTGGATCTTGAGTTTAGGAGCATGACAAATCTCTCATAAGGGTCAATAAAGCTTGACAAAACTCAATGCAAAAACAAGCAGCATATATGTGAAAGTTTTCATAGCCTAAATAATATGTATGGCTCTAGTGGAAATTCAAGCTTTGTCATACAGGAACTCATCATAGCATTTTTGTGTTTTTCAAAAGAAATCTCTAGAACTTTAGTGTCACCTGGAACAAGATAAACAATAGCTCAGACCTTCTCATATCATATCCGTCAATTACCTAGACTTAGATCAAGCATATGCTACCCACTAGTCTCAAGTTTAGAGTAAATCCTTATTAAAACAATTTTTATCCAAAACTTGGGAGAATTCAAGGCAAAAAACTAGGTACTTGAAAGGAATTACAATAGAGCAACTATTCATCATTTCCATTTTAAGAGATTGTCCTTAGAGTCTTTTATTTTATTCAGCTCTTAAAATCAAACTTAAAGAAAACTAGACACAAACTTAAAAATCCTATTGTAGATGACATAGCAGTATCCATCAGCCCCAAGGCACCAGCATTGGATGAGGCCATTACAACAATCTAAGACAGCTACATTATCGAAGGTGACGGGCAAGAAGGACAAGGAGGGCTGTTCACTAGTGATGCTGGTGTAGTGTCGATGGCCATTCTCATTGTTGTAGAAGAAGCCGGCCATAGTCTGAGGCATCAACTTATTTTTGTCCGAGATGAGGTGTTTCAAGGAGCGACAGACACATTTGCAGCAGAACAAGGAGCGGGCAGGGAGGCGGTGGAGGATCTCGACAATGCATCATCCATGAGGCTAGCCACTACGTTCCTCTTGTTGGGGACCTCCTCCATTTTGTCAGTGTGCAGTAGGATGCAAGCTTGCTCAGTAATGAGATCACTGAAGAGGAAAATAATCCAATAAAGATCCATCAGTGAAGTCCACAACTCATACCAAAGTGCAACTTTAACAACCATTAACAATTTTCATGGTACTAGAGTAGCAGTTAATGGAGCTGTAACCATTACAATTCTAGCTAAATCAAGTCTAACCATCACACTTACAATCAGTACACGACCTCAGAGCTTCTTCCATCGGAGACAGACAAAGATTAAGAGGACGACAATTACAATAGTTTTGAAGGCAGAAGCAATGGGCCTATTTGTTTGCCTAAACAAATAGGTATAATCAAGCAAGCACTTGATAATTAACAAGCCTAGTTGCATAGAGATATTTATAATAATAAAACTGAACATATGTAGAAAACCAAGACATCAGCAGAAATCTAACCAGTGTCACCTCCTAGTTCTTTTCATCATCATATCATTGGCCTAACTAGATCTCTAATGCTAGAATATTTCTTGTATACCTCATGTTCAAGCAAGGACCAAAACAGTGAAGCAAACAAGACAAGACAAGAAAGGAGACCTATGGATCGGATCTATCACCTCTGCCGTGGCACACAATGGACACGGACGCCAATGCCGTTGCGCTCCACCAGCAAGCCCCGCCGCCTATGTAACATCCCTGATGTTATAAAGTACTTAAAAGGTGATCATGTCATCATTATGCATAATCATCATGCATCAACTTATGAATGCATTTCATGTTTATATTACAGCATGCCAAGGTTATTTATGGAGTGTTTTATATATTACCTGAAATAATGTTAATACCAAGGATAGTGAAAACTTTGATATGCATACACTAAAACAAGTTCACCTTTTATGTTGTTGTATGTGTTGACTTGTATGGTTTGACTCACGTTCGAAATCTTTATATTGAATTGGATTTCCGAAAACCCTGATTTCCAGTGATTTATTTTACCCCAAAAAACCCAATTCAAAATCTAAGCACATTTTGGGGTTGAGCCTTAAACAAAAAGTGTAGAGCTTGTTGTGTTGTACAAAGTTGGTTTTTGGAGTTTTCAAAGTTGTTTAGTAAAATTTGAAGTAATTTGAAAAGGCGTAATTCTTTAAATGTCCCCCTTTTGAATTCAAATTTGCATTTCAAAATGTAGACCGAATTAGGGGGTGGTTATAAAAGCAAAGTTGTAGAACTTTTGATTTTGAACAACTTTTATTTTTGGAGATTTTTGAGTTGTTACATAAATTTGGGAGTAATTTGAGTTTCAAATCAGATGGCAATTCTGTAAATTTGGTGAACAGTGCTCGCCGCTTAAGCTACACCGCCGGCGACTTTCTTCTCGGTTCCAGGCACGCGCGTGGCCATCCTCAGCTTCGCGCTGGCGCGGGGAAGACTCCATCGTGGCTTCCTCTTGCTTCCTGGCCGTCCTTTAAAGGCCGAGACGCCGTCGCCGTCGTTCTTTTCTCCTCCTCTGTTTTCCAGTCGCCACCGCCGCTGCTCTGTTGAGCTCTCGCCATCGATTTAGCACTTGTACCGTCTCAGCAAAGTGCTCAACAACTTCACCTACTCCTTGCGCACCTAGCCAACCAATTGTGGTCACTTGATTTCGCCGAGAATCGCCGCTCGCCGTTCTTCTTCTTCGCGGCCGGCAGTACCACCGCCAGGTGAGCGCCATCGTGGTCAGCTCTCTGTGGTGCATCCTTGCTCTTGCTCAGTGCACCTCTAGCTCTGCCTTGTTCCCATGATGCTCTATGACCGATTGATTGCTCATTTTGTCCATCACAGTCACAGGAGCACCGCCATCACCGAAGCTTGCTCCGCCGTCGCCACTGTGAACGTCGACCCGCGTCACCGTTGCTTCTCTGGTCTTGCTCTTTGCTCAATTGAGTTCGGGGTGAGCTGCTGAACCTTCCCGTGCCTTTTGTTTAAGCTCTATCGGCCTTGTTTTGCCGGCGTAGCGCCGTCGAGCCACCGTGTCCACCATGGCCGGTGCCGAGCTCAGGTTGTGTAGTAATCGGTGTAATTTGTGCCCCAAATCGATGCGCCTTGTCTTTGTGATCTTGTTGGTACTCTCGCTGTCGTTGTTGGTCTCACCGACGGCGAGAAATCGTCGGTCTGTGCCGTCGCTGCTGCGGTCAAAGCGGGAGGTCGGGGATGGCATGTGGGGTCACCCTATCAGCGACTGTATAGTTGATAAATGAATTTCCTCTTTTTCAGAAATGGATGAATAGTGTATGCTTTTGTTACTTTTGTGTAGAATTATTTAGAGCTCCAAAAATTATGAAAATTTTTGTGTGACCTATCTGTGATGTATATTATTTAGGAAAAATATGAAATGTTGTTTTTAGTACTTTTTGGATGTGATAAAAATTGCTCAATTAATTAATAAATGAGTTTCTATGATTTTTCTAGGCTTATTTATTTGTCCAAAAATTATGAAAATTGTTTTGCCACTTAGTTATCATGTGATGAACCTTTACAAAAATTTTGAAGTCAATTGGAACAAGTTGATTTATTTCATAATTTTTAATTAAATAATTAATTCATAAAAGCAAATAGTAACCTTTAATGATTTAGGTTTTGATTGAATTTTTGATTGAGTGATGACCTTGGGTCATTAGTTGGTAATGATCCTTGGCAATGGAATTAAGTGTTACGAAAAAAGTTTAGTTAGTTTGACTTGTAACTGTACCGCGAAGGAAAGTTGTATTCAAGTTGTTAATTTTGCATCCATCATCAAGCATCATGTTTTGTATCTCGCATCATGTTAAACCTGGCATTGTTACTACGTGTAGTGAACGAAGGTGAGCACGTGGTAGTTAATCAAGTTGTGGAAGAAGTTAATCCACCTGTTGAGGTCGGATTTGATAATTGTGGAACGACTCCGGATCCTAACTTTTCCATCAACAAAGGCAAGCCCCAAATGCATTTAAACCTACCTTGTGATTTACAAATTGATTTCGCTTTTGCTTTTCTTTACTGCATTAAGTGATTAGGAGTTAAGTGAAAGCCTAATTGGTGCATTACCAACCTTGTTTTTCCATATCTACCTTGTTAGCAGTTTAAATTCGTATATGCCTAGTTATGCTTAGCTATGCTTAGAACGAGGAAAGTCGGGTGATTACCTGTCACCTGCAAGTTTTAAATGGATCTTTGGTTACGCTTGGTTACTTATGTGATCATGAAATATGAGCATGTGGAGTAATAAATCTAGACCGGGCGGACTCGGTGAGTGTGAGCCACAAGACATGGAGGTCTTGTGAGCGGGTGCTTTCCGCCTATGTCGATTAAGGCCCGTCCATTGTTGAACTGCGTGAGATGAGACTTTGTAGTACTAACTACATACTACAATAAGCCTTAACTTGGCTTTTCTATTACAAGAATGGCTACTCATGCACTGGGAGTGGGGAGATGGCGGGAATAGCGTGTACCCACGTGGCAATGGGCTAGATTGGTGGAGTACTGTATTCTTGGGTGGCGCAGAACCATTCTTGTTTTAGAAGACCTGAGGGTAGGTTGGTATATGTAGGTCAGGGACCTGCATATGTCGTGTGGTCTAGAATTCCCAGCTGGGTTATAATCGGTTCGAATCATCGTTGCTCCTCGGTTATGGAGACTCAACTCTCTGTTCATCATCGTAGTTTAATAACTAAAACTTGAGGATGGTTTGTGAAGGTGTTGGATATGAAGTTTCATGATCTCAATATGGGTCATGTCAGCTTTGTATATGATCTTTATGAAGTTTTAAATGTTGATATAAAGAATTTTGTTAAAGAGCTTTTACGCAAAAGAACTTAGATTATTGCTAAAGCCATACCTTGAATCCCTGAGCCTGCATTCCTGAGTCTTCTCAGTTTTAATTTCGGTTAAGTCTTGTTGAGTACTTTTGTACTCAAGGTTCGTTGACCCTTGTTGCAGGTGAGCCTCATGAGCAGGTCTGCTTTGGACCGTGCTGCATGACTATTGTTCGATCCGATGACGATAAGTAAATGCGTGGCCCTTGGCCAGGGCAATCCATTTGTGTGTTTTGTATTGTGTTATAATGCCACTCCACTACTTTGGTTTGTAATAATTATCGAACTTAGTTGTAAGGTTTGAAACTACTATTTTGTAAACTATGTTATTGTAAGACTTTCGCTGTTTTACTCTGGTGTAGATATTTGAACAAATGTTGTAATACTGCAATGACTCTGTAATGTGATCCTGCTCGGAAATCATGGATGATTCGGGGTTCTCCAAGGACACCCGACAGTCTTCTTAAGTTACCAGGAACATATGCATAGTTGTTAGAGGTCGTCGGACAGTGACAGGTGCATGTGGGCCCTATAATTTAGGATGTTCTACCACAGCCTAGCCTCCAAAAAGACGCCGGAGCCACCATAGCACACCAGGGATCCTCTGCCACCATCGCCGCTAGTCTAATGGGCACAGATTTGTTTCCACTTGAAGGGGAAATATCTAATATAGGTCAACCTGTAGGGCATCCACATAGAGAATATAATACTATAATGACTACAAAGACATATCAATACAACCAGGCATCTCGCGCAATGGTAAAGACCATGCATTCCTTCCTTCGGGTCCCGGGTGTGACTCCCAGGCATTGAGGTTTTTTGAATTTATTAGACCCCAGCGGCACAAGTGACATGCGAGCCATCGGGTCCCACAGGTCAGATGGAGATGGAGAAAGGTCCCATAGGTACACTAACACATGAGTCATCGGTCCCATAGGTCCGATGGTCCCATAGGTACACGTGACACGCAAAGCCATCGGGTCTTACAGGTAAGATGGAGATGGAGAAAGGTCCCAAAGGTACACGTGACACATGAACGGTATGGTCCCACTGGTCGGATGGAGAAGGGTCCCACATGTACATGTGGGATGGAGAAAGGACCAAACGGAAACTTTTATGACGAATTGCAAATGTCACGGACGAGTAACTGCAGGTCCCACAGGTACACGTCGGATGAAGAATGGTCCCATAGGTACACGTCGGATGGAGAAATGACCGAGTGGGAGACTTTATGATGAATTGAAAGCGTCATGAATGAGTAACTACAGGTCCCACAGGTACACATCGGATGGAGAAAGGATCGTGTGGAGATTTATGATAAAGTGCCATTCGTTACAAATTAAAAACTTTGTCATAGATGTGTAATTCGTTCAATGATAGTTTTGGATTCATCATTAAGATTTTCATCATAGAAGTGGATATTTCTAGTAGTGCTTCTCATTGCATCCATAACACTTCCCCTTGATTTTTCTTGTCTTCTTGTTTGGAATTGTGGCTTGATCATCAACCTTGTTGGAACACATGGAGGCATTGTGTCCCATATTGGAGCACTTGACATGAGCCATATTCTTCTTATTTTGAATCTTGCTCATGCCTTTGTCTTCTTTCTTCAAGGAGCAATCTCTTACATGGTGACCCTCCTTCTTGCACTTGAAGAAAGTGATAGGAGTCTTCTTTGATTGAAGTTGCACCTTGATGGCCTTGGGGGCATTTCTATGATGCCTTGGTGCCGCACTACCGCTCTAGGGTGACACACTGCCACATCCTGGAACCTCCACCTTGAGTGGAACTGCTGCATTCTTGACAGATTGCACTTCTCCAAATTTCCCCTTGACCTTGCCCTTGTTGGACTTGTGACCTTCTAGATGGGGCTTGATTCATTGTTGACATTTCTTAACATCACTTTTACTAGGTTGTCATCCCTAGCAATGATGCCAGAAATGCTTGATGGTATTTATAAACATGACACCTATAACTTAGAGATTATAAAAGGTAATCCGCAAGCGCACATATAATATACCATTATAGCATTTCACTCGGAAGTATTCTAGGTATCATTATTTATATTTTTACCATAGGGAAGGACGGGCAAGAGAATATATTTGATAACTTATATGTATGATGGAGAGATAAACCATAACCAGGGTTCTACTCACAATAGGGGTAAGTCATAGGGTAGGATAAACATATGGTAAATGATCATTGATAATTAATAGTTGACACTTAGAGTACTCCTTTCTATGGCATTAGCATGACTAAGTAGATACAATAGAGAGATAATTCCTAAGTCATTCTTAATTACAAGTCAAAGCATATTATGATTAGTGCAGTTACACTTAATAATCATTGCTAAGATCAACTTCATATCTACACATAAGGGATATTACTAAGGAAGATCAAGAACAGAGCATGACTTCCTTCGCATCTAGATCCTACTTGACCTATATTCAGGGAGTGGACTACAATGGACTCGATGAGAGTGTCACACTCGTGATCTACCACATGGCCAAGAATATAGGGTGCATCCACAGGTAAACAACGTATAAGCACCATGCTTACACATTGTCGACCACTCACCCCGTGTACTTTAGAGCGAGTGCTATACGAACTTATGCTTGAACATAAAGATAATCGAACTATACTAAGCATATAATCAAAGTAGACGATGAACATGATAACTAGGAACATGAATAATATTAAGAACAATGTCAAATCAATTGTAGCAAAGATATGAGTAATGAAAGATACAAAAGAGGATACAAGAGGCTATACCAAGCCATGCTCTTAAGAAGATCAGGAATCCAAGCAAACCTTGCCTCCCTCTAGATCTAACCTAGCTTGCTATGCCCTAGAATATTCTGGAGCTCTAAGGTTCTTCTCTTCTGATCAGGGCTTCTCAATGATGAAATTATTTGATGCCTAAGGGGGGTGGTTGGGGCTGATATATATAGGGAGAACCATCAATCCTAAGCCCTTGGATCAAACCGACTTAAAGCAACGGCATAGATGCAATCCCTAATGCGGTGGAAAACCAACGTCGTGAGGAGAGGCTGACTAGAGGGGCCCATAGGCCGACTAAC
The DNA here is from genome assembly GCA_904845875.1 of Miscanthus lutarioriparius. Taxonomy (NCBI): domain Eukaryota; kingdom Viridiplantae; phylum Streptophyta; class Magnoliopsida; order Poales; family Poaceae; genus Miscanthus; species Miscanthus lutarioriparius. Next base: position 53,952,318 of record CAJGYO010000014.1, on the reverse strand, counting down.
CTGCCAACCCCACCTGGTAGCCTCCCATGGTCTGCTTCAATGGGATGCCTTCTGGTGCCTTCTAGAGTCTTCTAGAGTTTGTTTCGTCGTGGATAAGCGTGATTAATTCTGACGTTTGCGTCCACCTTGACGCTTTTATGGATAAACCATGTAGAAAACACAGATTCACCAAAGCTCATGGAATTTGTTAGTTTAAACCCCCAAACCTATGTTGGTGATCATATTCATGCATTTATACAAGTTATATTGACGGTTTATGATGGGTGTTAACTACCGTCAATATGCATGCATCGGTTGATCCCTTCTCAAGATTCTTTACCTTGTCATCATGGTTATCTTGAGAAGGTTAAGCATTGCACTTGCCCTTCCATTGAATCAAGTCCCTTCTTAGCCTCTTAACTTATTCATTGAGCTCTTCATTTCCTTTTGTAATGGAATCATCACAAATTTCTACAATTACATGCTCAACGGAAGGTTGGCTTGCTTGAGAGCAACACTTATTAGCACATGATAAAATATATGGAACTTGTGTACATGTGCACTTGTGAGTGTGAGGTTGGTATGATTTTACTACTGTTATCATAACCTCATGACCAACTTCTAGCAAGAGATGAGAATCCATAAGCTTCTCATGAGAGCACAAGAGCTCATCATGTTCTTCTTGTAAGATCTCATTCTTGCTAGTGAGCCTTTCCACCTTGTCCTTAAGCACATAATTCTCATCTTCTAGTTGAGCAACACAAGATAGAGAGTTAATAGTATGAGTTTGCTCAATTGACAAGTTTTCATACCTTTTGACCAAACTAGTATGAGAGAACTTAAGCTTTTCATGCTTTTTGTTCAACTTCTCTAAGCATTTGATCTTGTTGATGAGAAACTCTTCTTGGTCTTGAAGTGTTTGTTCTTGCTCTTGAATTTTCTCTATGAGCTTGAGCACCATCAACTTGTCTTTCTTGCTTAGACGTGCCAAGTGTTGATTGAACTCATCATCATCACTTTCATCTTCATTCTCACTTTCACTCTCACTTTCACTTTCACTTTCACTTTCACTCTCACTCTCACTCTCACTCTCACTTTGCCATATTCTTCTCTTTCTTTGCCATGAGACCCACATGAGAAGTGGCATAGAGAGTTGAGCTTCTTGGCGAGGTGGATTCATCATTTGGCCACCACCAATCACAATCTTCTTTTCCTTCAAAATGTTAGTCTCACAAGAACAAAAGGAAGTAGAAGTATCACATGTAAAAACATTGTTCTCACCAACTATTTCATTGCCTTCCATTAAATCATATGTTGGCAAGGAAGTGGATGTGGCATGATCACTTAGGCCGTTTGGGAGAATCACTTAAGGCTCTACATTTGTCGGTGAAGTTGAACACTCCTCAAGTGCTTCATCCAATGAGAGCGTCTTCTCATCACATTTGGACTTGTCATATTTTTCTTTGAGTGTGGTCCAAATGATATGAGCATCCTCAAGTGGTTCACCATCTCCAAATATGACGACATCAAAAACAACTTCACTCAATGCACTAAATAAGACATTAGTAGCTTGAGCATTATGTTATAAGCATAATTTGACAAGATCAGGAAGCACACTAGCAGACCAAGATGCATAATTTGAACCATCTAAAAGTGGAAGTTCTAGGATACAAGGGGCTATACCAAGGCACGCTCTTGACAAGATCAGGAATCCAAGCGAAGCTTGCCTATGACAGAACCGACCAATTTATAAGAGCACAGGTACAATGGCAACCACTGAAATGATCGCACTATCATACTTGAGCCCATATAAACCCGGTAGTCCGTCGAGTACGACAAAGGGTCTCGATTCATCTCCAACATACAACCAAGATCGTACATAATTCAACATACATGCCACATATTACATAAAGTTCACAAATACATCGAAGTACAATTAAAGTTATTACAAACCAAGTTCCAATGAAGTAGTAGTAGTAGCGGAAGCAAAGGTAGTTTTGAAACTAACATCTCACACCATTGTTCAAATACTTGCTAGTTTGTGATCACATCCCACAAAAGCATCATAAATTAGATATATAGAAGCGCCTCGCCCATGGCCTACTCCTCTTCCATAGCGTGACTGAAGTAGTTCTTATAATATCCATGATAGACTGTATTATCTACAACAAGTGGGGAAATAAACCCTAGGTACAAGAAGGTGCTCAGCCAGACTTACCCGTCATAAACCAAAAATATTGTGACTCCAAGGATCATGCAAGGCTTTATAAGTGGAGCTAGCTTGACAATATTTTGCATAAAAAGCCACTAGTTCAACTATACATTTTATAATTTGAGTATCAAGTTAATTATAGCTATTCACCTCTAGATTAACAACTAACCTATGCCAAACATGTGATATATCATTATGTAGCATCACAATAATAACCATAGCCGGTGTAGCATTCCCATGTCCAATATAACCATCAAATTCCATAGTCTAATTACTACAATGCTGGGACTAGTCGAGTTTCTCACTATCCGGGAGAGACAGTGATTCGAATTGGTTGCAACCAGCTAGGTAGTTATTCTGAACACAAACCCACACTTCTCCCATCAGGGTCGTGTTGGGTCACCTTTGGTACAACTCAGTTCCACATTTCACGAGTTCGATCAGCGCCACAAAACTAGGGACAACCAGCTGCCAGGACGTTCAGGCCCGGTCTGCCCTTAGGCTCATGTTTGGCTCCCCGCACATCATTACTACCATCCAGAGTGCGCACTCTAACAGAACGAGGCCTGGCCTGAGTTGAGCTACTTGGCTTCATGGTTGGAACGAGTTATCCGGCCAGCTAAGTGAGAGGCATGTGTTCAATCCTGATAGAAGCGCCAACAACAGTACGGTCCTTAATCAACATAGACGGGATCAACATAGCCAACCCATACCATGTGCATATAAGATCACGTCCGGTCTCCACTTAGATAACATCCCATGGTTATTTTCCACGATAGCAATATAGCCAACTATGCTCTAGTATCCATCTATATCTCGTAGGTGACAAGAAATCACCTGACTTCTACCGGTCTAAGCTTGCCTAAGCATATGTTAGGGTTTGTCACCGCAAAAACAAGGTAGCCGCGTCGGGTGGACACATAGCAAGCCAGAACAATCTAGAGATGTGCCTAGCTTCAACGTAGGAGCAGTCGATCCTGTGAATTCCCAAGGGCGTGCCAGTCAATTTGACCTATAATTGACAAGAAGAGAAAGTTTATCAGTAATTTAGGGTAGAACATGGTGGTTTTGCCCAGACAGTTCCAAGTGTGCCGCTTTGGGAGTAGCCAGACGGAAAAATCGACTAAAATAGCCGATACAAGAAGAAATCGACTGTTATGACTGTAAAGCTCATGGGTCATGACTAATTTTTTAGTAACGAATATGATACACCTAGTTTTAATGATCCTTTCCCTTGAGCTACTAGCATGTATGCGTCAAAGAGACATCACTGGCTAAATTAGATTTTGATCGATACGTGGTGTAGAGCCAATGAATCTGGTGAAAAGGGATATGCCACGCGAATAATCGACTGTTTGATATAGACAGACCTACGAACCATCTAGATCTAATCTATCACTGCCAATAGTGAGGTTTGACCAGATCGATGCAGCTATGATGATGATGATAGTTTAGAACCAGAAAGTCCATAGAACCGACCATACTTCGATAGGCTCATGAAAGCGTGCCATATTTGTGAAAGCACAGGTGAATCGGCTAAAACAGCCGATTCATATAGAAAAGGGATTACAACGTGTGAACAATCGACTATTCAATATGGACAAACATATAAACTCATCAGACCTAACCTGTTATCCTTAACAGTGGGGTTCGACCGGATCGATGGCAGCCATGATAAAGACAACAAATCAAACCTTTAAAACAAACAAATCTATTCACATTTAACGGAATCATGAAGAAATACTATAAGCATTAAAGTACGGGCGATCAATTATTTAGCTGATGTGGGCATAGCAAACAGCCAAGGTCACGCCTAGTCGAAAGCAAATCTACCAGCTAGCATACTCCGATCTAAAGTGCTACTAGTGGGGATCGACCAGATCGTTACAGCCATAATAGCGAGCTACAGACCAGATTCAACTAGCTAGTAAACCTTCTCAAGATCAGTCATGCCTTGACTGCGTACTATGCATGATCAAGATCAAACTAGAATGGTTGATAAAACGTAATCCATCATTTGAAGTGAAAATTAACACAATATAGCAAAATAAACGATGTACTAAAAGGATATGAGGCCGATCTAGATCAATCTCGATCGGGCAGGTTGATATTGCTAAAAACTAGTGACAACAAGAACATCAGCAAGACTGATAACTTAACGAATCTACCCAAAGGACGCCAGCCTTAGGTAGAGCCAATAACTTGACCTTAATCTAATTCGAGCAGTGCAGGTCAAACTTAACCGATATAGCCGTACCTGAACTAGATAAGAGTCGATAACTAGCTTATACTAGAGCTCATAAGAGGTCGGCCAGACCGATGCAGCCTTACAAATGAAAGTATAAGCCATGACAGTACTTACAGACAAGCCAGAGGTCGACCGGATCGATGTAGCTTTGTTTGTTGAAGAACTCGCCAAGATCTACAGTACTCCTACTCCTAAGGTTGGCATGAAGCCGAAAAAGTAATTGGTATTGATTGATTGAGAGATGTCTTTCATACAATAGCTGAGGGTTTATATTTATACCCTGGGCTGATAAGAGTCCTAGACGAACACGACTAGATAATAAAAAAGAAATATCAAGATACATGGACTCTAATTTCCCTTATGCAGAATCCTTGCTGATGAAGCTTCCTTGTTTGATACATGTCCTTGTTTCTTTCATCCTGATATGCATCTGGATGTCATGTCTCTCTCAAATTTATTAAATAATATTTCTTGGCCGGCTCATAAATATCCCTTAATTAGAAAACTTTCTTGCTTTTGACATCATCGGCCGATCTCTTCCTTTCCAGGATAAGCTTACCAAATTTTGGTGTAAACACAGCCCCCTAGTTCAAAGTATGAGCTTTTTTGCTTCAAACTATTTTGATCTGATGGTCTTCTTTTCCCCAACCGATGACATTTGATCGCAATCACTGAAAGCTGCATCAGCTCCATCTTCTTTTTGATCTTGATAACTTCAAAATTGATCTTTCTCTGCATCTCCGTTCATCTGCTTTAGCCGATTAGGAGCTGGCCCCCTGAGTTCGATCATAGCAATACAAGTTAACTAGCAGTACAGAAATATGCTGCATAAAAGTTCAGGTATTCTAGCCGATATTCTTCTTCCAAGGAGCTGAGGAATTTACTAGCAGCGACATTACCTTATTCTAAGCCTCACCAACACATGTGAACTTTGAAGTGTCTACCATACCATCCTGGGTGATTGAGGAATGGAACGGATTAGAATCCAGTCATCCTCACTTCCCCTGTTCAGAAAACTTGGGTTTTTGAAAGATTTTCAAATTAAAACATAGCTTTGCTCCTCAAATGATTCTCTCAGATCGCTCAATGCATATAGTTCCTCGTCAAAGCATTGTTTTGTCTCTTCTTATCCTACTTCTAAAAAGCTTATGTGGAGTTTTAGGTAGGGATAAAATATGTAGCATACTTACCTTGCATATATTGTAAGGTCAAATCCCGAATCCAAGGAGAGAAATGTCATACTCTTAGATCAAGATGTGCATGTGCATGGAATATTTGGTGGCTAACCCAATTCTACTATGCTCTTTGAAATATATTTCTCTCTTATGGAATATTTTTGAGAGAACATGGGCTATCTTTTCTCATCTTTTTCTTTTCCTTTTATTTATTTATTTATTTTGGACTTCTTTTGTATCCATCTTTTATATATTTTTGCATAACCCATGTCTCTTTTCATAACAAACTTTTGAGAGAAATATTATCAAGAACTTGGAGCATTTATTCTAATAAAACCTAACATATTTTTGTCTTCTCCCAGTGTAGGAGCAGAACATTTTGAGGTGGATGAAAAATATGTTTTTGCGTACTTCTAGTATAGAAGCAGAACATATATGTGGCGTGTACGTGATCTTGATCTTGGGAACATGATAAATCTCTCAACAAGGGTCAACAAGACTTGACAAAACTCAACATAGAGCAAGCAACTTATGTGGAAGGTTTTTAATGAGACTAATATATGGCTCTAGTAGGAAATTCAACATCATTGAGGAGACAAGCTATTGATTTTGAATTTTTGTAAGAAATTTTTCCAAGTACTTTGCAAAAAGAAGCAAGGTTTCTTTCATCATACCATATCTCATTCATCAACTACTTAGATAGCATGCTTTCCCTATGATAGATTGTTCACAAGTGACAGAAAAAACATGAAATAAAGAATATGCGTACCTCCGCTTTGAACCGATGAATGCCTTTGCTCGAACTTTCTCCCAGTATGTATATATCAGCTAGACTTCATCGGCCTTATGATCTCTACGTTCTTAATCAAACATATAATATGGCATGACCGCATGTACTTCCAAGATCTGACTCATCCTTTTTGTGCCCACGTACATCGTGTATATATGCATGGAAATCTGACTTGCATGCACTACATAAAGGGCTCTATCGGCTTGATGTCTTGATCTTCCAATTTTGAGCAGATTGCGAGCAATCTTTCATTTACAGCTTTTGACTTTTAATAAGGCGATTGTCAGTTTTAGAAGTCCTACAATCAGATCAAGTTGAGAACACAAAAAGAGCGCTGTGAAAAATTCGCTTGCCGAAGCCACAAACTACAACAAATGTCAGGACTGGCCAAGAGGCTTCCTAAGTTGATCGCTTAACGCGTTGTAGGTACATCATTGTAGTGCAGACGCCTTTGTTGTCATTGGACATGTCCTCACCAAGCATGAGCTTAGAGACCCTATCTCCCGCCAGCTCCTATCTTGTTGCCAATGGAGGGCGATCGGTCATGTTGGCGTGGGGCTTCGTGCTGAGCCGTCTAAAGGGTGCGACGATAAATGCTGAGGGTCGGCCAAGGAGCTTGGCCACTATGGCAGTCAGCTCGAATAGTCTGCTGATGTCGATGCTGCTGTACTGCTCCGAGAAGGACGTGGATGCGTCGGACAAGGCACAGCTGAGGTCACTTGCCATATCAACGAGACTTAGTATGGACAACAGTGAGCAACATTTATCGTGGTATGGCCCAGAATCTTCCATGTCCTTTGCTCATCCACCGGTTATGCCTCCATGAGATAATATAGTCGATGTAGACGAGGAGGTCTACAGCCTTGTTTGCCAGCATCACTTCCTTGTCATCGCCCTCAGCCACGGGTTCTTTGATCTTGTTCCACGGTAACTTGTTGCTGCTACCACTAACCTTGCATCGCCACACGTACATAGCAGTCTCTACCCGGTCGGCCATTGCCAGCAAGTCATGCTCCGATGAGATGTTGAGTGTGTCAAGCAAGCATTCCAGTGAGAACTTGTCGGCGCCTAGCATGACATGATACATCGAGTCCTCATGCTTGTTTATCCACTCTTGGGGAATAAATGGTTCATAGGCTTGGGAGCAGCCGATTCTACTTCATTGGAAGATGGCGTTTAGGACATAGGGCATCGGTAGCCATCACTAGTCCTCAGTCTGGTGATCCGACCCCCTGAATGACAATGGTGTCCTCGGCGACAACGATGAAGTAATCAAGCCAGATGAACTTGTCCTGATATCCTTATCAATAGCTAATCTCCACCGTCTTCTGCATGTCGATAATAATTTTCAACCGATGGTCTCCTATCGGCTATCAGGTTGTCAACCTTTTCCATATCTCTGATACAACCTCCCATGATGACTTTTTCTTCTTATCAAAAAATATACTTGGTCGAACAGCCGATGATAATAACCCATGGAGGAAAACTCAATGTGACCTCAACAATTGAACTAGCGACGGTCATCGGCTATGTTGATCCTCATTAGCTCTCTGTGATTTGTAACAGAACCGACCAATTTATAAGAGCACAAGTATGAAAGGAATCACCAGAGTGATCAAACTGTCACACTTGAACCCATATAAACCCGGTAGTCAACTGAAACCATGAAGGATTTCAAACCAATTTGCATACAACCAAGATCGTAGTGATTCAACATAACAAGCCACATGTTACATACATTTCACAAGTAGTTCACAAGTATGTCATACATTGGAGTTCACATAGTTATTACAACATGGGTTCACAAATAGCGGAAGCAAAGTAGTTTAGGACCATCACACACACTTAGTGCAAATACAAGCCAGTTCCATAGTCATATCCAGCAAAAGCAACAGGATAAGATAACATAGAAGATCATTCCCATGATCTAGTCTTCATCCCCTATAGGGTGGAGACAATACTTACAGTAGCCGTTATAGAGCACGTCATCTGCAACAAGAGGGAATAAACCCTGAGTAGGAGAATGTACTCAACTAGACTTACCCATCGTAAACCAAAAATAAATGACAACAAGGCGTATGCAAGGCTTTATCGGTGGATCTTGCTTGACAACCATTTTGCATAAAAGCTTTAATGATACACGAGTATATAACTTAAATTATTAGTTAAGCAGTAGGTTATCAATATTAAGCATGTCAACTAGATTAGCACCTATACTAGAGCAAGCAATGAATTAACTCCAAACATTAGTAACCATATCCGGTATAATGTTGTAACATCATCATCATCATCATCATCATCATTATAACCATCAAGTTGAATTTAGTGTATCTACGTTGCCGCTGCTTAGTTAAGTTCTCACTATCCAAGAGAGACGGCGATTCAAATCAATTCCTACCCAGCTGGGAAATTATTCCTAACACAAACCCAATCAACCTGATCAGTGGTTTCCTCGGGTCACCTTTTGTACAACTCAGGAATAAATTCATGGTTTCGAGCAGCACCGCATTCTCAGGGAATCCACTCTGCTAGGTGGTCAATCTCACCTTTGGACTTACGCCAATGGCTCCCCGCACATCCTTACTACCGCTAGAGTGCGCACTTTCACTTCTCGGCCCTCCGACCTCAGTTGAGCTACTTGGCTTCGTGGTCGGAATGAGTTATTCGGCCAACTAAGTGATAGGCATGTGTTCAACATGACATGAGGATGTACAACAAATCGGTCCTTAACCGACACAGACGGGGATAGATCCACACCCAAGACCTCCTTGCCTTGTTGCTTCTCTATCAACATCCCGCCCGGTCTCAATTCATTATTAACACATGGTTATTTTTCACGATAGCAAATATAGCCAACTGTGACCAGACATCATCCTAGATTGCAGGTGACAGGAAATCACCTAGCTTTACCGATCTAAGCAAGGCTAAGCTTTGATTCACTACTGGACCTAAATAGGATTTAGGGTACATTTACTGGACAAGGAATAGATATATATGCAACAAGTGTTTGCCTCCAACTCCTATCACTTAATGCATCAAACATATAAAGATACTCAAAGTAATCATTTTCAAAACATAGGAGACTTAGAATGCTCTGGGGCTTGCCTTTTAGAAAAGAGGAAGGCTGGTGATCGAGACACTCAAGAACTTCTTCGTTGGCTCCTTCTTCCGAGGCCTGCACCTCCATCTCCTGAGCTTGCTGCTGCTCCTCCAAAAGTCCTTGCTCGAATTCTAGAAGCATGACTCCCTCTGGAACACCTATTGCATTCATATGCATAGCATAAGAGTCATGCATGCATAAGAGATGGAAGGTGATGATGAAATGTACAGCCATATATAGATGAACACATGAATGACACGATGATACAAGATTAATATCTATTTTTCTGAGTAGGTGCATATTTCTTTTAGAAAACAAGAACTACACACTCACCAAGCTCTAACAACCTAAGATAAAGTTGTTCATCTTCAATAAGAGGTCTAGCACCTGCAACTAACAATTTATCTGAATTAGCCTAAGCATCTAAATCATCACATCAACTCATATAAAGCAAACAAGTCATTCACTGCATTCATAGATTCAAGGCTACAGACAACAGCTGCTAGTTTAACTCATAACTGGAGTTGTACTAATCCAAAATACATGCAACAAGACAATATGGAAAGCTTATGAAATTGTATACAAATCATATTGAAACATCACAGCATGATTCCCAAGTTAACAAGGTCAAACTGGCAGAGAGCTACAATTTCTGAAGACCAACTTTGAACAGACATAACTCATAAACTGTTTTGCCAAATTTCTTGAAAATTTAACACAAGCTAGTTAAGTGAGGTATCTACAACTTTGTTATAGACAAGATTCATAGCAAACATCAAATTCACTAGTTAATTTGCTTAACTCTAAAACATGTCCAGAAAGTCACAATAAGTGAATTATAGTGAAAATAATATTTCACTTCACACAAGAATAGGACCATAAGCACTACCAATGTTACCAACAGTTAACATACATCAAATGAACACTAGAAAACATAGTGGCCATTCCTAAATAAATTCTTTTCATGCATTTATTAATTTATTTAGATAATTAGGTTAAATAATAAACACCTAGCCAACTTGTACAGAAAATTCCACACATATTACAGTACCTTATACATGTCCCCAATAGGCTATTGTATAAATTTCAGAGCATTTGAACAAGTATAACATCCTACACAAAAATGACAAGCCAGCAGGGCTCAAAATAGCATAAATAGGAAACCCTATTGAAAAGGGTCAAACAATAGAATTCCTATTTTTCTTAGCTTCATCATAACACAAGAACACTTCCCAAAAAGTTTCATGCTCAAAGGATACGTATTTTTTCCATGAAAAATAGCACAAGGATATAGGTTTGCTCCTAAAGAAATCTGTAACTAAATTATTAAGCAAGCACTGGACTTGGAATTTTTATCATAGCTTAAGAATATCAACAACAGTCGACTATAAATATTTCATAATTAATGGAGAACAAGAACTCCAGATATGAAATTCACAAGTTTCTACACATATAAAGAGCACCTTTGTAGATTTATTTAATTCTCAAATTAAATTCATAGAGCATGTCCACTTTATAATTTTACCACATTCTACACTTCATAAGAAACCCAACAAAATTTGGTTGACCTCAATTGGATTCCTAAAGCCTCAAATATGAATTTCCTAAAACAAGTGAGAAATCTATGAAAATAAACAACTAAAACCATAATGGAGAGACTGACAGGCGGGACCCGTGGGTCAGTCGACCCCACCTGCTAGAGAGACAGAGGCAGGGGAGAGATCCAGCCGATGGTTTCTCGATGATGGCGAGCTCACCGGCTATAGTGTCTACCCCAAGGTGATCTACACATCTGCGCGCACCTGATGATGGTCTTGCCAGGCCGAGAGAAGCACGAGAACTCCTCACCGGCGACCATGGCGGATGGCGGCAATGGCGCAATGGTACGCCAACCAACTACAGTCAGGGCTTGGCAATCCGATGGCTTCCTAGGCTCTAGGGAGGTCCAACGGAGCTCCTGGAGGTGTCTAGCACTCGGTGGAAGCTACAGGTGAGCTCGACCATCTTCTCTATTAGAGCTGTTGCACCTAGGATTGTGAGTGATAAGAAAGCACCTCCAGTAGCAGCATCCATATTCTCATGGGTGCAGTTAGTCAACCCATGGTAGAAGGTCTACATGAGTAGCCAATCCTCCATCCCATGGTTAGGACATTCTGATATGTAGTCTTGGAAGCATTTTCATGCCTCAGGGATAGATTCATCACGTTGCTAATGAAAACTTGAAATTCTTCCACGTAGAGCATTTGTTTTACCCATGGGGAAGAACTTTGCTAGGAAGGTAGTGGAGTAGTTCTCCCATGTAGTATTTCTATCTTTGTTGGCGTAGAACCATTGCTTCGCCTTCTTCAAAAGTGAAAATGGGAAGAGGTGAAGTAAAATGGCATCTCTGGTAGCTCCTTTGATGTTGAAAGTGCTGCAGATCTTCAGGAAGTGTTGGAGATGAGCACTCGCATCTTCATGTGACTTTCTACAAAACTGGCTAGCCCGCACCATGTTGATGAGAGCTGGCTTGAGCTCAAAAGCATTGTCTTCAATGTGGATCACCGGTCCAGTACGGATGTTGGCCATAGTTGGAGCAGAGAATTCACGAAGAGTCTTATCAGCCATGGCTTCGAAAACTGGTGTTAAGCTACGCCTTGTCTGGTCATCTTCTGATTCTAAAAATGAAACTTTTTTGAGTTTTATCCTTAGTCCTCCTAAGTAGTGCTTCTGGATTTTCGACGTAGTCTGTCGAAAGGTCAAAACCGGTCAAATATTACCCTGCATAAGATATAAAAGTAGACAAAACAAGGGTAAGCCTATTTGAGCAGACGTCAATGGTTTTCTCAATCACATCAATAAGTAAAAGTTTATCAATATTCCTTTTTTCCTAGCTACCTTCCCCGGCAATGGTGCCAGAAATGCTTGTTGACATTTCTTAACATCCCTTTTACTAGGTTGTCATCCCTAGCAATGATGCCAGAAATGCTTGATGGTATTTATAAACATGACACCTATAACTTAGAGATTATTTAAGGGAAGCTACAAGCGCACAAATAATATACCATTGTAGCATTTCATCCGGGAGTATTCCAGGTATCGTTATTTATAATTTTACCTAAGGGAAGGATGGGCAAGGGAATATATTGATAACTTATACGTATGATGGAGAGATAAACCATAACCAAGCTTCTACTCATAACAGGGGTAAGTCATAGGGTAGGATAAACATACGGTAAATGATCATTGATAATTAATAGTTGAACACTTAGAAGTACTCCTTTCTATGGCATTAGCATGACTAAGTAGATACAATAGAGAGATAATTCCTAAGTCATTCTTAATTACAAGTCAAAGCATACTATGATTAGTGCAGTTACACTTAATAATGATGGCTAAGATCAACTTCATTTCTACACATAAGGGATATTACTAAGGAAGATCAAGAACAGAGCATGACTTCCTTCGCAACTAGATCCTACTTGACCTATATTCAGTGAGTGGACTACAAATGACTCAACGAGAGTGTCACACTCACGATCTACCACATGGCCTAGAATATAGGGTGCATCCGCAGGTAAACAACATGCTTACACAATGTTGACCACTCACCCCGTGTACTTTAGAGCGAGTGTTATACGTACTTATGCTTGAACATAAAGATAATCTAACTATACTAAGCATATAATCAAAGTAGACGATGAACAAGATAACTAGGAACTTGAATAATATTAAGAACAATGTCAAATCAATTGTAGCAAACATATGAATAATGAAAGATACAAAATATGATACAAGGGGCTATATCAAGCCACACTCTTGATAAGACTAGGAATCCAAGCGAAGCTTGCCTCCCCTAGATCTAACCTAGCAAGCTATGCCCTTGAATATTGTGGAGCTCTGAGGTTCTTCTCTTCTGATTAGGGTTTCTCAATGATGAAATAACTTGATGCCTAAGGGGGTGGTAGGGGCTGATATATATAGGGAGAACCATCAATCCTGAGCCCTCGGATCAAACAGACTTAAAGCAACGGCGTAGATGAAATCCCTAAGGCAGTGGAAAACTGAGGTCACGAGGAGAGGCTGAGCAGAGGGCCGACTGGGCAGCCGACTTGCAGGTGGGTGCTGCTAGCCCCACCTGGCAGCCTACCATGGTCTGCTTTGGTGGGATGCCTTCTGGTGCCTTCTAGAGTCTTGTGGAGTTTGTTTCGTGGTGGATAATCATGATTAATTCTGACATTTGGGTCCACCTTGATGGTTTTCTGGATAAACCCTGCTGAAAACATAGATTCACCAAAACTCATGGAATTTGTTAGTTTAAACCCCTAAACCTATGTTGGTAATCATATTCATGCATTTATACAAGTTATATTGATGGTTTATGATGGGTATTAACTACCGTCAATATTCATGCTTTGGTTGATTCCTTCTCAAGCTTCTTTAGCATGTCTTCACGGTTATCTTGAGAAGGTTGAGCATTGCACCTGCCCTTCCATTGAATCAAGTTCCTTCTTAGCCTCTTAACTTCTTCCTTGAGCTCTTCATTTTCTTTTGTAATGGAATCATCACAAATTTCTACAATTACATGCTCAATGGAAGGTTGGCTTGCTTGAGAGCAACACTTGTTAGCACATGATAAAATATATGGAACTTGTGTACATGTGCACTTGTGAGTGTGAGGTTGGTATGATTTTACCGCTATTACCACAACCTCATGAGCAACTTCTAGCATGACATCAGAATCCATAAGCTTCTCATGAGAGCACAAGAGCTCATCATGATCTTCTTGTAAGATCTCATTCTTGCTAGTGAGCCTTTCCACCTTGTCCTGGAGCACATAATTCTCATCTTGTAGTTGAGCAACACAGGACAGAGAGTTAATAATACAAGTTTGCTCAATTGACAAGTTTTCATACCTTTCGACCAAACTGGTATGAGAGAACTTATGCTTTTCATGCTTTTTGTTCAACTTATCTAAGCATTTGATCTTGTTGATGAGAAACTCTTCTTGGTCATGAAGTGTTTCTTCTTGCTCTTGAATTTTCTCTATCAGCTTGAGCACCATCAACTTGTCTTTCTTGCTTAGACGTGCCAAGTGTTGATTGAACTCATCATCATCACTTTCATCTTTACTCTCACTTTCACTTTCACTTTCACTCTCACTCTCACTCTCACTCTCACTCTCACTCGCCACATTATTCTCTTTCTTTGCCATGAGACCCACATGAGAAGTGGCATAGAGAGTTGAGCTTATTGACGAGGTGGATTCATCATTTGGCTGCCACCGATCACAATCTTCTTCTTCCTTCAAAATGTTAGTCTCACAAGAACAAAAGGAAGTAGAAGTGTCACATGTAAAAACATTGTTCTCACCAACTATTTCATTGCCTTCCGTTGAGTCATATGTTGGCAAGGAAGTGGATGTGGCATGATCACTTAGGCCTTTTGGGAGAATCACTTGAGGCTCTTCATTTGTCGGTGAAGTTGATCACTCCTCAAGTGGTTCCTCCAATGAGAGAGTCTTCTCATCACATTTAGACTTGTCATTTTTTTCTTTGAGTGTGGTCCAAATGATATGAGCATCCTCTTGTGGTTCACCATCTCCAAATATGATGACATGAAAAACATCTTCACTCAATGCACTAAATAAGACATTAGTAGCTTGAGCATTATGTTATAAGCATTTCACTTCCTCTTTAGATAAGATGGCCATATCATCACTAGGAGGAGAAATGTTTACATCTACAATCTGCTCGATATGAGGACCCATGTCCCTAAAAACAGTAAGCACACTAGCAGACCAAGATGCATAATTTGAACCATCTAAAAGTACAAGTTCTAGGATACAAGGGGCTATACCAAGCCATGCTCTTAACAAGATCAGGAATCCAAGTGAAGCTTGCCTCCCTCTAGATCTAACCTAGCTAGCTATGCCATACAATACTGTGGAGCTCTGAGGTTGTTCTCTTCTGATCAGGGTTTCTCAATGATGAATTGACTTGATGCTTAAGGAGGGGGTAGGGGCTGATATATATAGGGAGAACCATTAGTCCTGAGCCCTCAGATCAAACCAACTTAAAGCAATGGCATAGATGAAATTCCTAAGGTGGTGGAAAATCATCATCGCGAGGAGAGGCTAACCAGAGGGGCCCACAGGTCGGCCAGCCTACAACTGCCCCACCTGGCAGCCTCCTGTGGTCTACTTTGGTGGGATGCCTTCTGGTGCCTTCTAGAGTCTTTTGGAGTTTATTTCATCATGGTAAGCGTGACTAATTCTGATGTTTGGGTCCACCTTGATGGATTTCTGGATAAACGCTGCAGAAAACACAGATTCACCAAAACTCGTGGAATTTGTTAGTTTAAACCCCTAAACCTATGTTGGTGATCATATTCATGCATTTATACAAGTTATATTGATGGTTTATGATGGGTGTTAACTTCCGTCAACAAACTCCCCCAAGCTTAACCTTTGCTCATCCCTGAGCAATGCTAAACTCAGCAATGGATCACGAGTTTTAAGATTTTGAAAACATTGCAGCAACTCCTTAAAAGTACACATGCGTTCAAATAAGAATTCTCCTCTGGATTAGAAAAAACTATTCTGACTTTCAAACTTACCCATATTACCTTCAACCATGGGGCTTCTTAGCCTTCACTTGGGTCTTGAGTAATTGAAAGACAGAATGATCAAGTCAAGCACTATGTCTCAAGTTGTTTGCTCAACCATTATTCTAGAGTTTTTGATGATTTTCAAAATAAAACTCAGAGCTTCCATTGTATGACACTCTCAAGTCTCTCAATATATGTGGTATTTGTGGATCCTCACCAAGGCAATAGTGATGTTATGCCTTTCTCTTCCTACAACTGAAGCTTATATGGAGCTCATAGGAGTGGAAATAGCATGAAATAACATACTTGCAATACATATATTGTAAAGTCAAACCTTGGATCCAAAGAGAGTTGAGTCATACAATCAAATCAAGATTGCATGTGTGTGGATGTATGGTGGATAACCTAATTCTACTATGCTCCTTGAAAACATATGTCTCTTTTGAAACTTTGAAATACTTTTGCAAGAAAACATGGGCTATCTTATTCATCTATTTTTTTTCTTTTTTTAGGCGGCCATCTAAGTACCCATTGTTTTAATATCTTGGACACTTGTCCATTTTTTTCTCAACTTTTTTTATGAATAACTTCTGCATAGCCCATGCTTCTTTTCTACAATAAAACTTTTGAGAGACAGCAACAAGAACTTGGAGCATTTATTTGAGGGATGAAAAAACTATCAAGCATATTTTTGGTGTTTACTCCCAGTGTAGGAGTAAAACATTTTTGAGTGGATCTAAATGGAATATTATGTTTTTGCGCCTACCCCTAGTGTATATGTAGTGCATATGTGGGTGGTGTGTACGTGATCTTGAGTTTAAGAGCATGACAAACCTCTCATAAGGGTCAACAAAGCTTAACAAAACTCAATGCAAAACAAGCAGCATGTTGGGGATTTAACTTCGCCAAGAAAACTCAGCCCCTAAAACTTTAGAGTTGAAATAGTGATTTCCATAACAAAGTTTGCCTACAGGGAAGAGAAGCAGAGCGAAGATGAAAATTTAACTTCGCAAGAAGGAATTTGTCTTCGCTGAAGAGAACTCATCTTCGCCAAAAAGAAGAAGGAAACAAAACCAAGCGAAGACAAAGATTTGGCTTCGTTGGATATTTTGGAGTCGCAAAAGAGACAGAGTGAAAATCAACTAAGTCCAAGAGATGAAGACATTAAGAAGGTTGAAGACCAAAAGTTGAAGAATGAAAGCTTAGATGAGGAAAAGGACCACTTCGTTGTTGTAGTTGAAAAGGGTTGTAGCTATTTGAGTTAGGGGTAAAATAGTTATTTTGTGTAAAGTATGAAGACTGGGGTCCCTATAAATACCCCCTCTGACATGTATAGTACGATCATAAAATGAATACAACTTTGCCTTGTGTTCAAACTTTGATGCTTGAGTGATTTCTTACCCAACATCTGGTGCCCACTATTTGTGTGTGCTCAAAAACTCCCATGACCACGAAAAGATAATGGGTAGACCGAACATGATAGTTACCAATGGGGTAACCAAAGATGACCCACCAGTAGGCGACAATACAAGCCTTGAAAAAGATGCACCTCATGATCAAAACTCCTCAAAGACAAGTGAAGCTAAAGAGCAAAGACTAAAAGAGCTAGAAGAACAAGTACGGAGGAAGCAAAAAGAACTCAAAGATTGTCGCGCAAGGGCAAGAGAAAAGTCTCTCAAACAAAGAATAGAAGAAGCCGAAGCCACCCTTCATGAACTAAATGAACAACTTCAAAATGCAAGTCATGAAGTCATACATTTGGAAGAACCAAATTCAGCAACCAAAGCCTCTCAAGAGAAGAATTCCTAAAAGTCATTCATATCAATTGACACAAGCTCCCCCTTGTCAATAAATTTGTAGCTAGCATTATGGTCCTTGGGGTACAAATTCAACATGATACCAACATTTGATGGCCAATCTGACCCAAGACAATTTCTGATGAGTTTTGAAGCCACAATAATTTCTAGCGATGGCGATGAAACTACATTAGCAAAATCTCTTGTCATGGCAGTTAAAGGACTAGCACAACAATGGTACTCTTTGCTAAAAGCAAAATCAATACATTCATGGGATCAACTCAAAGCAAATTTGCTCGTTGACTTCTTAGGATTCTAGCCAGCTGGCCTCACAGACATAAATCTGTTCAATTGCAAGAAACAAATCAAAGAACCCCTGAGCTAGTATTTTAAAAGATTCATCCAAATCAAGGCACAAATTCCTAATATTCTAGACGAAGTGGTAATAATAGCCGCAATCAAAGGACTTCGAGTAGGACAATGTGCTTCTCATCTCGCATGAGAAAAACCAAGTATAGTTGTTGAGCTTTACTAAGTCATTCAAAAATTTTGCAAGTCAGATGATGATTATAGAAAAAGAATCGAGGAAGAAAACAACTTCAGGGCTCAAATCAAGCAAAACAACAACAACTTCCACCCTCCAAGACCAAACAACTATGAGTGAAGACCATTTACACCACACAACTAAGTCAATCAAATCGAGAGTGACAACAATTCAATAGCTGAAAGTGATTATGCTCAACAAAGCCAATACAACTAGCGAAGTCAATTCAATGAGAGAACATTTGAAAGCGGAGGCTTCGAAACAATAGAAAGAGGAGGAAGAGGAAGAGGAAGAGCACCTTTAAAACCTGAAGATATGTACTACATTATCCTTGGCAAAGGGGCAAGACATACATCCAAGATGTGTCCCAAAGTAAAGAAAAGCGTTGAAGAAGGCCAAGAAGAGAACAGGGCACCAAGCCAATCAAAAGTTGTGAATCATGTGAGGTAAGAATAGCAAAGTTCCCATCAAACTTATTACCCAATGCATTATGGACATGCCCAAGCACTACTTCCAGGGCCAGCTCTTGCATACAGCTATGAACTACTAGCAATGTACCATCCCATGCAAAATCAAAGGAGGCCAAATCAATCTCAACAATCCAATGTCCAATCAACACAACCTGAAGCTTCGGTTGCAAATAACAACCCTCAAAATAGTCAAGCCAAGCAAGACAACAATTCTCCATTAGTTTTAGTAGTAAACAATAATGCAGTCATCCCAAGCAGAGGAAGAATATTAACAATCATGGGAGGAAATAGCATGGAACATGAAAATAATAGTCAAAAAAGAAACTAATTCCGAAGAGTAAATTCAATTTCAATGGAAGGCCCATACAAGAAAATAAGATGGTCCCATTTACCAATCACATTTTTAGAAGAAGACCTCCAGCTGAAAGATTACCCACTATGGATGCATTGGTAATTCAAGCAAATATCGATGGATGGGCAGTTTCAAAAATATTAGTTGATGGCAGAAGCTCTGCAGATATTATATTCACATCAACATTAGATGCCATGAAATCGATCGCAAAATATTAGGAAGAGCTGAGCACCCACTTTATGCCTTCGGTGGGAAAAAGATACATTCAATGGGAAGGATAGTTTTACCAGTATCTTTCAGAACAATAAGCAATGCAGGAATAGAGCAAATAACATTTGATGTGGTTGACATGTATTACCCATACAACACACTTTTCAGAAGAGGGACTTTAAATGCATTCAAAGCAGTAATAAGTTACTCTTATTTGTGCATGAAAATGCCAGCAATAAATGGAGTAATTATAGTTTATGGAGATCAAACTGAGGCAAGAAACATTGAAAAAGAATATACCCCAGGCCAGAAAAATGTTCACACAATTTCTAAAGAAGAAGAAAAAAAGCAATAGAAAATGTGAAGCCTCAACCAAAAGCACAAGCTTGCGAAGAGACAAAAAGAGTGCCATTGGACCCATTACTTCCAGAGAAACAAGTTATCATCGGTACACAACTTTCTTAGGAAGAAGATAAACTTATGGAATTCCTTCGTAGCAACAAAGATGTCTTCGCTTGGTCATCTAATGACTTAGGAGGAGTCAGCAGAGACATAATTGAGCACAAACTAGATATCGATCCAAAAATAAGGCCCAAAATGCAAAAGTTAAGGAAACTAGCCGAAGACAGAGTTTAGGTTGCAAAAGCTGAAGTCCAAAGATTGTTAGATGCAAACGTTATAAGAGAAGTACAATTCACAACTTGGCTGGCAAATATTGTCATGGTCAGAAAGAAGAATGAAAAATGGAGAATGTGCATTGATTTCACAAATCTTAACAAAGCATGTCCAAAAGACAACTTTCCACTTTCAAGAATTGACACATTAGTTGACCAAGCAGCTGGAAGTGAAATATTAAGTTTCTTGGATTGTTTCTCTGGCTATCATAAAATTTGGATGGGAAAACAAGATGAAGAATTCACAAGTTTTATCACTCCATTTGGAACATACTGCTTTGTAAGAATGGGAGAGGGGCTTCACAATGCTGGCACAACATTCGTCAGAATGACTTCAACTGTGCTACGTGATCAAATTGGGAAAAACTTACTCACCTATGTTGATGACATAGTAGTGAAAAACAAGAAAAGGAAAGACCACATAGAAGACCTCCAAGAAACATTTACAAATCTTAGGGGAGCAAATCTAAATTTGAATCCTAAAAACTGCACCTTCGGAGTCCAGAAGGGCAAAATTCTAGGTTGCATTGTATCAGCAAAAGGAATCGATCCAAACCCAGAAAAAGTTCGATCAATCTTAAACATGAAAATCCTTGAAAATATAAAGGATGTCCAAAAGTTGACAGGAAGAGTTGTTGCCTTAAACAGATTCATTTCAAAATTAGCAAAGCGAAGTCTGCCGATATTTCAAGCACACAAAGGAACAAAAAGAAACTTTACATGGGGACCTCCGCAGCAACTTGCATTTGAAGAAATAAAAATATACATGTCAAATCCAAACACTCTAGCCACACCAACCCCAGGAGCTGAATTGCTCTTATATGTCGCCGCAACAGAAAGTGCAGTAAGTGCAGTCTTAGTTGAAGAACAAGAAAATGAGCACTCAAAAAAACAAGTCCCAATCTACTTTGTCTCAGAACCTTTGTCTGGCTCAAAAATCTACTACTTAGAGATTGAGAAAATAGCTTATGCAATTTTAACAGCTGCAAGAAAATTGAAGCACTATTTCCAAGCTCATAAAATCAGAGTTCCCACAAATCATCCTCTAAAACAAGTTTTGCAAAGTTGCAGATCATCTGGAAGATTGGGAAAATGCGCAGCAGAACTATCTCAGCACTACATCGAATTCGAAAAAAGAACATCAATAAAATCTCAAGTCTTGGCAGACTTTGTGGCAAATTGGACTCTATCTCACAATCAAAGCGAAGAGAAAAGGCAACCAGACTAGATAATACATTATGATGGGGCATGGGGCTTCGCAGGGGCTGGTGCAGTAGCAATAATCATATCACCTTCAGGGGTTAAAATGAGATATGCTGCAAGACTTGAATTTTAATGTACCAACAATATTGCTGAATACAAAGCCGTTTTACTTGGACTCCAAAAAGCAAGAGCAATGGGAATCCAAAGACTAATAATAAAAATAGATTCACATGTCATAGCTAGACACATTGAAAAAGATTACAAGGCAAGAGATCCTGAGCTAGCAAAATACTTGCACTTTTTGAGAGAACAAGAAAAATATTTTGTAGGCTTCATAGTCAAAAATATTTCAAGAACAGATAACTCAGATGCTCACGAAATAGCAAAAGCTGCTACTCAAAATACAAATTTGCCTCAAGATGTCTTCTTCCAAGTATTAACTCATGCCTCTATCAAGCCAAAGCAAGAAATTCCAAGGGAAGTTCATATAATACAAAGCAAAGACTAGAGAGCACCAATCATGGCGTATCTTCATGGACATTATGAACCAGAAGACGAAGTCAATGAAATCAAAATGAAACACAGGACAAGATATTACAAAATCATCAATAATCAGTTATACAAGCAAGGAATTTGTGAACCACTTCTCAAATGCATATTAGCAGAAGAGGAAAAAGAATTGCTATCAGAAATACATGAAGGGATTTGTGGCACACATCTAGGGGCAAGAGCCATAGCAGGGAAAGCATTCCGACAAGGATTTTATTGGCCTTCAACCCAAAGTGACAGCAAAGAAATAGTCATGTCTTGTCACAATTGTCAAATGTCTACTAGCAAGATAAGAGCTCCAGCAACAAACTTACGAACAATAGAACCAACTTGGCCACTTGCAAGATGGGGAATTGACATAATAGGCAAACTACCTCCAGCTCAAGGAAATTTCCAATATGTAGTAGTGGCATTAGAATATTTCACAAAGTGGATCGAAGCCAAGCCAGTAACAAATATGTCTTCTTTTACAATGAAGAAATTTTTATGGCAGAACGTCATATGCCGTTTTGGAGTTCCAAGACACATTATAGTAGATAATGGAACTCAATTTGACAATCAAGATTTCAGAAACTATTGTCAAAACATGGGAATCCAATTATGCTTCATTTCAGTTAGACACCCATAGTCAAATGGTGCAGTCGAAAGAGCAAATGGAATCATATGCACTGAAATTTCAAAATGCCTAGTGGGGCTTCCTAAGGGAAAATGGGTCGATGAACTACCAAAACTTATTTGGGCTCACAACACAATAGTTTCAAGATCAACAAATTTTACACCATTCCAGTTGTTGTATGGAGAAGAAGCATTGACACCTGAAGAAATAAAATTTGAAGGTCCAAGAACAAACGTTCAAATAATTGAGGAAGAAGAACAAGTAACAAGTAAAGATTTGCTCGAAGAAGAAAGAATGAGAGCAATTCAGAATCTCGAGAATACTAGAAGGAAACAAAGAATTAGTACAACAAGAAGGTAAAGCCAAGACAACTATCACTAGGAGACTTTGTTCTGAAAAGGAAAAGAAATGAAGATAGAGTTGGAAAGTTTTAACAAAAATGTGCCATACCTCATCACAGGAACAAACAAACTAGGAGCATTTCACCTGGCAAATATGAATGGAGAAGAAATTGACCACACCTAGAACATTGAAGCTCTGCGAAGATATTATCCTTAGATTTTCATTTCTTCAAGTTCTTGCTTAGAAATAGACAAGTTGTTTTAACATTCCAAAGGTTCAATTAAAATGTAAACGAGCTGCACTCCTTTTTCACTCAAGGGAAGCCCTTCATAGGGTGACTGGTTTTTAATGAGGCAGTCTCTATTGTAAATACTCATCAGATATAAATGAGAAATTGTTCCCCAAAATCTTGAAATACAGCCGAAGAGTATACTTAAGATATACTTAAGCATCGGCTAAGACAAAACTAAAAATAGGTAGCATCATTTTTTGAACAAGAAAAAAATATGCTAACCTATCTAAAAAATATTCCATGTACTTCTTAACTTTTTCAAAATTCACTAGGGTGAATTATGACTTTTAAGCGAAGTCTACGCATTGCCCTCGCAAAAAAGTGAGGGGACGGCGTTTTTTAAAATTCACTAAGGTGAATTATGACTTCTAAGCGAAGTCTATGCATTGCCCTCGCAAAAAAGTGAGGAGACGGTGTTTTTCAAAATTCAGTAAGGTGAATTATGACTTCTAGGCTAAGTCTACGCGTTGCCTTCGCAAAAAGTGAGGGGACGTCGTTTTTCAAAATTCACTAAGGTGAATTATGACTTCTAAGCGATGTCTATGCGTTGCCTTCTCAAAAAAGTGAGGGGACGGTGTTTTTCAAAATTCACTAAGGTGAATTATGACTTCTAAGCAAAGTCTACGCGTTGCCTTCGCAAAAAAGTGAGGGGATGGCGTTTTTTTAAATTCACTAAGGCAAATTATAACTTCCAAGCGAAGCCTACATGTTGCCTTTGCAAAACTTCAAATATCAATATAAAATAAAGTAAACAAAATTCTAACTTATTATGAAATAGAATCAATTATTACATATTACAACATAGGGAAGTAAGTTTACAACAAAAGTCACAATCAATCACTTTCTGAAGCTACAACTTCACTAATTAAGTCTTCAATAACTTTATCCAACACACGATCCACTTCTGAGCAAAGAAAATCCTCAGAAACAAAGCTTGGCGAAGCACTTGAGCATGATGACTGAAAAATAAGAGTGTCAAAATATAACTTATCTAGTTCAAATATCATGACAAAAAAGGCAGAAAAGGAAAAATAAACAATTGCCTAGGAAAATTTACTGAAGTCAACAACACGTGGCAAACAAGGTTTCTTGTTTTCAGCAATAAGATTTTTAGATTCAAAATCTAAAACAGCATACATCATCAGCAAAATAATCACAACATCACAAAAAACAAAGACATCATAAAATTAACGCGTACGTCAGCTTACATTTAACAAATATATCAAACGTAGGATTCACGTCACTAGTTGCATACTACAACCACAGCAAAGGTTAAAAAACAAAGTTGTCCTTACACATTAACAATGGCATAACACTAATTTCATTCTACTCAGTTCAATATTTACAAATGTCAAAAGTCTTTTAGAACCTCACCCCTCAACTTAAAATCTAAAAACTAACTACGAAGACAACTAAAATGGATGATCACCAACACCGTCATTTCTAGCACTCTCTTCCTCATGCTTGTCCTGTTCCCTCTGCTCCTTTTCATCAGCAGCAATTTCCTTCTCAAGCTGATATAAAAAGAAAACAAAATATCACAGTATAAAATAAAGAAGGAGAAGTAAACAAAAGAAAAAAAAAACTTCAATCTAACCTTCTCCATCTTCTTCTTCGCCTTCATGAAAGCACTCTCTCTGCCACCTAAATTCCAATATTGATTGAAATACTTCTTGCAAAGCAATTGAGTCTAAGAACAAACTTGATTCAATGACTCCATAGAAGGAAACTTATAATCTTTATCTAGCATTTGCTCATACAAAGGATCTTTTACCTCTTTCATCAAATGGAAAAGTGCACGAGTTGCGTACACACAACTCAAATCAGCACTAGTCTAAAAAGCAGTTGGCAAATCCTCATATTGACAGCACAACCAAGCAAAGAATGGATCAAACTACCCAAGCTCCCAGCAAGGATCCTCTGGCTTCGCACCAAACTTGTCATATGAAAGGTCCTTGTTTAGTTTTGGTAATTGAGTGACAACCTTAGGTAGACTAATGTGTTTAAATGTGAGATACACTGGTGATTAGTCCACAGGTACACTTGTGTGAGCAACTCATGCCATGACAGTGAAGATGGCTTGGATTTGTTGCAAGGATCACACATGTGATGAAGGAGCTCAATTGCATATGAGACATGACATTGAATCATGTGACTAAGGTGGAGAAGATCAAGATGAGACTTGGCTTGATCGACCGGTTGCAAGCATGAAGGGCAAGTTAGAGGCTTTGGAGCGATGGACCATGTGGCGGTGAAGCTTGAGCAAGACTTGGCGCTGACGGACGAAGGCAACATTGAAAAGCAAGTGAGGTCAAGATCAATGAACCAACAAGGTCACGTGATGATATGAAGTGAATCATATCATTTGTGATATGGTTGGTGCATGTGTTGCATCAACATTGGAGGAGATGAAATGGAATGCGCAAGGCAAATGTATAACCTATAGGGCATTTCATTTCACTGGTCATAAGTGTGTAGAGAAGTTTATGGCGGGTTTAGGATAGATGGCCAAACTATCAAGAGGGACAAACTTGTTTGCATATCGGTCATCTAGTGCCACTCGAGTGATCTAACTTTGCATCATTGATAGTATCGAGTGGCGTGGTGAATTGAGTGACTAATCCTTGGAAAATGTTTGTGAAAATGCTAATACACAAGCACATGGTGTTATACACTTGGTGGTGTTGGCACATTTGCAAAGGAGAAGTTGTTGGAGTTGGTTTGGATCAACTTGGTGAAGTTGGAGAAGAAAAGGAGAAGAAAAGAGCGAGTTTGGGCTGTCCGAGGGTCAGAAAATGCAATCGAACTTGTAGCCAACGTGCAGCGCTTCCTAGGGGTGGCACCGCCCTTTCTGGTGTGCATCGAATAGCCTAGAGTGGTGGCACCACCACCCCCTAAAGCGTGCCCAAAAACAGCAGTAGCACCCTTTGTATTTTGGGCATAACTCTTAGCTCTGAACTTATAGAGTGCAGTTTTGGGGGTTTGGCCTGGGTGGTCACTGCCACCCCTAGGACGGTGGACCACCACCCTATGTCTGGTGCCCACTTGTCCAATGGCTTGTTTGAAATAGCCACTGCAATTCAACTATTAGGGCACCACCACCCCTTGTCCGGTGCCTGCACGTTGCTGTCCGGTGACCACATAGAAATGTGCTACTTGGCTCCAACGACTCTATTTGGCTTGGGGGCTATTAATAGAGGTGGAGCTCAGCCTTGGGCTGGTTGTTGAGCAACCTTGAGCCTTGGTGGCTTGTGTAGGTGTGCATGGGAGCCCTCTAACTCACTTGTGCTTGATAGTGATCATCCGATCGAGTGAGTGAGCGATTCTAGTGCGATTGCATCATGAGGTTGCATCGTGTGGCACTAGGTGATCATGTTGCAAGCCGGTGGTGCTTGTTACTCTTGGAGGTTGCCACCTCCTATATGACTTGGTGGCTTGTGACTCCATTGAAGCACGTGAGAAGATTGTGCGGTGCTCTGGAGGAGGATTTGTGAGGAGGATTGTGCTCACCCTGTGGGGATCACGAAAAGCAACTCTAGTAGAGTGTGTCATTGAGCTACCTTGTGGGTAGGTTATTACGGTGCCTGACTTGCGGGCTTGGCAGGTGATGCTAATTAGCCACCGAACCACCAAGTGAGCGGTCGACACAATGGGGACTAGCGTGCTGGCAAACACATAAACCTCGGGATAAAATCATCATGTCATAATTGTCTTCCCGTTGGTTTGCATCCCCTTTACACAAGCTTGTATTTACATTTCACACATTGTGCTTGTGTAGTTGCTCTCGTAATTAGTTTGCTTGTGTAGCTTGCTAGTTACCTTCTTGCTTGTGTAGCATAGAAGTAGCTCCCTTGCGTGGCTAATTTGGTTTTAGTAACCTTGTTAGTCACATTGCTTAGTTTGTGTAGCTAAGTAATTTGCACTCTATAATTTGCCTTGTTTAGCCTTGTTTTTGAGCATTGCTAGTGAGCTTAGGTGGCTTTATGTTTTAGCTTCTCTAGTTGTGTAGGAGCTCCCTCGGTTGCTTGAGTACTAGTGCATAGGTTTGTGTGACCTTACTCTAGAATTGATTAGCAGAGATCTAACTAGCCCAGCACCTTTGTTGCCTAATTAGGATCTTTGTAAGGTGCTTGTGAACTTAGATAGAGGGGTGTGGTCTTGGCTAGACCGATAGTTTTTAATTCCGCTTTTATCTTGGTTAGCCAACGTGATTAATTTTAGAAAGGACTATTCACCCCCCTCTTGTTTGCCATCTCGACCCTACACGTGGTATCAGAGCTAGGTCTCTCATTTGTGGTCTTGACCGACCTGAGAGGATGGCGTCTAGTGGGCTAGATGATTGTCAGACACACATTTTTTATGGCACAAACTTTGCACATTGGAAAAATCACATGCTTGATCATTTTCATGCAAAGGGACCTAAGTTTTAGTGGATTGTCACTAGCGGTCACACTCATGTCTTGGACCATAGATATCTCACCAAAGCTCAAAGAGTTCTCTTTGAACTTGATGCACATGCTTGTTGTTATCTAATGGATGCTTTGAGTTTTGAATTGATGAAAAGGATAAACTATGTGGGAACCGCTCGTGAGATATGGGAATCAATCAAGCACACCTTCGGTGATTCCTCCACATGGGATGATGGCAAGTTTGAGAAGGAGAGGCCCAAGGAGGAGGTGCATGAGTGTGTTGAGCATGACCACAATTTGGTGATTGTCTAAGATTGCTCTACCTCATGGTCAAGTGATGATGATGATCGATCCACTACAAGTTCACTTGACAAGATTGATGATGATGATGCATCAAGTGATGCCAATGATGATGCTACTCCATGCATACTTGATGGTAATGATGATGGGTCATGCCCGAAAGGCATTTCTTCTACAAGCTCTCCATCACTACATTGCTTCATGTCACAAGGTGACACAAAGGTACAAAATGCTAATGTGGTTGATCATGTTGATTCATATGATGAGCTTGTTAGTAGACTTGCTAGCATGACCATGTCTTTAGAAGATGAGAAAGCTAAAACATTGAAATTGGAAAATGAAAACTCATTTCTAAAGAACTCATGTGAAGAACATAAGCACTTACTTAATGTTCTTAAATCTTCACCTGGTGAGCTAAAATTGACTCATGAGACACTACTTGCATCTCATGAAGAATTATTAGAGCAACATGCTTCTCTCATTAAAGTATTTACAAAGAAAATTAAAAAGAATGAGAGCTCATCACATGAGTCAAGTGATCAATTGCAATATGTGACTAACTCTTGTGATGTAGGGAAGAAGCATGTATCCACCTCTTGTGATGATTTATTAGAAATGCCATGTTCTTAACAATTAGATGCTTATTCTACTTCTATGTCTTGTGAGACTAATCTTTTGAAGGAGAACAATGAGCTAAAAAATGAAGTGAAGAACTTGAGCAACTCAAAAGTCACCTTTGAGCACATGATGAAGACTCAAAGAAACTTCAGTGGCAAGAGTGGCATTGGATTCAACAAGAGCATGACAAAGGGGGAAAGAAAAAGAGAAAGAAAGATGAAGAAGCAAGAACAAGAGAGGCTATCTCATTTTATGTGCTTCAAATGGCATGAAGTGGGTCATCTTGCTAATGGTTGCCCCAATGAAGAGAAGCTCAAGTTGAAGAAAGAAGAAGAGAGGCTAAAGCATGTTAAGTGCTTCAAGTGCCGCACATGGGGTCATCTCATCTCTATGTGCCCAACGAAGCAAGTGGTGAAGCAACAAGAAGAGCCTCAACCAAAGCCACAAGTTGAGCAAGAAGAAACACCCCAAGAGCAAATCAAGATCAACCATGAAAATGGTGGTGACTTGATGATAAGAAGAAGAAAACAAGAAGGGGTAGAAAGGCAAGGCATCCAATGCAAATTCAAGATGCCAAGATGATGAGCAAGACACAAGATGAGAAGAAGGTGTATGCTCATATCAAGTGCTTCAAGTGTGAAGATATGGGACACTTTGCCTCGAAGTGTCCTACCAAGCTTGAGAAGAAGTCTAAAGCAACTCATGAGAGGCAAGCCAATGAGAAGCAACACATGAGCAAGAAAGAAAAGGCTCAATCAAAGAGAGTTTGCTACTCATGCCAGAAAAGGGAACACTGTAACGTCCCACCTCTCCGAGGCTGGGCCCGCTTACATCTGGCAGCTTCTCTAAGATATAGACTGCCCTCACAGACCAATACAGGTCTTTTCTGCGCACTTTGTCCTCACTCATGCGCACCCGGGAAGAACTTCCCGGTCGGTCACCCATCTCTCCAGGTCAAGCATGCTTAACCTCAGAGTTATTTGCAGATGGGCTTCCGGAAAAGAAGTTGCAACTTATTGGTATGAGTATCATATTAATCCTGTTAAGCCCTGGGCCGGGATGTTACAAACACATGGCTCATTCATATCCCCTAGGTAATAATTCTAAGCCCACTTCAATTGATGATGATATTATGCTTAGGAAGGATGGCAATGGTACCACATTGGTTGCAATTGCAAAACATCCCACTATCCATACTAAGGCTTTGCCTAAGTATGTTGCACCTAACTTGAGAGGACCCAAACTTGTTTGGGTACCAACAAAAAGTGGATGAATGTTTGTAGGTACCATGGCATTCGAGGCTTGATTCAATGGAATTCTTATTGTTTATCATATATTGAGTCAAGTACTGAAGCCTAGTGCTATTCTATCCCAATGCCAAGCCAAGAATTAGTGAAGTCCAAATATGCTACAATATACAAGTGTCATATTCAAGTTGTGGTGATTTATTGGAAGTATTTGGTGTCTTGCAAATAATTGTAACACCCTAAAATTTGCATCATTTTAAAATAGGTGAATTTGATTTAATTATGCATTTTGTGAGCATGTAAACTTAGAAAAATAATAACTTTTGTTAAATTAAAATCAACTATAAGGTCTAGTTACATGCTTGTGCATACATGCTGCTGCTTACTTATTTTTGTGATGTTTGGGTTTCATCAAAACTACAAAAGAATTTAAATTTGATTTGAATTTGGATTTGAAAATGTGCTTAAGAAAAAGAAAAGAAAATCTTTTCCCTTTCTCTCTTTCCCCTGGTTTTTGGCCCACTCCCTCACCTCCATCCCGAAGGTCAAAGCCCAATAGCAAGCCGAGGCACGCGTGGCATCTCCCTCTCTCCCTCTGTTGGCTGACGAGTTGGACCCTCTTTCTCTCTCACCGACACGACAGGCCCACACGTCAGTGCTGTCTTCCTCCTCCCATTAATGTTTGAGCCAGACCCTTCGATCCAGACTCCGCTGCCGCCCCGCTTTCGCCCGATTGGCATGACTCGCACACCAAGGGCCTCTTAAATAGCGACCACTTGCACCCACCACCTCCATCTAGCCATTTTGAAGCTGCCTCTATGCCCTAGCCGTGTCATCGCCATGTGATTCGCCGACCTGCCGCTTTGCCGTCGACGAGGAGCCCCTACCGCGCTTCAGTATACGGTAAGGAGGTCGCCACCCTTATCCGCGCCCTATCTCACCCTCTATCGCTCTCACATAGTCGCCATAGCTTCATCGGCGAGCTCGAGCCGCTGATTTGAGTCCTGCGCCGCCTTGGTGCCGTCGCGGCCCTCTTCGACCCCCTAGTCGAGTTTGCTTTGGCCTCCTCTTGTTCCCCGTATTTTTCCTGAGCCAAACCAAGGCTTGTGATGACCTATCTAGTTACATCAGTGAGGTCACGGCCATGGCGCCGCCGCCTAAGCTTGCCGCTGGCGTCTCCATCCAACACCCCCCCTTTTCCCGATCTAATCCTGGTCGTTCATCTTGGATCTGACGGATCAAATCTACCCGTACCCCTTCGCCTGCCGTTTTTTGCATAAGAGTCCCTCTCTTTTCTAATATTCTAACCCGCAGTCCATAGCATATTTCTAGAATACGTCTTTGTCTTTAGAAAGCGTAGTTTTCTTCGGTTAGATTCAAAATATGTTTTCATCTATTTACAGTTTTCCACTAGCCTTGTTTAGGCCATAACTTCTTTGTTTTAACTCTGTTTTGACCCATCCAAGTTGTATTAGGTTCATAATTGCGTAATCTAGATGTTTATCCTACTGTTAAGTATGTTTTCAACTTTTGAAATTTGAGGTTAGATTTAATCTATTATTTTATTAAAGAAAATCTTGTTTAATTCATAACTTCTTTGTTATAGCTCCGATTTTTGTGATCTTCGCGTCTGTGTGTTCATAGCGAGACGTAGATTCATCTTACAAACTTTTCATCTTGATTTTATATTGTTGGTGTACTGTTCTAATCTGTAGCCTTTGTTTGCTATGAATGATTGCTTCTGGATGCTTGTATGTCGTTGTGATGATCGAATATAGACGGTGAGCAATTCGTGGGTGATCAAGAGTACTACTTTGACAAGCAGGATCAACAGGAACACTTTGATCAAGGCAAGTATAGCATGGGATCATCCTTGTTTCCTATTCACCTTAATATAATCAATTCATATTTGCATGTGTCACCTTGATAAGGATTTTCTAGAATTGTACTTATGTCTTGACTCCTATGGGATATGCATTGGGTAGCCTTTGCTAGTGCTCAACTAAACCATGATCTTGTAACTTGACTAATGGTATATGCAATAAACATTAAAACATGACTTTTTAGCAACTTGGAAAAAGGGGGCTGGAGTATTTAGGTACTTTCTAAATGCTTCCAATTCCTCTCCCTAAGGACTTATCTGTAAGTGATCATCCGGGACTTATAGTACAACTATGAAGGGCACATGGCTCTGGCTTTAGCTCAGTACAAGGACCTTTTCTACCTTGTTAGTGGTTACCTTTATGGCACAAGAGGGGCTTGACGAATCGGGTATAGTGCGGCCTCTATCTTTATGTGTATAGCCTACACGGAATGTGCCATTTAGAAGGGGAGCACTACATCTGTTTGCCAATTGGAAACCTACAGGCCCTAACTTGTTAGACAAACCTTTGAAAGGCTTCATAGTGTACCTTGGAAGTGTTTTGGGAGTTATAAACCCAGGCGTATGGGTAATCACGACTCACAGTGAAAGTGAACAACCTCTATAGAGTGTAAAATTGGTATATCAGTCGTGCTCATGATCACGAGCGGCCTTGGAACCCTTATGGAATAGATGATCACTATTAATTATTTGTTTAAGCTATTCATTATTCATGTTTACATTGATCATGTGTTTTACTTTGGGATTATGACAACTTGATGCTACTCGTATGCTAAAATTATGACAACTAAAAGCTAAATGATGTTAAACCTATGTCAAGCCTTTTGAGCCTCATGAACCCCATGTTACACTTGTTGAGTACGAGATGTACTTACGCTTGTTTATTTTCATTATTTGGATAAAAATCCCGGATGGGTAACAAATTGCTATGGTAATGACGACTTCCCTGAGGATTACTAGTCTTGTGGTCAACTAGTTGACATCTCTGTACTATTTTGCTTCCGCGAGAGAGTTATCTTTATATTTCCGCTATATTTATGTGAAGACTATGTGATATTATTCGTGATGTAATAAACACTTGCGATGATACTTTCTATAATTTGTCGGCTTATGTGTGTGATTGATCTCTGAGCGCCAATAAGATTATGCATCCCATTTTATCCTTAAAATTGGGTGTGACGATAATTGAGTTGAAGCTTGCTATGGATGATCATGAGCTAATCAATGTATATCCCTAGTTGATCTCATTCATTTGGGTGCATATGAGTTGATTGAATTGGATATATATGCATATGTTGCTTACTATGAGATGTTTGAATGGATAAATTGCTTAGTAATCAAATTTGGATTTATTTGAGTTGGATAAATTCATAAGATGAATTTTAGTAAGTGGATTGAATGGATATATATCTTGTGAAAGTATTCAAACAAGTTAGTTTCAAGTTTGATTCATATTTGATGAAGTATAGCTCAAGTGATTGAAATCTGTCCTAAATTGAAAATCTGAGCTAGCTGAGATCAAGTCTGAATTCGAGTGATCAAATCATATTAGATTGGCTTCAAATTTGGTATGCATGATCTAGACTTATGGTATTACATTCTGTACAAATTTCATGAGAATTGGATGAGAAATGCTTTGGTTTTGTAGTAGATCTTGTCAGCTATAGTACAACAGTTTTTAGCATATAGCAGTGGTGGAACAATTAAAATATGGTAGCAATATAGAAGTCCAATGAAGCTCAAATGTTTACATCTGCTAGATAACTTAGTGAAGCACACCTCCACCAAATTTCGTGTCATTTTTGTCTGTACATTGGGAGATATGCCTTTTCATTTGAAGGGTACAGAATCTGCCAGAAAAGTGACAATTATTGGATTGATTAAGAGTCACTTTGATTGAAAGGTCCTCAAGTTGGAAACATATTTACAAGTGTTTGAGGCACCTAAGTTTGGTTTTGGAATGATCTAGAAGCATGACAAACAAATAGTACAATGCCATTTGATTGTTGAGTGTACTTTTGGTACTCTAGTTGAAGATCAAGACCAAGATCAAGATGAAGATGGAGTTTAAGTTTTAGAGATTATTGGAGATCATTTGGTAGAAAGAAAAGGACTTAAACAAGTAGAAACAAAAGTACTTAAAGAAGGTTTCATGGTTACTCATCAAGTTAAGTCCATCACTTGGATCAATCAAACAAAGTCAATTCAAGTGAGTATCAAGAATGGTTCTTTGGAGCGAGGTCACTTCTCCCTAGTGTAGGGACTTGCCGCCTTTTATAGGTACACCAAGTGTGGTACTTGGAAGGCTAACATGGAAGTGATGATCCAATAAACATTGGAGATGCTTAATTGAAGCAATCAAAAGGGTTGATCTAGAGAGCAAGCAACACCCAAAAGAGAGCTAGCCGTGATATTTTAAGTGGTATTCTCACATTGATGCTCTTATGCAAGCAAATATGAAATGAAGAAGCAAGCAAAACCACAAGAAAGTGCACTTGATCATTAGTGGTTCACATTTCATATGGGTGAAGAATGGATTTCATTATTGATGATTGGTCTTCACCAAGCTTATAATTGGACTTCACATTGCTATTGGAGTAATGAATTAGAATCTATGTGACTATCCTCTACTCCAACATAGCAAAGGTATCATTGTAATATACATGATCATTTCATCCCTTACTAGTATGTGGTTAGTGCATATAGTACATGCTTTATAGGATCATGCATAACAAATGAAAGTTTTAAAATTCATAGTCTACCACTATTGCTTGAATGATTAGTTGAATCTAGTGGTAGTGTATGAGTTTGTTCATGAGCTAGTGAACCCAAGTACTTGATCTATTTTGGATTGCTAACAAGTGACAAGTACAACATTGGCAAGATAACCCTTGTAAGAGGTGTGAAGAAGCTTGTCATTGGTTCAAACCGGACTTGGAACCTTAGGCAAGTCAATTTAGCTCAAGTCATTATTAAAAGCTCATGATAGTGACAAGGGTACAAGCACAAGACAACAATGCAAATGGATATCTAGTTTGTTTCAAGTAGTATCTAGACTCAAGTATTTCATCAAGAATTCACAAGTGGTGTCTAGATTCACTTACAAGTGATATCCTACAAGTGGTACTCATGAAGATAGCAAATGTTCAAGAAATGGTTTTTATTGACAATTCAATCATACATGTGGTATCACATTCCTACAAGTGGTATCTAGCACATCAAAAGGTGGTTCCACAAGTGATCCTCAACCTTAAGTGATCATCAAGTGAAGAATGCTTTACACATCTACAAGAGTTCAAGATTCTCAAGTGTTATGACCCATGTTTGGACATAGGGGGAGGTGCCCCACCAATTGGTATCGAGGTCAAAAGATCCTACATGACTGATCTCAAAGGCTATAGTGGTGTCATCCTAACATATGGTAGTGTCCATAAAAAATGAAGATTCAAGTGTTAACCATCTACCTCTAAGTGCAACCCTTTGTACCAAAAGAGGCATACCTTTTATGGAAATTGATGACAAAGGGGGAGAGATTGAGACAAAGATATTACAATTGGGGATTGGATATGGGGGATTGGACATGGACAATGGACAAAGAGGCAGCAACATTGAGGAATGGAGAAGGATCAAAATTCTTGGACAAGAGAAGCACACAAGTAGGGGGAGCAAGCTCATGAACTTTGTTTGTTTGCATTTGATATGTGCATAGTCATGTGCTTGGTTGCATTGCATAGGTTTTTAAATTTGATATGCATGCTTGTGTGGTGTATGCTAGTTGTAGAACTTGAATGATGATTTGATAACTAGCATGCATAGGATGGTAGTTAGACTTCTATTTCTACACGTAATACTAGAACCTTGCTTATAATGTTGATTTCACGGGGTTTCTAGTGTTTTTGTTGTCTAGCTACTCATGGTGCTAAGGATGGTGTTAAAATGTGCACTCCGATTGGTATCATGCATCAAAGGTTAATTCTTTACACCTTAGCATCATTAGTAGTCATTACTCTCCCACAATTCCAATCTATGCATATGTGCGAGCTTCAAACCAAATACTCTAGCACATATGTAGGGGGAGCTAATACTACCAATTCGGGTTTGTGATACTTGTATAAAATCATTTACACATGGTAAAATTGTTTGGGCAAGCAACATGAATCCAAAAGAGCTTAATTTCCATATCTTTGTAGAGTTGTCATCAGTTACCAAAAAGGGGGAGATTGAAAGGTTCTTGTTTGGTTTTGGTAATTGAGTGACAACCTTAGGTGGACTAATGTGTTTAAATGTGAGATACATAGGTGATTAGTCCACAGGTACACTTGTGTGAGCAACTCATGCCATGATGGTGAAGATGGCTTGGATTTGATGCAAGGCTCACACATGTGATGAAGGAGCTCATTGCATATGAGACATGACATTGAGTCATGTGATTAAGGTGGAGAAGATCAAGATGAGACTTGGCTTCATGGTCTGGTTGCAAGCGTGAAGGGCAAGTTAGAGGCTTTTGAGCGATGGACCGTGTGGCGGTGAAGCTTGAGCAAGACTTGGCGCCGACGGACGAAGGCAATGGTGAAAAGCAAGTGAGGTCAAGATCAATGAACCAACAAGGTCACATGATGATATGAAGTGACTCATATCATTTGTGATATGGTTGGTGCATGTGTTGCATCAACATTGGAGGAGATAGAATGGTGCATCATCTAGAGGTCCCAACGTGAGCGAGATCATGCTGAATCTAATGCGTGTGATCTGGAATACCAGAAGGGTGTCCTATCCGAGCAGCTGGCAGCCGCATCCGAGCAGCTGGAACATAGCATCGAATAGGTGATGTGTCTTTCCACGTAGCTGGAGTGGAAGTCCAAGCAGCTCAGGATCATCTCCGAGCAGAGAAAAGGTATGGCGTATCGGCGATTTTGCTTTGCATTGCTGAATAGTCATATTGTTGCTAATGATGGTTATGCTTGTAGAGCAAGATGCGGAGCTTAGCAAGCTGCGCCGAACCATTGGGCAACTCTAGGAGGTGGAGAAGAAGACGGCTAGGTAGGCGAAGAAGCTAGGCGAGGAGCTGAAAGGTGAGTTCTTCATGGTCAGAGTTACTGCTAGAGTAATTTATTGGCTTGACGGACCCTTGCAATGCCTGCAGACTATCATCGAAGGGTCAAGGCACAGTTCGATGTGCTAGAGTAGGAGGCCAGGACCTAGAGGAGCAAGTTCAATGCCATAGTAGCTGGAGTCAATCCGGTGCTCGACTACGTCGACCTGGAGGAGGCTCCTTAGCCCGACGGTAAGCCGCCGCATCTGGACACCATCATCGATAGGTGCAAGGCAGTGTGGGAGAACTTCAAAAGCTTCAACCGTGACACCACCATTACCGTCATTACTCACGCCCTTGCGGTGGTCTGGTCCCACTACCCAGCCATTGACCTTCAAGCGATAGGGGCCAAATTTGCCAGAGGGATGGGCGCGACAGAGCACTAGTAGCTGGAAGATGAGGTGGAAGACGCAGCGAAGAAGTTGGCCAGCGACATCGACCTATTCAGTGAGATGGATGGCGATGGTGAAGCTTGGTGATCTGCTTAGAGAGTATTCTGAATTAACTGGAGAGAGTAGTTAGAACGCGCAAGGGCACAGATAAACATTTATGGCTATGTATAAATGTTGTACAATGACATGTGCATGTTTACGCAGTTTGCCTATTTTTTGTTGAAGAATCATTGTAATGTTAACCCTAACACAATTATACGTAGTATAAGTAGCGTCCGAGCAGTTAGTTCATTACTGAACTCTTTGGCCTTGGCTAGCCCATAGTCCATAACGTCAAGCGCGGAGCCCATGCATGTTTAGGAGGAATAGATGTGACCAAGGAACCATAGCTGACCACCCATAACGTAGAGCGCGGAGCCCGTAGCACGTGTAGAGAGGGATCGGAGACTGGGTCTTCTCCATAGAGAACAGAGCGAAACGTATGCTGCTCAGTGGTTGGCAAAATAAATTGGAGATATACGTAGTATTATTAACGTCTAAGCAGTTAGTTCTTTACTGGGCTCTTGGCCTTGGCTAGCCCATAGTCCATAACGTCGAGTGCGGAGCCCATGCACGTGTAGGAGGAATGGGCATGACCAAGGAACCACAGCCAACCACCCATAATGTAGAGCATGGAGCCCATAGCACGTGTAGGGAGAGATCAGAGACTGGGTCTTCTCCATAGAGCACATAACAAAACGTGTGCTGCTCGGCGATTGGTGAAACGATTTGGAGATATGGAGAAACACAGCGGAGCATTTACGGCGATCACGTATTTGAGATATGGAGAAACATGGCAGAGCATTTATGACGATCACATATTGGAGATATGGAGAAAACATGGCAGAGCATTTATGGCGATCACATATTAGAGATATGGAGAAACGTGGCAAAGCCTTTATGGAGATCTCGTATTGGAGTTTGTTAAGGAGTAGCTTAGAGTTGGTGACCACAAATGGAGATTAAACCATAATGGAGAAATAATGGAGATAAATTATGGTGACCAAAACTTCATTCATTATGGAGTGGAGAGTACATATCTGGATCGTTTCAAGGATAGAAACGTATAAGGTGCTCGACGTGCCACGAATTAGGGACGTTGAGTCCATCCAAGTTGCATAGCCGGTAAGACCCTGGTCGGGTAACCTCTTTGACTATGTAGGGCCCTTCCTAGGGGGAGGAGAGCTTGTGCATCCCATCAGTTTTCTGCTTTCTGCAGAGAACGAGGTTGCTAACAGCAAATGAACGACCTTTCATGTTGTGGTTGTAGTATCTCCGCAAGCCTTCTAGGTATTTGGCTGTGCGAACATAGGTGATCAAGCGTTCTTCCTTGGCCCTGTCGACGTCCTCTGTCCGAACAGCTACGGCTTGCTCTTCATCATAATGTTCCACCCTAGGTGCTCCGAAGGCAATGTCCACTGGTAGTATGGCTTCGGAGCCGTAGACAAAGAAATATGGAGACACATCGGTGCTATGACTAGCTTGAGTGCGTAGTTCCCAGACCATAGCTGGTAGCTCTTTGACCCATCTGCTTGGATGCTTTTCCTCTTTCTGATATAGCCTCTTCTTGAGGGCATCAAGAATCATGCCATTCATCCATTCGACCTAGTCATTGGCTCTAGGATGGGCAATAGAGACGTATTTGATGGAGATGCATTGGTCTTCACAGAAGTCCCAAAAATGATGACCAATGAATGTAGTTCCGAGGTCGGTGATAATGCTGTTTGGGAGACCGAATCTGTGGATAATATCTTCAAATAGCTCGACTGCCTTCTTTGCAGTAGCTAAAACAAGTGGTTTGTATTTGATCCACTTGGAGAACTTGTCGATGGTGATGTACATGTACCGGAAACAACCTGGTGCTAGCTTGAAAGGCCCAAAATGTCTAGTCCCCGGCAAACAAAAGTCTAGGAAGCTGGGATGGTCTGCAGTTCTTGTGCCAGCACGTGGATTTGCTTGACGAAAAATTGGCATCCTTCACAACGTCGAACGAGGTCTTCTGCATCAGAGATGGCCGTGGGCCAGTAAAAACCAGCTCGGAAAGCTTTGCTGACTAGGTTTCTCAAGGCCGCGTGGTTGCCGTAGGAACTAGAGTGAATTTCGAGTAGTTTCACTCCCTCTTCATGGGTGATGCATTTTTGCAGTATCCCTTCCTTGGCACTTTTCCTCATCAAGTTCCGGTCCACTAGCACGTAATGCTTGCTTCAACCGATTAGGTGTTTGGTTTTAGTCTTGTCGACGGGTACTTCGGCGCTGGTGAGGTACTTGACGAACTGTTCCCTCCAATCGGCGGCCGGTGAAGGTACTGTAAGTACCAACTACTCGACGGGGGGAATTTCTTGAACTTCCTTCTCTTCCTTAATGGATGGCGTAAAGAGATCTTGAACGAAGACCCAAGGCGAAATTGTGGTGCGAGAAGATCCTATCTTAGATAGGTGGTCGGCGAGCTGATTCTAATCTCGTACCACGTGGTGGTACTCGATACCATAGAACTTCCCTTCAAGTTTCCTGATTTCGGTGCAATATGCGTCCATCTTCTCACTAGAGCAGGACCAGTCTTTGTTAAGCTAGTTGATGACCAGCCTAGAGTCACTATATACCATGAGTCATTTGACACCGAGCTCGATAGCTATATGGAGTCCGTGGAGACATGCTTCGTATTCGGCAGCATTGTTGGAGGCTAGAAAATGTATTCGGAGAACGTATAGGAGCTTATCCTTGGTTGGCGTAATGAACAGAATGCCAGCACCAGCATCCTTGATGTTGAGGACACCATCAAAGTACATCACCCAGTGCTAGGGGCAAGTTGCGATGATGCTCTCTTGGATCTCAGTCCACTCAGCGATGAAATCAGTGAGCGCTTGTGACTTGATGGTAGGCCAGCTTCTAAATTTGATGGAGTAAGTGCCAAGCTTGACAGCCCACTTGATGATGTGGCCATTGGCCTCTTTATTGCAGAGAATGTCCCCCAGAGGGAACTTGGTGACCACGGCAATCTTGTAATACTCGAAGTAATGACGGAGCTTGCGTGACGTGATCAAATAGCATATAACAGTTTCTGAACTTGAGGATAATGAGTTTTGGGCTCGGTAAGGACCTCACTAATGAAGTAGACCGCATGTTGCACCTTATAGGCATGCTCGGTCTCCTCGCGTTCGATGACGATAGCTGTGCTAACGACGCGAGAAGTGGCGGCGATGTAGATCAGTAGAGTTTCATCTAGTTGAGGCGCCATCTGATCGGAGGCTTCGTTAGAAACAACTTGAGCTACTCGAAAGTTGTATCTACCTCCTACGACTAGGAGAAGCACTCAGAGGCCTTGAGGAGTTTAAAGAACGGTAGTCCCTTTTTGTCGAGGCGCGATATAAAGCGGCTTAGAGCAGCCATGCAGCCTGTAAGCTTTTGTATGTCCTTTTATGCAGGTTGGACGTTTCATGTTGGTGATGGCAGAGACCTTGTCGGGGTTGGGTTTGATGCCACGGGCACTGATGATGTAGCCCAGGAGTATACCAGATGGAACTCCAAAGATGCACTTTGAAGGGTTCAGCTTCCATCGGTACCTTTTCAAGTTGGCGAACGTTTCTTCGAGGTCAGCGATGAGATTATCGGGGGTCTTGGACTTGACGACCACATCATCGATGTAAGCTTCAACATTGTGGCCGATCTGTTGGTTGAGGCACATCTGGATGGACCTTTGGTAGGTTGCCCTGGCGTTCTTGAGTACGAAGGACATGGTGGTATAGCTACACGCATTGAAAGGCGTGATGAACGATGTCTTGATCTAGTCATCTTCCTTCAGGGATATCTGATGATAGCCAGAGTAATAGTCGAGGAAGGAGAGCAGTTCATAGCCAGTGGTGGAGTCTACAACCTCGTCTATTCGAGGCAGACCAAAGGGGCCTTTAGGGCAGTGTTTGTTAAGATCAGTGTAATCAACGCACATTCTCTATTCTTTATTCTTTTTTTGAACGAGAATAAGGTTTGCTAACCACTCGGGATGATACACTTCTTTTATGAATCCGATAGCTAGGAGCCATTTTATTCCTACCCTAATAGCCTCCTTCATGTCTGGCATGAATCATCGGAGTTTCTACTTGATCGGTTTGGTGGTCGGCGAGACATTCAAGGAGTGCTCGATCTTCTCCGGTGGTACCCCCTGCATGTCTGTAGGTTTCCAAGCAAACACGTTGGCGTTGGCACATAGGAAGGAGACTAGCGTGCTTTCCTATTTGGGGTTGTGGTGAGCCCCAATCTTCATGGTTTTGGAGGGGTTGTCGAGGCCAAGGCCGACGTCCTTGGTTTCCTTGGACTTGGCAGAAGCGTGAGGAGGCTCCAACAATGGGATCTCCAGGTCATCGGCGGGCACAGTCTTAGTGTCGCTGACCATGCAAGCCATCTGGATGGAGAGGTTGGTGGCTTCGGCGAGGGCAAGACTCTGTCTTGCAGGCGTAGGCGATGGAGAGGTTGGCTCGTAGGGCCAGGACTCCTACAAGCGAAGGCATCTTTAGCACCAAATAGGCGTAGTGCGGTACGACCATGAACTTGGCCAGAGCTAGCCAACCAAGTATGGTGTGGTAGGTGGTGTTAAAGTCGGTGATGTAGAAGTTGATGTGTTTAACGTGGTAGTTGCAAGCCATGCTGAACTGTACTGGTAGGGTGATCTCTCCAAGTGGTTTGGATGCCATGCTAGGTACCACACCCCAGAAGGAGGAGTCGGAGGGTGTGAGATCTGCTATCTCGAGGCCTAGCTCATTTAGGGCT
This sequence comes from Miscanthus lutarioriparius, assembly GCA_904845875.1. Taxonomy (NCBI): domain Eukaryota; kingdom Viridiplantae; phylum Streptophyta; class Magnoliopsida; order Poales; family Poaceae; genus Miscanthus; species Miscanthus lutarioriparius. Next base: position 53,910,438 of record CAJGYO010000014.1, on the reverse strand, counting down.
CCGACGAAGCGGAGGTTCAGAGCGCTCCCACTATCGATGAGCACTTTTCTGAAAAAGCACTTTCTAGATGGTTGCATCAAGGATGAGGGGGAAACGCCCTATGTAAGGGATGTCCGCCCACTGGTCAGCCCTATGGAAGGTGATGGGGACCTCGGACCAGGGGCGATAGCTGGGGTTGGCGACGATGTCTTCCATGTTGACGGCAAGCACCCGATGGGCGGTGAGCTTCTGCTCTCTTCTGCTTTCGGCAGAGGTGAGGCCCCCGAAGATGGTGGTGACCACCTTATCGTCATCCTGGAAGGCATTGTTATTGCCCCTAGGTGGTCGGCGACCTCTGGCTCCATCGTTGTTGTCATCATCTGGCTTTTTAGCCTAGAACTCCTTAGCCAAGCCGAGGTAATCCTTCATCTTATGCTTGTCATTCTTATGGAGAGGGCACGGGCCATCGAGGATATTCTTGTACTACTCGTCATAGTTGTGCTTGGCACAAGGTTCATCAACGGTGGTGACGATGTGGTCTGGTCGGCGGCGGCGATATTGACTAGACTTGGATCCTTCTAGCTGATCATGGCCACTATCCCGATGGTGACTGTGGTCATCATAGCGGTGGTCACTATGGTGCTAGTCGTCGGGGTGATCTTCGTTGCGGCGAGTTGGGCGATGAGGGCCCACATCCTCATTGAAATGCACTTCGGCTTCTTTGGCATCGACGTACTGGTTGCCAGTCATAATCATCTCGCCAATCCCCGTGGGCGGCTTGCAGTTGAACTTGGAGCGGAGATCACGGTGATGGAGTCCTTGGACGAAGGCGATGATGACCTCAGCTTCCGTGCTATTAGGAATAGAATTCCTCATCTCGAAAAAGCATCTGATGTAGCTATGGAGGGGCTCGGACGGCTTCTGATAGATGCGGTTCCGATCATGCTTGGTGCCCGGCTGAGTACATGTAGCCATGTAGTTGTTTGTGAAGACCTTCTTCAGCTCTTCCCAAGATCCGATGGAGTCTAGGGCAAGGCTTGTGAACCAGTTCATCGTGGTTGGTGTGAGCATGATGGGAAGATAGTTTGCCATGACACTGGTATCTCCTCCGACGGCCCGCACAGCAGTGGCATAAGCCTATAGCCACTGTGTGGGGTTCATCCTTCCCTCATAGGGCTCGACCCCAGTGATTTTGAAACCATGGGGCCACTGTAGTGTTTGGAGTGCCGTCGTGAATGCTGGGGGCCCTTTAGGATTGTCGGCGCCATGATCTACAGCGTTGCCAGCGTTGAGTGGCTCAAGAGCTAAGTCCAGGTTACCAAACTCTTGCTCATACTCTTGACGGCGGTGTACTTCTCTTCATGGCGACCGAAGCGGCGCTCGTCGATACGTCATCGTGCGTCTCAGAGATTGTTGAGGTGGAGTCAGACGTCCTAGTCGACCTCCAGGTCATGTTGGCGAGGGTGTTCGATGTGGTTGCCCCTAGCTCCCCCCTAGAGGGGTTGCCTATCGTCGTGGTGCTGGTCGGTGAAATGACTTGGGCGGCGATCAGATCTTGGCATGGCTGATTGGCGAATCAAGCTTATGGAGTATGAAGGTCTCTCATCCTGGTGGATCTTGTTGACCTGACAGTGCACCACATTAAGCATGGCTGTGACCTTGGTGACCTTCAATGTCTGCAGGAGCCAGGAGAGCTCGTTGGCGGCCATGACCAAGTTGGTCCTTGGGGTCTTGTAGACGTTGTGACCGCAACACGGACAAACTCGTCGTCGAGGTTGCGTTGGAGTTGGCGTGGCCTTCCTTGTGAGTCGAGCTATGCCTTGGCCATCGCAAGGGCAGTCTCATTTTCTCAGTGCTACGCACGGTTGATGTTCCTATTGATGCAGGCAGCACGGTCCTCCTCAGTTTCCCCTTCTTGTAGGGGGCTGTCGATGCTGACGTTGAAGCTTGCACCTCCACGGAAGGGAGGGAAAGGAAGTTGTTCAGTGGTGGTTTCGGCGACAGTCTTCGTAGAGCCCTAGGACTCAGAGTCTAGATTCTCCTTCAGGATGGTTTGGAGGGATGCTGTAGGGCGTCGGCTGACGTGTAGCATGTTGACAGCCGACGGGAGCTGGTCGGTGATCTGGTCAGCGAGAGGATGGACATCTCCAACCTAGATAGCGAACTTGCCCCTTAGGGCATGTTGGTAGGTAGCGGTGACACCGGTGAGCCCAAAGGGTAGGGCCGTAACCCCTAGAGTTTCCTGAGTAGCCTTCAATAGATTTGGATCAGAGGGTGGTCGGTGCTGAACCAGAGTGTCTAGAGCCAATTCTGCGATGGAGAGGCAATTGGCAAGCTTCTGGCCAACCTGATCGATGGATGCGATCAGATCGTCGTTGTTGATTTGCCTCCTCTGATAGAGATGGAGTGGGCAGCGAATTGTCGATGAAGGCAACCTCGGAGGTAGTTCCGAGATCAGATCTGCAGTCACAGGTGTTGGGGTGATCGACGCATAATCGATCTACACCGACTCGATGAGCTCTCTGACTCCGTCAGCATTGATGATCCACGAGATCGATCTGCCCGTGAAGATCTGACCAGGCTATGGGAGGGACGACGAGCCTGTAAAACGTACCATCTTGTTTGACATGGAAATAGCATGCACACCCCTATCTGGTGCGCCAACTGTCGATAGAATATCATCAGTAGTCCTCCGAGGGGTATCCCATGAAGATAGATTGATCGGTAGAGATGCGTGTAATCGAGAACAAGAAGGCAATAGAGACACACGAGTTAGACAGGTTCAGGCCATCAGTATGATGTAATACCCTACTCCTATGGTCTGTTGGATTGTATTGGCTATCGTATGATATTATGTGTGTTTGGAGGGGGTCCCTGCCCGCCTTATATAGTCCAGGGGCAGGGTTACAAGTCGGTTAGATCTAGGAGATAACTGGAAAGTAATAACAGATTACAGGAATCATGAGATCATACGTATCCTAACAAATCTCATAATATCTTTAGGATATCTTTCTGGTGTCTTGCGGGAGACACCGAGCAGCGTCGTGCCCCGCAAGGCTTCATCTTGTGGGCTGGGCCACCCCTAGGGGAGTAGCCCATGTAGTCTGCCATGGGTATCCTAGGTCGTACCCCCACAATATTTGATCTCGGCAACTTCAAATATTCTATTCAGACGCTTGTAATCTTTTCCAAGAATTTTGTCCATCAAATCTTTCTCTTTCTTCAAAAACTTGCCTAGAATCTCAACTGCCTTAATTTCAACAATAGAAACAAATTCTTCATCTCTTGTGTACTTCTTCGTGCGAAAAGCTTCTTTGTCAAGATAAAAATAATCTTTCCACCTCACAACTTTCTTATGAAAACGAATAAAGCTCCAACCCTTCTTGAGAGGCCAAACTCGAGTTGCAATATATTCTTGGCAAAAAATCATGAGCACTTTGCAGACTAGCAGTCAACATGTAAGCCTTTTCATAAATCTTTGAATTCTTTGTACTCAGAAATTCAGGCTTACAATCAAAAATATTCTTCCCCATATTTGTAGCCAATGGATAGAGCTTCACAATCTTTCTTGACTCATCCCTTTCTTCAACCATTGGAACTATATGGTAAAATTAGTACCTATACCAATTTTCAACCCATTTATTCTTGGAAGCAGGAGAAATTTGCTTAGCACCTCGAGCAGGTTTAAAATTGCAACGACCAAAGTACTTAATAATAGTCTTCCCATCCATATTCTTATTCCTAAACTGAGTATGCATCTCATGAAGAGCACCAAAAGCCCTGATATCCAAGTTTACATCTTGTGACTTCATTGCCCAAACAAAATGAGTAATCTTCGCTATTCCATTAGAAGTCAAATGATGCATTTCTATGTTATATGCCTTTAGAAGTTCTTCAAGAAAATCTTGACACGGCATACGAAGTCCAGCAGCAAATTGATCTCGAAAAACCACACATTCATAAGGTTTCAGATCAAGAACTACTTCATTCTCAGCCAAATGAACAGATGCCATCTCCACCATTCGATTAGTCACCATCCAATCTAATTCTTTATCATCCATCAAAGTTTTACCAAACTTCAAAGACTTTGTATCATCACCAACCAACTTGGACTTGGATACAAAAACATCTGATAAATCCTCACCCAAATCAGAGTGATTAGATCCAACTGGAGAATTTGTAGAAGCATTCTTCTCTTGATCAGACATCTAGAAAAAGAAACGTCTCAGCAAGATAAAAATAATAAACAAAAAGAAAGAAACATAGAAACAAACGAATTAAAAAACTAACCTTAGTCAATCAAACTTTCACCTCTAAAAAGAAATAGTCTTCGGAAAAGAGTTTGGCTTCGCAAAAAATTTTGACTTCTTTTCAAAGAAAATTTTAGTAGCACCTCCCTGTCTTTGATGAAGTAGTAAAAACAGGAGGAGGGGATGAAGTATATATAGGCGGCTTCAGGCCAAACCTGGCAGTTCAGCTTCCGCCAGTCAAATACGACCATTGCAATTCAAAAAAATAATTGTTCACAGTCTAACGGCTATAAAATGGCCAACTCCAAAGTTCGGGACGACATTTTCTGTCTTCACTTTAAATCTAAACTTTGCGGGTTTAGACCTTTGAAGTAGGCCTTCGCCCACGAGGGGCTGTTGTTGGGGATTTAACTTCACCAAGAAAACTCAGCCCTGAAAACTTCAGAGTTGAAATAGTGATTTCCATAACAAAGTTTGCCTATAGGGAAGAGAAGCAGAGCGAAGATGAAAATTTAACTTCGCAAGAAGGAATTCGTCTTCGCTGAACAGAACTCGTCTTCGCCAAAAAGAAGAAGGAAACAAAAACCAAGCGAAGACAAATATTTGGCTTTGTTTGATATTCTGGAGTTGCAAAAGAGACGGAGTGAAAATCAACTAAGTCCAAGAGACGAAGACATTAAGAAGGTTGAAGACCAAAAGTTGAAGAATGAAAGCTTAGATGAGGAAAAGGACCACTTCACCCTTGTAGTTTAAAAGGGTTGTAACTATTTGAGTTAGGGGTAAAATAGTTATTTTGTGTAAAGTACGAAGACTGGTGTCCCTATAAATTCCCCTTCTGACATGTATAGTACGATCATGAAATGAATACAACTTTGCCTTGTGTTCAAACTTTGATGCTTGAGTGATTTCTTACCCAACACAGCATATTGTTTACACCAAAATTTGGAAGAAGAATTGCAGGAACTCGAAAGCTCCCAAGATCGTGTCATTGAGGAATCGATCACGTAAAGGTCGGTATCAGCTAATTTGAATATAGTACCATAATCGACTCTCTTCGGATAGCGCCAGCAGATAATGGTGAAAAACTGTGGTTGGTGTCAGAAAAAACATGTTGGACTCTACAAAAAGGGAAAGATTAGGGTCCAAGTTATCTTAAATTAGGAATGTTTTCTCTTATGCCAAAGATTGTAATAAATCGTGCTTAAGTAGGATTCATGCATAGGTTCCGGTTATAAATATTGGACCCCGGCAATTGTAAAGGACACACAATCAATCAAATACAAGTTACTTACTTTTTCGGCTCCGGCCACCCCTTAGGAGTAGGAGTAGAGTAGATCTCGGTGAGTTCTTCAGCGAGCAGGGATGCATCGGTCTGGCCGACCTTCGGCTTGTCCGTAAGTACCATCATGGCTTATACTTCTATTCATACGGCTGCATCGATCTGATCAACCTCCACTACTCGAACTAGATTAAGGTCAAGATATCGGCTCTATCTAAAGGTGGCGTCCTTTGGGTAGATTCATTAAGTTATCGATCTTACTGATGTTTTCATTGTTATTAGTTTATAGCAACATCAATTCGCCCGATTGAGATCAAATTAGATTGGCCTCATATCCTTTAGATCCGTCGTTCATTTGTTACAACACGATATTATCTACCTTGAACGACGGTTAATGTTTCATTGGCTGTTTTACTTCGATCTTGATCGTGCATAGTTCGCGGTTAAGGCATGCATAATCTTGAAGAGGTCTGCTGGCTAGTTGAATCTAGTTTATGGTTCACAATTATGGCTGTAACGATCTGGTTGATCCCCACTGATGGCACTATAGATTGGAGGATGCTAGTTAGTGGATTTGTTCCTGGTTAGGCGTGACTTTAGCTATTTGCTATGCCCGCATTGGCTAAATAGCCGATCGCCTATGCGTTAACGCCTACAACATGTTTACATGATTCCGTTAAGCGTGAGTAGATCTGTGTACTTTAAGGGTTTGATTCATTGTCTTTTTCATGGCTGCATCGATTCGGTCGAACCCTACTGTTAGAGATAGCGGGTTGAGTCTGAGGGGTCCATAGGTTTGTTCACATGAAACAGTCGATTGTTCACACGCTGTAGTTCTCTTCATCTGAATCAGCGATTCATCCAAGCCTTCTCGTATAGCATGTCTTTCGTAAAGTCTGTCGAAGTGTAGATGGCTTTATGGATTCTTCAGTTTTAGTTTGTTATTATCATCATAGCTGCCATCGATCTAGTTGAACCTCACTGTTGATGGTAACATATTGGATTCAGAGCGTCTGTAGATCCATTCATATTAGATAGTCAATTTGCTCGCGTGCTATATCCTTTATCGTCAGATTCATCAGCTCAATAATTCATATTGATAATATCCACCTAGCTGATGATCTCATTTACATATACATGTACTATACCTGTCAACATAAAATCAATCGCTACCCATGAGCTTTATAGTTCGTAACAGCCGATTTCTGTGTGGATCGACTATACAGTCACTTTTTCCCGTATGGCCGCTCCCGAAGTAGCACACTTGGAACTGTCTGGGCACAGACCGGCATGTTCCACCTTAAATTACTGATAAACTTTCTCTCCTTGTCAATTACAGAGTCAAATTGACTAGCATGTCTCGGGAGGAGTACGCAGGATTGATCATCCCTGCGTTGAAGCGAGGCAGATCTCTAGCTCCATCGAGCAGACCCTTCTGGCTTGCTTGTGTGCCCGGCACGATTGACACGTTTTCATGCTAACACACGTTGTGGCACGCCTGGTGGGACCCCACAATCATCATGGTGGCTTACAACAACAACGACATCCTTTTGGTACCTTATGAAGATTACCTGATGGAGATAAAGATATCATCAGCAAAGCTATAGAAAAATTTCAAAACAAGTGTTTGTTGTCCTACACCAAGAAACATGACAATACAATTGTTCAGAAATATCTACTACCGAGAGTTCTGTTGCATGGGTAGACAAATGCAGATGAAGCTGAAGACAGGCGTTTCTTCGTGGAAGCTGTAAACAAATCTGTTCATGATGCCATATCAAATCATAATGAAGTTTTCTTGAACACATTCCACAAAACCATGAAAGAAGTGTTTCATGGGTTTCCAGTTGATCAGGTTGGACCGATTTATTACAACATTCCACATCCATTGACTCAAGGGACTAATCAAACCGGTACCATCCATCAAGAAGTAGCACCAGCAAGTAATGATGATGTCCAGGTAGTTTAGAGTTCATCTGAGCAAGTTCAAGGTGCTACTATGAATCAGATACAATATAATCCTGGATCATCAGTGCAGCGTGTGCAACAGCCGGTGGGGCAAGGTTAGAACCAGATGACTAATTTTGGCACATCAGGCCACATACCATCGTCGGCTAAAAAATAGCACCATCAATTCAAAGGATCCATAGAGATATATATCCTAACGTCTATAACTAGAGACTTCAAGCAGCAAACCAGCAAAGAACCTAGCAGATAGAGATTCCATGGGGATATCATTATGGCACAGATTATAACAACCTTCACATGATTCCAAATCCAATGTATCAAGGTACATGGGATTTCAATCCATAGATGGGTCAGCAGGTGCAGAGAAATCCAAATTCAAATGATGATGAGTTGTTGCTGAGAGTGACCGAGATGATGAAGAATCAGTTCGGTTTGAAGCCAAAAGGGCAGACCTTCTTGTACAAACGCCCATATCCAGAATGGTATGATTTGGTCACTCTTCCTACAAATTATAGGCTCCTAGAGTTTGCTAAGTTCACTGGCCAAGACAGCACAAACACAATAGAACATGTCAGTCGGTATCTTACACAATTGGGTGAAGCATCCGTTGAAGAGGCCCATCGAGTTCGTTTCTTCTCCCTGTCACTGTCAGGTCCAGCCTTCACTTGGTTTTCATCACTACCAGTCAATTTTATTGCCAATTGGGCTAACCTAGAGAAGAAGTTTGATATATATTTTTACACTAGGATAGGAGAAAAGAAGATTACCAATTTGACAACTATAAGACAGAGAACTAATGAATCGGGCATTGAGTTTCTTCAAAGATTTTGAGAGACTAGAAATCTGTGCTTCTCACTAAACTTGACTAATGATCAGCTAGCTGCTTTGGCCATTCAGGGAATGTTGCTGACATGGAGAGAGAAGCTGCTGGGACAAGAGTTTGATAACTTGGGTCAATTGGCTCAACGAGTGGTAGCACTCAATAGCCAATTCCAGAATCTGTGCAGAGATACCCGATTCCAGAAAAGTACCACAATGGCTGAAGCCTATAATTCATATTCAGTCAATGACGGCTATGAAGATGATGAAGAAGAGGTTGCCATGGCCGAATGGAATTGGGTAAGAAGACAGTAATGGTGTCAAATCCTTGGGGAAGAGGAGTCAAGGATAGCTATGACTTTGACATCACAAAATCAGACAAGCTCTTCGATTTCTTGCTTGAGAAGGGGCAGATCAAGTTGGACGATAATCATGTTATGTTGCCCCCTGATCAGTTGAAGAATAAGAAGTTCTGCAAGTTTCATAACGCTACATCCCATTCTACTAATGAATGCAGAGTTTTTCGACAGCATATACAGAGGGCTATTCAGCAAGGAAGGCTTAAATTTGATACGCCTCAGAAGATGAAAGTTGACGATAATCCTTTCCCAGGAGATCAAAACATGGTCGATGCTAGGCTGCTCAAGGGGAAGACTAAAGTCCTAACATCAAATAGATCAAGAGAAACTAGGACGGTCGATCCCGAGATGCAAATATCGGTTGATGAATATAGAAAGATCAGAAGGCATCGTGATGAGCAAAAGAGCCGATATGAGTAGGGAGAAATGTCAAAAGATGGGGCGACAAAGCCGCGTGTTACATCTTGAATTTTGTTGAATAAATGGCAGTGGCAGAAGGAAAAGGATTATCAGCACTGGCTACAAGAGCAAGAGTACCAGCATCAACAGGAAAAGGAGAGGTATGAAAGACAACAATCCAAATCACATTGGAATTGTCCCTTCTTCAGACATTGCTGGAACGAAGGTTTGAAGTTGCCTACCAGAAATAACTGTCCAGAGTGCAGCGAACAATATTGGGAGTTTAGGCAATCTCAAACCAACCGCCAGTCTACCCATGCTCAAGATGTGTATCATCATAATAACATGGATCGGCACTTAAAAATAAAAGTGTTCATGATCGGCTTTGAAAGCGAGTTGTTGATCAAAATTGGGCTGATCATGAAGAAGAAAGTGATGAGGAAGAATATGTTTGACAGAAAGGCCAATGGTGTCCAAGGGGTCTGACGAGAAGCCAGAAATGAAGAGTGCAATGCCTAAGGAACAGAGAACTGGAATAGGCTCAAGCATCTGGTAGACCTCAAGTATGGCGTGCTAAGCAAACAGTCGATAGGAGGCAACCATCGGCTAATATTCAAATGGCTTTTCTATTGCCGTCAGAATTTAGAGCTCCAGCAGATCAAGAAGTTTATTTAGATTTCGATGAATCAGAGTGTGAAGAAATAGTTGCCAAGTTAATAGTTATACAATAGGCTATATTTGATAAACCAGTCAAGCATCAGCACTTAAAGGCTTTATATGTAAAAGGTTTTGTTGATGGGAAGCCGATGAACAAGATGTTGGTGGATGGAGGTGCTTCTGTTAATCTTATGCCTTACACCACTTTTCATAAACTTGGCAAGGGACTAGGAGATCTGATTGAGACCGACATGATGCTTAAGGACTTTGGGGGTAATGCGTCTAAGACCTGGGGGGCAATGAATGTTGAACTGACAATCGGGAGTAAGACACTGCTCACCACATTCTTCGTCATCATGGAAAAGGTTCATACAGTTTACTCCTTGGTCGTGATTGGATTCATGCAAACTATTGTGTGCCATTTAACCATGCATCAGTGTTTGATTCAATGGCATGGAGATGATGTTGAGCTGGTTCGCGTTGATGAGTCCGTGAGTATCGCAACAACCGATCCAGTCTTTTGGGAGCTAGAAGACTTTGAGTGTTTTTCTAGCAAGTTATGGGAAGGAGGCTTCATTAAAATCAGTGATGAAAGCCAACAGCCGATCTAAGCAGTCGGCTTCGAAAATTTGTTTTAATGGATAATCTAATAGATGGTACAGATGCCAAACTAGGACATGGCTTCACGTCGGCCGATAAATTAGAAGAAGTAGATATTGGTTCTAGAGATAGGCCCACGCCGACGTATGTAAGTGCCAAGTTGGATCCTGAGTATAAGCAAGAGTTAGTCGATTTATTAAAGGAATTTAAAGACTGTTTCGCTTGGGAATACTATGAGATGCCTGGTCGAGACCGATCGATTGTTGAACATCAATTGCCAATCAAACCTAGATATTAGCTGTTTAAACAAGCTCCGAGGAGATTCAACCCAAACGTACTTGACGATATCAAAAAGGAGACTAAAAGGTTACTAGAGGCAAAGTTTATCCAGCCATGCCGATATGCGAAGTGGATATCGAATGTTGTCCCTGTGTATAAGAAGAATGGAAAATTGAGAGTTTGCATCGATTTCAGAGATCTGAACAAGGCCACACCCATGGATGGTTATCCAATGTCCATAGCCGATATGTTGGTAGATGCAGCAGTCGGGCACAACGTTATTAGCTTCATGGACGGCAATGCAGGATATAATCAAATTTTCATGGCTGAGGAAGTTATAACAAGGACTGCTTTTAGGTGCCCTAGCGCAATTGGTTTATTTGAGTGGGTTATGATGACCTTTGGTCTGAAAAATGCCGGTGCAACTTATCAAAGGGTAATGAACTATATCTTTCATAAGTTGATCGACAGGATTGTTGAAATCTACAATGATGATGTGATGATAAAATCCAAGGGGTACAAGGAGCATCTAGCTGATTTGCGGGAGACTCTGGAATGCACAAGAAAATATGGTCTAAAGATGAATCCTAATAAATGTGCCTTTCAGCTGGATAATTCTTGGACTGCTTTCAGCTGGATAATTCTTGGGTTTCATGGTCCACGAGAGAGGAATCAAAGTTGGTCCAAAAAGCATAAGAGCAATTGATGAGGCAATTCCCCCGACAACTAAAACAGAGTTACAATCTTTGCTTGGTAAGATTAATTTTATCAGAAGATTCATTTCAAATTTGTCAGAAAGAGGTATGTCGTTTTCTACCTTGTTGAAGTTGAAAAATGATCAAGAATTTAAGTGGGGTGACATACAATAAAAGGCGTTTGAGGAGATAAAAGAATATATGAAATGTCCACCTGTGCTGGTCCCTCCTCAGCAAGGTAAGCCTTTTAAGTTGTACATATCGGCCGATGACAAAACAATTGGATCGGCCTTGATGTAAGAGTTTAAAGGAAAAGAGTGAGTTGTTTTCTATCTGAGTAGAAGACTTCTAGATCCAGAAATAAGATATTCTCCCACCGAAAAGTTATGTTTCTGCTTATATTTCTCTTGCACTAAGTTGCGACACTACTTATTATCGGCCGAGTGTACAGTTGTTTCAAGGCTGATGTGATCAAGCACATATTATCAATGCCGTTTTCTCCCTTGTACTATACCTATCAACATAAAATCAATCGCTACCCATGAGCTTTACAGTCCATAACAGCCGATTTCTGTGCGGATCGGCTATTCAGTCGCTTTTTCCCGCATGGCTGCTCCTGAAGCGGCACACTTAGAACTATCTAAGCATAGACCGGCACGTTCCACCTTAAATTACTGATAAACTTTCTCTCCTTGTCAATTGCAGGGTCAAATTGACTGTCACGTCTCGGGAGGAGTACGCAGGATTGATCATCCTTGCGTTGAAGCCAGGCGGATCTCTAGCTCCATCGAGCAAACCCTTCCGGCTTGCTCGTGTGCCCGGCACGATTGACATGTTTTCACGTTGACACATATATGAGTGGAAGTTTTCCTAGTCGAATTAACATGTATGGCTCTGACAGGAATTCAAGCTTTGCCATACAAGAACTCATCATGCAGCATTTTTATGTTTTCAAAAAAATCTCCAGAACTTTAGTATTACTTGGAACAAGATAAACAGCAGCTCCGACCCTCTCATATCATATCCGTCAATTACCTAGACTTAGATCAAGTATATGCTACCCACAAGTTTCAAGTTTAGAGTAAATTTTCATATCAAAACGGTCTTATCCAAAACTCGAGAGAATTCAAGGATGAAAACTAGATACTTGAAAGGAATTACAACAAAGATTATCTTCAGAGTCCTTTTATTTTGTTGAATTCTTAAAAATCAAATTTAAAGAAAACTAGACACACACTTTTTATTTTGATTTCATTTTTTAGATCACATATATATATATATCTAACACAAAGATAAATTTTTATTTTATTTTTAGTTATGCATCTTTTTATAAAGAAAACTATATAGCAAACTTTAGAAATAAAAGGGAAAGAAATACTTATCTAGATACATGGGGGAATGCCCTTCCCCCAAGCTGGTTGTAGGCGTGGTTGAGTGTTGAAGTTGTGTTTCTCAAAGCGGTTTTACCAGCGGATGTCCTTCTCATCCATCAGGAAGTTGGGTTCCTTTGACGGGAAGATGTACTCTAGGTGGAGCGAGATCAATACGACCGGGTGAACTTGCTCTTGATCTTGTGCATCATCCTACAAAAATGTCAACAAGAACAACAAACTTGTGAAATGGATTAGAATAAAAGGGTTAGCGATCAGTCGTCCAGGGGTTAGTCGTCCTTGGGGTTTAGAAAGATTTTTTATTTGGCATAATTTTAGTAGGATGTCTATCTCATTTTTTTGGATTTTCTTAATGTAACTGTATGTATGGTATTTCTATTTTTTATATGCCACCACGATGAATATTCTTGCGGGTTTTTATACTATGTAAAAGTTATTCACATGGGGCTTACAATGAAATAATGAAATTTTTATTTTCTTTTTTCTAAATGCAATGTGAATGCAGAAAAGTAAATATACTAAAGTAAAAATAATTTATGCAATGCAAAAGGGTAAATATGGATAACTACCAATTTTACCTCCTAGCGAGGGTTCAGTGTTTTGAGTCCTACGAACAAAACTTTCTCCAGTGTTATTCATTCTTTGGGTGCATCTGTCGGTCCCAGAGATGGAGATCTTGATGGTTGCACCTCTTGTGATGGTGATTCTGATGATGATGCCACTTTTTCTTTCTAGACCTACTTGGTCTGTGGACTTTCTTTTGGTGTAGTAGATTCATCGTCAGCTTCTCCTTCCTCTTCATTCTTGGGGAGTTGAGTCTTCTAGCATTGGGATGATCGATGTCTCCTCTTAGAGCAGGTCTTCTTTGGTTGTTCATAAGTTGTACAACTATTGAAATAGCATCATACCTTCTGTCCAGGGAATTGGAACTAAATTTGTCATGATCCTATGTAAATGACCGCATTTATAGTGTTGAGGAACGATCTTCCAAGGATGATAGGCACATCTTCTTCTTCTTCTTCTTCTCCCATGTCAAGAATCATGAAGTCAGCAGGGACATAGTAATCTTGTATCTTTACCACGATGTATTTTTCTATTCCCTCCAGAAATTGGATTGTTTGGTCCATCATCTGCAATTGCATGTAGGGAACAAAAGTTCATCACCAAACAAATAGTCATAGTTACCTGGGATATTATATTGACACCCACTCCAATGTTGTAGAAGGTGTTGTGAAAGATTCTCTGTCCTATTGTGCACTCGATCGTCCGTATGCTAGGATCTTCCTTATTGGTAAGGAATGGTGAAGCGAGGAGGTTGTCGTACTCTGATCTAAGTGTGTTGATCATTTTGACTGATTCTTCTTGTGGTTGCCTAGCCTTGTTCTTCCTTCTTCGGTTATTTCTCTTCTTGGTCACTATTGTCTCTTTGGGCAAATACGCCATATGTGATGACTAGGTGAATGGTGTATACAATTTTTGAAAGTAAACTTCTCCTTTCTATCCTTTATTGTGAAGCAGATCTTGGCACTGTCCGTGTAGATGATGGCTTTTGCGGTGCTTAGGAAAGGTCGGTCCAAAATAATGGGTGCCCTTACATCTCCACCTGTTTCCAAAACCACAAAGTCTGCGGGAACATACGACTATCCAGCTCGTACATAGATATCTTCAAGAATTCCCTTGGGGTAGCAGAGTGACTGATATGCAAGCTACAAATGCATGTTTGTGTATAACAAAGTATCTCCATGAACTTTCTCATAAATTACCTTTGGCATAATGTAAACACTTGCTCTGAAGTCATAGACAGCTTCTTGGAATATATGAGGTCCAATGGCTATGGGGATGTTAGGTCTTCCTAGATCACCTTTCTTGATGAGTAGAGACTCATCTTTCCAAGCCCCTATCGATGGCTCTGTGTAGTAGTATCCTGCATTATGAACATTGACAAGATTTGCAGTTTCGAGATCTTTCGGTTGCCCTGGAATCTTACCTTTGTCAGTCGAAGGAATAGCAGTCGCCAGCTGAGTTATTTGTGATTCTATCATTTTATTAAAGATATGCTGGTTTTTAATGGCTGAGGAGAAGCTATCCATTCTATTGTTTATGTTTTCTAATATTTTGTCCTTGGAAGCTAATTTTCTAGATAAACCATCCATAATTTTAGCTTGACCAAAGACTAAATCTCTCAAAGATGCTTGGTTACTAAAATTATTGTAATTATTACCTTGATAGTTACCTTGGTAGTTTTGCCTCTATTGCTGATTCCATCCTTGATTCTATTGAGGATGATAGTTGTTGTTGTTGATGAAGTTCACATCCTCTTGAGTTTTAGGATAGTTCTTTCCTGAATGCCCGGTGTTTCCACATTCTTCACACGTCATTAGGGATTCATAAATGTGCATGACTTCTTTTTTTCATTGGCTTGGTCTTCAAGCCTTTTCATCTGTGGATCCATCTTGGCAGACAGCATGTCTACCACCTTGAGTTGATGCATACCTCCATCTCTCTTGTGGGGTTGAAGACGTTCTTCATTCCAACCATGGTTGGAGGCCATCTTCTCTATGAGAGCGGTTGCACCAGGGATTGTGAGTGATAAGAAAGCACCTTCAGCAGCACCATCCATATTCTCATGGCTGCTATTAGTCAACCCATGGTAGAAGGTTTGCATGAGTAGCCAATCCTCCATCCCATGGTGAGGACATTATGATATGTAGTCTTGGAAGCATTTTCATGCCTTAAGGACAGATTCATCATGTTGCTGCTGAAAACTTGCAATTCTTCCATGCAGAGCATTTGTTTTGCCTACGGAGAAGAACTTTGCTAGGAAGGCAGTGGAGTAGTTCTCCTATGTAGTATTTCTATCTTTGTTGGTGTAGAACCATTGCTTCGCCTTCTTCAAAAGTGAAAATGGGAAGAGGTGAAGTAAAATGGCATCTCTGGTAACTCCATTGATGGTAAAAGTGTTACAGATCTTTAGGAAGTGTTGGAGATGAGCACTCACATCTTCATGTGTCTTTCCACAAAACTGGCTAGCTTGCACCATGTTGATGAGAGCTGGCTTGAGCTCAAAAGCATTGTCTCCAATGTTGATCGCCAGTCCAGTACGGATGTTGGCCGTAGTTGGAGCAGAGAATTCATGGAGAGTCTTGTCAGCCATGGCTTCGAAAACTGGTGTTAAGCTACGCCTTGTCTGGTTGTCATCCCTAGCAATGATGCCAAAAATGCTTGATGGTATTTATAAACATGACACTTGTAACTTAGAGATTATATAAGGGAATCCGCAAGCGCACATATAACATACCATTGTAGCATTTCACCCGGGAGTATTCTAGGTATCATTATTTATATTTTTACCTCAGTGAAGGACGGGAAGGGAATATATTGATAACTTATACGTATGATAGAGAGATGAACCATAACCAAGCTTGTACTCATAACAGGGGTAAGTCATAGGGTAGGATAAACATATGGTAAATGATCATTGATAATTAATAGTTGAACACTTAGAAGTACTCCTTTGTATGGCATTAGCATGACTAAGTAGATACAATAGAAAGAAAATTCCTAAGTCATTCTTAATTACAAGTCAAAGCATACTATGATTAGTGCAATTACACTTAATAATCATGGCTAAGATCAACTTCAGATCTACACATAAGGGATATTACTAAGAAAGATTAGGAATAGAGCATGACTTCCTTCGCAACTAGATTCTACTTAACCTATATTCGGGGAGTGGACTACAAATGACTCGATGAGAGTGTCACACTTGTGATCTACCACATGCCCGGAATATAGGGTGCATCCGTAGGTAAACAACGTATAAACACCATGCTTACATAATGTCGACCACTCACCCCGTGTACTTTAGAGCGAGCGCTATACAAACTTATGCTTGAATATAAAGATAATCTAACTATACTAAGCATATAATCAAAGTAGACGATGAACAAGATAACTAGGAACATGCATAATATTAAGAACAATGTCAAATCAATTATAGCAAACATATGAATAATGAAAGATACAAAAGAGGATACAAGGGGCTATACCAAGCCATGCTCTTGACAAGATCAGAAATCCAAGAGAAGCTTGCTCCCTCTAGATCTAACCTAGCTAGCTATGCCCTAGAATATTGTGGAGCTCTGAGGTTCTTCTCTTCTAATCAGGGTTTCTCAAAGATGAAATGACTTGATGCCTAAGGGGGGTGGTAGGGGCTGATATATATAGGGAAAACAATCAATCCTAAGCCCTCGGATCAAACTAACTTAAAGAAACAACGTAGATGCAATCCATAAGGTGGTGGAAAATTGATGTCACAAGGAGAGGTTGACTAGAGGGGCCCATAGGCTGGCTGGCTGCCCTATAGGTGGGGCTGGCTGGCCCAACCTAGTAGCCTCCCATGGTCTGCTTCAGTGGGATGCCTTCTGGTGCCTTCTAGACTCTTCTGGAGTTTGTTTTGTCACGGATAAGCATGATTAATTCTGACATTTGGGTCCACCTTGACGGTTTTCTAGACAAACCCTGCTGAAAATATAGATTCATCAAAACTCATGGAATTTGTTAGTTTAAACCCCTAAACCTATGTTAGTGATCATATTCATGCATTTATACAAGTTATATTGATGATTTATGATGGGTGTTAACTACCATCAATATGCATGCATCGGTTGATCCCTTCTCAAGCTTCTTTACCATGTCTTCATAGTTATCTTGAGAAGGTTGAGCATTTCACCTGCCCTTCCATCAAATCAAGTCCCTTTTTAGCATCTTAACTTCTTCCTTGAGTTCTTCATTTTCTTTTGTTATGGAATCATCACAAATTTCTACAATTACATGCTCAATAGAAGGTTGGCTTGCTTGAGAACAACACTTGTTAGCACATGATAAAATATATGGAACTTGTGTACATGTGCACTTGTGAGTGTGAGGTTGGTATGATTTTACCGCTATTACCACATCCTTGTGAGCAACTTCTAGCATGAGATGAGAATTCATAAGCTTCTCATGATAGCACAAGAGCTCATCATGATCTTCTTGTAAGATCTCATTCTTGCTAGTGGGCCATTCCACCTTGTCCTAGAGCACATAATTCTCATCTTCTAGTTGAGCAACACAAGATAGAGAGTTAATAGTACAAGTTTGCTCAATTGAAAGTTCATACCTTTCCACCAAACTGGTATGAGAGAACTTAAGCTTTTCATGCTTTTTGTTCAACTTATCTAAGCATTTGATCTTGTTGATGAGAAACTCTTCTTGGTCACGAAGTGTTTCTTCTTACTCTTGAATTTTCTCTATCAGCTTGAGCACCATCAACTTGTCTTTCTTGCTTAGACATGCCAGGTGTTGATTGAACTCATCATCATCACTTTCGTCTTCACTCACTTTCACTCTCACTTTCACTTTCACTTTCACTCTCACTCTCACTTTCACTCGCCACATTCTTCTCTTTTTTGCCATGAGACCCACATGAGAAGTGGCATAGAGAGTTGAGCTTATTGGCGAGGTGGATTCATCATTTGGCCGCCACCGATCACAATCTTCTTCTTCCTTCAAAATGTTAGTCTCACAAGAACAAAAGGAAGTAGAAGTATCACATGTAAAAACATTGTTCTCACCAACTATTTCATTGCCTTCCGTTGAGTCATATGTTGGCGAGGAAGTGGATGTGGCATGATCACTTAGGCCTTTTGGGAGAATCATTTGAGGCTCTTCATTTGTCGGTAAAGTTGAGCACTCCTCAAGTGGTTCCTCCAATGAGAGTGTCTTCTCATCACATTTGGACTTACATATTTTTCTTTGAGTGTGGTCCAAATGATATGAGCATCCTCAAACGGTTCACCGTCTCCAAATGTGACGGCATCAAAAATATCTTCACTCAAAGCACTAAATAAGACATTAGTAGCTCTTTTTTTAGGCAAAGACATTAGTAGCTTGAGCGATGTGTTATAAACATTTCACTTCCTCTTTAGATAAGCTAGCCATATCATCACTAGGAGGAGAAATGCTTACATCTACAATCCGCTCGATATGTGGAACCATGTCCCTAAAAACAATAAGCACACTAGCGGACCAAGATGCATAATTTGAACCATCTAAAAGTAGAAGTTCTAGAGATACCTCCTCATTTGTCCACATCGTCTCTCAAGGTGGTTAAGCCCAAATTTAAGAACCTTGCCCTGATACCAATTGAAAGGACCTTGATGTCGCCTATAGGGGGTGAATAGGCCTATTTAAAACAAACTCGAGCATAAGTTAAATTCTAAGTGTGGCGCTGCCTCACTAAAAATGTAGCACTGCCACACTACAGCACTAACTCACTAAAAATGCAGCACTGCCACGCCTACGCAGATAGTTCTGCAACCGCTACATCTAGAACCCAAACTTGGAGATGTCCAGTAGCAAGTCCACTAAGTACCTACATTTACAAACACACATAACCAAGTAGATCGAGTGGAACACAAATAATGCAATTCAAAACATAAGGCACAAGAGAGAGGACACACAATTTATCCCGTGGTTTAGCTCACTACCAAGGATTGCCTATGCCCACATTGTTGAGGAAGCCGCTAAGGCTTGCGCTTTGCAACCCTTATCCTCGTTCTCAAGTCAAGAGAGTGAACTCTTGAGATGAGGGGTTTCCACTAGATCAATGGGGTGATTACAAACTTTCTCATTGCTCACCACAAGCACAGGAGCTCACCGAGCGACGCCTAGCCGTCTAGGAGGCTTCACCTCCAAGAGTAACAAATGTGTAACGAAGATTGACGAAGCCTAAAAAGTGCTCAAGGTTTTGCTTGCTCTAATCAAGTCTCCAGTACTTAATCAACCACTAATTACTCACTCTCACAAAGATAGAGGTTAGAGACAGCTCACAAATGCCTTGGAATGGGTTGGGAGTGAAATGGGAGCCAACAGCCTCACTAGGAGGCATGGGATGGGTATATATAGACCCAATCACAAAACTAGCCGATGTAGTTCAAAAACTAGCCGTTATGACCTGTACAAATGCGGCATTGCCACTTCGACCCACGGCACTGCCGCAGTGCAGCACTGCTGCGAAAATTCGCGGCACTGCCACAGCTCTGAAAAACAACACAGGTCACCTCACAAAAAATGCCATAACTTTTACTCTGAACTCCGTTTTCAGTGATCTTGGACTTTCCGAAAAGCTTATTTTGAGGGATATCTAGCCCCGCCAAGAACAAGCCCTAAGATCAACAAGCCAAGTGTTATGCTAATGTGTTTCTCTCATGTTAACACTTGGGTTCGGTTAGTTTGAGCACTTGAGACTTGTCTATGATTTGTATTGCATCCCCCTTGATAGTATGACATACCTATACTTAAGATCAAGAGAATAAACCATTTCAACCACTTGAGTCTCAATATCTTCATATGTCATTTCTTCTCAATATCACTTCATTAGGGGGTCGCAATCAACTTTCTCTCTTCTTTTGAGCAAACATACCTTGAGCATGTGACTTGAACCATTTTCATATATATGAGTTCACCTCATGGCTTCAAGTCACTTCTACTAATAATTTGATCCTCAACACAATGACTCCTCATAGCTCAATTAGTTCATCGACTCAAATGCAAGTACTCTCTTCTTCATCTAGCCATGGTACCTCTGTCCTCAAGCCATTGCTTGCCCTTCACCTTCACTTAGTCCCTCAAAGCCCTTTCCTTACTATCTTCACCCTATCAATCCATACTCAAGTCATCATATTAAACATCCATTGAAAAACTATTTCTTCAATATTATGATCCTTGCTTGAATATCTTCTAGATATGAATGTTGAGATCAATCAAGCTTCAGTTGAATTCACACATATTGAGATATATGAATCAATATCAATATGGTCAAGCCAATTCACGATTCCTTATGTCCTTTTCATTTTGGCTTGACACTCTTAACACTCACTTCAATATCTATCTTCATACTTCTAGCTTGATCAAATCAATGCAGAGTGATTTTCCAAATCTTTATCCATACAAGCAAACCAACATAGAGACCGACTTATATCCAATATGAGTTGTGTCCTTTGTCATTTAACCTTTGCTTGATATTTCTTCACTTATGCATTCTTAACTCATTCTTCAATCCTTTGATCAAAGCTAATCCACTATCAAACTCTTCATGTTCATGCAAAGCAAGACATTATTGAGACTAATCCAAAATCATCAACTCATGTCTCATTTACCATTTGCCAAATATGCTTGCCTTCTCATGATACTATGATATCCCACAATATAGAAGCCATTTCATCAACTCCATTTGCATTGTTGTCTTTTTCTTGAATTATATTATTTTCATGATCTTCCAGCACAACAATACACAATTTTGGCCTTGATCTGAACATTATGTACAATATCATCAAGTTTGCCTTCTTGATGAACCTATATACACTTCTCATTCCACAATCCACAAGTGTATGCAATAAACCAATTTCCTGTTCAACACTTAGCAAACTTGTTACACCTTTAATGGTATTGTCATTCAATTCACTGAAACCCACTAAAGGGCTAGATGCACTTATAGAGATGCACGCTGAGGTTGTCCTAGGGTCAATAAGGCCACCTAGAGCGTCGCTGGATCTCGAGGAGAGACACAACAAACAACGAGAATTTAAAAAATAGGGTAAAAAGGGTAGGAACTGTAATTTTGATCAATTGAATGTTGGATCTCTCAATTGGTCATGATTCTCAATATATATAGAAGGGGTGGTCTAATCCTAGTTGGAAACGTATATATCCCAAACGTGTTTTGCATGTTTCCCACGTTAAAACACAAGCCGAAACCGAGTTGGACTCTAACCGGTCTCGGAATAGGTAGGAAAACCAGCATAGCTAGTTTTGTCGGGCTTGGGTAGGGCGGCCAGATGCCCTAAAGACAAACTGGCCATGCCGATTTTGGCAAGCTAGGCACAAAAGCATCTTCTTCACCTTCCGGACTCCAATCGCGGTGATCCAAATAATTTTCGTCTTGACACCAGGAACACTGTCACGAAGTCTTTTTCATGCCTCGACTTTTTTTTACTGTCAACACATTGACAAAACTAAACCCATTGCATAATATTTTTTAGAATTGCTACGTTACACTTGGTTGTTTTGCAGCATCTGATGTGCGATTTCCTGGCATTTGGATTTGATAGGAGTCGATCAGTCTACTGCTTCCTTTGCAGAGAAAAAGCTAGGTCGTTTGCTAGCTCTGCGAGCCGAGGCCAGGGATTGGCCAGCCGTTTTCAACCAATCTGGTAGCGATAACCTGGTCAATCCCGGTGGACACAAGCGTACGACTAGATATGCGGGCGTAGACGCACCTAGGGCTTGGGATGGGACGGTGGCGAAGGCGAGCGCCTCCTCGATCATGCGGATCTAGGCGCGGCGGTGGTCAGCCATGGACGTGGCCTCACCCAAGTCGTAGAAGCCGTGGTTCATGTGGTGGGTTACTGGAGTCACATAGGATTCTTGTTGGGACAATTTTCTGAACAATTTGTTAACAATTACTGACATTTGTAAATAATTTGACGTATATTTCTTCACTACTATACTGGTGAGCTTCAATCCTAGTTGGGAATTCCCAACCGGAACTGCGGATCCGGGACTAAAGGTCGGGATCTTTAGTCCCGGGTCACGCAACTGGGACTATGGCTAGTCTCAATGGAGATGTCATGAAAGTTTTATTCACATTAAACAATGTGATATGTGAACAAAAATTACTATTTTGCAAGGGAGAAAGAAAATATTAGAGTCTCATGTCCCTGAGGAATCGGCGCTGTTTCCCACGACTCGGAAACCATAAGAAACCTGCATTGAGACGGTTTCTCTGGTGTCATCCAATCTATGTCCTGTTCGTTTGGCTAATAAGCCATGACTGAAAATACTATTGGCTGATTTATTGCGAGAGAAAAATGTTGTTCGTTGACTGATAAATACTGCTTATAAGAATAAAAAATACTGCTTATGCGTCAAGCAAACAGTGCGCTAGTCCCACCGGCGAACGCCGCAGCCCGGGCCCGTGCAGCGTGCCGTGCGGCTCCACCATCCCGGAGATGTTGACGAACCGCCGGGCGCAGCTAGCTCTCGGAGCTGTCGCCGCCGCGTCCGCGGCCGGCGACGCCAACGTCAATGCAGAGGCCGGGGAAGTAGGGGCCGGGCGCCGCGGCCGCCCGCAGCTTGGGGCCATGGCCGTCGTCTTCCTCGTCTGCGCCGCTGCCTCTTATTTCGTCGGCTGCTTCGTCACTTCCTGTCCTCAACAGCAAGTCGTGCCTCGCCAGCGCTTGCGCCTCCGAAGGTTGCTTCGTCGCCTCCTGCCCCTCAGCAGCAAGTAGTGCCTCCCCAGCCACTGCAGAGATGGATTGGGATTGCAATTTGCAAGTGTAGATTTCTAGTACTGAGCCACTGCAGAGATGGATTGCCATTCGCAAGTGTAAATTTCTAGTACTGGTGTGCAGGGATGGATTGCAAGTGTAAATTTCTAGTACTGGTGTGCTTCAAACTACTAAATGTGCAAATCTTGTCGTTCAGATCCCTCAGATTAATTTTTCAGATAATTTGGCCAGCAATTTCCTGGCCGTTTTGTCTGCATTTAAAAACACTAGCAGTCTTTGTGACAACAAGGAGTACTTCTTCTGCCAAGTTTGTTGAAGATGAAGAAAAAAAATGACGTTTTGGCCTGTTCTGGTAGGGCTGAAAGTTGCTGGATTCGGCACATGCAGTTCAGCGCTACATTCTTGATTTTGAGAACCTCATTTAGTCAGTTTCAACGATACAAAATAGATACTTTCAGTCATCTTTTCTCTCTTGTTCATTTCAGTTTAGTCTGTATTCTATTTTACTTGCATTACATGTAAATATGATAAACCATGTTCTAATATGTTAAACAATATCAAATGGCTATATAGTTTATATGGCACATTTGATCACAACACAGTGCAAGAATTAAATGCTAAAGCTAGCTTATGAAATAGTGAAATGAAACGGTGCATTGAGATAGCATGTTTCATACATAGTTTCACATCTTGAAAAAAGAGACATGAAACCTTGCATTGAGACGGGCCTAAAGCCCATCCTCGAAACTAAAAAAATAGTTTAAATCCCAGAGACCTCTTCGTGAGGTGCATGATATTCGAACCCAAGAACCCTTGCCTCGCGTGTAGCTTGCTTACCAACTCAACTGCACGCCACATATGACAAACAGCCTATTCACTCGTTGATTTCAGCCAGGGCTTATCAGCAATGGTACAGTATTTTTCTCTCACAACAAACTAGCACCAGCCAGGCTTATCAGCCCAGAAACAAACCAGCGAACAGGCTGAAAGTCCTGGACGCTCTCCTTTTGAATTGTCCGTGGAGGACCTTTAGTCTCGGGTAGGAGGCCTTTAATCCTGGCATCCTTTAGTCCCTGTTGGTGTTACCAATCGGGACTAAAGGATAGTTTTTAGTTCTAGTTGGTGATACCAACCAGGATAAAAGGGCCTTCGATGCTTGTAAAATTTAGACTCGAGACTAATGCTCACATTAATCCTAAACTCAAACACAACCGAGACTAAAGGTGCGAACCGAAAGTCGTTTCTCTACTAGTGCTTTGATATCTACAATCCATAAAAATAATTTGTAATTTTTTCTGAACAATTTGGCATATATTTCTCTGAGATCGGCAATATATAGAAATAGAAGTTGCGTTATCCCAAAATTACATCACTCTATTCAATAAATTACAGTGAAAAAATCATTCTAAATATAGTAATAAGACATTGTAAATGCATGAGCAAAAATCAAGTGCCAAAAGTGGTGAAAACACCCACTTGCTAGATAGACATATTCTATTTTTTATAATAACGACTAATATAAGCCCCTCATACAATTTTTGACAAAAATAATGAAGGAGATAGAGAAAGAAGACAGCGCACCAGGGCATAGAGCAAGGGATCCCTATATATAGTTTGGTTTTACCTGCAAAACTAAAGATCCCCTAGCTTATTCCAATTTCAATTATAGTTGCTCTCATATATGTAGTATATAGTATATATCCTGCTAAAGCGGCATCCATGCACTACTACCACTATTCTCAATGTAGGTGAAAGAGAAGTTCTTGTGTCGCATAGCTAGCAACACTAGTAGAGAACAGACTTTTGATCCTCGGTCAAAATGGGCTCTAGTCCCGGCATTTTTTACGTCCGTGACTAGAGAGACCTTTAGTCCTGGTTGGTGGATCCAACCGGGACTAAAGGTCCCTGCCCAACGGCTACTGCGCCAGACAGAGGTGGTAGGGACCTTTAGTCCCGGTTGGAGCCACCAACTGGGACTAAAGGTAGACTTTTACTCCCGGTTGGTGGCTCCAACCGGGAGTAAAGGTCTACTCCTGGGCCGTGGCTGCGCCGGGGGTTGGAAAGTTACCTTTAGTCCCGGTTGGAGCCACCAACCAGGACTAAACGTCCCTCCTTTATATCCCGGTCGTCTCCTTCTTCCTCCCCGAGCCTGAGCTCAGCACATTTTGAAGCTCACTGCACTAGTGTTCTTGCTTCCTCCCTCCATTGTTCCTCTATCCATTCTTCGATTCCTCCGTCGATTTCTTCGATTCCTCCGTCGATTCTTCAGTTGTAAAGGTTACCAATCTCATACTCTCATTTTTCATCATTGGCTTATCTCATATTGTTCACTATATATATTGTTTTTATGGTGTTTTTTTATTTGTAAACAATTTGAGCTCAAAATAACTTATAGTTTGCATATTTGGATGAAGAAAGGTTAAAGTAGGTATTTAAAATTAGTATTCACTTTTTATTTTTAGCATGCATAGCACACTTCATTGTTTAGAGATATAGATAATTTTATAGTTTCTTAATTTTATTTGTTTATAAAATGAGAAATTTATAGTGTATTAAAAAATGAGTATAGAGAGTAGATGGCAACTGCTTCTGGGTCCTCGGCCTCTCATGGGTTTCCAAAGCGACTTAGGCCGGCCCTTCCTCTCATTCCATGCGGCAAGTGTCGTGATGAGACGAAGATTGTGATGGAGTATCGAGTGAAGAAGGAGGGTCCCAACAAGGGTCGTATCTTCTACAAGTGTCCGGATCGCAATGTGAGTTATTTTATCGTATTTTATGATTATGGTTAGTTTATACCTATTTTCATGATGGTTGTGATTAAAGTTCTAATTTTTTGTTTTAATTTTAGTGGGATGGCAGTGGACGATGTTCAGGCTTCTACTGGGAGGAAGAGTATGTTGAACTTGTGTAAAAATATCTTGCACAATAGGCAGATACGGCGGCTAATGAGGTAGTGATCCAACCGAAGAAGCCCAAAGATCTTGCACAATCGGGGGATCTGTCTGTTTTAGTTGAGATTGGTCACGAAATCCTTGTGCTCCTGAAATGTATTTTAGCTTTAGTTCTTTTAGTGGTAGTTGGGATTGTCTACATTATAGCGATGCTTTCATAAATTTGTACCTTTTGTGGTGGCACGCATGTTCTATAAATAATTAATTATGATCTAGGTTTTAATATGGTATTTATGTCATGTAATGTAGATGAGCCGGCATTGGATGTACAATGCTGATCGCCGCTCCCAAGAGTTCATTGACGGCGTGCATTCTTTGTTACGTGCGGCCGAGGCAAACAAACGCGACGGTTTCATGTGCTACCCATGTGCCATATGTAAGAATACGGTGGAATATCCTTGCTCAAGGACTCTTCATTCACACTTGTTCAAGTCGGGTTTTATGCCAAACTATATTTGTTGGACGAAGCACGGAGAAACCAGTGTCGTAATGGAAGAAGGTGAAGAAGAACAATGGGACGACAATGATATTATTCCCGATGGTGCTGCTTCAATGATACTGCAATGGGAGAAGCTGAAGAAGAGGTAGCCGCAGAAGATGAGCCTGCTGATGATCTTTGTCAGGTCATTCGTGATGCACAAAGATAATGTGAAAGTGAAAAGTAGAAGATCAAGTTTGAGCGGATGCTAGAAGATCACAAGAAATTGCTATACCCAACTTGTGATGCAGGGCAGAAAAAGTTGGGAACCACACTAGAATTGTTGCAATGGAAGGCAAAGAATGGTGTATCTGACAAGGGATTTGGAGAGTTACTAAAAATCCAAAAGAAGATGCTTCCGAAGGACAATGAATTGCCCGCCACTACCTATGAAGCAAAACAAGTTGTCTGTCCTATGGGGCTAGAAATCGAGAAGATACATGCATGTCCTAATGACTGCATCCTCTACCGTGGCAAAGAGTACGAGAAATTGGATGCATGCCCGGTATGCCATGCATCGCGGTATAAGATCAGGCGAGATGACCCTAGTGTTGTTGAGGGCGAATGTCCGTGGAAGAAAATCCCTGCCAAGGTTATGTGGTATGCTCCTATAATACCACGCTTGAAACGTCTGTTCAAAAACAAAGAACATGCAAAATTGTTGCGATGGCACAAAGAAGACCGTAAGGTAGACAATATGTTGAGACACCCTGCTGATGGGTCCCAGTGGAGAGCAATCAATAGAGAATTCCCGGAGTTTGTAAATGACGCAAGAAACTTAAGGTTTGCTTTAAGTACAGATGGTATCAATCCTTTTGAAGAGTAGAACAGTAGTCATAGCACTTGGCATATTACTCTAAGTATCTACAACCTTCCTCCTTGGTTATGCATGAAGCGGAAGTTCATTATGATGTATGTGCTCATCCAAGGCCCGAAGCAACCTAGCAATGACATCGATGTGTACCTGAGATCACTTATTGATGAACTTCTCATTTTGTGGAATAAAGAAGGTGTACGTGTGTGGGATGAGTACAAATAGGAACACTTTGTTCTACGAGCATTGTTGTTCGTAACAATCAATGATTGGCCTACTCTAAGTAATCTTTCAGGACAGTCAAACAAGGGATATAATGCATGCACACACTGCTTCGGTAATATTAGAGGTGTATTCTTGAAAAAATGTCGAAAGGTCGTGTACCTAGGCCATCGTCGATTTCTTCCTGCAAATCACCCCGTAAGAAAGAAATGCAAGCATTTTAAAGGGAAGGCAGACCACCTGACCAAGCCTCGCAACCAAACCAGTGAGGATGTACTCGATATGGTCAATGATGTGAAATTCGTCTTTGGAAAAGTACATGGCAGCCAACCTGTTCCGAATGACGCTAACGGTCACGCACCCATGTGGAAGAAGAAGTCCATATTTTGGGAGCTACCCTATTGGCAAGTCCTAGAGGTCCGCAGCTCGATCGACGTGATGCACCTGACGAAGAATCTTTGTGTGAACCTGCTAGGCTTCATGGGTGTGTATGGAAAGCCTAAGGACACATTTGAAGCACGACAGGACCTACGTTGTTTGAGAGAAAGAGACAACCTGCATCCAGAGAAGACAGATGATGGACGCCATTACTTACGTCCTGCCAGCTACACTCTAAGGAAAGAGGAGAAGGAAATCATGTTTGAATGCTTAAACAACATCAAGGTACCATCTGGATATTCCTCGAATATAAAGGGTATTATAAATGTGCCAGAGAAGAAATTCTGTAACTTAAAGTCCCATGACTGTCACGTTCTCATGACGCAATTACTTCCAGTTGCATTAAGAGGAATTCTACCTCCAAATGTACGTCTAGCCACCGTGAAGCTATGTGCATTCCTCAATGCAATTTCTCAGAAGGCAATTGATCCAACTGATCTAGCTAAACTACAGAATCTTGTGGTTCAATGTCTCGTCAGCTTTGAGTTGGTGTTCCCTCCTTCCTTCTTTGATATCATGACACGCCTCCTAGTTCACCTAGTCAAGGAGATTTTCATTCTCGGTCCTATGTTCCTACACAACATGTTCCCCTTAGAGAGATTCATGGGAGTTCTAAAGAAATATGTTCACAACCGTGCTCGCCCAGAAGGAAGCATCACCAAGGGCTATGGAATAGAAGAGGTCATTGAGTTATGTGTTGACTTTATTCCCGACCTTGACTCGATTGGTGTTCCTGAATCGAGACATGAGGGGAGACTAAGCGGAAAGGGGACACTAGGGAGGAAAACATATATTGGTACGGAGGATGATTATTTCAATAAAGCGCACTACACAGTTCTACAGAACTCCTCTTTGGTAGATCCGTATATTGAGACACACAAGGATCTCTTACGATCCGAGTTTCCAGGGAAGATTGAAGCTTGGATTACGTGTAAGCACATGGAAACTTTCGGCGGTTGGTTGCGAAAAAAATGTCAAGGTGATGAGAGCATCCATGAGCAACTGTATTTATTGGCTATGCAACCATCATGGCATATCGTCACATACAAAGGGTGCTAGATAAATAGGAACAGGAAAAAGTCTACTTAACCCCCCACCTTTCATACATGGTCTACTTCACCCCCAACTATGAAACCGTCTGTTTTACCCCCTGAACTTTCCAAAACCGTCTATTTTAACCCCCCCCCTGGGGCGGTTTTTGACAGCGTTTTTGCTAAAGTAACATCGGTTTGCTACAGTAACTATGGGTTTGCTGCAGTGCCAGTGGGTTTGTATTTTTTATTTATTTTCGGTGAATTTTTGAAAAATCATAGTAAATCATAGAAAAATCATAAAATGAAAAATCTAATTTTATTGGACTCCACATGAGTAGATCTACACAGTGAATATATAATACGATATGTTTTAGTACAAATTTTTTACTGTAGCCTTAGATTAATTGGAAAATCTACACAGTGAATATATAAACCGCTGTCAAAAACCATCCGAGAGGTAAAATAGACGGTTTTGGAAAGTTCAGGGGGTAAAACAGACGGTTTCATAGTTGGGGGGTGAAGTAGACCATATATGAAAGGTGGGGGGTTAAGTAGACTTTTTCCAATGGGAACATATTCTACACAGTAGCCCAAGATAAAAGGAGTACCAACCAAAACAGTGGTGTCCGCATAGATGCCACAGACCCAAATAGGAATAAGCAGACATATTATGGCCGCATAGATGAAATATAGGAACTAGAATATGCACCTACTTTGAAGATCCCATTGTTCAAGTGTCAATGGGTCAAGGTGACCGGAGGCGGGGTAACAGTAGACAACGAGTATGGAATGACAATAGTAGACCTTAGTAATATTGGGTACAAAGACGAACCATTCGTCCTTGCCAAGGATGTGAATCAGGTGTTCTATGTCAATGATATGTCTACCAAACCAAAAAGAGGGAAAAACGATAATGACTCAACCAAAGAGCCAAAGCGCCACATAGTTCTTTCTGGGAAGAGTCATCGTGGGAATTGAGGACAAGTCGGACATGTCAGAAGATTATGAAAAGGATGACAGAATTCCACCCTTCAAAGTGAACAAAGACCCTAGCATCTTGGTAAATGATGAGGACACTCCATGGTTACGACGCGATCATAACCAAGGGACATACGTAAAGAAGATGTTCACTGTTGTGCCCACTTGATGATATAGTGATTTAATGTAGTGTGTGTTTGAGATATTATGTAATAATTGTGAATTCAGATGTTTATTATGTCGTGTTTCAAATTAAATCAATGTTTGATTTGGTGGGATTTCTCTCTCGAAAAGTTAAATTAGGATATTGTGATGAAAAATTAAAATATTAACGTTGAAATGATGTGAAAACAAATTTCCTGTCCAAAACCAATAGTTTTAATAATTTTAATTAAACACTACATTTTTGCATTAACGAAATAATAAATATTAGTTACATTATGTTTTATAATTATAACAAAAAATAAAAAAGTTAGGTTATAGATTTTCCTATGTGCAATAAAGAAAAAGAAAATCCATATTTTTAACAAAATAATTTTATGCCTTTTATTTAATTTACTATGTATTTAACAAGACTACTGCATTTCTATTAAAAAATTTGCTCAAAACATGCGGGAAACGAAACTGCAGCCCACCTTTACTCCTGGGTGGGAAGCCCACCCGGGAGTAAAGGTGGGCTGCAGTTTCGTTTCCCACCCAAAAAACCTTTGCTCCCGGTGCGTGTTACCTTACTCCCGGTTGGTAACACGCACCGGGAATAAAGGACCTTTACTCCCGGTGGGGGGCTAGCACCGGGAGTAAAGGGGTGTGTCATATATATGCCAGTGCCCAAACCCCTCGTCGCCCCATCTTCTTCCTTGCGTTGTCGATCTTCGTCGCCGCGCGCGCCATCGCCGATTCCCTTCTCCCCCGCTGCGCCCACGCCACCCGGCCCGCCACACCGAGGACGCCGCCGCCACCCCGCCCGACGCCGGTCCTCGCCACCGCCTCGCGCGCGTTCGCCGCGCCGCTGCCGCCACGACCCCTTCGACCCGGCCCCAACATCGCCGCCGACCTCGGTCCCCACGACGTCCTCCACCTCTACGCCGACCATACCGACCACCGCCCTCGTCGTCGGCCCTCCACATAGCCAGCGCCCCCCTCCTCCCCGCGTGCTGCGAGCGACCTCGTGGCGCCCGGCCGCCGCCCGGCCCCACGCAGCAGGCCACACCCGGCCTCCAGCGCGTTGACCGCAGCCCCGGCCCAGGCCGCTCACGTCGTCGTCGTCAGCAGAGACCGTAGTGTGCGCGCCCCCGACGCCGGTCGCCACCGCGCCGACACGGCCTGGCCCGCTCTGCTGCGCCGACCACTGCCCCGGCCCACTTTGCGCCGACGTCGAGACCACGCCGCTCGTCTTGCCGTACGTCCTTGTCCTCGATCGTGATCCATATGTTTTTGTCATTTGTATTCATATGCATGTATATATATGTCGTGGAGCACCGCCGCCCTCGTTCGCCCATGCGTTTCTATATATACGGCAGAGCACCGCCGCCCTTGTTCGCCCATGCATTTCTATGTATACGGCGGAGCACCGCCGCCCTCGTTCGCCCTAGGGTTTAGGGTTTATACGGCGGAGCACCGCCGCCCTCGTTCGCCCTAGGGTTTAGGGTTTATATGGCGGAGCACCGCCGCCCTCGTTCGCCCTAGGTTTAGGGTTTATACGGCGGAGCACCGCCGCCCTCGTTCACCCATGTGTACAAACATATATACGGCGGAGCGGAGCACCGCCACTCTCGTCACACCGCCCTCTCTCGCGGCCTAGTCGATCAACATTCGTATTATCGTTAACGCTAAACAATCACACTAGGGCGAATTGCGTCGGTGACTAGGGCGAACCGCGTTGTTGATGTCACCGATGTTGTTCGCCCTAGTCACCGACGCAATTTGCCCTCGGCCGTTTATGTATAGCCCTAATTCACCCTAGTACCGATGCAGTTCGCCCTAGTGTGGCGAATTGTGTCCGTGACCGAGGGGCAAGATTTAATAATGCATATTGTTCGTAGATTTTACGCATGTAAGCAAAGATTTGACGTACTATATATTGGTTTTGTTTTTTAAAGCTAGATGGCCGACCCAAGAAACATGGATGAGGAGGAGTTGATGATGAATTTGATCAACACTGGCACTCAAGTTGCCGGCGATGATGGTGCTAAAAATAACGTGCAAGAGGATGCAGATGACGGGAGTCAGTACTTAGCTCTTGAACAAGAGGATGCAATTGCCAGCCATGATGAATTTTTTATTGGGTAGTGTTTGAAAAACCTTTATTGAGAAGCAACACATGGGAAAATGCAAAGCGCCACTGAATGTAATCCCTTTAAAAGTAAGTCCCCTAAATCGTATCATCTTTATTAATTAAACATATAGCTTTCACCGGATCACCAGATTGGATGACAAATCTTTTTCTCGTAAAGTGGTGTCTAAGGCAGGAACAGGGAAACAACTACTGTGCTTACTATGTTTACAAGTTTATCAAGGAGGTCTCTCAAAGAACTACTACAGAGAGACTCAAAGTACGTTAAAAATACACTATATATTCATTTAATTATTATTATTGATTGTGTTACTATGTCTTTATATATATATATATATGTACATATATTAATTTATTTTTCTTTAATTCAAACCTATAGGCTCGATGGTTGGAGGAAAAGGTCATACGGCAAGACCAAATCAAAGCAATTCAAGAGTCTATAGCCAGATTTTTTAATGACCAGGTCATCGATTCCAAGGGCGAGTTCTACTTCGACACAACACTGCCATGGAAGCCAAGCTAGAGGATGAGAGGAAACTTGTTATATCACAACAACTGTAATGCAATCTTTTATAATATATGCACATGAAATAATATAATGTAAAATACACATATGCATGTATGCATGTAAATATATATATATATATATATATATGATGCATGCATATATATATATATATATATATATATTTCTATGCTTGAATTGTGTCATTTAATATGTTCATTGTGCTTGAACCGAAACATACTATACGCGTGTATAAATGTATTATTAGCAGCGTACAATACGACTTCGAAAACCTATTTTGAAAAGAAAACAAAAAAATAAAAAAAAAAAAAAAAAAAAAAAACATTTAGTCCCGGTTTGTATTTCCAACCGAAACTAAAGGGTGCCGGCCTCGTGGCATGTCAGAAGGCACCTTTAATCCCGGTTGGTGTTACCCACCGGGATTTCCCTTTAGTCCCGGTTCCTGACCCGAAACTAAAGGACCCCTTTAATTCCAGATGCTTGCTCTTGGGTGGAGAATCAGAACTAGAGTGAGTTCTCACCAGAAGTAAAGGTCGTCTCTGACTAGTGCAAGCGTCCCGGTCACGATGGATCGACCACTCCACTTTTGGCACAGTGCTACCTAGATATATATGCCTTTCTATCTGCTGTCCTACTCCAATCATGGAACAAAAAAATGCTGATGAGATTCCTGAGCCAAGCAAACTGTAGATCGATGGAGGTCGGCCATATGCATAGTCGATCACACCTTTTCTCGCCCTGCACCAAATCGCTGGCTATAGATCCAACAGATATATGGATTGGTGTCATCACAATCTTGAGGCCGGGTTGAAATGCAAGTTGCTGCTGGTGGCCGGCGGCGGCGCAGAATCGCTGCGATCCGGCCCGCCGCTCTTTCAGCAGCACTTCCGCGTCCTGTGCATCGTATCTTTCTGGCGGGCAATCATTATTCTCTCTGGATTCATTATTCCACTCGCCAAAATATCTGTCATTTTCGTTTTCCAAAAATTAACTTTAACTAAATATATATTAAAAAATATTAATATTTATAATATATAATTAGTATTATTAGATAAATATTTGAATATAGTTTTTAATAAATTTATTTAAAAATAGAAATATTGTATGTATTTTCTATAAATTGAGTCCAACGATGAAACGAACGTGCAGCCTTGTCAACCGCACACAGCACAGCCTCGTCGGGTGCGATGCAAAGACGGGTTTCGTCGGCAATGCAACGTCCATCGGCAAGTCGTCAGTCTTCGGCTTGACCTCCCGTATGTATAGCTCCATTCTCTGCTGCCGGTGGGATAAAAAAAAGATTAGTTATTAAGAATCTAAATAAAATGTGGTATTTGATAAAGGTCATCAAAAACTTTTTTACAGATTTTTTAGGGGGCACTGTTTATAATTTTGGGCTCTATTACAGCGCTTGGATTCTTGAAGCTTGCAAGCTACTATAATTGAGAGCCATGCAGTTGTTCGTATTATACGGTCCTTCGTTTACCGTCTTAAACTTTAGTTCTAAATCTGTAATAAGTTTTAATATATTCTGGGTGTGTTGCTACAATAAGTTTGGACTAATACTTCTTCTTAGAAATCCGTTAGTAAAAAACTAAGAATCTAGCTAGTAGTAATCCTCAAGATTACTTTGTTTGTAAGCTAATTATTGGCGACCTAAACCTTCCCTGCTTTCGGAGTTGGATCATTCTAGTAATCCTTTCTTGAATCACTGTGCAGATGGATACGCTTATATACATGTACGTACACTTGTCCCTATACATGAATGTATACATGCAATTCCTGTTTCTATCAGCACCTGCACCTCCAAATGACGCAGTCCCCAGATCTTGAGGTAGACGGCATTGAAAAGGGTGTCTCTCTTGGTCTTGAATAACCAATGCTATGGAACCATATTACATAATGAGCAAGTGACTAGCATCTTCATTTCTAAATTTTAAGATCTAACTTTTGAACATTTGAATTTCATATGTTCAATATTTGTAATTTTGAAATGTTAAATATTTCTGTTTTTAAATTTTATAAGGGTTTAACACTACTACTAAATGATTGTAGGAGACAGCTTGTTTTATTATCAGAGGTGGTAAAAAATGTGCCCATCTCCCAAAACACATGATGGTTTTAGAGGTGGTCACTTTATTTATGGAGACAATCTAGGAATGAATGCCTCTCAAAGTCAATTTACGGAGAGGTCGGCCTCTGAAAATGTCCATTTCAATGGCAAACCTCTTAAGATGACCAGTGTCCCCTCCGATGAAGACTAGCAAGATCATAGGTATGCCATTGCAAATTACATATATATGTTATACTGTGACCCTGTTTCGTGGAGCTTCAAATGGAAGCTCAACAAAAATGGCATACCAATGAAGATGCGTGCAGTTACGTCAAGAGGAATCATTTGTTTATAATTTAGATTTAAAGAGAAGTCGATAGGTCAAATTGCCAGTTTACATATTAATAAAGATGGAATAAATACGTAAATACAAAGACAAATAACTACAAATACTGGACAACACAATCACCAGTGACAACCACCCTATAACATAAGCTACGACATGACAAACCACCACAATCGAAAGGTAATATTTTTTTTCATGAGGTTTGGTTCTTTGAGCATTTTCGAGCGACCGGTGATGTGCTTTATTTTGGAATAAAGGGGTATATTTTAAACCCCATATATACATGCATAAGTATTTTTCTCCTACTAAAATAATTGATAAAGCATATATCTAAATGCAAATTCAAAGTATTTATTTGTAATTCACATACAATAATATCAATGTCCGCATTTGATAGAATTTGAATTCAAACTAAAATATGGTAAATACTTTTATCCAAATTTAAACCTATCATTATACATACTTTGTTATAAAAATATCTTGGAAAATATCAACTGCTAACATATTACATTTCTATCCAGATTTGGAGCTATGCCGAACATTGCCCTAATTAAATGCCTCAATTGCAACCATTTCCTACTTGCTGACAAAATGGAGACTGTGCTAGAAAGCAAGAAGAGTGATGGCATGCAGCCTGAACTATGTCGTCTCTCCCTTGAGTGGCTTGGCATAACATGGAAAAGTGAAAGTCACTCTCATCGTCTTTCTTTCTCCCTGCACCACCTAGATAACCTAGCAGGCATATCCCGTGGAGAGAGGGGTGGTAGTTGGTTTCTTTCCGATTGAGAGGTTCCACCTTTTGTTTATCCTCTTCCCACGTCTATTTCACCAGGATTACATTGTTAGGATGGACCTTATGGAAAAGGAGATTGTGGGCATCGAAACAAGAGTCGGCAGAGGAAGAGGATCGGACAACATTTTTAGCCTTATGGTTTAGTAGTACTCATTTCGGTGGGAAATTCCGTTCATATATATATTAATATTATTATTTTAGCTATATGTATCCAATTTTCATATCGCACTTGAATAGATTTTTTGAGCTGTTACTAGTCTGCTGGGAATTTCAGTTGATTAAACTCTTACTACACGGAATCTCTTTTGCTGTTAGCGAAGAGAGATGCAGCAATACTTCACCTTTCCGTTCGAGAGTTATCTTTGGGCAGCAGAGAGCTAGTGCAAATATTAATGTGTAGGGAACACAATATTCTTTGTTTTCTCGATGCACACACATTTTGAAACGACGACGTTTCATTGATAATATAGACAAATTTTATAGCAGCTTCATTCAATGAAGCACATTTCAGATAGACGATAGAGACATATATATACTAGTCCATTCGACCTGCAGATGGACTTCTGTATATATGGACGTACGAGCATCGGAGCCTATACACTCCGACGCACTATTGTGTGATTGTGTCCCATAAATTACCCTTGACTATTATATATATAAATCAGTGGCATATATATCGTTGAAGCAACCAACAACGAAGATTATTTTTGTGGTATGTGCTTGTCAATTGTCATGCATATGCATGATCGATGGGTCACCGCCGCCGGCTTGCATGCTGTGTCGTCTCTTGCATTGATTCTATCACCTGTACCTCCGGCCACCGCAGCCGCCCTCCCTCTGGCAGTTGAAGTAGGTGGCGGCGACAGGCAGTCCGAGGCTGTAGCAGGCGGCGAAGTCCCTGGTGTTGAAGTTGGCGCGCCACCCGGGCGCGTAGATCGCCTGCCGGACCGCCTGCCGGAACACGATGAACACGAACCGGTGGATCCCCGCCGATGGCCGGGGGCTCTCGTACGCCACCACCTCGTTACCATGATTGGCACCAGCTCCTTCTGGTATGTCAGTCACCAACCTATACATGTATCGTATACGCATATTGTTACGCCAGGGACGAATGCAGCATTCCCAGGCATTCGTGCATGCAATATACTGTATGTGTGACACGAATTGAAAGCAGCAAAGACTGAAGTAGCTAGCTAGCTTGTTGGAGCTTGATTATAGTTAGAAGGTGTTCAGTGCGTAAGTACCAATGGAGATACTCCCGTTTGGTCGGGTTGCTTGGGCTGGGCGCATCGGGGTCCAGCATCACCAGCGTGTAGAACGCCGGCGGCCTCCCGTCGCGGCCTCCTGTGATGTGCGCCGTCGGCTCGCCGGCCACCTGCGACGGCCTGAGCTCCGACCCGCAGGTCAACTCCCGCCCGCCGTAGACCACTCGGAGCAGCGCCGACGCTGCGAAGTAGTCCACGATGTCGCCCACGATGCTTCCCACCACAAGCGGATCCCTCGACATGATGCTAGCTAGCTAGCTAGCGCTGATGATCGATCGATGGCACAAAGTCTTAAGACGTGCGTACACTAGCTATAGCTTGGAGCTTGCCAAGCTGAAATGCTGCTAGCTAGCTAGCTAGCTTGATGTATATGAGATCGATGGAGCTAGCTAGCTTAGCTTTGTGAGTTTGGTGTGGTATGGGGGAGTGCGACTATGGCCTATTTATAGGCGGCGTCTGTCAAAAGGATTGTGGTGGAACAATCCTTGAGAAAAGGAGGAGATCGATATGCTTGGAATGAGATGCCTCTATGCAAGGCTTACATAGTGGCATGCATGCAGTGCAATATATAACACAAGATATATGCTACCTGAGCCCTTTGGTCAAGTAAATATTCCTGGAGTCATCAAATGCATAAGACAATCTGGAAGATCCTGATCAGACCATGAATGAAATGAAGGATACGTGGTATGTAGTTGATAATTCACGCTATATATCTCCCGAGAATATCGCAAGCAAACTGTTAATTTCTGATCGGACGACAGCCACAACGTTGGATTATGGTAGAGTGGATGAATGATACGATACGATTCCTAGTCCTCTTCCTTCATCTACAGGTCCTTGGTTGGCCGGAATCTACTTTATTTTCTGATCTATGAAAAGATCCATCGTAATCTGTTAGGGCTAGATATATATGATGTCTGGGTGGAGTTAAAATCAATTTAATTACCGATGAACAAGATCTTGACGCTAGCTACTCTCACACCCGATTTTAAGAATAAAATGGGATGCAAAATCTTATATGCGTCCAAAGATTAGTCACACACATAAGCCGACAAATTATCAATAGTATCATCATAAACGTTTATTAAATAACGAATAATAGAACATAGTCTTCACATATATGTAGCGGAAGTATAAAGTAAAATCTCTAGCGGAAGCATCATATCACAGGGACGCCAAGTGGTTGACCACAAGTCTAGTAATCCTCAGGAAAGTCGTTATTACCATAGCCATCTGTTACCCATCCAGGATTTTTATCCAAATAATGAAAATAAATAAGCGTAAGTACGTGCCGTACTCAACAAATGTAACATGGGGTTCATGAGGCTCAAAAGGCTTGACATAGATTTAACAACATTCAACTTTTAGTTGTTACAATTTTAGCATAAAAGTAGCAACAAGTTGTTTCAATCCCAAAGTAAAACACATGATCAATGTAAACATGAATAATAAATAGCATAAACCAATAATTCTTAGTGATCATCTATTCCATAAGGGTCCAAGGCCGCTCGTGACCATGAGCACGGCCGATATACTAGTTTTACACTCTGCAGAGGTTATATATTTTCACTGTGAGTCGTGATACCCATATGCCCTGGTTAATTACTCCTAAAACACTTCCAAGGTGAACAGACAGGGGTCACTATGAAGCCTTTCAAAAGTTCATCCAACAAGTTAGGGCCATTAGATTCACTCGGCAAACAAATGTAGGAACCCTGTCGAATGGTACAATTCTATCACGGCTATACATATAAGAGTAGAGGTTGTCCTATACCCGATTCGTCAAGCCATTCTTATGCCAATGAAAGTAACCACTAACAAGCTAGAAAAAGTTCTCATACTGAGCTAAAGCTAGAACCATGTAGCCCTTATAGTTGAACTATAAGTACCGGATGTTCGCTTACAGATAAGTCCTTAGGGAGAGGAATCTGAAGCATTTAGAAAGTAGCTAAATACTCCAGCCCCCTGTTTCCAAGTTGCTAAAAAGTCGTATTTTAATATTTATTGCATATACCATTAGTGTTACAAGATCATGGTTTAGTTGAGCACTAGCAAAACTACCCAATGCATATCCCATAGGAGACAAGGTATAAGTACAATTCTGGAAAATCCCTATCAAAGTGACACATGCAACATGAATTAAATGTATTAAAATTGATAGAAAACAAGGATAATCACATGCTATACTTGCCTTGAACAAAGTACTCCTGCTAATTCTGCTCGTCAAAGTAATACTCTTGACTACCCACGAATTGCTCACCGTCTATACTCGATAATCACAGCAACAAACAACCATCCAGAAGCAATCATGCATAGCAAACAAAAGCTATAGATTAGAACAGTACACCAATCAGTATAAAATCAAGATGAAAAGTATGTAAAAATAATCTACGTCTCACTACGAACACACATACGCGAAGATTACAAAAGTCGGAGCTAAAATGAAAAAGTTAGGAATTAAACAAGATTTTTTTTAGTAAAATAAAAGATTAAATCTAACCATGAATTTTAAAAGTTGAAAACATACTTAACAGTAATATGAACATGTAGATTATAAAATTACAAACCTAACGCAAGTTGAATGGATCAAATCGAAGTTAAAACGAAGATTTTATGGCCTACTGAAAGTAGTGGCAGATTTGTAAATAGATGAAACTTGATTTTCTAATTTAAAATAATTAAAATCCGATTTTAAACCAAACCAGGGACTACGGCCACAATTTGAAGAAAAGGCAGGGGCTTTTTAACAAAAGTTCAGGGACGGCGGGTTAAGATCCAAATAATTGTAAGGGCCTTTTTACAAAATGACGAGCGAAGGGGTATAGGTGAATCTGGAGCATTGGATTTAAAATCAACGATGTAGATAAGATGGGAGCGGGGGAGAGGCTGCCGGCATGGTCGGCGACGAGCCTGGCGGCGACGGCGCCATGGCCGGCACGGCGGCGTAGTCGAATCTAAGCCTACGGTCCACGAACTCACGAGTCGAAGACACCGAAGGATAGAGGAAAGCAAGGTGAACTCACCAAGGTAGCTAGCGTCGGCGGTGGAGGCTCGGAGAAGGCACGGCGCTCGGCTCAGCAGATGGTGATGGCAGCGGCGCTAGGGTTGTGCAGTGTTGCATCTCGGCGATTCGACAAAGGCTACTGCTAGCGCTAAGACAGTATAGAGGCGCGGCCGGGTCGGCTACTATTTATAGGCCGGGGATTGCTTGGGAGGCACGACGAAGACCAAAACGTGACCGGTGCGGAGTTGAGCGGCGGACTCCAGCGCGGATACGTGGGAGAAAGAAGACGCCGGCTCGGGGAAGAAAAACAGCGCGGGCTCGGTTGTACTGGGCCGACCTGCTGCGGAGGAGCGAAAACAGCGTTCCGGCCCAAGCGGGGAGAAAGCGGTGCGCCGCTGAAGTAACTGGGCCGTAGGGCGCGGGAACTCGAACGGGCCATGCTGCTGCCAGCTGGGCCGAAGCAGAAAGAAGACAGAGCGGAAGAGTGGACAGGCCACGCAGGAGCTAGGCTGCACAAGCCGAATACATAGATGGGAAGAATAGAATCCGTTTCTATTTTCTAAACAAATTTTGAATGCAAATTCAAATCAATTTGAAATTTGATTTCAAACCACACAATACAAAAATAATATGCAGTAGCATATATGCACATACATGTATGTAGACCTATATTTGATTTTAATTTTAACAAAGTTATTATTTTTCTAAATTTCAATGCTCACAAAATGCGTAATTAAATCATTTTCTCCTATCTTAAAATTATGCAAAATTTAAGGTGTTACAATTCTACCCCCCCTTATAACGAATCCAGTCCTCGAGATTCGGACGATGCTTACTCAAAAAACTGCGGGTATGTTTTTCTCATATCATCTTCCCTTTCCCAAGTAGCATCATCGTCTGTATACCGATTCCACTGAACCTTATACATCTTTATAACTCGGCTCCTCGTAACCCTTTCTGTCGTCTCCAAAATCATTACCAGAAATTCCTCATATGTAAGATCTTCCTTAACTGTAAGCTCTTCTAACGGTATCTGCTCCTCGGGTACACGCAAACACTTCTTTAGTTGAGACACATGGAACACATCATGTACACCTGACAACCTCTCAGGTAATTTCAACTGATAAGCTACTTCACCATGTCTCTCTAAAATCTTGAAAGGCCCAATATACCTTGGTGCAAACTTTTCTTTTATGTTAAATCTTCTCACACTTCTTATAGGTGACACCTTCAGGTAAACATAGTCTCCGACTTCAAAAACCAATTCTCTCCTTTGAGTGTCAGCATAACTCTTCTGTCAAGATTGAGCCACTCTCAAGTTATCTCTAATCATCCTTACTTGCTCTTCTACGTCTCTTAAAACATCCAGTCCGAACACTTGAGTTTCTCCCATTTGATTTCAAAACAATGGGGTTCAACACTTTTGTCCATATAAAGCTTTGAAAGGTGCCATATTGAGACTCTTCTGATAACTATTGTTATATGAGAACTTTATATAAGGCAAATTCTTGTCCCAACTTGTACCATACTGTAATGCACAAGCTCTCAACATATCTTCTAATATCTAATTAGTTCTCTCAGTATGTCCATCTGTCTGAGGATGATATGTTGTACTAAAATTCTACTTTGTTCCCAATGAACTATGTATTTGCTGCAAAAAATGAGATGTAAATTGAGTACCCTGATCAAACACAATTTTCTTGAAAACTCCATGTAGACACACTATCCTCTCCATATACAATCGGGCCAACTTCGACCCTTTATAATGAGTTTTGACCGGTATAAAGTGACCAACTTTAGTTAACCGATCCACTATCACCCATATTGAATCATAACCACTCTGAGTGCGTGGTAACCCAACAATAAAGTCCATACCAACTTCTTTCCAGTTCCATTCAGGTATCTTCATTGGTTGTAATAATCCTGCAGGTCTTTGAAGTTCAGCTTTGACTCTCTGGCATGTATCACATAAAGCAACATATTTAGCCACATCCCTCTTAAGTCCATACCACCAATACTTCTCTTTCGGATCCAAATACATCTTGGTACTGCCAGGGTGAATAGAGTAAGTAGACTCATGTGCCTCATGAAGAATTGCATCTCGTATAGCCTTAACCTCTGGTACACATAGTTTTTTTCTAAACCACAGAGTTCCATTATCATCCATATGGAATCCTGGTGTCTTGCCAATCACTATGTTCTCTGCTATCTCTTTAAACTTCGCATCCTATAACCGGCCCTTGTGTATTTCTTGCTCCATCATAGGTTCTATCACCAACTCCACTGCATTAGTGACAAAGCCCAAGTTCAGTCGCTCAAATTCAGCACATAACCCACTTGACATAGCTGCCACTTGCACCTCATTGGCATAACTCTTTCTGCTTAGAGCATCGGCAACAACGTTCACCTTTCTAGGATGATAGTGTACTTCTACATCATAATCCT
Source organism: Miscanthus lutarioriparius (assembly GCA_904845875.1). Classification (NCBI taxonomy): domain Eukaryota; kingdom Viridiplantae; phylum Streptophyta; class Magnoliopsida; order Poales; family Poaceae; genus Miscanthus; species Miscanthus lutarioriparius. Next base: position 53,867,789 of record CAJGYO010000014.1, on the reverse strand, counting down.
TAATCAACTCTAACCATCGATGTTGTCTCATATTCAGATCCGTCTGAGTGAAGATATACTTCAGACTCTTGTGATCAGTATAGATGTCACTCTTATGTCCGATAAGTTAGTACCTCCACATTTTTAGCACATGAACCACTGCTGCTAACTCCAAATCATGAGTAGGATAGTTTAGCTCATCCTTTCTCAATTGTTGGGATGCATAGGCCACTACTCTGCCTTCTTGCATAAAAACACATCCGAGACCTTGACGAGAAGCATCACAATAGATAGAGAAATTCTTGCTCAGATCTGGCAAAACCAATACTATGGCGGTAGTCAACCTCTTCTTCAACTCTTCAAAGTTAGCCTGGCACTTTTCTAACCACACAAACTTAACATTTTTCTCCAACAAAGCTGTCATGGGCTTGGCAAGTTTAGAAAAACCTTCTATAGTATCCAGCCAATCCCAAAAAACTATGAATCTCTCCCACATCGGCTGGTGGTTTTCAATTCAACACATCTCTCACCTTGCTTGGATCTACTGCTATTCCACCATTAGAGACAACATGGCCTAGGAAAGAAACTTCCTTCAATCAAAACTCACACTTGCTTCGCTTAGCATACAACTTGTGTTCTCTGAGCTTTTGCAAGACCAACCTTAGATGTTCAGCATGCTCTTCTTCCATTTTGGAGAATACCAATATATCATCGATAAATACCACCATAAACTTATCCAAAAACTCCATTAACACCTTATTCATCAAGTACATAAAGTATGTAGGTGCATTGGTCAAACCAAAGGATATAACGGTGTACTCATACAAACCATACCTCATAGTAAAAGCTGTCTTGGGTATGTCAGTTGCATGAATCTTCAACTAATGATAACCAGAACGAAGATCAATCCTAGAGAAAACACAAGCACCTCTCAACTGATCGAACAAGTCATCAATTCTAGATAGCGGATACTTGTTCTTGATAGTAACCTCATTGAGTGATCGATAATTAACACACATCCATTGGGTACCATCCTTCTTCTCAACAAATATAATCGGTGCTCCCCAAGGTGATGAACTAGGAGAAATGAAACCTTTCTCATGTAACTTCTTTATTTGTTTCTTAAGTTCCTCTAATTCATTAACCCCCATTCTATATGGACGCTTAGCTATAGGTGTAGTTCCAGGTAATAATTCAATAATAAACACAATGTCACAGTCAGGTGGCATACCTGGCAAGTCATCGGGGAACACATCTAGGAACTCATCCACTACTGGTCCTCCTTGTTGACGCGATCATCAAGTTGGTTCACTATGGCTGTCGGTTGCTTCTGTACTACAACATCGACACTGATCCTATCCCCATTCGGTGTGGTCAGAACAACTACCTTCTCCTTACACTGAATCATTGCTTGTTGTTGCATCATCCAATCCATACCCAGAATCACATCAATATCAGATGTTCTCAACACAATGGGGCTCACTTTGAACTCTGCCCCCCTTAAGGATAGACTAGTCGGAAGACGATAAGAAGCTTGCATACTATCTCCTGGTGAGTTTACTAATATGGGATTTTACATGGCACATAAGGGTATGCTATGGTTTCTAACAAATGCTTGTGATATGAATGAATGCGAAGCTCCAGAATCAAAAAGAACAGTGGCATGAGTAGAATTGACATCGAACGTACCGAGCATGACTTCTGGTTCTGCAAGTGCCGTCTCTGTAGACACATGGTTCACCTTTCCCGTGTTGGGTGCTAGCTTCAGAGGCGTTCCCTTTGGGTTGCTATGCTGACCCTGGGGTGTGGCCGATTCTGCTTCCTAGGGCAATGGTTAGCATAATGCCCAACTTCTCCACAATGATAGCATACATTGGGGGTGCTAGGTGTGCTGGTCTTCATGGGAGTGTTGTTGGGTGTTCCCTGTCATGGCGTCTGTTGGCCACTCTGCTGCTGGGGACATTGATTGTCATTCTGCTGCTGTATGGTGGACGTTGCTGGTTTTGGTTGCGATTCCACTGATTAGGTAGTCCCTAGTACCTCTGCTGGAAGCCTTGCTTCGGGTTAGTGCGTGGACGAGTATTACTCCTAGAGGCCTGTCCCTGAAGCCTCCTCTTCTTAGCCTCCATCTCTTTGCGCTTATTGTCAATAATAATGGCATGATTCACCAACATCTGAAAATTAGAGTATGTATTGGACATAAGCTGGAGTTACAAACCATCATACAGACCCTTGAGAAAGCGGCATTGCTTATCAGCCACCTCATTCAGAGCGTAACGTGGCAACTGAGCGAATTTGTCACGATACTCAGCCACAGACATAGATCCCTATTTTAGAGCTCTGAATTCCCCCTGCTTGAGCTCTATCAATCCTTTAGGTATTTGGTAGGATCTAAAATTCTCTCTAAATTCCTTCCAGGTGACAGGAGGAGCATTAGCGGGACGTCCATACTCGAATGACTCCCACCTATCTTGAGCTTCTTTTAGGAGTTGTCCTAACGCGTACAGCACCTTCTGCTGGTCATCGCACTATGCTATGTTGAGTTGCATTTCCACTGCATGAAGCCAATCATCTGCTTTTAGTGAATCTGTGGTATGAGAAAACACCAGGGGATGGCCCTTCCAGAATTCACCCCGCTTGTCACGCGGTGCTACACCAATTGGTTGATTCTGCTAATTCTGCACCACAGCTTGCATAAGTTGTGTCTACACTGCCAGAAGCTGCTCAATAGTAGGTGGTGGTGGTGGTGGTGGATGTGGGGGAACACCTCCATGACCTCGGCCTCTTCCTCTTCCAGACATCTAACATTCAACAGAAATATTCAAATTTAGAGATTTCCATGTTATATGCACTTATAGAGATATAGAATACATTCTAAAAATTTTCTAGACGAGTTCCAACATCAGTAGCTCCGTAAAACAGTCATATCTCGAATTCTAGATATCCCAAAGAGGCGTTCTTTACATGGTTGTAAAGCTTAAGAAATTATCTACAACTTTTGTTCAGAACATATGCCCCGATTCTATCGTTAGGCTACTCAAATTCAGGATACAACCAAAACTGTCCCAGATTCTAGACTAAGCAGAAACTTTAACTTAAAATAGTTATATCTCACAAACCAGATCAGATATAAGTGTAATTCTAGAGGCATTAGAAAGATACTTAAGTCTAGTTGCTCCCATAAACATTTCAAAATTTTTGGTCAAGTAGATTAAGATTGGCATTGAGATAAGGGCAGACTGCTCTGAAAAACAGATCCGAGAGAACAAGATATACCAAACCCAACTATTTATTTATTGACTCAAACTTTAATATTCTTAACTATGGAACTTGTAGACATGCCCACAAAGTTCTAGCACTCATTACAAAAATCCAACTCACACATAAACATAATAATAAATCAACTAGGCACACCAAAGTTCACACCGCACTACTAGACTCGACTTGACTCAATTTGATCCGTTCTACTAACGTCTTATTACATAAAAAAGGAACTCCAACACCTATGGGTGAAATTTATGAGGAAGCTCCTCGTACATCCTTGGCAGGTTGAGACACACCATTTGCTCGTCTATTACTTGCCGGTATCTCTTAAGGGTCTCCTATTGTGCCTTCAACTGATCTTCTAGTCGCCGAATCTTCGCTACTGGCTCACAGCCAAAGTGTACCATCACTTGGGTAGTTGGATCCGTGCCCTGAGGGTCCATCATTTCCCACTCCAATTCAGGGTGTTGGCGAGGGAGGAATCGATATTCTTCCTCCTTCATATCCTCAAATCGACGACCACGAAGACCCATGCAGGCTACAGCGGCTGCATCTTATATGCTATCTTCCATGGTGGCATAGTGAGTGTGATGTGCATAGTTCGAGTCCAGCTGGTATGCTTCCTTCTCTCCATCTCGGATGGAGATGCACACCCTAGTCTTCCAATAAGTGTCCTCCAGAGGATGCGTACGCTCGGTGCAGACGTACTCCATAGCTACATCCTAATCCGTGTAGTAGGTCTGAAGAATCCCCATAAGTCAGTGGTGCAAGACAGAGGATTCACACCCTGGCTTGTACCAGACCTTCGTAGTCCATCACAGGGGAGGGATTGACTCATCCTCTTGAACGGCGTCTTCCTCATCATCATCATCATCGACAATGCAATGACCTCCACTTCTTTGGGTTCTTCTTCTTTGGGCTCTTCTTGGAATGGCTCAGGCGTAGGTGCAGGTGCTGGCGAATCAACTTCTTGTTCCTAGGGTTCCTCCTCCTCATGTGGCTCCATGGACTCATACAAGCCATGAGGCGGGTAGTAGCCTCTGGTGCTGATGCGAGCGGTCTTATTAGCATGAGGCATCTACAGAATTAGATTTAGTTAGATTAGAAGCAATAATTTTCATAACAGAGTGAGACAAAAGAAGCATAAAATTTAGCAAATAAAAAGGGCGAGATGGAAAGCATGAAATGAGTGAAGCAAAAGAGGCTAAAACGACCATTGCTAACTAGGTTTGCGTCCTACAGTCAACACGACTCTAATACCAATCTGTCACACATGATTTTAAGGATAAAATAGGATGCAAAATCTTATGTGCGCCCAGAGATCAGTCACACACATAAGCCGACAAATTATCAATAGTATCATCACAAGTGTTTATAATATCACGAATAATAGAACATAGTCTTCACATATATGTAGCGGAAGTATAAAGTAAAATCTCTAGCGGAAGCTCCATATCACAGGGACGCCAACTGGTTGACCACAAGTCTAGTAATCCTCAAAAAGTCGTCATTACCATAGCCATCTATTACCCATCCAGGATTTTTATCCAAATATTGAAAATAAACAAGCGTAAGTACGTGTCGTACTCAACAAGTGTAACATGGGGTTCATGAGGCTCACAAGGCTTGACATAGGTTTAACAACATTCAGCTTTTAGTTGTCACAATTTTAGCATAAAAGTAGCAACAAGTTGTTTCAATCCCAGAGTTAAACACATGATCAATGTAAACATGAATAATGAATAGCATAAACCAATAATTCTTAGTGATCATCTATTCCATAAGGGTCCAAAGCCGCTCGTGACCGTGAGCATGGCTGATATACCAGTTTTACACTCTACAGAGGTTGTACAATTTCACTATGAGTCGTGATACCCATATGCCCGGCTTAATTACTCCCAAAACACTTCCAAGGTGAGCAGGCAGGGGTCACTATGAAGCCTTTCAAAGGTTCGTCTAACAAGTTGGGGCCATTAGATTCACTCGGCAAACAGATGTAGGAACCCCCTGTCGAATGGCACAATTCCATCATGGCTATACACATAAGAGTAGAGGTTGTCCTATATATGATTCGTCAAGCCATTCTTACGCCAATGAAGGTAACCACTAACAAGTTAGAAAATATCCTCATACTGAGCTAAAGCCAGAGCTATATAGCCCTCATAATTGTACTATAAGTCCTAAATGTTCACTTACTGATAAGTGCTTAGGGAGAGAAATCTGGAGCATTTAGAAAATAGCTAAATACTCCAGCCCCCTATTTCCAAGTTGCTAAAAAGTCATGTTTTAATATTTATTGTATATACCATTAGTCAAGTTACAAGATCATGATTTAGTTGAGCACTAGCAAAGCTACCCAATGCATATCCCATAGGAGACAAGGTATAAGTACAATTCTAGAGAATCCCTGTCAATGTGACACATGCAACATGAATTAAATGTATTAAAGTTGATAGAAAACATGGATAATTTCATGCTATACTTGCCTTGAACAAAGTACTCCTGCTGATCCTGCTCATCAAAGTAGTACTCTTGACCACCCACGAATTGCTCACTGTCTATACTCGATAATCACAGCAACATACAAGCATCCAGAAGCAATCATGCATAGCAAACAAAAGTTATAGATTAGAATAGTACACCAATCAGCATAAAATCAAGATGAAAAGTTTGTAAAACAAATTTACGTCTTACTACGAACACACAGACACGAAGATTATAAAAATTAGAGCTAAAACGAAGAAGTTATGAATTAAATAAGTTTTCCTTTAATAAAATAATAGATTATATCTAACCTTGAATTTTAAAAGTTGAAAACATACTTAACGGTAGTATAAACATGTAGATTTTGGAATTACGAACCTAACGCGAGTTGAACGGATCAAATCGGAGTTAAAACGAATATTTTATGGCCTACTAAAAGTAGTGGCTGTTTTGTAAACAGATGAAACTTGATTTTCGAATTTGAAATAATTAAAATTCGATTTTAAACCGAACCAGGGACTGTGGCCACAATTTGAAGAAAAGGCAGGAGCTTTTTAACAAAAGTTCAGGGACGGTAGGTTAAGATCCAAATAATTGTAAACGCCTTCTTGCAAAATGACAAGCGAAGGGGTACGGGTGAATCTGGACCGTTGGATTTAAAATCAACGATGCAGATAAGATGGGAGCGGGGGAGAGGCTGTCGGCATGGTCGTCGACGAGCCTGGCGGCGGCGGCGCCATGGCCGGCACGACGGCGTAGTCGAATCTAAGCCTACGGTCCATGAACTCACGAGCCGAAGACACCGAAGGATAGAGGAAAGCAAGGTGAACTCACCATGGTAGCTAGCGTCGGCGGTGGAGGCACGGAGAAGGCGCGGCTCTCGGCTCGGTGGATGGTGATGTCGGCGGCGCTAGGGTTGTGCGGTGCTGTGTACCGGCGATTCGGCGAAGGCTACTGCTAGCGCTTGGACGGAATAGAGAGGCGGCGGGGTCGGCTACTATTTATAGCCCGGGGATTGCTTGGGAGGCACGACGAAGACAAAAACATGACCGGCGCGGAGTTGAGCGGCGGACTCCAGCACGGATACGCGGGAGAAATTTAGACACCGGCTCAGGGAAGAAAAACAGTGCGGGCTCGGTTGGACTGGGCCGGCCTGCTGCGGAGGAGCGGAAACAGCGTTCCGGCCCCAGCGGTGAGAAAGCGGTGCGCCGCTGAAGTAACTAGGGCGCGGGGCGCGGGAACAGGAACAGGCCGCGCTGCTGCCAGCTGGGCCGAAGCAGAAAGAAGACCGAGCAGAAGAGTGGGCAGGCCGCACGGGAGCTGGGCTGCACGGACCGAATTACAGAGATGGGAAGAATAGAATCCTTTTCTATTTTCTAAACTAATTTCCAAATAAATCTTGAATGCAAATTCAAATTAATTTAAAATTCGATTTTAAACCACACAATACAAAAATAATATGCAGTAGCATGTATGCACATACATGTATGTAGACCTATATTTGATTTTAATTTTAACAAAGTTATTATTTTCTAAATTTCAATGCTCACAAAATACGTAATTAAATTATTTTCTCATATCTGAAAATTATGCAAATTTTAGGATGTTAAAGCTACCTTCGTGCCATTGTTCCTTCTCCAGATCTGGAACGGATGGTGGACCGGGTGCAATGTACAATTGGGAGTGAGGAACGGATGGTGGACCGGATGCAATGTACAATTGGGAGTGAGGAATAATTCAAGAAAGTGCTGTTGCTTTTCAAAGCTGTTTATATTAACCATATTTGACCCCGGTGGTATCCCCACGCCTCAGGATTGTTTTTCCTCTTGACATTTGTGATATGAGGACATAGATGTGACCTGAGTTCATTCATGTCCCAACATACGTATACGAGTTTCTTAATTTTGCTCCCCAGTGCTGCGTTGTGGTATTGGATTCTGCCCATGCATGGGTGGTTCTCGATTAAATGGCATATATACACGGCCGTATGTGGTTTGTGTACACGCACTTTTCCTTAGATAGTAACACATATGTAGTTTAACAAAAAATTCTTTAGTTAATTAGTCATACGTGATCAAAATCTTAAGGCCGTACACTACTACACAACACATAATTCCTGCTGGGTTATAACATTGCCGGGTGTGCATAAGCTGCCAGTGATGCAGCTTCACTATCGGTTATAAGCCTAGGATTTAGACAAATATTTCTAATCCGAGTGACCTAGATAATAAAGCACCTTATCACTGTCGGGTTGAGCCACGACTCAGCAGTGATATATTGCCAGCTAGATCCATGAACCCGTAGTAATATCAGGAATATCACCTGTCAGGTCAGAACACAACCCCACAGTGGTATGCCAATGCCGGGTCATAACTTGACATAGCTGCACTAGCACGACATCACTGGCAGGTTATGGTTTGACCCGGCAGTAGTATTATGTGCCCCGTTGGATCCTCCTACCACCGATTACTCTATGTAGGGGAGGTCTTGCGGCAAAATAGCTCGATGCTAGAATGATAAAAAGCTTAACACTTTTTATTCGACTTTTTCACTATTTTGAAATACGAAAAAGATCCAAATCCAAAATGCAAAGGTAGTCTTATTCAAAACCTCAAAATTTCTTATCCTACTATTGGCCAAACTACGTGAACACTTGGTCCAATGTGTAGGATCTCTTAGCCATGCTTCATAATCGGAAAAATGGGCACCATGGAAGTACATGCCACTCAACCAAAGAAAGATAATGGAGAGTAGGCCGAAATGAGTACTAAAGACTTTTCAGGATATCTCCAAATCACCGGTATGACTATCGAAATCGTGAGCAACAAAACAATATTATCATGCCAATGGGAGTGGCGTGACAAGGTTTTTAATGTGAAAATCGTCGTCCAACATGACGGATCTTGCCGCGCCAAAACATGTGGCATGACAACATGATTTTGTCGTGCTAGGAGTGTTGACGTGATGAAAAGGGTTAGAAATTTAAAAAAATGAGTGTGGCTATTTTTAAAATAAAAGTTAAAAAGGATTAAAAATATGAAAATCTGCTGGTGGGTGTGAGAAAGGAGCATTTCTGGAGATGACCAGATACTTACACCCTTTTACATTGTTGTTGCTTGTCGAATATGGTGAATCCACAGTCAAATATAGAACTCTATGATATTCTTCTATTGTAAACTTTCCTTGGCAATGCTCAATGACCGGTGACACGGATTGCACAATTGCATGGTATACGTGCAGACATTGAGCTTGACTACAACTTCGATGATGGCTGGGAGGACTAGTTGATTTTGTCTATGCTCAAGCATATATGGTCATAGATTGGGAATCTGCCTGCTTGGTTGCGACGGTTCAACTAAGTCAAAGTGGACCTGTAATAAAGTTATGTAATGAACGTAATTTCTTGATGTACTCGGTTTGTACTCTAGAAGTGTTCAATCTATGATATTTTGCACTCTATGACGAATGTTTGGATGTGTGGCACAATGGATGAATATGATAACTGACGAGACCTAGAACTATCGTATAGGTGCAAAGTGGTCTCAATTTTCGTTGAAAAATCCTGCTTTCCTAGCTAGATGCATTTATATGTTGTGCTTTTGATCCATATGTTGGATGCACTTGCATTTTATTCGAAGCAGTGTGGTATTTCTTACGTTCACAGATAAATCCACAAGCGCACGGAATACCGATGTATCAATTTGTCAAGAGTATTTCAAGTATTGTATCCACAGGGAAACGTATGAGATTAACAATAGACTATCTTAACTAGGGATAGCAACAAGGTTAAAGATAAACATGAGTATAGAGATGACTTATAAGGTTCTTAACTTCTAACTTTAAGTAGAGTTGTATTCTAGTGTTCACTTGGAGACATTACTAAGGAGGAGCATAGCAAAATATAACTTCTTCCGTCGCAACCGGGTCTTACTTGGCCTACAGACATGAGGTGGACTGTAGAGGATCAACGAAACTGTCACTCTCGTAATCTACCACACGTTCCAGAATGCAGGGTGCATCCACGAGTAATTGAAAGTCTATGCACCACGCTTATACTAACGATTACTATTTTAACCCCAACATCAAGGATTAAAGCACCCAAACGAGTCATGATCCTGATGAACGCAAAGAACACAATACTTACTTTGGACTAGAAATCAATTACCAGAGATGTCTCAGACGCAAGCTCGAACAGAACCAGAATCAGCCAAGGTACAAGTCAAAGAGAGAGCACCAACAATCCCGTTACTTTCTCTAAACTCTCCCCTCACTCTCTATCTCAATATTTCTATGTACAAATAAGAATAGAGCCTACTCTAAAGGAATATTCTCCTATTGAATTGAGATGCCTTCTGGAGGGGGGGTCTAGGGCTTCTTCTATATGGGTCACCCGGCACTCTATGGGCCCATGAATCGATGGCATGGCTCCATTTCGACCCTTCGTTACAAACCGACTTCGCAGCATGGTGGAGATTGAACCTTAAGGTTGTTGGAGGATCCCCGTCCGACGAGTGGCTAAGAGGTGGACCCTAGGGGTCGGCCGACCTACAGGTGGGGTCGGCCGCCCCCCTCTGGCTCCTCTGCCGTCCATCTTCATCATTGACGGTGGATTGGAATCTAGTGGAGTTGGTTTCATCGCGGATAAGCATGATTTGTCGAGATAATATGGCCCACTTCGTCCATTTTCTGGATAAATCCTTCTACATACAAATATTGACCAAGACTCGTGGAAATACTTAGTTTAAACCTCTACTCCTATGTTGGTGATTGATTTTAAGGATAAATGCAGGTGAACTTGACGGTTTATTTTTGTTGTACAAGCAGCCAATGGAAAAACTACTCCAAAAAGAAATATAATAATTTCTAGTATTTTAGAATAGATTAAGAAAAAAAAGAGAAATGATTGTGGCGCCTTTCAATAGGTAGATGCAATTAACACCTGCCCTTAAAGAGATAATAGAAATAGCATGCACTAAGTGTTTTCTAAATACCAAATTACATTGACACAAATAAGGAAACTAATTATTATTGACAAGGAATATGTGGGTAGATTATGCTAGAAATGCTTACATTTGTAGGCAAATTTCGAATGCTGCTAGAAATGCTTACATTGTGAATGGAGTTGAGAAAGTGTATCCAATATTTGGGTTTGGATAGTCACCTACGCAGGCCAGAGCAACCACTATAAATATTGAATTTGCGTATGCTCTTTTTCTCACACCAAATTTAATAGCCATGGCATGCAACAAGAAAGTAGTGCTTGGTCTCTTTACCCTGGCCTTGTTCCTCGTAGCGCATTGTAAGTAAAACAGTCCTTGTTGTTTACAGTGTTTAAGAAAATAGTAAAGAAAAAACTACCACCTCAAATTGGATACTTCGCAACATGCCTCTTGCATCATGCATCAACCTTTATCATCTTTGGAGCGAGTATTGCTAACCTATGTCCTCCTATTTTAAATTTTATTATGTATATATGTGCCTAATTAACCACCTAGCGATCTATAATCATATGCGTAGACGCAGAGGCGGCAGATGTGTGCATGACGAGGAACTGGTATTTCTATGGCCCGTGCATGAGCAACAAGAATTGCGCGGCTTCGTGCATCCAACATGACATTGGCAGCGGTGGGTACTGCTCCTCCTGGAGACGAATATGCAAATGTACCCTTCAATGTCCTTGGAGAAAAACAACGCTAGCCGGAATCGAGTTGACACACAGCGGGGACAAGCCGAAACCCTTGGACATGCCTAGGACGGAACTATCCAACTGAGTGTTACCTATATATCTATATGCAGTTGATTGATGGAATTGAATAAGAGAAGAACACATGTAGTCATGTTGTTGTAAGCAATAATTGCACAAAAATAATTAAGAGATGATGAACAAAACTGGCAGTATTATTTTTGTTGTGAGCATCTGCTGCTGAGCCATAAGGCCCCTAGTATATCTCTTTAACTATTCCACTAACGAATGTGGCACACCCTTCGTAAACGTAGAAATTTTGCCCTAAAGGCACTTGCCCTCACGTGCATCATTAATTATTGATGCATATGAAGATGCATGTGTAGGAGTGAGAAATCTAAATCTTGCTGCACACTCCTCATGTGCATCTAATTGTACATGCACATGAGGCATATGCTCTTAGGAAGGAAAATCAAAATTACCCGCTCTTTGTTTCAATCTGATCGTATTGGTAGCTTGCTGGTTTTGGTCACTGAGTCTGTCCGGATAACCTAGCAGACATGCAAAACTCCATAGCATCCCAATAACCAAATAGACAGTCCATGAAAAAATGAAGGTACATGGGCATCGCTTGTGGTGCACCCACAGGCTTCGGTGTGGCCTTATCTTCATGAGCATTCTTCTAGTGCCTTTGTTGCATAGTCTCTCCTGCGCTAGAGACGGTAGGAGGATGCACATGGAGATCCTTCTCCCATCCTAAGGGCTCCTTCATTCCCAGTGGTATTGAGGAGCATGGCCATGCTACACCTTAGGCTTCACTGGCATGGCTTATTTATAAAGTTTTGGCAGAAGGTACATAGTTGGATCTGACAGTTGACGACTCATGTATGTACTCGAGGTAGGTGCATTGAATGGCAAAAGAAAAACAAGGACTAAGATCAAATTATCTGACCACGGAACATTGCCGATTTTAAGTATGACCGATAATGATGGGCATGCTTCACTACCGGTTTAAAAGACTGCCAACATTGATCTAAGGGTAGCCATGCATTTATAGATAACTAAAATTTCATGTCCCACCACTATCATTTCATTATCCCACCACATGCCCCTTACTCCACCGCTGCTGCTACTTCTCCAGCGATCACCACTACCCCGAGGAAAGCTGTTGCCCCCCTCCCCCATCCCCCGTGCCGCCCCAAGGATTGCTGCCCCGAGCATCTCCACTGCCACCCTCGAGCTCTACCACCGTCTTGAGGACCACCGCAGCCCCCGTGCTCCGCCGCCCCTAGGACCCCGCGCATCTTCTGAAAAGATGCATCTCACTCAGTTTAGGGCTAGCTAGATATGTGTGGGTACACAAGCCATTTTAGGGTTAAAATCTATTTAATTACCAATGAAAAAGATCGTCAAAATTACCTGTGTGCCACTTATTTGTTCTCAAGATCTGCAACGGATGGACTGTATGCAATGTACAACTGGGAGGGAGGAACGAATGTGCTGTTGCTTTTGAAAGTTGTTGATGTTATTATTCACGTTTGGGAAATCAGGACATAGATGTGACTTCAGTTCATTCATGTCCTAACATACGTATACGAGCTAGTTTCTTGCGTGGTCCTGTGCGTGGTTCTGGATTAAATAGCATATATACACAGCCGTATGTGGTTTTAGTACACACACACTTTTTTCTAAGACGATAATGTCACATATGCAGTTTAACGCAATATTCTTTAGTTAAAGCAAATTATGTTAATTACTCCAGCTTCTAAGGTTCGTGACACTACAGTTATTTATTTTGTACCAACTTTTTGCCATATACATATTGCAACAATCATGAAACAAAGTAAATTAAACACTAGCTATTTGTAGTCGAACTGGTGTCCTAGGCATAATTCTTTTTACTGCTTTTTTTTAGACAAAGGAATAATTCCAGCCTCTACAAAGGTACACAGCCAATCTCTTAGAGCATCTCCAAGAATTCCCAAGAAATTCTTCCCAAAACCATAAAGTTCTTCAACTCGCCAAAAAGTATTGGGAGGAATAAATAAGACCATCTCTAACAGTTCCCAATAATTCACTACTAAAATATAGAAGATAATTTTACATCAGAAATCCTATACTGTAAATTATCCTAACTATTTTTATATATTCTTTGTCTCTTGTACATTGCATCAGAAACTCTTTCCTACTATTTATTCTTTCCACGCCCTTCCACCTTTAATTGGCAGACCGATACGTGCGACTAGCGTCCGCGCAACTTTACGCGCAAGGGGTGGTTTTCTCCCGAGTGTCAAAAGACTGGGAGGTGAGTTTGGGAGTTGTTGGAGATGAATTTTTATCATTCTTCTAAAAACTCATGGATTGGGAAGGATGATTGGGTACTCTTATGCTCTTACAATTTTATTTTACTGCATGAGTCTAAACTCTAAAGTATGTATGTTGTGTTGGTTTGTACTGCATCAGATATTTTATACTTTCCTATCAAACTTTGAATATCAGTAAGTCTAAAATCATCAAACTCAGGCACATGAATTGAAAATAACATCTCACTAGTTTGGGCATGATTGATTCTTGACCACAACTTGCCATGCTGCAAGTTAGGCATGCCATATTTTTTTAGACATATGTTTGGTTCGCTACTGTAACTCGTCACACTTTTTTATTAGCACCCTGTCCCACATGTTATAGACTTATTTTCTTACTCGCCACACTTTTTGTAGTTACCATAGTTTGCCGAAAGTTTAGGTGTGGTAAGTTTTGGCATGAACCATTGTTCTTGGGCAAATTCTCATTATTAATTGAAAAAATAATGACGATGATAAATTGCATGTGCACAAATCAGTTTGAAAAACATTCAGTAAACTGCCATTAAAAACCTAGATTTCACATTCTTCTTTTTAGAAAAATGCAATGCGCTCCAGGAAGGGAAAAAACGATATTGAGTTGTGTGAATACAGAAGAGCCCACGTGAATGCTCAAGCCTGAGCTCGGATGCAACCAACATGATAGATAAAGCTTCAAGAGAAGAACATTTTTTGTCCCTGGAATTGAGACACGTGCGTAAACTAAACCTTACGGCCGTGTTGTCGGTAAACTAAATGTTCGTGGTGGAACTAACCAGCCTGCCTAAGCAGGCTACAAAATAATGATGCGTTTCTAATAGGCAACGTTATTAGTAACTTAATTATATAATATATACAAATGAATTAGTAAATTTAAGTGAATAATATCTCCTTATAGAACTGCTATGTAATTAATCTAAAAATAAACTCTTCATGCATTTAAAAACTGAGGGATAAGGGTATCACATAGCAACGAACATGTGTATAGTTTTCTTTGTAACTGAACATTAGTCAAGTTAGTGCATATGACCTACGTCAAGAATATGCTAGCCGTCTTGTTCATATCAGTGTTTGATTGCACTCAAACGACTAAGAATATATTGAGTTGTCGGCAAGAAATTGAAATAACGCATCCAATGAACCTTAGCTTTGAGATGTTGCACATGCATAGAAAGTATTAACAACATTAGTTACTTGTATCATTACGTGTAAAGACAGCTTAGCATCTTTTGCATATATTCCCATGGAACAATACCAATATTACTTAAGTCACATGTCGTCCTCAATAAGATTGATGCCCTGACCATCTAGAAATACACACAGATATGGCCGGGGGTACACCAAAATGTCAAAGTATGATTTCTCGTGAGGAGATTAAAGGTTCTCAAGTATTTGAGAGAGGATCCATTTATATATTACAAAAAAATAAGTAAAAACTATTATATTTTGACATTATAATCAGTTTTTTCGATGCCACAATCCTGAAAGTATATGTATAGATTAAGGAAATGTGTCTCTTAATGAAATAGCTTTTGCCCCGATAATAAATAGCGGCACTACCAGCGCCCAGACGTCTAGAAAGATGCCCCGCGTCCAGACGCCCGCGGCTGCAGTTCGTTTTCGCGCCCTCATTTTGTGCGTCCACGCGGGAGCCCACGCTGCCCAGACGTCGCCTGCGCCGCGCGCCCCTCCGCTTCCAACACGCAACCCATGTGCAATATCCGATTTACTTTTGAAACATCCAGATGAAACACTTGCAACATACAAAAGAAGACAGACGAAACACATCAAACATGCGTCTGAAACACTTGAAAAAACACATGAAAACAACATTTGCAACATATGTGTGAAACATATGTAACATCTAGATAAAACGCTTGCAACATACGTCTGAAACAGATGAAACATTGGGAACGGACGCTTGCAACATACCTCTGAAACATTTGAAACATATGCAACATGTGCAACATCCCGATCTACCTTTTGCAACATTCAGATAAAATATCTGAAACACTTGAAATATACGCTTGCAACATGCGCTTTCAGCACAATGTCACCTTGCTGCTTGGACGAATGGACACTCGTCATTGTGGAGCTCGACGCTGGCGCGGAGGTCGGTAACGGCGCATGCATCTCGCCAGTGCAACAGCGGCGCGGCCCACCTATAATTCTCCAACACCTGCTCGCGGCCTGGGTTCGCGCCCGTCTACGCGGCCCTATTGCTGCTACTCCAGCGCCGCTGCTCGCTCGGCCGTAGTCGCCCATCGCAGCGCAACCGGCGATGGGGGTGCGGTGTGGTGGGGAGAAGGGCACGACGTGACGCCACGACGGGGGACGGGCGCGGTGGGGGAAGGAGACGTGACGGGACATATGGATGAGCGGCCCGGAAATGCTTGGCCTCGACATGACGGGCAGATGAGTAGAGTGGGTTTTTTTAGAGGCCGGTTCCCCTGCGCCAGACTGGGAGCCACGTACGGACGGGACAAACGTCCGTGGCTGAGCATTTCCGGATAAATAGGGGTGAAGGTATGTTATACATAGGAAGTGTAAATGCATCCCTTAAAAATAAAAATACAGTGATTTATCAACATTCTACCATATATGTATCCCCATATGATACATGTCTATGAACCCATAAGGCAAATGTATTCCTCTAATTTGCTCTAACTTTGCTACTACCAATAAATGAGATCCAATGTTGATGAACTTCTTAGCTATGTGCACAATACAGAATAACTAAAGCATTTGCTTGAAACAAAATATACCTAAGTGTGTCCACTTTCCTGGATCAATTTCCATGATCAGACTGGCACCATACATATCTGATATCCAAATAATGCGACTAGAACCTTATGTCAGGAGAGAAACCTGACCCTAGGAAAAGGGAATTTAACTATTTAGTATCTAGAAAGATTTACTTATTACATGGAAATAATGTCATGGGTTGTAATAATTCCGAAATTTAATTAACTAATCAGACTTTATTTATTAGGTACTGTAGATAAGAACAAATTTGATCGTGTTGAGTTGTGTTTGGACGCTATCATAATTCATACAAGTCTCTTCAATTCTTAGGTGGCGATTCAGTTACTTTTAAAATACTTACCCTAATGATGGTGGAAGTATGGAAAAAAATGATGCTACCGTCAAATGGAAGTAGACACCTTGTGCTGCTTAAAAGAACAGTGATACCTAAGAAAAATGCTTCGTCATCATTGCAGTATGAACGTATGATTCAGTGAATGCACTGTAATGATGGAGGAAGCATGGAAAAAATGATGTGGCCATCAAATTAAAGTTTGACACCTTGTGCTGCTTAAATAAATTAAAAGAACAGTGATACGGTTATCAGAAAGAAAATGCTCGTCATCAGTGGAGTATGAACGTATGTATGATTCAGTGAATATCAGATATGGACAACCTACTGCATAGATTCAGTCTATCTGTCAATATCACAATCTCCCCGATCTCTTTTTAAAATTTACTTTAAAAACCTACCCAACTATTGATATACCTCTGGCCTGTCAGAGCAAATTAACCACGTGCACCGCCATTTTTTTGGTAGCTGATTGGAACATTCTTAACAACGTACAGCTGGATCGGAGAGGCCGGCACGAAGGTTTAAATAATAATAAGTGGCCATTGTCGTCAGTAAAAAGTATCAAAATTGTGTGCATTAACAAAGATAGTCGCAGCCTTTCCATGTTTGATGCGCATGATAGGAGCATGACAAGTCTAAAGATCTATCAACTTCTTCCCTTAGTAAGTGTAAACACCTAGAGGAGCTCTCAACTCGATCGTAAGCTAACAAATAACAAGCTACTACCTTCATCCCAAAAAAAATGTAATTTTATATCTGGTCTATTTAAATTTAATAAAATTTAATGTATAGAAAGTATTATCGATATTTAGAACTTCAAATAAATAAATAAATCTAATGATACCTGTTTAATAATATAATAAATATTAGTCAAACTTAAGTTGGAATTGCATCCTTTCTATACATCCACCTCAAGATAACTCGCCTTTGTACTTTATTCAGAGATCGACATATATATAATATGGTTTACCATTTCAAAACTTCTCCATCGTAACCTTTGTACTTTATTCTGTTGATTGATGAATGAGGAATACACAGATATGATGCTGCTAGCTACGTTGAAAATCATGCGAAAGATGCTTTCCCGTCGGCAAGGCCCCGAGCCCAGCTGCGGCGCGGCCCATCAATCAAATAATCTAAAAGCTAACGCAGGGAGGAGAGGCCCGGGAACTTCCAGCGCTAGGAGGCTTGGCCCACATATTGATTTGCGTTTGTATTTTTCTTTCTTTCCTTTTCTGTATGTTCTAATCCTTGAAAAACAATCCCGTATGTTTTATGATTTTATACGTCTTTCATTCATCATTTCGAAATACTAGTTCCACATTTCGTCAAAGAAAATTCAATATTTTAGAAGAAAATCATGACATACTGTGTTCAAATGTAGAACTAGTTCACCAAAAATTTTATATAACATTTAAAAAGAAAAATAGTGTGGTTCGAGCGCATACCTACTTCATTGCACATTAGATTGTTTCGATGCTATATGATGCCAGAAATAAATGAATAGATCAATCTAATGTGTCCCCTCATGAATAGCTTTTTGCTTAATAAAGGAGTATGTAGTTTTGTTGGACCAGTAGAGAAAATATTACAAAGCAAACGCTACTGCAAAATTAATTTTGAGAAATAACCCTTCTATTTTTAGAGACCGCCACGGCGCCACAAACATCTCAGTCTTTTCGTAAATGCCCTAGCATTTCGAGGCAGGCAACTAAACAAGTCGCCAATGAAAATAAAGCCTGACTCATTACAAATCCTAACGCATATAATCTCTCCTACATCTCCCACATCCGCTGCCCCATGCATCTTCATAATCCCAGACTTCTCTCTCACATCTCTACCCCCCTCATCTTGCCCCCTGGACCTCACCTCCACCGGCTTTGGCTTTTGATGACCTTGTACCCTCAGACAAGGGGTGCACAAATCTGACGAGGTATGCTGTGCATGTGGACTAATTAAGGCCCCATTTGGCAGGGCTTCTCCAGCGGCTTCAGAAGCCGTTTGGAGCCGTTTTCTGCCAAATGGGGTAAAATGAAACGGCTCTACCGATGAAGCCCCTAAAAACGTGCTCTCACAGAGCTTTGGGGTGGGAAGGAGCCAAAAATAGTGGTTTCTCCCGGCTCCTCCTCCAGGCCCCTAAAAACATGCTCTCACAGGGAAGCCATTTTGCCAAACGGTTTACCAAAACCGCTTCAGCTCCACCGATGGAGCTGTTCGTGGAGCTGAAGCCAAAAAAAATGGCTTCACTAGTGAAGTGAAGCCCTGCCAAACGGGGCAAATTGGTTCACCATTAGTCCACATGTTTGGATGGGACAGGGCTGTTTTTTTTACTGGAAAGACCGTGGGGGAGATTCCCACGGTACCAAAATTTTATAAATTTAGTATGAAAAGAGAGTTCTTACAAAGGGGGTTAACTGAAGGCATCTAGCCTCGCACAAAAGGATGACCTCAGGTCACATTTGAACCTAATAGACTGAAGATTATATTGGAATTTAAAATTTGCTAACCACGTACTAAAGTTGGGTTGCTTGCCGTGGAAAATTTTATCATTCCTGATCCTCCAAATTTCTTAGGACGCAACTAGTACCAGCTCCATGAAGAAGGGCAGATTGGAGTCTGCTCCTGCTTGGGCAAGGCACTGGAAGAGTCATATCTGCTCATCCCACTGAATTTGTAAAGTCTGCCAGCAGAGACGTGCAAAGTTGCAGGAGAAGAAGAGGTGCTCTAGATCCTCTACTACACCCAGAGGACAGAGAACACAGTGATCATCGTCTTGTATGTTGCAGTGACGCCTTCGGAGCATATCTTTGGTGTTCAAACGATCAACCAAGATCAGCCATGCGAAGAACTTTATTCTAGGAATGCAGCTAGTCTTCCAGATCCATCTCATGACCGGATGAGATTCAACATTACTGAAGGCTAATTTATAGAGCCGCTGGGAGGAGTAGGATCCATTTCCCCACACATAGTTCCAGACGTCATCATCTGACTGTGGAGGTTGCAAGGCTGTTAACTGCTATTGTATGCATCTTGTGATAGAGGGAGGTGAAACTGATTATCCAATTCATCTGCCTGCAACATATCTTGGACTGAAGCTCTAGTGTTCTTTGCAAATGATCCATCCAAATATTGTCCCAGAAAAGAACAGTGGAACCATCCCCAATTGCGCAGCATGCAATTCCACGAAAAAGGTTGCTCAGCCTAAGGATGTCTTTCCACCAAAAAGAACCGACTTCCCTGGCAGCATGCAGTACTTTGCCTTGATAGTATTTCCACCAGACGAGCTGGACCCAAGGAATCTCTCTTTTGTTATAAAATTTGTCTAAGCTCTTGAGGACAAGGGCGTCGTTCTGTAATTGTAAGTTGAGGACACCGAGCCCGCCTTTTTCTTTTGGTTGCATCACCACTGGCTAGGCCACTAGATTGCCTCCCTTTTGCTATGCCAAATTACCCCTCCAAAGGCATTGCTTTCTAGCCCGATCTATGTTGTCGATGACTCCTTTGGGCAGTTCGATGATGCAAGAGGCGTAAGTGGTTATCGGTGTGATAGCAGACTTGAGCATTTCTAGTCTTCCTGAATAAGATAGCATGGCAGAGCACGTTGAAAGGCAGCACTCCACTCTATCCATCATTGGAGTGAGGTCCTGGAATCTTGGCCTCGTGGTGCCCATGGAGAGACCCAAATGTGTGAAGGGAAGGCTCCCGATCTGACAGCCAAAAGTATTGGCTAAGATTTCCATCTTCTCATGTACTACATTGATGGGAATGATCTAGGACTTGCGGTAATTTACTCTGAGACCGGTTGACTCCGAAAAGGAGTGAAGAATAGCTTTTAGGAAGAATAACTGACGAGCATCCGCTTCCATAATCAGCAAGGTATCATCTGCGTACTGAACTATTGGGAAGTCTTCATCTGGTTGCGGGATCGGTCTTCTCAGGAGGCCCAAGGAGGAGGCCCTGTTAATGTTAGCTAATCTACTACCACCTTGTGTGAAACACAGTAGAGGAAGACGGCGCCGACTTTGCCCCCTGCTGTAATACTGTAGCCGCTGCAGGTGTAGGCGCCGCACGGTTCACCTGCAGCACTGTAGGCACATGCAGTGGCCGGCGTAGAGTCAGCCCTGTATGCTTATCTAGTTACTGTTACAGCATGTGCGCTGTACTTTAGTTAGATAGATAGAGTTGTATAAATAGGGCACCAAGGCAACTCAGTAAAGAGAGCTCAGATTTGCCATCACACAGACAAGGCATCGGCCAACGTTGTTGTCTTATATTGTGCGTGCTTGCTCTGTTCTCCCTTCTTCTTCTAGCTCGATCCGTAGTGTGTGGGTACGGACACAACCGGTATAGTGGTCTGGGAGACTAGTGGTCTGGCTGGGAGACTAGTGGTCTGGAGACTAGTTCACTATTGTCAGACGGTGATCCCGTGGGCCAACAAGTGGTATCGGAGCCGTATAAGCGCCGTCGTCATTCTAACCGATGGCGAGGACAGGCGGTTTGGAGTTGGGCGATGGCAGTGGCACTGTCATAGCTGCCCAGCCACTACCGGAGGTAGTTGTCCGCACGGTGTGGGAGGTCAGCGGCACCACTTGGCCGACGCTGACTCGCACTAACTATGGAGAGTGGTCGGTGACCATGAAGGTCAAGCTAAGAGCCCGACGGCTCTGGAATGCTGTTGACAAGGGCACCGACGTGGAAGAAGACGACATGTCAGCGTTGGAGGCTATCCTCGCTGCTGTACCGGCGGAGTACAGGGAACCGTTGGGGACGAAGAGCTCAGCTAAGGAGGCGTGGGAGGCCATTACGGCGATGCGCGTCGGTTCCGACCGCGCAAAGAAGGCAACGGCCCAGCTTTTGAAGTAGGAGTATGCAAACCTCAAGTTCAAGGATGGTGAAACAGTGGAGGACTTTTCCCTCCGCCTGCAGACGCCCATCAGCAAGCTGAAGAGCCATGGCGTCACCATCGACGAAGAGGAGGCGGTCTCCAAATTCCTCCACTCCGTGCCGGCAAAGTACATCCAGATCGCTCTCTCCATAGAGACGATGCTGGACTTGTCCACCCTCACCATCGAGGATGTGGCAGGCCGTCTGCGGGCGGTGGACGAGCGCCTGGAGCAGGCAACAGTAACGAAGGACAGCGGGAAACTCCTGCTGACGGAAGAGGAGTGGGCTGCTCGGCGAAACTCCGGGAAGGCAGCCTCCTCCAGTCGTGGTGGCAACGGCAAACATCGTGGCAGGGCTTCTTCGGAGAGGAAGCAAATCGACTCCAACGCCTGTCAGTGTTGCGGGAAGATGGGTCATTGGGCACGGGAGTGCCCAAATCGCAAGAAGGAAAAGAAGGCTCAGGCTCACCTCGCGAAAGCCGATGATGAGGATGAGGCCACTATCCTTATGGCGACATTCTGTGCACTGCACGATGTCGAGGCCATGGAGAGGGAAGAGGCAACGATGGTGGAAGGATCTAGCAAGGCCCTGAAGACCGTCAACCTCGACGAACCACGTGCCCAAATCCATCTTGGGCATGTGGGCGTCGACCAGGAGCAGCGGTGGTATCTGGACTCGGGTGCTAGTAACCACATGACGGGCTCCAAGGACTCCTTCTCCGAGCTCGATGGTGATGTTACCGGTACGGTGAAGTTTGGTGATGGCTCAAGGGTGGTTATCCAAGGGCGCGGCACCATCATCTTTAGATGCCAGAACGGGGAGCACCGTGCGCTAACGGATGTATACTACATCCCGCAGCTGCGTTCCAGCATCATCAGCATTGGTCAGCTGGATGAACGCAGTAGCGAGGTTCTGATCAAGGACGGTGTTCTGAGGATCAGAGATCGGGAGCAGCGACTTCTCGCCAAGGTGAAGAGGTCCCTAAATCGGTTGTACCTGCTCGACCTGAAGGTAGAGCAGCCGGTTTGCCTGGCGGCAAGGCACTCCGAGGAACCGTGGATGTGGCATGCCCGGTTCGGACATCTCAGCTTCGACGCGCTTGGTCGGCTGGGGAAGATGGTCCGAGGGCTACCCCACATCAAACACGAAGGCGAGCTGTGTGACAGCTGCCTAGCCAGGAAGCAGAGGAGGCTACCTTTCCCAAAGGCCTCCAAGTATCGCGCGAAGGAAGCTCTCGAGCTAGTTCACGGCGACCTCTGCGGGCCGATCACGCCTGCTACATGCGGTGGTCGGTGGTACTTCCTCCTACTCATGGACGATTGCAGTCGCTACATGTGGCTGCAACTCCTGACGAGCAAGGACGAAGCGGCGGTGGCGATCAAGAAGTTCAAGACGCGCGCGGAGGCTGAGAGCGGCAAGAAGCTCCATGTACTGAGGACTGATCGGGGTGGCGAATTCACTTCGGTGGAGTTTGCTACATACTGCGCGGATCAAGGTGTGGGGCAACATCACGCCGTGCCGTACTCACCACAACAGAATGGCATGGTGGAGTGACGGAACCAAACAGTGGTCGGCATGGCCCGATCCATGATGAACGCCAAAGGGATGCCGGCAAAGTTCTGGGGAGAGGCAGTGACCACGGCGGTGTTCATCCTCAACCGCGCTCCAACCAAAGCCCTAACGGGCAAGACGCCGTTCGAAGCTTGGTACGGGAGCAAGCCGAACGTATCATTCCTCCGGACATTCGGTTGCATCGGCCACGTTAGGAAGACGAAGCCGAACCTCACCAAGATGGAGGACAGGAGCACACCCATGGTGTTCCTGGGCTACGCGGAGGGTACTAAGGCGTACCGGCTCTATGACCCACGCGGAGACAAGGTGACTGTCTCGCGCGACGTTGTGTTCAACGAGGAGGCAGCTTGGGACTGGCATAGTCCGAGCATGGGGGAAGCGGGAGGCTTCACCAACACCTTCGTCGTTGAGCACTTGGTCATCCACGGCGGTGGAGACACTGCGGAACAGGTGCCACGCACTCCGGGAGGAGCGCCGAGCACTCCGGCGGTAGAGTCGAGCACTTCTGGGGCAGTGCCGAGCACTTCAGGAGGGATGCCGAGCACTCTAGGAGGAGTGTCGTGCACTTCTAGAGGGATGCCGAGCACGCCAGGAGTGGAGCCAGGAGGTTCTATAGTGGTGGCGACCACTTCAGGATGGGTGCCGAGCACTCCTGTGGCAGAGCCAAGACATCTTACTGTGGTTCCGACCACTCCAAGACTGAGGCTGGGCACTCCTACAGTGTGGCCAAACACTGCAAGAGTTATGACGAGCAGTCCAGAAGCAGTGTCGAGCACTTCGGGTGCTATGCAGGGCACTCTGGCGGAAGAAGGAACTTCATCACCCCCGATCGAGTTCGCCTCACCTCCAAGTGACATCACTGAGTTCGTGGACGCCTACCATGAAGGTGAGGAGTTGAGGTTCCGTAGGCTGGACGACATCATCGGCGGCACAGGCCCCTCAGGTCTGGTGGGTAGGCTGGTCAACGACGCAGAGCTGCTACTCGTCAGTGCAGAGGAACCACCCACGTTCGCGCTAGCCGAGCGCGATGGAAACTAGCGACAGGCAATGCTGGAGGAGATGAAGGCGATCGAGGAAAACGAGACTTGGCAGCTCATCGATCCACCCCCAGGATGCCGTCCAATCAGCCTAAAGTGGGTGTACAAAGTCAAAAGGGATGAGCTCGGCGCCATTGTCAAGTACAAGGCATGCCTCGTCGGCCAAGGCTTTGTCCAGCGTGAGGGCATCAACTTCGAGGAGGTCTTTGCACCAGTAGCGCGCATGGAGTCGGTCCGTTTGCTACTTGCTTTGGCGGCAGCAAGGGACTGGCGCGTCCATCACTTGGACGTTAAATCGGCCTTCCTCAACGGCAAGCTGGCGGAAACGGTCTTCATCAGGCAACCTCCAGAGTTCGCTGTCAAGGGAGATGAGCACAGGGTGCTCCGACTGCGCAAAGCGCTCTACGGGCTGCGGCAAGCCCCTCAAGCATGGAACGCCAAGCTTGACACCACGCTGGGCGAGCTTGGGTTTCAGAGGTGCGCAACCAAGCATGCGCTCTACACGCGACGACGAGGGATGGAAGAACTCGTGGTCGGCGTGTATGTGGATGACTTAATCATCACCGGCGTGCGCACGGAGGATATCAACAGCTTCAAGTGAGAGATGGCAGCTCGTTTCCGAATGAGCGATCTCGGTGCTCTCTCATACTACCTCGACATCGAGGTGAGACAGGGGAAGAAGGAACTCACGCTTGGGCAAAGCGCATATGCCTCCAAGCTGTTGGAGAGGAGCGGCATGGTGGAGTGCAAGCCATGTGTGACTCCAATGGAGGAGCGGCTGAAGCTGACGAAGGACAGCACCACGGCGAAAGTAGATGCAACACTCTACCGGAGCATCGTCGGTGGTCTGCGCTACCTAGTCTACACAAGGCCGGATATTGCGTTCGCCATGGGCTACGTCAGTCACTTCATGGAGGATCCCAGAGAGGATCACTGGGCTATGGTGAAGCGGCTACTACGCTACGTCAAGGGGATGGTGAATCATGGAATCATCTTCCCAAAGACCAGGGGAAGTAGGCTGCAGCTCATGGTATTCAGCGATGCAGACATGGCGGGGGACATCGACGGACGACGGAGCACCTCTAGCGTACTCGTCTTCCTCGGGTCGGCCCCAATTTCATGGCTGTCGCTGAAACAGAAGGTGGTGGCGCTATCACATGTGAGGCAGATAGCACGAAGGTGGCCACAATGGCGTGCCAAGTTGTGTGGAGTACGCCGGTCGGCCGGGCGAAGCTAACCGGCGTGGAAGCTCACCCACCAAAGAGCGATGGTGGACAACCAGCCCGCCATCGCCTCGTGAAGAATCCGGTTCTACACGACCAAGTAAACACATCGACGTGAAGTTCCACTTCCTTAGGGACTGTGTTGATGGAGGGCGATCATCATCGAGTTTGTTAAACTGGTCGGCAACTCGCGGACGTCCTCACCAAGCCGCTTTCGGACGACTTCTTGACTCACGGAGCTGAAGGAGATGATCGGCATAGAGGGGTGCAAGGGTTAGCGATGAGGATTAGGGAAAGATTGTTAGCTAATCTATCGCCACCTTGTGTGAAACACAAGAGAGGAAGGCGGCGCCGACTTTGCCTCTCTTTGTAATATCAGAGTCAGCTGCAGTGTGCGGCGCGCGACGGTTCACTGCAAAGATCAGAGGCACATGCGTTGGCGGTGCAAAGTCAGCCCCCTGTATGCTTATCTAGTTCTTCACATAGCAAGCATGTGCGGCCAGACTTTAGTTAGATAGATAGAGTTGTATAAATAGGGCACCAAGGCAACTCAGTAAAGAGAGCTCAGATTTGCCATCACACAGATAGGGCCTCGGCCAACGTTGTTGTCTTGTATTGTGTGTGCTTACTCTGTTCTCCCTTCTTCTTCTAGCTCAATCCATAGTGTGTGGGTACGGACACAACCGGTATAGTGGTCTGGGAGACTAGTGGTCTGGAAAGACTAGTGGTCTGGTCTGGAAGACTAGTGCTCTGGAAGACTAGTGGTCTGGGAGACTAGTGGTCTGGTCTGGGAGACTAGTGGTCTAGGAGACTAGTGGTCTGAGACTAGTGGTCTGGAGACTAGTTCACTATCGTCAGACGGTGATCCCGTGGGCCAACAGTTAATGATGACCTGGAGGAGCTCAGCTACCAGGACAAATAGCAACGGCGATAAAGGGTCACCTTGGAGTACACCCCTCCTGCAGTTGAATTTCTTACCCGGTACTCCGTTTAACAGGACAACGGATGAGCCTGACACTAGTATCGATCTGATCCACTGAAGCCAGACATCAAGAAATCCCATGTGTTGCATCACAGACAAAATAGCACTGTGTTCGACAGTGTCAAAAGCTTTTTCAAAATCAAGCTTGAGGATCAACACTTCTTTCCTTGACTGATGACATTGATGGATAAATTCAAAACACCAAGCTAGGCAGTCCTGTATTGCATGAGTTCTGATGAACCCATATTGGTATCTATGGACAAGCTGTATGATAACCTGCTAAAGTCTGTCCGCTAGAATTTTGGTTAGGAGTTTCAAACTGCAGTTCAGTAGTGAGATGGGTCTAAAGTCACTGATTGATTCAGGGCTGCTAATCTTTGGAACAAGGGTAATGAAAGAATTGTTGATGCTCTCTAAATTCATATTTCCCTCGTGAAATTTGTCACATAAATCATAGAAGTCTTCCTTAATCATATGCCAACATTTCTTGAGGAAGAAACCGTTAAAACCATCTGGCCCTGGGGCCTTGTCCCTAGGCATTTTCTTTACAATATTGTCTATCTCTTCATGGCTGATAGGCTCCACAAGAAATTCTAAGTCATCATGTGGTGCAAAAAAGAGATTGCAGATTGTAGAGCATAGTTGGCATCTCTGTGACTGCCATTCTATTTCTCAAAGCATTCCAAATAATGCCAGCTTTGCTTTCATGGTCCTGTATCCAGACCCCTTGATCATTCTGCAATTGTATGATGGTGTTTTTCCTGAAGGTGATGGTAGCCATGGCATGGAAAAATTTGGTGCATTCATCACCAAATTTAATTCTATTTTCAGTATATCTATTCTTCCAGTATGTGGTCCTTGATCGAAGTAGGGCTGCCAGGTGAGTTTTCAAGATGTTTCTGAGATTATGCTCCGGATTGTACAGAGTTCTCAGTTCTTCCAAAGCATCAAGATGCAGAATGACTGTATTACAGTTGGCGATGAAGGTCTTCATATTTGAGAATTGTTTACTCCAATTCTTGAGACTGTATCTCAGTCGTTTGAATTTTGTAGAGAGAACACTAGCGGCGTCTGTCTGGTGAGTGTGTTGCATCCATGAGTCTTGGACTATATCCTGAAAGCCTGACATTTCAGCCTAAAAATTTTCAAAGCGAAAAATGCTGGCTCTAGGGATCTTTGTGTCAATGACAACCTTGCAGGGGATGTGATCAGACGTTATCTTCTCAAGAGGAATAACCTGCGTATTAGGAAAGGATACTGTCCAATTCACCGAGGTAAAAAACCAGTCTAGTTGCTCCAGTAACGGTTCACTCTGCATATTACTCCATGTGAAGGCTCTGCCTTTTAGAGGGAGTTCAACTAGACCCAGATGTCCAATGATGTCATTAAAGATTAAAGTGTCCTATATGTTGCCCCCTGGCCGATTACGGTCACTGATTGAGCGATAGAAATTGAAGTCACCAAGGAATATCCAATTTTCTATGTCTGCTATGTTGTGGCCTCTAAACCAGGCAATGAACTCGGACCGATCAGGTTCAGTGCATGGACCGTACACTGTCGACAATTTCCAAACTTCAGCATTGTGACGTGAAGTGAACGAAATCATAAGCCCAAAGACAAACTTATCCACTATCACTCCTCGAAAGATAGAACCGTTCCAAACAACCAAGATACCTCCCGAGGTGAAGGGTGTAACGTCGAGATGACGACCAGAGGGAGGGTGAATAGTCGTTTCTAAATTTAATCGCAGCGGCTAACTGAAACAAATGCGGAATTAAAACAATCGGTTTAGCCAAGACTACATCCCTCTATCAAAGTTCACAAGCACCTTATAAAGATCCTAATTAGACAACAAATGTGTTAGGCTAGCTAGAGCTCACCTAACCCATTCTAGAAGTAAGGTCACACAAACCTATACCACTAGTATTTCAAGCAACGAGGGAGCTCCTACACATGCTAGTAAGCAAAAGCACAAAGCCATCTAAGCTCACTAGCAATACTCAATAACAAGGCAACCAATGTCAAATTAGAGAGCGTAAATACTTAGCTATACAAACTAAGCAATATGACTAACAAGGTTAAACAAACCAAATTAGCCACGCAAGGGAGCTACTTCTATGCTACACACGCTAGAAGGTAACTAGTAAGCTACACAAGCTAACTAATTATAAGAGCAACTACACAAGCACAATGTATATGAAAGTAATTACAAGCTTGTGTAACGAGGATGCAAACCAACAGGAATACAAGGATGACACGATGATTTTTTTTCCGAGGTTCACGTGCTTGCCAACACGCTAGTCCCCGTTGAGACAAGCTCCAAGGTTGCCGCCGGTCCTCTTGCTAGTGGTGACCCACAAGTCACACTCTCCCACATGGAGTGCTTACCACAAGCTCTAGCACTTGACCCGACCAGACCACTTGTCGCCCTTCGCATCTCACTTTACTAGAGTTGCTCTTCGCGGTTCCCGTGGGGCAAGCAAAATACCCCTCACAAAGCTCTTCTCCGGAGCACCACACAAGCTTCGTGCGGGCTTCAACGGAGACCACCACCAAGCCGTCTAGGAGATGGCAACCTCCAAGAGTAACAAGCACCACTGGCTTCCAACTCGATCACCTAGTGCCACTCGATGCAACCTCATGATGCAATCGCACTAGAATCACTCACTCACTCAATCGAATGATCACTCAAGCTAGAGTGAGTTAGAGGGCTCCCAAGCATTACCACATAAGCCACCAAGACTCTAGTGTGCTCAATAACCAGCCCAAGGCCAAGACCCCTTCAATTTATAGCCCCCATGAAAATAGAGCCATTGTACCCCTTCACTGGGCACAGCTCCGGGTGACTAGATGCTCCGGTCAGATCGACCGGACGCACCCTGCCAGCGTCTGGTCAAAGGATGGCTGCCACGTCATCCCGAACTTCAAATACTGAGCGCCCGATCTCAATGGTTAACTTGCGACCGGACGCAGCACAGTGTATGACCGGACACAGGACCCTAGCGTCTGGTCACTTCCAGTAAGGTTCCACTCGCGACCGAACGCGTCAGTTTGAGCGCGACTGGACGCAGGATCCCAGCGTTTGGTCACTTCCAGTAAGGTTCCAGAGACGCTCAACTGCGACCGGACTTGTCTCGGACGCAGCATCAGCGTCCGGTCCTTTCTCCTCTTCTCTATGCCGCCACGTCAGCGGGACCGGACGCACCTATCCAACATCCGGTCACAAAGTGACCCAGTGTCTGGTCGAAGACCGATGCCTGTGCCTTCACTGCTGCCACTGACCGGACACAGGACCCCAGTGTCTGATCATTGCGTGACCAGCGTCCGGTGTACTCTTGTGAAACCCTATCTTTTCTGAACGGGGCGCCGGTGGCACCATCGGACTGTCCGCACTCTATAGGTGGACACTCCGCCGATAAAGTTTTGACCCATTTTCTTTACCGAGTTGATCCACATCAACTCTAACTTCTTCTCCTTTTATAAATGTGTCAACACCACCAAGTGTACACCACCATGTGGATGTGTGTTAGCATTTTCACAATCATTTTCCAAAGGATTAGCCACTCAACTTGCCACGCCACTCGATCCTAGCGACGATGCAAAGTTAGATCACTCAAATGACACTAGATGACCGATATGCAAATAAGTTTGCCCCTCTTGATAGTACGGTCATCTATCCTAAATCCGATCATCAACTTCTCTACACACCTATGACCGGTGAAATGAAATACCCTAGGTTATACCTTTGCCTTGCGCATTCCATTCCATCTTCTCCAGTGTCGATGCAACACATGCACCAACACGATCAACAATGATATGATCCACTTCATATCATCACGTGATCATATTGGTTTATTAATCTTGACTCCACTTACTTTTCACCGTTGCCTTCGTCCATCGGCGCTAAGTCTTACTCAAGCTTCACCGCCACGTGGTCCATCGCTCCAAAGCCTCCGACTTGCCCTTCACGCTTGCAACCGGTCCATCAAACCAAGTCATGTCTTGATCTTCTCCACCTTGATCACATGACTCAATGTCATGTCTCAAGTGCAATGAGCTCATTCATCATCACATGTGTGAGCTTTGCAACATCTCCAAGTCATTTTCACCTTCATGGCATATGTTGCTCACACACATGTACCTATAGACTAATCACCTGTGTATCTCACATAAACACAATTAGTCCACCTAAGTTGTCACTCAATTATCAAAACTACACAAGGACTTTTCAGAAGGGATGTAATCAAAACTGTCAAACCGTCTAGGGGCAAATTTTCGGATTAAAGAAATATCAATATGCTCCTTCTTTGTCTCTTGCAGTCATATTACTGAGCAGGCACTCTCCTCTATGATAGGGCTGTTTTTAGCTACCAGTTGTTAGAGTTTTGGTGTGGTTTTGGGAACTGTTCCTATTCCATCTATTATATAAATCGAGCGTTTACAGGGGCAAGCTTGTAGCGACCCATTTACATCCATCATTAGGGTTGTTTTTATGCAAACCATCACTAAAAATGGGGGCATTTCTAGTGGTAGTTTTTTTAGGGGATTTCTAGTGGTAGTTTGCTTAATGAAATCGTCACTAGGAACCTATTTTCAACGGTAGTGCATATGGTTGGGGCTACCTTAGTACATTTAGTGGTGCAGCTCAATTAAACCATCTCTAAGAAAAATATGCGCGCTTCTATAAAAATTATTTGTAATAGTATTGTGCATTTGTGCTATCAGATCTAGCTCTGTTTTGCAAGTTTTCTGCCAGCCAAAGCTGTATTTTTGCTTTATTTCTAATCTTCCTTTTCTTTTTAGACAAAAAAAGGTTTTCCTGCTTTATTTCACGCTAAACCAAATGGCGGCCCCGTTCGGCTTGCTGAAACTTGGCTGAAACTTGCTGAGAAACACTGTTCTGGTTGAATTATTGTGAGAGAAAAACACTGTTCTGGCTGAAAAAAGAAGCCGAACAAGCCGGTTTTAAGGTAAGCCGAACGGGGCCTATCCATTTGGTTTAGCGTATTTGAAGATGTGCCTGCCAACTGATTACATTCCAAGACGAGTACTATCTGAGTTTTTCCGGTAACTCCTAATGGAAAACAAATGATGCTACCGTCAAGCTACAATAGAAACCTTGTGATTCTTCTCCGATACAGAGATGCGGTTGATAGAAAGAATATGCATCATCAAGGACTGTGATTCAACGAAACTAATCTGGACAATAACAAGATTCAGTCAGTTGTATCCCCCTTTAAAATTTACTCATGAAACCTACACTTTTGCCTTGCTGGAGCAAATTAACCACGTGCACGTGAGATTAGTTTAGCAACTTTGAAGAGAATAAAGTTTAGCAACTTTGAAGAGAATAAGGAGAGGAGCACCTTCTTTAGGTATTAAGAAGAAGTCAACATATTCTTAATATAATAATAGCTGGAAGCATGAATGAAGGTTAAATTTATTAGTGTGAAGTGACCGTGACACCTATGTAAGAGGGAGATGAACTAGACCACTTAAAAACTAAGTAAAAAAACAACTTATAAAAACCTACACAACTTTGGGCGGGCCCTTGCTCAGGCTTTTCCAGTTTGAAGCTCACCGAGGGTGTTACCCAACCAAGAAGTAGTGAAGAAGTGCCTCACGTCCTCATACGGACATTTGGCCGGCCCACTAGCTGTGATCAAGAAAACCCTTCATCGCCATCCTGGATGCGACCCAGGAGATCATGAAGGGCTCAAGGGCTCATGACAAGAGTCAAATATAGAGGTATGTTAAACCATTGGATTGAAGGCATGACCGTCCGGCTAACCCCTCGACTGATTTTCCTAATCAGGCGGGGACTCAGGGGCTTGGGGGCTACACCTATCGGGTGTACTCGTGTGCACCCTCTGGCAAACGGGCCGGGATGAATCGGCAGGCCACAAATGGCCCTGTCCTAAGGAAATCCCCGGTGTCAATAGAGCAAGTTGAGGAAGTTCCCATTCGGGCCGCCTTTGCTCGGGGGCTTGGGGCCACGGCCAAGGAAGCGGACCCAAGGGCACGCCAAACAAGCAAATGCCCCCATAGTCGACCCAACCTTGGTTCAGGTTGAGCGTTCACACCGAGCAATGTCGGGAACCAGCCCCGAAATCTGTTTAGGCACCCAATGCCTGACAGGCGCAAAACAGCAGAGGTGTCAGGCCACCAACCCATTCCATAGCCGCGAGGCGTTGTCGGCCACTCCCTCAGTAGGGTCACGCCCATCGCATGACGCGTTAGGACAAGGAACTCCCCAAGCCCGCATAGTGGGGGGCTCCGAGCCCACACGGCAGCCCCCTCCAGGCAAGGGGAGAAGCCTGGTGTGCCTAGGAAGCCAGGAGAAGGCCACGTAGGGAAGGCAACACTCCAGCAGAGAGCACCAGGCTACAGCCATGGTGTCAGAGGGTGGTTGTGATTTTGTCGGTCCCCAGCTACAATACAAAAGGAGGATTGAGGGCGCCAAGAAGAAGAAGGCCGAAGCATAGGGCGAGAAATCCTAGGAGAAACCATTTGCTTTGTACCCTGATCATCTCCCCGGTATATAAAAGGGAAGGCATAGGCTCCTGTAGAAGGAATTGGACCCAATGAGACTAGGGATCAAACCATTAGACAACCAGTCGGACCTCTAGCGAGGAGAACGAACCCTAGATTAGCATAGCGCTTCCCGACCTACACCTATTTCTCTCTCTCTTTCTCTTGATTCCTCCATTGTAAGAACTCTCGATTGAGCATTATTCCTAACATGAAGAACACTACTGCTGGACGTAGGGCTCAGAGGCCCGAACCAAGATAAACTCTTTGTGTTTTTAGTGGTTAATCCATTGGACGTACACACATCGACCCACGTTGAAAAACCTGATTACTGCCGCAGTTACAAACCTACGACAACTGATTAATGAAAAAGCCTAATGTTCTACCTTTCACCTTGAGCTAACCATCATGTTTTTCATCTTATCCACCATGACATCCAACATTGCATAATTCTCATTTGGCACTAATTTTTCTTCATATCTCAAATGTCATTAACTACCAAAACCCAAATTAGAAACCTAGATGCTTTGAAATATGGAAACAAATCCACAAATCAATTAACCTGAATCATGTGCCTTCCAGGTGTTCCCGCAACAGTCATGTTAGAATTCGAATCTACTCCAACAAAACTCCATCTTGAGACAAATTTCATCTTTCAGCTAATGAAGCATTATCAATCAACTTACTTCAACAAAGAAAGTAATCACTGGTGCAAAAAGTAACTACGACTTAAACTATAACACCAACTAACTTAGCTGCAAAAACAGACTTTGTCAACATATAAACAGTACTGTCATGAGTTCTTATCTTGCATACCTTAATATCACCTTCAACAATGACACGTTGAATAAAATGATATATCACATCAATATACTTGGTTCTTTCATGAAACATCTGATCTTTAGAATGAAAAATAACACTATGACTATCGCAATGTATAGTAATATAATGCAACAAATCACCCTGCAAAATTCAGAGTATAAACCTCTCAATCAAACAGCTTGCTTACAATCTTTAGAAATAGCCTATACTCAACTTCTGTTGTAGACAAAGCAATAGTAGCATGCAAACATGCTTTATAACTAATAACATAACCACCAATGTTAACAACATAACTCTTAAGACATCTCCTCTTACCTAAATCATTAACATGGTCATTATCATCATATCCAACAAGCACATCTTTAGATTTCCCGAACTGGAAACATGCATTAGAAACACCACACAAATTTCAAAAAATGCGCAATGAACAACCCACCAATTCTCTTTATAAATATTAGCTATAAATCTAATAATCGATTGATAACACTCAATACATGAGATAAATCAAGACAAACACTAAAATATGGAACTCTAAACATATACTCCACATCATGATCAGACTCTAGACATAAATGTGAAGATAATATGATATGTGTAGCTAATGGAGTACTCATGGTTAGTTCAAGGCAACCACCCATTAAAACGGATTGTAGAGGCGGTTGGCTTAACAGAGCCACCCCTAAAATTGTATTTCTAGGGGCTGTTGTACGTTTGCTTCTACAAATGTCACATCTTTACAATCAATGGCATAGATAGTTTAGAAAACCGACCATCGAAATTATTTTTGAACTTGCCTGAAAATCAATTCTACAGTAGCATTTGAATCTAGAAAAAAATTACTATTGTGTTCTCTTCCATATATATCTGTTCGTATCCAGTCAATTTTATTCCTATTGTTAACAAAATCCAATAACATATGTATCCCAATGGCCTTAGGAATCAGGTCTCCTAAAACCACGGTGCAAAGTAAAGAGAAAACATGAAAGATAAGCCACAGAAAATATATGAAAGCAAAACAAAATATGTGGCAATCGACTGAGCAGCAGCCTGATAGATATATATATGCTGGTTGATCTATCCAATTTGGAATTCCCGGCATGTTGCATTAGTTGTGAAACCAAGCCGGTCGATGGAAGAAAAATGGGCATCATCTCGAACCATCAACGATATTGCTAGCCTGTCGTGCATTTATGTTGAATCAATGTTGCCTTCAGAGCGCCCAAAGAAACTAAGCGTTGACAATAGGAGGTGTATGGGTCATGTTTTGAAAGTGAAAATATCAAATTCATAGACTGAGTGAGGCTGACTTTATGAATGGTTATCTAAGATATAGAAAAGCAAGGGCTGCAATGGGTCCAAGCTCTTTATGAAGCACACATTTCGTTTGTTCTTTTTTTCACCTTTTTGCTTTATTTGTGTACTATAAAGTAGAATGAAATTTGTATTTAATTTTATTTTGCGTATTGCAACAATGGGTTCTGTCAGTCAGCTGCACCCAAAACCAACGAACATACATACATAATAATGAACATATAGCAAAAAGTCTCGAGTGCATAATCACATGTACAAGGAACAAATACTAAACTGCATTGAAATCATGTAATCAGCATTACATAAAAAATGACGCAAAGCAAAGGATAGGTACAACAAGTAGCAGCTAGCACCTACAAAATGCATGCTGCAACTTCGGCCCCATGGGACGTTTTATTCAGATACTACTATAATGGCTAGTGGACACTTCATCAGTTGTCAGCTGCCGGTGGGATGTGCGGCGGGTCAGGCTTTGGTTTTGGCTCAGGCTCTGGTTTTGGTTCAGGCTTAGGCTCCGGCTTCGGTTGGGGCTCTGGCTTTGGTTCTGGCTTAGGTTCTGGTTTCGGTTTAGGCTCTGGCTTCGGTTCGGGCTTAGGCTCCAGCTTCGGTTCAGGCTTTGGCTCTGGTTTGGGTTTCGGTTCAGGCTTGGGCTCGGGCTTTGGTTTAGGCTTAGGCTCCGGTTTCGGTTCAGGCTTTGGCTCTGGTTTGGGTTTCGGTTCAGGCTTGGGCTCGGGCTTCGGTTCAGGCTTAGGCTCTGGTTTCGGTTCAGGCTTTGGCTCTGGTTTGGGTTTTGGTTCAGGCTTGGGCTCGGGCTTCGGTTCAGGCTTTGGCTCTGGTTTGGGTTTTGGTTCAGGCTTGGGCTTTGGTTCAGGCTTAGGCTCCGGTTTTGGTTCAGGCTTTGGCTCTGGTTTGGGTTTTGGTTCAGGCTTGGGCTCGGGCTTCGGTTCAGGCTTAGGCTCCGGTTTCGGTTCAGGCTTAGGCTCTGGTTTGGGTTTCGGTTCAGGCTTAG
The DNA here is from genome assembly GCA_904845875.1 of Miscanthus lutarioriparius. Lineage (NCBI taxonomy): Eukaryota > Viridiplantae > Streptophyta > Magnoliopsida > Poales > Poaceae > Miscanthus > Miscanthus lutarioriparius. The sequence continues at coordinate 53,831,566 of CAJGYO010000014.1, read as the reverse complement.
GCTCTGGTTTGGGTTTTGGTTCAGGCTTGGGCTCGGGCTTCGGTTCAGGCTTAGGCTCTGGTTTTGGTTCAGGCTTTGGCAGTGGTTCGGGTTTTGGTTCCGGCTTGGGCTCAGGCTTAGGCTCGGGTTTTGGCAACGGTTCGGGTTTTGGTTCCGGCTTGGGCTCAGGCTTAGGCTCAGGTTTCGGTTCCGGTTTGGGCTCAGGCTTAGGCTCAGGTTTCGGTTCCGGTTTGGGCTCAGGCTTAGGCTCTGGTTTCGGCACTGGTTCAGGTTTTGGTTCAGGTTTGGGCTCAGGCTTCTCCGGCTTGGGCTTTGGTTCAGGCTTAGGCTTGGGCACCGGTTCTGGTTTGGGCTTTGGCTCTGGTTTGGGCGTGGGCTTAGGGTGTGGCTCAGGTTTAGGTTCAGGTTTTGGCAAAGGCTCAGGTTTAGGCTCTGGACGTGGCGTGGGCTCCGGTTTAGGTTCAGGTTTGGGTTCTGGCTGGGGCAGGGGCTGCGGCTGAGGTTCCGGCTTAGGTTCAGGTTTGGGTTGTGGCTCCGGCTGCGGCAGCTCGGCGGCAGCACGTCCGCCATGCTTGCGTGCGAAACGGGTGCCGTGGCCAAGCCCGACGCCTGCAGCCGCCGCGTCGTCGAAGAAAGCGGTGGCAGCGGCCACTGCTCCCAGAAGCACGGCGAGGAGAAGGCAGCACGAAGAGAGGCGACGCGTCGCCGCCATGGCTGCTGCTCCTGCAAAGAAGTTCGCCGCCTGCTAGCTCTCTGCTCTGTGTTGCTCTCTGCCTCTCTCTCTGTTTCTCTAGAGCAGCTGTTGGTAGTGCCCGGGCGAGTAGTCTCTGTTGTGTGTGTGTGGATGACGGGGTGTGGTCATGGGTCGGATTTATAGCGCGCGGGAGCCAAGCAGCTTCGGACGCGTGGATCGCTGTCTGCCCAGCTAACTAGCTGCTTTACACCGTCTTAAAAAAATGGCTGCTTTACACGTATCAACGGGTAGGTAGCAGCTAAGCCCGTGTTTATTGCTATTCAACGGATAGCAGTAGCACGTATCTTTCACTTTTAGTTTCTCACGGACTCTTCCATCCATTTCTTGTTCCAACACATATACGCTGCTGCCTGACAGGTAGGTTTGTTAACTTTTGATGATACACGGGACGGGTAGCAGGTAGTATTTAGCTTGTGTTTGACGACGCATGCTGCCGCTGTTGACCAAATGACCAGCGAGCGAGCTATTTACTGGAGTATGTGTATGAAGATTCATCCCCTGCAGGCCAGTCAGTTGTTATTATCTGTGTACATCTTGTAAGTTTCCTCCTCCATGCTTTGACAGGCAGCAAAGATATTTTGTGTGGACGATGGATGACCAGGCTAGCAATTGTCATCTTCATCTGTCGCGCTGCTGCTGCATGCACATGGTCCTGGATGGAGCTCAGATCATCATCCTATAGCTAGCTAGTCCTATATGGGGAGCTGCTAGGTGTGCCATGCATGCATTTCTGGCGGGCACTCGGCTCGTGAAGCTCAGATCAGGATCGCCAAAGGGAGAGGACAGACGACGGCACTGTGAGACACATGATCGATGATATGCATGGTTGCATTGCAGGCCGGTACGGTGCAGCACATCAGACTGTGTGTTGCGGCTGTGCTGGCCGGAGAAGATGAGAGTGACGACGCTAAAGATGCGTACCGCGCTTTACGAACGTCGTAGAGCTTTTGATTTCCTGCGTGACCGACACGGCAGTGTCTACATCTTGCTTTGCCTGCAGGTCCAGGGTGATGGAGTCCAGATTCATTGACGAACGGTCTGGGACGGAGGTGTAGGTTCGGCAGTGTATGGCTGTGCAAGCACAGTCGGGGATGAACGATACATGATGGAGTGTGGTGGCGACCCGACTGTGTTGAGGCGTCAGGCTCAGTCATCAGCTAGCGAACGCGCCGTGGCGGGGTCGGAGTCGGAGGCGTACGGTACGGCATGCCGGAGTGGTGCACTCGTCCCTTGTTCCAACGGCGATGTCCTTTTCTGCTTGGATGTTTCCTCATCCTCTCCTGCCACCGACCCGACATTGTTGACACTGACGTCCCAACCACTGGCCTTGTGCCCGTGCTAACATGCATCCACAATTTCCAGTACCAATCTCTCGTACCAAGCTAATATCTCGTCTCTTTAAGAGACACTGTTGTGCATTTACTCTTAGCCTCTTAGGTTGTCCCTTAATGCTGCCCATTTTTTGTTTTCCAAATAAAAACGAAGCTTCTACACTTGCACACTACTCCCTCTCGTCGAGGTTCAAAGTTACAATTGCGTTTTTTTAACGGAGTGAGTACTCTTTTTTTAGGCAAAGTCAAGAGCTTTATTCATTATACGCGGGAATACTGCCTTTGGTCGCCACCCCCCTCAACCAATGTGTAGGGTGATCTGTCCAGTTACGCATACTAGAGGAAACAAAGAGCATACACGCACAGCAGTGAGCTACATTATTTGCATTGCCCCTTGCTTCACAAGAGAAATTTGAAAACAAATGAAGGACCTGCTTAGCTCTTGAACTTCAAGCGAAGACGTACAATTGGAGAGTTGCCACCCGTTTTTGCTTGAAGTAGACTCGCCAACTCCGTTATAAAAAATACGATTTCAGTTCTTGGGAAGTTAAACAAATTTAAGTTTGATTAAATATATATAAAAAATATAAGGCAAATTTTACCTGTTAACATCATTCAATCACGAAATTAGCCAATACACACTGCTAATCCGATAATTTACCCAGTATCATTATAAAATGGTGATTCTTTGTCAGGGGCAAAACCATCTACTCATTGTCCTTTCTCTCTCCCAACGGTTGAGATGAATATTTTAATACGTTCGGTATCCAGAGTCAAAGAATCACAATATTATAATGGTAGTATGGCACTAGGCAAATTATCGGATTAGGGGTGTGTATCGGCTAATTTCACGATTGAACGGTGTCCATGAGCAAAATTTATCAAACTATCCACTACTAGAAAAAGTATTTGTAGCATGTTGGTATTTCTTAGTGCAATCACCAAGTGTGGAGGTTTTAAGTCCATCGTCGGCAATGACGCAAGAAATGTCTGTTGGTATTTCTTAGCACCATCACTACGATTGAGTTAACCTTAGCAACACTACCAAAAAACATCAACTATGATAGTTCTTAACGATTACAGAAAATATCTGCAAGCGCACGGATCTATCGTTGTAGCATTTCACCTGGAAGTATTCAGGGCATCGTTATTTATATTTTCCCAAAGGAGGGTAAGGTGTAAGAGTCTAGCATGAGTATGAACAAGATTACATGCTTGCACTAGTAAACCAATAGTTCATGATAGGGGTAAAAACAGTATTTCAAGGATAGTAGATATACATCTGGGCCAACCTCAAGGATAAAAGAAAAACAAAAAATAAAAGAATGTTTCTACGTGGAGCCGACATGTTCTAATATAGCCGTGCAAAGAACAGTTAATGATCATACAAGTTATATGACTAGAGTTAGAACTAAGTTTAAGATGAACAGGAAGATCTCTGGGAACTGGTCTGCCAGCGCATGGGAGACTTTAAGACTCCTACACAGTATCCGAATGTGGGGGATTATAAGGGACGGACATGGCTGTCACCACCTGCCGCCTACCCCTCAACCGGGGGGCACTGTCATATGCGAAGGTTCTAGTGCACCTGAGCACCACGCCTGTGTACAAGAAAACTACCCATATCCAACTGGGACTCCGACCCTATGGATCGACAAGCAAGAATATGGGCAAACCCGAAGGAACGACGAACCGTCACCTCATCCCTAGCTCTACTTCTACTCATACAAGTCATATGAATGGTTAAGCATAAAGTTGAACATGTTAAGATCATAACACTCAAACTATATGCTAGTTCATATATCATGATTATAACAAGACAACTATACTCTAGTTCATATGCACTACTATATTGAAGGTATGAGAGCATGACTTTGGAAGAAATTCTCTTTGTATTCATACCAAGCTTTCTCTCTTTTCTTTCAAGGAGCCAAGCCCTCCTTGATAGCTCTTGCTAGGTCTAAACTACTACTGAGAACTAAATATTACAAGTAGAGAGGTGATCGAGGTGTGTAGCTCAAATGTTGTGTGTGTTGAAGAGAAGCACTACCCCCTTATTTATACTACCTAGAGGTCGATTTAGGGGAAGATAAAATAGGAAACTAGCCTAAACCGACCCCAGGTGTCATTAATGCACCACCTGTGCAAGGTGGGGCCAGAAGGAGGTCAGGGTGGTGCGCCCACACCTGGGCCGGCCCTCCTCGGCACCGCCTTCACACTATGGGCTGGTGGCTGGGCCTGGCCCCTTCCACGTCGGAGCTCGCCCCAGATTCTTCGTTGGAGTGGGCCTTTGCTTGGTTCTTTGATGTAGGATCTGCATTATGCTTTCTGAATTGCGCATTTTGCTTTATTTTTCACTTGTATTCAAATGTGTGCCACGCAAAACATGTTTCATCCAATACAAGTGGAACTAGGTTAATAGTAAATGCATATGTGCCAAAAGTTTGTTTATTTCTCCTGTTTTGGATAGTAATTGGTGGTCGGATTTGATCGTTAGTGACCGCCAACAAATCCCCAAAGCTTAACCTTTGCTCGTCCTGAGCAAATAGCTAAGTACTTGGTTGTTGATTAGGAGTTGCTACTATGCCGAATATATTTCATAAGTGCCATGTCTATAACAAAGTATTCTTCCGCAATTTAAATAAGTTGGCATTTTTATCCACCCTTTACCTTGATCTCTGTGGGGCGTATAGCTTTTCCAAGTTCTTAGGTCGTTACAAGATAGAACGGTTATAACAGAATCACCAATCATTCATTCTTTGATTAACCATCTATCCAGAGGTTTTATGAATTTTTGCAAAGAAATGTAAGTTCCTCAAATGATTCTCTTGATCGCTCAATGTGTATGAAACCTCACCATGGCATTTGGTATTTTTCCTTTTTTCATATCCTACCACTAGAGGCTTTTGAGTGGAGTTTTAGGTAGGTACGAAATTGAGGCATACTTACATCACATAGTTTGCTAAGTCAAAAATCGGACCTCAAGGAGAAGCAAGTCATACACTTTGATTAAGACGTGTAAGTGTGTGGAATTTTTATAACTTTCTAATTCTAAATATTTTTATACTCCTTTGAATCATGAATGTCTCTGTTTTTGAATGAATGCATTTTATTTGAAAGTATAGGCTATCTTTATTTCTTTATTTCTTTTTCCTTTCTTTTCTTCATGCTCTTTGGCATGCATTTTTTTCTCTCATGCCTTTGGCATGGGCATTTTTCTTTTCTCTCTCTTCTTTTTTCTCTTTTTTAGCATAGCCCATACAATTCTTTTTGGCACGTGAAGTTTTTGAAAGAGAGACACATGATAAAGTGAATGGAGTAATTATTTGGTGGACGAAAAAGCATATTTTTCCATAACTCTCAGTGTAAGAGTTAGTAATTTATTTGTGGATGTACGTGTGTCTTGATAATGAGTGCATGATGAGAATCTCAACAAGGGTCACAATAATTTGATAAAGCTCAATATAATAACAAGTAGCATATGAATAAGGTTTTGAATTTGAATCATGTCATATGGCCTTGCTAGGTATTCATAACCATTGAGGAACTTTTGAATTTTAACATTTTTGAAGATGAAATCTCCAGATGTTAAGTCTCTCTTAGAACAAAGTCATAGTAAATTCTATTTGTACCATATCATAACTCGCAACAACTTAGAAAAAGAGCATGCGTTTGTAACCCATAAGTTTTTAAGTTTTTAGGATGAGACATTTTTTAGCCAACAAACTTAAATCTTGAGGAATACTAAGTTATAATATAGGCACATATGAATTATAGACAGAGCAACTATTCATCATTTCAACATAGGAGAAACTAACAATCCTTAAACACATATGAGAGTAGAATTTATTTTTTTAGTATTTTTATCATATTTTATTTTTTGGTATTTTTAATTTTTTAGATGCTAATAAATAAATAAATATAGAAAATAAATGTGAAAATTAAGAATGTGAAAAGATACAAGGTACCTCTGTAGGGGTCCTTCCCCAAGCTAGCTTAAGGCCTATGGTCCGCGATGGCTTGCTTGGTGACGACTCCGTGGGACATTATTAATTTCAAAATTTTATTTTATTTAACTCATCCATGTCTATACTCAGTAGTTTTAGTTCAATGATCAAACTAGTTTTAATTTGATCAATGTAGGCTAAACAACCTAAATACCATGCTTAATTTGAAAAGTCTATGAAAGTATAATCGATCACTAACCATACTTCAAACCAAAACATACTTGTATGGATCAAGGTTAGTTTTATTCTAGATATATGAAGGGTGAACTAATTGTTTTTATTTTTAGCATAATTTTAAAGCATACTCTATAGTTTTATTATATAATAATTCTAGGCAACTTTTATTTAGTAAACTATAAAGGGTAACCACCGATTTATCTTCAGCAAGGCTCACTGTTTTAAAGTCCAATGAGTAGGACTCTTCTCCTTCACTTTTTACTTGATGAAGGTACGTTTGTGCCTAGAGAAGTAGGCTGTACCTTTTTCACCTACCATACCTGCTTAACACTTTTTCGTGGTTGTTTCTTGGGCCATTTGTTTTTAGTGTATTTATGCATATCAAATCCATTGAATGGACATCTCATTGTTTGTCCATGAATGTGAAAGCTAACATGCCCTGATCCCATGTGTAAAACTGCATTTGTAGTGTTAAGAAATGGTCTCCCTAAGAGGAGGGGAACTTCCTTGTTGTGGCCCATGTCTAGAATGATGAAGTCCGTAGGGATCTAAGTGCCTCCAATTTTCACCAGGACATCCTTGTCTAATCCCTCTGGTTTTTGTGAAGATTGATCTGCCATCTGCAGTTGAAAGTGTGCGGTGGACAAAGGTCCACCCAAAATCTTCTCGTATATTACCTTGGACATGACATTGATGCTTGCTCCAAGGCCGCAGAAGGCATTGTGGAAGACATGCAGGCCAATTGAGCATGTGATTGTCAGGCGCCTAGGATCTTCTTTCTTGGCGATGAAGGGTGGATCCACAAGATAATCGTGGTTTTCCCGATATAGAGGCTTACCAAACCTCATTGAGACCATTTTAACAGATTCGAGAGGGGTTTCGGGCTGCCCTAGAATCTTTCCTGAATCAGAAACAGGTAGAGCAGCAAGAATTTGAGCTATTTGAGTTTCAATCATTTTATTAAAGCTCAATTGATTTTTGATAGAGGAGGATAAATTTTCAAGTTTTGAATTTATATTCTCAATTATTTTATCATTATACATAAGCTTTTTAATGATATTTTCATTAATTTTAGCTTGACCTAGCACTAGGTCCTTCGAGGTACGTTGATTCGAATTGAAATTTGAGTTAAAGTTTGAATTACCTCCTTGTGGGCGGGACTGGTTGTTCCACCCATTATTGTTACCTTGTCAGAACCCGTTGTTGATGTACGATGCTTCTTCATGGGTCTCGGGGCAGTTATTCCCCGAGTGTCTGACTTCTCCTCAGACTTTGCAAGTCATTTGTGAGTCCGTGGTCTGAACGGTGGCCTTCATAGCTTCCTTCTCATGGGCCCTTTCGTTCAGTCTTGATAGTAACAAATCTATTTTTGTGGCAAGCATATCCGCCTCCTTCCTAGTATGCCTGCCTTTTTGTTGCTTTAGTTCCTCCCCCCAGCTTTGATTGGCCACCATCTTTTTGATGAGAGCCGTGGCTCCATCGATGATGAAGGAGAGGAACACTCCTCCAGCAGCAGCATCCACGTGCCCCTTCGACATGGGTGTAAGCCCCTCATAGAAGTTCTGGAGCATGAGCCAGTTGTAACAGAACCGTCTAATTTATAAGAGCACAAATACAATGGTAGCCCGCAAGCGGTCGCACTATCATACTTGAGCCCATATAAACCTGGTAGTCCATCGAGTACCTCGAAGGGTCTTGATTCATCACCAACATACAACCAAGATCGTACATGATTCAACATACATGCCACATATTACATAGAGTTCACAAATACATTACCATACATCCTCATCCACAACGGAATAGAAGTAATTCTTACAATAGCCATGAAAGACTGTGTTACCTACAACAAGTGTGAAATAAACCCTGAGTATATGAAGGTACTCAGCTAGACTTACCCGTCATAAACCAAAAATAAAGTGACTCTAAGAATCATGCAAGGCTTTATAAGTGGAACTAGCTTGACAACATTTTGCATAAAAAACCACTAATTCAGCTATACATTTTATAATTAGATCATCAAGTTAATTATAGCTATTCATCTATAGATTAGCAACTAACCTATGCCAAACATGTGGTATATCATTTAGTAGCATAACAATAGTAACCGTAGCCGGTGTAATAATTCCATGTTCAGCATAACCATCATATTCCATAATCCAGTTACTACGATATTGGAGCTAGTCAAGTTTCTCACTATCCGAGAGAGACGGTGATTCGAATCGGTTGCAACTAGCTGGGTAGTATTCCTAACACAAACCCAGGTCTACCAGCCATGGTAGCCTTAGGTCACCTTTGGTACAACTCAGGTACACATTTTGCGGGTTCGATCAGCGCCGCACAATCAGGGACTCTATCGTTTGTCAGGACGATCAGGACTACCCTACCCTTGGTCTCACATTCGGTAGTTCTATGCATCAAGTGTTTCCAATCAACTCTTATAACCTAATGCATCAAACATAAAGGACTCAAGGGATATTTTATAAAACATAGGAGGCTTATAATGCTCCGAGGCTTGCCTTTTAGGAACAAAGTGGGTCAGTGGTCAGGGCACTCTAGAAGTTTGTTAGTGGTTGGCTCCTCTCCTTCAGGAGCTGCGGTTTGGGGTGTCCCTTGATTTTCCTTTGCCTCTTCTTTGAATTCCAGTAGGGTTACTCCTTCGGGCGATCCTATATGCATGAGCACAAAATAAGATACGAGAATGCACAGGTAATGATATGGATGAAATGATATGATGCATAACATAAATGTCCTTAACAATAAGGTATTAGGGTGATAACAAGATTAACTTTCTTTTACAGAGTAGGTGCATATCTCTTCTTTAGTAATTAAACAAACAACTATTTAAACCTTTTTTGGGCTACAAGACAACAACCAGTTGTTTTGACCATAATTAGAGTTATACACATCCAAACACTATGATATTAGACTTTCTGGAAAGCTTATAAAATTTTGTACAACTTTCTTTTAATCATCTTAAAGTGATTCAGTAGCTATCTAAGTACAAAAATTCAATCTTTCAGATATATCCAGAGGATAAGCAAATCTAACAGTAGAGTTCTAACAGCTATAACTCTTAAACCATTAGGCCTATGACTATGAAAGTTTAGGAGAAGCAAGATTAGTAAGTTATCTACAACTTTGTTATTAACAAGTTTCACAAGAAAGGTCACTTTCATCATGAATTTGTCAACACAACAGAAACTACTCATGCAGCCATTTAGTTGAATTATAAAACAATAATTAACTAGCTGCCTATAACCAATTACTTCTAAGCCCAACTAATAACATTGACAGATCATATGCATCACAAGAACCATAGAAAACATCCTGGTTACGCCCAACTAATTTATTTATGTGCATTTATTAATTTCCTCATATAATAGGCTGATTTAGTCGATAAATATTTCTAGGGCACAATAAATCCTGATAAAATTACAGTAGCTTACATATGATTCCATTACTCTACTATACAAATTTCATGCCATTTAGATAAGTATAGCCACCTCTACAAGAAATGACAAGTTGAAAAGGCTTATTTTAGCAAAAAATATTTTAGCCTAGTGAAAAGTGTCAAACAACAAATTTCATATTTTTCTTACTTTCATCCTAGCACCATAACACTGTGTAAAATTTTGCATGATCATAAGTTATGTATTTTTACTCCATTTATTATCATTAGAAATTAGCAATTAATCAAGGTTAAATAGGAAGAACATATTTCTAGTATGCCTATTGTAGTTTTAGTATTTTTTCTAGCTAGAGCATGTCAACACAAGACTAACAAAATTGGAATCACATTTTTAGCACCTCCCGAACTCAAGTTATGCATTTTACTAGATAAAGGCCATTTTAAAAGCACTTAACCAACTTAATTTAATTCACATAGAAAACTACTCCAAACAGTAAGTTTCATATTTTTATCAAATAGTATACTTCATGATGGATCCAACAAAATTTGGTTCACTCAAATTGGACAAACTTAGCTCTAGTTATGAATTTACAAAGTTTGCATTCAAAACTGGAAAATAATAAAGAAAAACAAACAAAACCCTAAATGCTATGTACACCCGACACAACACACCCAGCCGCCGATAGCTGGGTCCCGTGGGTCAACAGGACCCACGCGTTAGTGAGACAGAGGCAGGGCATGACGTTTGACTTGCGAGAACTCACCGACGGCGAGGTCTACGGCGAAACCACCACCACCATCGTGCTCCCCTCGTCAACCCGCATCTAGTGGTGTAGGTGGTTGAGCCGATTACGGCATTTAGACATAGTGGCGGTGAGCATGGTGACGTGGCGGGGGTGCATGGAGGTGCCATTACTGTTCTTGGTAATGCCGAGCTCTCCCGAGCTCGGTTAAGGCTTCAGGGTGACCTACTTGACGACCTAGGGCTAGGGTTATGGCTCGGCAAAGTGCCGGTGAACTCGACCACGTGCATGGTGGCACAGCGGTGAGAGCACAACGTTGCAGTGCTAGGAGGAGTGGTGGATAAGGCTGGCCACGGCGAGCTCTGAGCTCGGCGATGCTCCGTGGCCATGGCAGTGACAATGACGTGAAATGCCGCTTTACCTGGGCTCGAACAGTGGTAGTGGTGGGTCAGGGAGGTAGAGGAGATGACAGTGCAGCAGTGGGTGAGATGGATTGGCTGGTGGTGCAGCGAGAATGGCACGTGAGCACAGTGGTGGTGCGGAGGTGGGGACAGCAGCGTGGCTCGGTGATGGTGAGGGCAAGAGTGAGAGAGGCAGGGCGAGAGAGTGGGAATAGGAGAGAGCAGCAGCCGCGCCTCCCTTTACTCCCTCTGCTGGCCACGACGCGCTCGGCTGGCTGATTCAAATCAGCCGTCAGGCTGACTGACAGTGCCACTTTGCACCTCTATAACTCCTAATCTAGTTTGAGTTAGCAAAAAATCCATTAATAGAAATTGTAGAACTATAAGAGATCTACAACTTTGCTGTAGAAAGTTTTTTCTAATTCATGATAGTTTTCAAACTACAGAGCTCCAAAGTAGAGCACATGGAAACTGAAATCAGGTTTAGACTTACAAAAAATTCTATGTCTAGAAACAACATCTAGATTGAAATTTAGGAGCTCTATTTGACCCACTTAAGCACTGATTCAGCTCATGACCCTTAAACAAAGTTTGTTCCACATGACATGAACTACAACTTTAATTTAGGTCACACAGCGATGCAAGCTCTCTAAGCTATTGCTCAACTTTGGTCAATCTAGCATCATGAAAAAGGCATTTCAATGTAAACAAACATTTACAAGCAAATTTGGGCTAGGTCATGAATACAAACATTGTTCCATTTACCATCCTAGATATGTCTAAAGTGTTTTTGTGACCTCACAACCATGTCTTGCATTGGTCACCCATGATCACAAGCATATGTAAGTATATAAGCAACGTCACATGTGATAAAGAGAAGGTGAATGACATGAAACTTCATATGCTCATGCTCGTGAATGCTTGGATGATGCTTGTGCTCATGAATGCAAGTGCCAAATGCATGCTTAACACTACGGTGTTACACTAGTTTTTCATTCTGTGGTATGGGCAAGCTTGGATGTAATCCTGCAACCTCTCCCACGCCTCAGGGATGGATTCTAGTGAAGTTTGCTGGAAGTTTGAAATTTCCCCCCTCAGGGCATTGGTTTTGCCCATGGGGAAAAACTTTGCGAGGAATGCTGTGGAACATTTGTCCCACGTACTGACTACTTCCTTCTCCTTATAAAACCACTATTTCGCCTTCCTCGTGAGGGAGAAGGGAAATAGACAGAGCCTGATGCTAGCTGGTGCAACATCTTTTATGACGATGGTGTTGCACAGCTCCAGGAAGTATTGCAAATGTGCACTTCTGTCCTCACTAGGCAAATCATAGGATTAGTTTGCCTACACCTTTGTGATCAGGCTAGTGCACAGCTCGAAGTTTCTAGCTCCTGTCTTGATAGTAGGCCCAACGGGCACATTGGCAACAGCGAGGGTGGAGTAGTCATGGAGTTATTTAGCCATAGCGGTAGTAGCGGATGGTGAGGGGGTGACTGGTTAACTTACTGGTGGAGTGGCAAAAGAAGAAGCGACACAAGACCACCTCTTCCTTAGGAGTGCTTCTGGGTTTTCTATGTAGTTATCCGGCAAATTGAAACCACTCATACACTATCCTGTTTTCATCCACAACAGGAAGAAAACAAGTGAAATTAGCCTGCATAAACTGTGGCTACTATTACATGCATATGATCATGATCATTTCCTACTAGATTCTATAACCTATGCCCTCCCCGGCAATGGCACCAGAAATGTTTGTTGGCATTTCTTAGCGTAATCAACAAGTGTGGATGTTTTAAGTCCATCCTCGGCAATGACGCCAGAAATGCTTGTTGGTATTTCTTAGCACCATCACTAAGATTGAGTTAACCTTAGCGACGCTGCCAAGAAACATCAACTACAATAGTTCTTAACGATTACAAAAAATATTCTCAAGCGCAGGGATCTATCGTTGTAGCATTTCACCCGAAAGTATTTAGGGTATCATTATTTATATTTTCCCAATGGAGGGCAAGGTGTAAGAGTCTAGCATGAGTACGAACAAGATTACACGCTTGCACTAGTAAACCAATAGTTCATGACAGGGGAAAAATGATATTTCAAGGATAGTGGACACACATCTGGGATAACCTCAAAGATAAAAGGAAAACAAAGAATAAATAATGTTCCTACGTGGAGCCGGCATGTTCTAATATAGCGATGCAAAGAATAGTTAATGATCATACAAGTTATATGACTAGAGTTAGAACTAAGTTTAAGATGGACAGGGAGATCTTCGGGAACTGGTCTACCAGCGTGTCAGTGCCTCAATTTGAGAGTCCTAAGTGCATCCGTATTTGCGCCAGAATCATGCACAAATATGCACAAATCACAAGAATGGTACACAAATATATATAATAAAAGGTTCTGAGCTTTATTGATATCCAGAAATTAGGTCTTATAGTAGTGACCCAAAGGGGCACGGTCATGGACTATATATCTAGCGAAAGACTACGGCCGTGAAACGACAATATTGGTGGCCTCTAGAGAGGGATTATTATACAGCGAAGCGGTGTCCTAATCCATAGGCAACATGAGTGCGGTCGAAACCCTAGCCTCAATGTCACATTCCTATGAACATATCTCCTTGCGGGAATCCTACTCCTCGAGGTACGCTTCCTCATCGAAGTCATAATCTCCTTCCGTGCCGAGGTTTGTGTTCAACAATGGGTGAGTACATATGTACTCAGCAAGCCCTAACCATAGGGTGAAAATAGAAGTGTAGTGGTGGTTATAATTAAAGGTTAGGTCCTAGCGGAGTATTACCATTCCCATTAGTACTCGGATTAGCATCAATTCCATTACCAGTTTCATTACACATAAAAGTAAAACTAATCATAGTATCCCATCCTAGCATCTGCCCATCCCAAAGATATGGCTGTTCGAATGTGTTTAGTTAACTCTGTAGAGGTGTACAAGTTTCCCCACATGATAGGTGCAACCTCATCCATGATCAGTGGATGAAGTAGACCTAACGTGACCCCATACCCGAAAGTACGTGACCTTAGATGTCCATATAACCCTACTACGGCTTCTCAGGGGTTGGAGAACAACATGGAAGATCACATAGCATCCACACCATAGAAGATCCCATAGCATCCGTAAAGACAATGATATGGGCTCGAACGTGGCCAAAACTCTAAAGTTTAACGTGGAAGATCACATAACAACCACGCCAACCGGACCATGGAAGAACACATAGCATCCATGTCTGCTCTTGATATTCTGCTGCCTACACCAGCCTCCTAGTAGGAATTATACTTCTATCTAACGAGGTGCGAGATCAAGCCTACCCATATAAAACATCTGGCTATACGTAATATTTCACTAGGCAAGAGGGACTACAAACCAGTCCTTATGTGACCGAGGCGAGTATCTCCCATAGGAATCCTCTCCAAGTATTCCTACCATGGTAAACTACCTCCATAGTTTACCACCACTCACCCTATATTGGGGTTTAGTTTTAGGTTAAGCATAGTTTAAGTTCCATTATTATCCCTAATTCTATTCATGGTGTGGAGCTCATAAAATAACAAGATACTTATTTATCTTAATTCAATAATCATCATATCGTAATGACCGAGCTCATATTCTAGGGTGATAATCTCATAGTTAGGTTTTAGCATTTCATTGGTTTAAAGCAAGGTGGTAGGGAGGGGAGATAGGACTTGCCTTTGTCGTTGTCACCTTCCGGCACGTCTACAAAATTCGGGTCTTTGTTCTCCTAACGATCACCGTCGTCTGCTAGGCGTAGTGATCGTATAAGACTACCACTAAGACACAAAGTAAAAGCAAAGGCAAATATAGAACAATATGGTGGCACTAGATGCAAATGATGGGGTTGGATTTTAGATGAATTTTAGAGGTGGTTCCATGTAAAAAGGAGTTAGGGTTTAAAAGTAATCTATTTTAGAAGTTTATCCTATAGTTATTTAACTAGGTGGAATTTTATATGCATTGTCTGGTGCATGAAAATATGTGAAAATTACATGATTAAATTCCCTAATGCATCTAGTTTATTTACAAATTTTCTGGGATTTTTTCTAAGTTAGGAAAATAGGTTTTTAACACTCTATGTGCACTAACCGGGTGCACGTAGCAATTTCCATTGCGCACCCAGCGCTGTGTGGTGTGTGTGTGTATGACAGGTGGGCCATACTACCACATCAGCACGAGACGACATCGGTGGCATTAGGGCCATGGCCCACGTGGTAGCGAGAAGAAGGGAAGGGGGACGGTGATGTATGAGGATGGGCGGTAATGGCGATGCTATTTCACCCTGGTCCCACCCAACAGAGAGAAGGGAGGGGAGGAGGGAGAAGGTGGCCGGACGGAGGCCACTGGCATTAGGCCAGAACAGGGGAAGGGTCTTGGGCTCGCTGGAGTGGGCTACACCGGTGGCGTCGGGCCTTAGGGGAAGGTGCCTAAGGGGTGGACGGCGCTCAAGGTGGCTTGCCGCGACCGGTGGTGGGGTCAACGGTGATAGCGAGCGCATGTGGCGGCGGTGATGGCCCGCTGGAGCCGGTGTGGTGGTGGCGAGTGGTGAAGGGGCTCCTACCGATCCTAAACTACCTAACCAACTACATATGAGTGTGTGTGGGGTATGGGAAGTCGAGTGGAGGTTACACGAGGGCTAGCCAAGCCTCGCCGATGTCTAGCCCGCGGCCATGGTGGCTCGGTGATGCTCGACGCTTGTGGATAGCGCAACAAAGAGGCAGGGAAGGGAAAATAACTACACCTACAGGTGGAGGAGGCTCTTGAGAAACTCACCTGCTATTCCAATTGGCTAGGGACGCAGCGAGAGGAGGAGAAAAGAGGGGCTCTAATGGAGTCGGTGGAAACCAGATCTGGGGAAACAGACCTAACGCTCTACCAAGAGGGAGAAGGGCAAAACAGAGGGGGAGATGGTGTGTTCTAGCTCATGGAAAAGCTCGAAGTGGTGATGGTTGCCGCAGAGACTCATTGGCCAGGCCCTTTTATAGGCGGGCAAGGTCGGTGGCAACGGTGAGATATTTCCTCGCCCACCGGTGGATATTTTCCACCTCACGCATGTGCTCGAGCTTGGTAGTGGTGAGCTGGATTCCTCCATGTCTGTTCATACTCTAGTGAGGTCAGCGTCATGCTTGGTCACATCGGTGTGGCTTCCCTTGTCGGCTGCCTTGTCGGCATTGACGCGCTATGAGCATTGAGAGAGAAGGAAAGGGGGAGATGTGACGGCTTGGGGCGTCGCCAACCTTGTGACTATGCGCTCGTCTTCCCTGATGCCAAGATGGGCCATGATGGGGCTGGTACAGCGGCGCATGCGCGGGCTCGATGGGAGGAGGAAGAAGCTGATGGCCGGGTCCCACTTGTTGGCGAGAAGGAGAGGGAGAAGGGGAAGCGGGCTGCTGCCGCTACGGTGCTAGGCCGCAGGCCGGCCCACATGGGAAGGGGAAAAGGGGAAGGGGATGGGCTATGCTGCATGTCAAAAGGAGAGGGTGAGGAAGAAGAGGCCTAGTGGCACTTTTTCTATTTCCCTTCCTCTTTCTATTTTCCTTATTTCCTATTAAGCTATTTGAAATGGTTTGAATTCAAATTTAAATGCAACTTTTGAAAATAAAGGTACCACCATATGTTCAACAAGCAATCAAACACTCAAGCACACAAGGTTTCATAATATTTTATTTCCTATGTTGATTTATTTATACTACTACTCAGGTCAACCAACTATATATGTGGGTTTCTATGCAAGGTTTAAAAAATTTCAAATTTTTAGTGATTTTTAAACTAAGTTAATTTTTAGGGTGTTACAAACCTACCCCATTAAAAAGAATCTGATCCTCGAGATTCGAACTGATCCTCAAATAGATAGGGAAATTCCTTTTTAAGATCGTCCTCTCTTTCCCAGGTGTCTTCTACCTCTATGTGGTTACTCCATTGTACCCGACAAAATCTTACTGCTGTACTCTAGGTTTGTCGGGTGGCAACATCCAATATCTTGACCTGTCTTGCCTGATACTATAAGTCTAGTTGTAAATCCATGGCTTCCATAGGCACTTGCTCTTCTGGTACCCTCAGGCACTACTTTAGTTGTGACACGTGGAATACATCATGTATGTCCGACATTTCTAGAGGTAATTCTAAGCGATAGGCTACTGCTCCAATCTTTTTGATAATCCGATATGGTCTGTTGTGTCGTAGAACCGACCAATTTATAAGAGCACAAGTACAATAGCAACCCACAAGCGGTTGCACTGTCATACTTGGGCCCATATAAACCCAGTAGTCCGTCGAGTACCACGATGGGTCTCGATTAACGATCCACATACAAGCAAGATCGTACATGATTCAACATACATGTCACATGTTACATAAAGTTCACAAATACATTTCATTCATCAGAGTACGAAATAAGGTTATTACAAACTAAGTTCGGTAAATAGTAGCAGAAGCAAATTAAAGTTTGAAGCTAACTTTTGCCGTCATAGTTCAGATACAGTGCCAACTCGTGATCACACTCCCATAAAAGCACATATGGAGGATTAATAACAGATGTCTGCCTAGGGCTCACTCTTCATCCATGGTGGGACAGAAGCAGTTCTTGCAATAGACGTGATAAACTGTACTATCTGCAACAATGGGAATAAAACCCTAAGTACGAGAAGGTACTCAGCTAGACTTACCTGTCGTAAACCAAAAATAAGGCGACTCCAAGGACTATACAAGGCTTTATAAGTGGAGGTAGCTTGACAATATTTTGCATAAAAAGCGACTAATTCAGTTGTACAATTATACTTTGGTCATCAAGTTAATTATAACTATTCATCTCTAGATTGGCAACTAACCTATGCCAAACATGTGGTATATCATTTAGTAGAATACAACAGTAACCATAGCCGGTGTAGTAATTCCATGTTCATCTGAACCATCACATTCCATAATACAATTACTACGATGTTGGAGCTAGCCAAGTTTCTAACTATCCGGGAGAGACAGCAATTTGAATCAATATCAACCAGCTAGGAATTTATTCCTAACACAAGCCTAGGCAGACCAGATCAACAGTCACCTTAGGTCACCTTTGGTACAACTTAAGTCCACATTTCGTGGGTTTACCCAGCGCCACACAATCAGGGACAACCAGCTGCTAGGACGTTTAGGCCTAGCCTGCCCTTGGGCTGAAGTCTGGCTCCCCGCACATCCTTACTACCATCCAGAGTGCACACTTTTACATAACAGGGCTTGGTCTGAGTTGAGCTACTCGGCTTCACGGTCAGAACAAGTTATCTGGCCAGCTAAGTGATAGGCATGTGTTCAATCTTGTTAGAAGTGCCAACAACGGTACGATCCTTAATCGGCACAAACGGAATTACATGAGTCAACCTACACATAGACTCTGCCCGACCTCCATTTGCGTTACCCCATGGTTCTTTTCCACGATAGCAAATATAGCCAACCGTGGTTCGGTATCCACCTATATCTTGCAGGTGACAGGAAATCACCTGACTTCTACCGGTCTAAGCATGGCTAAGCATATATTTGATCTTGGACCTACACAGGGTTAAGGTATATGTAAATGGACAAGGTAGTTCTATGCATCAAGTGTTTTCAATTAACTCTTATAACCTAATGCATCAAACATAAAGGACTCAAGTAAGATTTTGTAAAACATGGGAAACTTAGAATGCTCCAGGGCTTGCCTTTGAGGAAAGAGGTTGGCTGGTGATCTAGGCACTCAGGGAGATCTTCGGGAGTCTACTCCTCTTCTCCTAGAGCTGTGGCCTAGGGCATCTCCTGCTGATCCCCTTCCTCTTCTTCGTTGAACTCCAACAACGTTATCTCTTCGGACGATCCTATATGCATGAGCATGAAATAAGATACCATGAATGCATATACAATGACACGTATAATATGATATGACATGATGAATGCATCCCCATAAGTGTTTTCAATGGCATGGTATTTAAAGTAATAACAAGTGCATCTTATTCTACTGAGTAGGTGCCTATCTCTTCTCTAATAACTAAACAAACACTTATGGAAATCATTTTCCGGACCAAAATACAACAGTCACTTGTTTTGACCCTCACTGGAGTTATATACATCTAAATAATATGGTTGTGGACATTCTGGAAATCTTATGAAATTGTCTACAACTTTTTTTAATACCCTTAATGTGATTCCACAGTTATTTAGGTCAAACAATTCAATTATTCAAATATGTCCAGAGAGCAAGCATTTCTAATCGTAGACTTCTAACAGCCATAATTCTTAAATCATAAGGCCTATGACTATGAAAATTTAACACAAGATAGATCAGTAAGTTATCTACAACTTTGTTATTAACAAGTTTTACAGAAAGGACCTTTATCAACCAAAAATTATCAACTCAACTGAAACTATACATGCAGTCATCTATTAGAATTACAAAGCAATAATTACTAGTTGCATACAACCAATTGCTTTTAAGCCTCACTAATAACAGAAATAGACCATATGTATCACAAGCACCACAGAAAACATCATGGTCAAAGATAACTAATTTATTTATATCCATTTATTATTTTCCTTAAATAATAGGGTGATTTAAGGGATAAACAATTCCAGTGATTAATAAATTCTAGAAAAATTACAGTGCCCTACAAAAGACTTAAATAGTATACTGTACAAATTTCATGCCATTTGGATAAGTACAACTAACTCTACAAAAATGACAATTTACATAGGCTGATTTTAGCAAAAATAGTTTAGCACAGTGAAAACTGTCAAACAGTGGATTTAATATTTTTCTTACATTCCTCCAAGTATAAGAATACTGTGTAAAAATTTGCATGATCATATATTATATATTTTTACCTCAATTAGTTTCACTAGAAACTAGCAATTAATTAGGATTAAATATGAAGACCACATTAAAAGTATGTTTACTATAGGTTTAATATTTTTCCTAGCTATAGCATGTCAACACAAGACCAACAAAATTGAATCACAATTTTATCACATTCCTAGCTAAAGTTATACATTTTATAAGATTGCAAACATTCAAAAAGCAGTTATCTAGATACATTTTATTCACCTTGAATAATACCAGAAACAGTGCATTTAATATTTTTATAAAATACTACACTTCATGAAGAATCCAACAAAATTTGGTTCACCAAAATTGGACACTCCTAGCTCGAGATATGAATTTTGGAAGTTGGTATTCAAATCTATGAAAACAATTCCGAAATTTAACTAATACACAGACTGACAAATGGGGACCGCTGGTCAGTGGGACCCGCTCGTCAGCGATGTGAGAACAGAGGGAAAGCTCCAGCCAGTGATATCTCACCGGCGGCGAGATCTCCGATGAGGACGACGGCACCTACGTGCTTAGCTCATCAAGACGCGTCGATGGGTGTGCTCGGCAAGCCCGGAGGCTCATCGGAAGTAGCTCGCTGGTGGCAATGGCGGACGGCGATGGTTGCACGGTGGTACGTCGGCGTCCTTCGACCACCATATGCTCTAGTGAGGTGCTCTACAGCTACATGGTAACCTATCGGAGCTAACCGAGGTGGCTAGGGTTCGGTGATGTGACGGCGAGCACTGGCCACATGCATGCCCGCGCGGCGACGCACGGAGCACGGAAGTGCTTATGGCGTTCCAGCGAGATGGCGGCAAGAGGTGGATCTCCATCATGCCAGATGCTAGGTCTAGGCCTACTCTACCTAATGCGCACCAGATAGGAGGAAGCCGACAGGCCAACTCGGCAGTGGCAAGCTTGCCAGTCATGGCGGCCATGGCGGGACCGGGGGTGCGTTCCCGTGCGCTTGCTTGGTAGTGTCTAACCTAGACATGACCTGAGCTGCTATGACCTAGTGCGGTGTTGGACCGATGAAGAGAAAAGCATTTGGTGCGTTGGACAGGCACGGCCACGGTGAGCCGAGCACATGGCAGCGCTCCGGTGAGGGCTCCCAGCGATGGTGATGCGAAATGTGCCCTTACCAAGGGTCGGTAAGCTAGGCTAGTGGGTCAGTGTGGAAGAGGTGACTATGGCGGACTTGTAGGCGAGTGGAATAGGACAGTGGTGCAATGATGATGGCGAGTGGCTGCGGTGAAGCGGTGTGGTGGCACGGCGAGCTCGGTGCCTCCGCTACATGCACGAGAGAGAGCAGCAGAGGGAGAGAGTGTGATTGTGAGAGTGAAATGAGCAGCGCGACGTCTCCTATATCGCATGTCACCCTGCTACGATGGGGGCCCGACGCCGTCCAGCGGTGGCCACGCTCTACGCTCGGTCGGCCACGATGGCCAGGCCGAGATGGCCATCAAGCCACCATCAGTCAGTCTAACAACGCCAAATCACACCCTCCTAACTGCTAAACCACAGCAAGTTAGCAAAAACTTGATTAATAAAAGTTGTAGAGCTACATGTAAGCTCCAACTTTGCTTAAGTGAGCTTGGTCTAATTCAAGCTGGTTTGCAAATTACAATGTTGTGGCAGAACTGCCCGAAATAGCACACTTGTGGAGGTGCTCGTCTTCCACCAGACACTAAGCACCCCGAAAACAAGCTACAGCGGACGGTATCCGTCGGGCACACCCCGTGGGAGAACCTGAAAGATCCACATTTTTCCCAAGGATCCAATAATGAGAATAAGTTACAACACAAGTCCATTTCATACATTAGAGTTTCTTAAAAAGTAATTATTACAATACCAAATACCAGAGTGCGGAATGATAACAGTAGAATTTTTAAAAATAACATCTAGCGGTAAAGGGGTGAGGATTCCGTTTGAGCCCACCATTAGGATTCCTCCACACAAAGGTACTCTTCAAGCATCACCTACAACAGGGGTAAATAAACCCTGAGTACACAATGTACTCGCAAGACTTATCCGACTAGTGGGAATAATTTCCCGTCTCCAAGGAATATGATAAGCTTTATGGCTTGCTGGTTTTCTTTAGCAGAAAGCAATACTAATAGTTAGTCCTTATTTATGTATTATTATTATCAGCCGTGTTAAGTTATCATCTAGCCAGTCTATATAAGCACCTGTTCTACTTTCAAGCAGGAGTTGAGCAATCAATTCTATTTCTTCTCCTTTCCACTTTCAGTTCTTACTACGGTGCTAAACACGAGACAAGCTATACCGGATCGCCCGGTGATGCACGAATTAATGTGCCCAGCTAGGTGCCCCAAAAGCACATGCCCCACTTGTATCCCAGGCAAAAGCAGGACTAACCCATCACCCTGCTGCCCCGAGTGTCCAGGTCCCTGTCCAAACTTGGACTCCGAGCCCCCACTCCTGAGTCCTAGACTCAGCATGGTGCAAGGACCTCCACCACCTCCTCTTCCCATCAATCGGTCTGGAAAGAGCCGAATCCATGACAAGAGAGCAACAAGTCTTCCCTGCGCCCATACCCAAGTATGCGCTTGGGACAATAAATCTGTGACTTGCCCACGAGGCCTTATGCAATGACCGGTCCTTAATCGACACAGACAGGGAAAAAGTGTAACCGAGCTATGCCCTGTTGGCCGTAGGACACAACCCTTTACACCCACCAATACCCAAACCATATCCCTGCCCGGTCACCATTTACCCTTCCATCATTTTATCATGAGTGATCATATTTCATCACCTATGTGCGAGTAACGGTAGGTTACTCACGCTACCGATATCCTGAGCATAGCAGTTACTCGACCTGTACTAGTAGGACTTATGGGTAGATATATTTATGCAGGTAGTTCCATAAAATGCCTGTAACATAAATGCACATCACATATATATTTAGTGATCATAAAAATATGGGTTATGCACTGAGGCTTGCCTTGGGCAGGCGTCGGGTTAGCAGGGTCAGCACCAACAGGCTCCTAGGCCGCCTCCTCTTGTGCGAAGATCTCCTCCTCGTACTCCTCGATCACCTCATCGTACTCTGGCTCGCCAACGGGCACGAAGTCTACCAGTTCGTGGTCTACATGAAATGATGATGCAATGATTAACAATATGATAATAGCAACTCTTAAAATAAAGGTACATCTGTTTAACTACTAAGCTAATGCTACCGACCACGGTGCTAGGCTACCTATTGTTACCGATAACCATTTTGAAGTATGATGTTCATGATTATTATAGCAACTACATATATTCTTACTCCTAATGCTAATTTACGCAATATATGATAAAGCAAAGGTAATAGCTACTCTATCTAACAACTCATTCTAAGGCTACAAAATTTACAGCAAGTACCTAATGGCCTAGGGAACCTACTGTAAAATTTTTTGTCGATAGCTATCACCAAATGTCCACCAATATTCCTACAAATATGAATCTACATAATACCAAGCTTTCTAATTAGAATTTACGAGCTTATCATCATAATAGCTAACGGTGAACTCACTACACTAACAGATAGATGATATTTTTGTGAACCTAACAAAATTAGTCTCACAATTTTTGGACAACTACGCGATTTACTACGATTTATCGAAGTTCGACTCATAACTAAATAAATAAGCATTTCTATTCTTCTAGAAATTAAGAAAACTGAATTCTACTCCTGGGCCCAACACGCGCTGGCTCGGCCCACTCCGCCTTCCCGCCCATGCACGCCAGCAGACCACAGTGCGGCCCACGCGGGGGCGTGGCCCAGCCGGCCAATGGCCCACGACAGGGGAAGACCCACGTACGACGGCAAATACGCGAAAAAGCCCCCGAGCTACTTGGCATTTACAACGAGTGCTAAGACACTATTTCACCAGTCTATGCTTTTACAGTTACGCCCTCCCCTTCCTTCTTCTTTACCATGGTGACGTCCCCCGGCACCCGTGCGCACACTAGCGCGGGCACCGGGCGGCCACGTCGGCGTCACCTGAGCCTCCCAGACCTAGCTAAGGAGCCGATGAGTATCTCCACGGCAACGCACGATGTCTGGAAGTGATACGGCGAGCAGGGGCGTCGTCCCGGATTCCCTTCCCGGCAGTGAGCCCTGATCTGCAATGGTGGATACATTCCCGTGAGCCACAACGAAAACAAAGCAAACCCAATAGCCAGCGAGCTCGAGGTACTACCCACGGAGGCCTTGGAGGTGACATTCTGGCCGGAGAAGGCCTGAGTTGAGTTGGCCGCGTGCGCACCGACGAGGCGATAGCGCCCGGTGATGGCACGGCCACGGCGGTGGTGGCTGCCCTGCTGTAAAGCTACGATTGAGGTGCGCTGGGTGCTCAAGAGGGTACAGCTAAGCTGAGGGTGCTCCGAATTGCTGCAAGGTGCTCAGAGTGGCTGGCTTGCCATCAGGGGGCATTCGTCCGGTCTTATGGACCTGATTGTGCGGCATTTTGAAATTGAGGCACAGTGAGGTGAGAACTGCAGTGTGGTGGGGTAGGTTGGATGACCGGCTGCCTGGCGAAGCTGCGGGCAAGGCCAATTGAAGCACAGTACTGTCACCACAGCGAATTTGAAGGACGGCCTCGCCGGTCATGGCGACAGCGGAGGCAAGGGAGGTCCTGGCGTGGCTTGGCTCGGTCCGGCTGCGGGTGTCAACGCAATAAGGCAACTCACACCACGATGGGGGATAGCGGGATGTGCCCTAGGCGACTGTCCACACGGCCACTGCTGCAAGCCGACGAGGCTCGGCACGGCATCGCAGCAGGAAGCGCCAGACAAAAGGGGATAGTGCGATGCGATGCGGAAGGGATGGTGGAGCAGGCTGTCGCCCTCCACGCGAGTAGCCAAGGGGAGTCAATGGAGCAGTGCCGAGCTTGGCCGCTAGCGACATCTAGCGCGTGACCTGGTGCGCCTCCGGCCTAGCAGGGCAGGACATGGAGCGGTAGAGCTCAGTCGGCGTCCAGGGCGCAGCGCGTCAGCCGGCGAGGTGACCCGCGTGCCAGCGAGGGCAGTAAGCAGCCAAGGCAGCAGCATAGGGCTTGCTCGCATCGCATTCATGGTGGCATGAAGACGTGGCCTGCGCCTCGGTGCGCTGGGCGAGCCAGCCGCGGCGGCAGGCAAGCAGCAGCGGTGGTCACGGCCGGCAGCGGAGGCAGACGGCCTAGGCGTGCAGCACAAGAGCCGTGCGCGTGCACAGGCACGGTGGTGGGGCACAGCCGGCGTGGCAGCGTGTGCGACCGACGCGGCAGTGCGCTGGCAAGCCAGCAGCGTGCCAGGCCAAGTGGTGACCACGCCTAGAGCTAAGTCATATGCCGTGCATGCTTTTTAAAGCAGCCTAAAAACTTGTACACGATGCTCCAAAAGCTGAACCAACTATTCGATGCACATGAGGGTACGTTGGGCTGTCGATCGGAGTCAAGATATCATACCACTTCTTAAGCCGATTGCTCTACAAATATCGCCAAAGGTGGCTTTGTCGACCCATTTGTAAACCTACGCGAAACGACGTCACTCCGAACGATTTCGCGTCGAATCCCCATTTCGACCTCGTAGATGTACTAGCTAACTATCCTTGCCCACGACCGTAGGTCTTTTATTGCCGTTCGCAAAACGTTCTATAGCATTCTTGTTTGACGACAATTCGATTAGAATACTCAGCAATATTATGTGATGCAAAACGTAACCTTTGTTTCATGTTTCATATAAGTGTTTCAAGGACCGAACATTGCTTTATAATTTATGTTATACACATATGCACATATCCATGATGCTCATGCGATGTTTTAGCAAAACAGTGCAATGTAACACCGAGGGTGTTACAAATCTACCCCCCCTAAAATAAAATCTCGACCCGAGATTTCATGTGCCTAGTTTGAGAAAGAGATAGGGAGTACATTTTTGGTGCAGCAACTAACTATCTAAGACGGCGAGAAGGTGGGGGTAATGCTGTAACAGGTAACTCTCTTGTTCCCAAGTGGCTTCAGCCTCTGAATGATTTTGCCACTACACCTTGTAGACTTTTACCACTCTGTTCCTGGTCACTCTCTTCTTCTCATCCAAGATTTTGATAGGGTGCTCCATATAAGTTAAATCTGGCTGGAGGGGAAATCCTTCTATTTCCACCGCTTCATCAGGAACCCGCAAACACTTCTTCAGTTGTGATATATGGAACACATTGTGTACTAAAGATAGAATATCTGGAAGTTGTAGACGATAAGCCACTGGACCATATTTCTCCAACACCTAATACGGACCCACATATCGAGGGGCTAGCTTGCCATGAATGCCAAACCGATGCACCCCTCTCATAGGAGACACCTTGAGATATACATAATCTCCAGCTGCAAACTCCAAGGGCCTTCTCCGCTTATTAGCATAAGTTTTCTATCGGCTTTGAGCTGCCTTCAAGTGACTCCGAATGATGCTCACTTGGTCCTGAGCTGCTTGGATGAACTCTGGCCCAAAGTATCCGCGATCTCCCACTTCAACCCAGTTGAGTGGCGTCCTACACTTTCTCCCATATAGAGCTTCAAATGGTGCCATGCGGATGCTTTCTTGATAGCTATTATTGTAAGAGAATTCAGCTAACTTTAGCCATTCATCCCACTTCTCAGGAAAAGAAATGGTACAAGCTCGCAACATGTCTTCGAGCACCTGGTTCACCCTTTCTGTTTGACCATCAGTCTGGGGGTGATAAGCTGAACTGCGGAGGAGACTTGTCCCAAGGCACTCCTGGAGTCGCTCCCAGAAACAAGAAATAAAAACCGATCCCCTATTAGAGATGATAGTCAGGGAAACTCCATGTAGGGTCACAATCCGATCAAAGTATATCTCCACATACTTCCCGACAGTATATGAAGTCTTCACCAGAATAAAATGAGCTGACTTGGTGAGGCAGTCCACAATGACCCAGATAGAGTTATAACCGGTGGATGTGCGGGGTAAACCCATAATGAAATCCATGGAAATATCCTCCCATTTCCAAACTGGAATGGGCAAGGGCTACAAATATCCTGGGGTACGCATATGATCTGCTTTGACCCTGCCACAAGTGTTGCATTCCGCGATGTGCTGGGTGATGTCCTGCTTCATGTTAGACCACTAGTACAAGTGGCGCAGATCATGATACATCTTGTTACTGCCAGGATGAATAGACAACTTTGAATGGTGAGCTTCACTCAAAATTTTTCTTTTTAGCTCTTCATTGGATGGAACCACCAGTCTATCCTTGTATCTCACGACCCCCTGCTCATCAATGCTAAAGTGAGGGCCATGACCTTTGGCCATCAATTTCCTGATGTGAGGAATCTCTTCGGGGTCTTCCTTTTGCTCCCGAATAATCTGCTCCAGCAATTCTGAGGTCAATGCAATATGAGTTAACACCTCTATGTGGTTGAGAGACAAAGGTATTTCCTCAACCTAATGTGACTTATGGCTCAACGCATCTGCTACAACATTAGCCTTTCCTGGGTGATAATGGACTTCCAAATTATAATATTTTATCAACTCTAACCACCTCCTTTGCCTCATGTTCAGCTTTGACTGAGTGAAAATATACTTGAGGCTCTTGTGGTCGGTAAAGATATGCACTTTGTTGCCCAACAGATAATGTCTCCAAATCTTCAGAGCATGGACCATGGCAGTCAGCTCTAAGTCATGAGTGGGGTAGTTCACCTTGTGCTTCTTCAGTTGGCGTGAAGCATAAGCTATCACACGCCCATCTTGCATAAGCACACACCCCAGCCCTGTCTTCGAGGCATCACAGTATACATCAAAGGGCCTATCAATATCTGGTTGAGCCAACACAGGAGCAGTGATTAGGAAAGTCTTCAGAGATTGAAAAGCTTCTTCACAAGCTAGGCTCCAATCAAACTTAGCTTCTTTCTAGAGCAGCTTTGTCATGGGCTGGGCTATCTTGGAGAAATCAGGAATGAAACACCGATAGTATCCAGCTAGACCAAGGAACTGACGGATCTGGTGCATAGACTTAGGAGACTTCTAGTCCAATACATCTTGCACCTTGCTAGGATCTACAGAAACGCCTTCAGGTGTCAACACATGCCCCAAAAACTACACTCGATCTAACCAAAACTCGCACTTGCTGAATTTAGCATACAACTTGTGCTCCCTTAGTCGAGTTAGTACTATCCGGAGGTGTCGGGCATGCTCTTCATCATTCTTGGAATAGATCAGAATGTCATCAATGAAAACCACCACAAACTTATCCAGCTCCAGCATGAAAACTGAATTCATCAGGTACATGAAGAAGGCAGGAGCATTGGTAAGACCAAAAGACATCACCAGGTACTCATATAGCCCATACCTAGTAGAGAAAGCTATCTTTGGTATATCATGTGGTCTGATCTTGATCTGATGATAGCCTGATCGGAGATCTATCTTTGAGAACACCTTGGCACCAGCTAATTGATCGAACAAAGTATCTATACGGGGCAAAGGATACTTGTTCTTGATGGTTACCACATTAAGGGGGCGCTAATCCACACACATCCGCAAGGTACCATCCTTCTTCTTCATGAAAATAGCTGGGCAACCCCATGTTGAAGAACTCGGATGGATGAAACCTTTGTCCATCAATTCTTCCAGTTGCTTCTTCATTTCTGCTAGTTCTTTTGGAGCCATGCGGTACGGGCATCTGGTGATAGGGGTAGTACCAGGCTCAAGCTCAATGGAGAATTCTACCTCATGGTCTGGTGGCAACCTAGGTAGATCTTTAGGGAAAACATCCGAAAACTCACATACTACCGGAATGGAGGTAAGATCAGGAGCAGC
Source organism: Miscanthus lutarioriparius (assembly GCA_904845875.1). Taxonomy (NCBI): domain Eukaryota; kingdom Viridiplantae; phylum Streptophyta; class Magnoliopsida; order Poales; family Poaceae; genus Miscanthus; species Miscanthus lutarioriparius. The sequence continues at coordinate 53,803,070 of CAJGYO010000014.1, read as the reverse complement.
TTCAGCATGGGCAACAACAGGTAAGACTGGTTCTGAGGGTACAATAAGAGACATCATATCCTTAGAAGAAGGAAGCCGTAACTCCACACTTCGCCTCTTCATATCCAATACTACCCCATACAGCCGCAACAAGTTCATTCCAAGAATAGCATCAATGCCTTGCCCAGGCATTATCATGAACTGTAGGTGGTAAGTGTGGGTGGCTAATACCAAACTTACTATATCCATGCGGGTATTGATGAACATTTGTGAACCCACAGTATGGATCTTATAGGCATACGATATAGCCATAAGTGGTAAGTTGTGCCGCTCTACAAACCCCATGCTCATGAAGGAATGTGATGCACCAGAATCAAACAACACCAATGCTGGATGGGAGTCGATAGTAAACATACTAGCCATAACTGCCTCCTACTGCACAACCTGCTGAGCATCTGTGAAGTGCACCTGACCAGACCTGCTGGGCACTTTCTTCTTGATGATGGTCCTCTAGATAAGCCTAGAATTTGCGGACAGTTGAGCTGGCTGGTTCTGGGGATAGGCCCGGGCATAGTGGCCATCCTTGCCACACTTGAAGCAAGCTCCTGGCCTATTCCCAAACCCCTGATGAGGTGGGACCTGCTGTCCCTGAGACTGTTATGGCTGCACCTGCTGTGGAGGTGCACGGTACTGAGTAGAGGAAGCTTGCGAAGTCTGCTAGGGTTGCCGGAACGGAGGCCCGCCGGATGGGTGATAGGACCCCCATCGGACAACCTGTATCTTCTATGTTTGAGGGTGGCTAGAAGACCCTGCATCCACCCGCTTCCTCTTCCAATTAGCTTGAGACGCCCGCTGAAAACCCTCCATGGCAATGGCGGCGTTCATCAGCGCCCCGAAGGTCTAATAGTTCCCCGTATATAGTTTCTCCTGAAGGAGGGGAGCGGGACCACGAAAGAAGAGTTCCCTCTTCTTGTCATCAGTATCCACCTGACTGCCAGCATACGGAGCCAAGTGATTAAACTTGCTCACATATTCCATTATTGTCCTGTTCCCCTGGCGCAGCTCTAGGAACTCAGTCACCTTCTGGTTGATGACACCAGCAGGGATAAAGAACTCCTAGAAAGTGGTGGAGAACTCCTGCCATGTTGTCGGATGATCTGGCTACTCCATGGCCTAGAAAGTTTCCCACCATGCACCTACGGACCCCAAAAGCTGCTACGCCGCAAAGTACACCTTCTGCTCGTCGGTCACTCCGAGCAGCCGAAACTTCTGCTCCAGTGTGCGAAGCCAGTGCTCCACCTCTAGAGGCTCATCAGACGGGGTGAAGGTGGGTGGGTGAGTCTTGAGAAAGTCCTGGTAAGAGGACGGTCCCCCAAGGCGGTGGGCACCACCCTCATTCCCACCGTGGGCCCCGTGGCCTCCATGGGCGAGGCCCGCGACAGCCTGTGCCATAATCATCATGGCACGAGCTGTTTCCTAGCGAGCAGCAGCTGACTCCTGGTGAGCAGCCAATAGCTCCGCCATTATCTCTATGGGAGTCATCGGCGGAGGTGGTGGTGACGGCGGGAAAGGATGAGGAACCAGAGGTGGAACCTCCGGACCTCCCCCGCTGCCATGCTCAATGGCCTGGCCACTGTCACCCTAGCCCTCATGAGCCGCCTGAACTAGTGCTCCCGCGTCCAGACCTTAGGTTCATCTATAAGAGATAGGAACCATTCATTAGAACACCCTTCCGATCAGAATCAAGGGATTAGAGAGATGGCAGCACAATTATTAAACCATTCATTTAGTTAGTCCTACCACTTTACTGCTCACTTATACGCGAAGGGGGATTTTAGTTCAAGTAAGATGCTATTATCATGATGCATGCTTCGACCTATACGTTCACTCAAGCCGGAATATAGCGGCATTTGTAAAATTTTTGGCACATCGCACACTCACTTTCCGCGATACTAAGCGATTTCTTACGCAACATAAGTCAGTGTACCTGCAGAAAATTGATTAGATCAAACTAGTGCCGCTATCCTAGATAGACCATATTGCTAGGGCTTATACTTATTTACCTGATATAATCGCATCCTACTTTTCACAAAACTTTTGTTGGTCAAATTTTTAAGTTTTTAAAAAAGGGTGATGAGCTCGTAACCATTATTGGCTCTGGTACCAACTGTGGCAGAACTGCCCGAAATAGCACACTTGCGAAGGTGCTCGTCTTCCACCAGACACGAAGCACCTAGAAAGCAAGCTACAGCGTGCGGTATCCGTCGGGCACACCCCGTGGGAGAACCTGAAAGATCCACATTTTTCCCAAGGATCCAATAATGAGAACAAGTTACAACACAAGTCCATTTCATACATTAGAGTTTCTTAAAAAGTACATTATTACAATACCAAATACCAGAGTGTGGAATGATAACAACGGAATTTTTAAAAATAACATCTAGCGATAAAGGGGCGAGGAATCCGTCTAAGCCCACCAGAAGGATTCCTCCACACAAAGGTACTCTTCAAGCATCACTTGCAACAGGGGTAAATAAACCCTGAGTACACAATGTACTCGCAAGACTTATCCGACTAGTGGGAATAATTTCTTGACTCTAAGGAATATGATAAGCTTTATGGCTTGCTGGTTTTCTTTAGCAGAAAGCAATACTAATAGTGAGTTCTTATTTACGTATTATTATTATCAGCTGTGTTAAGTTATCATCTAGCTAGTCTATATAAGCACCTGTTCTACTTTCAAGCAGGAGTTGAGCAATCAAATATGCGAAAAATCCCCCGAGCTACTTGGCATTTACAGCGAGCGCTAAGACACTATTTCACCAGTCTATGCTTTTATAGTTATGCCCTCCCCTTCCTTCTTCTTTACCACGGCGACGTTCCCCGTCACCCGTGCGCGCACTGGCGCGACGGCGCGGGCACCGGGCAGCCACGCCGGCATCACCCGAGCCTCCTAGACCTAGCTAAGGAGCCAGTGAGTATCTCCACGACAATGCACGCTGTCTGGAAGTGATACGGCGAGCAGGGGCATCGTCCCGGATTCCCTTCTCGGCAGTGAGCCCTGACCTGCAATGGCGGATACGTTCTCGTGAGCCATAGTGAAAACGAAGCAAACCCAATAGCCAGCGAGCTCAAGGTACTACCCACGGAGGCCCTAGAGGTAATGTTCTGGCCGGAGAAGGCCCGAGTTGAGTTGGCTGCGTGCGCACCAATGAAGCGACAGCCCCCGGTGATGGCACGGCCATGGCGGTGGTGGCTGGCCTGCTATAAAGCTACAGCTGAGGTGCGTGAGGTGCTCAGGAGGGTATGGCTAAGCTAAGGGTGCACTGAATTGCTACAAGGTGCTCGTAGTGGCTAGCGTGCCGTCGGGGCGTCCGTCTGGTCTTATGGACCTGATGGCGCGGCATTTTGAAATTGAGGCATAGTGAGGTGAGAACTGCAGCGCGGTGGGGTAGGTTGGATGACTGGCTGCTTGGCGGAGCTGCGGGTAAGGCCAATTGAAGCATGGTACTGTCACCTCGGCGAATTTGAAGGACGGCCCAGCCAGTCATGGCGACAGCCGAGGCAGGGGAGGTCCTGGCGTGGCTTGGCTCGGTCTGGCTGTGGGTGTCAATGCAACAAGCCAACACACACCACGATGGGGGATAGTAGGACGTGCCCCAGTCGACTGTCCGCATGGCCATGGCTGCAAGCCGACGACGCTCGGCACGGCGTCGTAGTGGGCAGCGCCAGACAAAAGGGGACAGTGCGATGCGATGCGGAAGGGATGGCGGAGCAGGCTGTCATCCTCCACGCGAGCAGACAAGGGGAGTCAATGGAGTAGTGCCAGGCTTGGCCGCTGGTGGCGTATAGCGCATGACCCGGTGTGCCTCCGGCCAAGCAGGGCAGGACATGGCGCGGCAGAGCTCGGCCGGCGTCTAAGGCGCAATGCGTCAGCCGGCGAGGTGACCTGCGCGCCAACGAGGGCAGCAAGCAGCCAAGGCAGCAGCACAAGGCTTGGTCGCGTCGCATTCATGGCGGCATGAAAGACGTGGCCGTGGCTTGTGCCTTGGCGCACTGGGCGAGCCAGCCGCGGCGGCAGGCGAGCAGCAGCGGTGGTCACGGCCGGCAGCGGAGGTAGACGGCCTAGGCGCGCAGCGCAAGAGCCGTGCATGTGCACAGGCGTGGTGGTGGGGCGTAGCCGGTGTGGCAGCGTGTGCGGCCTACGTGGTAGTGCGCTGGCAAGCCCGCAGCGTGCCAGGCCAAGTGGTGACCGCGCCCAGAGCTAAGTCATATGTCGTGTGCGCTTTTTAAAGCAGCCTAAAAACTTGTACACAATGCTCCAAAAGCTGAACCAACTATTCGATGCACAAGAGGGTATGTTGGGCTGTTGATCGGAGTCAAGATATCATACCACTTTCTAAGCCGATCGCTCTACAAATATCGCCAAAGGTGGCTTCATCGACCCATTTGTAAACCTACGCGAAACGACGTCACTCCAAACGATTTTGCGTTGAATCCCCATTTCAACCTCCTGGATGTACTAGCTAACTATCCTTGCCCACGACCGCACGTCTTTTATCGCCGTTCACAAAATGTTCTATAGCATTCTTGTTTGACGACAATTCGATTAGAATACTCAGCAATATTATGTGAGATGAAACGTAACCTTTGTTTCATGTTTCATATAAGTGTTTCAAGGACCGAACATTGCTTTATAATTCATGTTATACACATATGCACATATCCATGATGCTCATGCGATGTTTTAGCAAAACAGTGCAATGTAACACCGAGGGTGTTACAAATGTGTCATAGTATAGCACATGAAACTGTAAATCAGTTTTACACTTAGCGAAATTTCAAAGTTGAAAAACAGTGTTTTGTTGATTCTTGTGAGCCCTATTTGACCAGGTTAGGCACTGAATTAGCTCATGACCCAAAAACAAAAGTTGTTACTCTAATCAAGTACTACAACTTTGCTTAAGGGTGCACTACAATGCAAACAATCTAGGCTATAGTTCAACTTAGGTCAAACATACAACTTGAAAATGATGATTTACACTATAGGTGTGACTTAGAGACCAAACCAGCCTTAGTCATGAATACCAAAGTTGTTCCATGTGATATTCTTAACATGTTTAAGGTACTGCTAAGGTCCCACAAACATTTTATACTTTGGTTACATGTAAACCCTAGCATATGTACATCATTTTGGTGACAACACATGCAATATCAACAAACATAGAGATAATATTTGAGATACTCATGCTCATGAATGATCAATGATGCTTGTTCTCGTGCAATGCCAATGCTAAATGCATGCTTAACACCTAGGGTGTTACATGATGTACCACGGGGCTAATTTTCCTCTTACTTGAAACCTTTGAGTGCCCCTGATGGGTGACACTTTCAAATAGGCGAAATCTTGAAGCTCTAATGGTCTTCTTCGGGTGTCTACATAGCTCTTCTGTCTACTTTGTGCTGCCTTCAAATTTTCATGGACTTTGGCTACTTGCTCTTCGGCTTCCTTGATCATATCTGGGCCGGATAGGCTTCATTCTCTGACTTCTAACCACATTAATGGTGTCTGGCATTTCCTTCCATACAAGGCTTCGAATGGTGCCATCTTCAAGCTTGCTTGGTAACTATTGTTATAAGAGAATTCTACGAATGATAAGCTCTTTTCCCAATCTTTCTCATAGGTGAGTACACAGGCTCGCAACATGTCTTCCAATATCTGGTTTACTCATTCCATTTGTCCATCGGTTTGTGGATGATAGGTTGAGCAATAGTCTAGTCGTGTTCCCAAAGCTTTATGTAAGCTTTTCCAAAATCGTGCTGTGAATTGGGTTCCTCTATCTGAGATGATTTGGCTCAGTACTCCATGTAATCTTAGAATGTTGTCGATGTATAGCTATACTAACTTGTTGCCCTTGCAATCGGTCCTTACTGGGATAAAGTGTGCCACCTTCGTCAATTGATCTATTATAACCCATATTGAGTCGCATCCATTCGGTGTCTTGGGCAATCTGACTATGAAGTCCATGCTGATCTCGTCCCATTTCCATACTGGGATGTGCAACAACTGAAGTAGCCTTACTGGTCATTGATGTTCTGCCTTGACTCTTCTATATGTATCGCATTAGGCAACATATTCTGCGATATCTCCTTTCATTCCGTCCACCAGTATCTTTGTCTAAGGTCCATGTACATCTTAGTGGATCCTGGGTGGATAGAATAGGCTGAATGGTGTGCTTCTTCCAATATTAACCTTTGGAGTGTTTCATCATTGGGCACGCATATTCGGTCTTCATACCATAACTTCCCTTGTTCGTCGACTCTGAATCCTAGAAGTTCCTTCTTACTACTATTCTCTTTGAATTGTTGTATTTATTCATCCTTGTCTTGGGTTTGCTTTATCTGATCCTCCAAGGTTGGTCGTACATGTAGGATGTTTAGAATACCTTGTGGTACAATTTGTAGATTTAGTTGATGAACTTCTTGTGCTAACTCTGGTCTTTGGTTTAAGGTAGTCATATGGTGACAATATGCTTTTCTGCTTAAGACGTCTGCAACTACATTTGCATTTCCTGGGTGGTACTGTACACTTAGATCGTAATCCTTGATCAGTTCTAGCCACCTTCTCTGTCGTAGGTTCAAATCTGGCTAGGTAAAAATATACTTCAAACTCTTGTGTTCTGTAAATATCTCACATTTGTTCCCAATAAGGTAGTGTCTCCATATCTTCAATGCGTGCACTATGGCTGCTAGTTCCAAATCATGTGTTGGGTAATTTTCCTCGTGTTTCTTTAGTTGTCGGGATGAGTAGGCAACTACTTTATCATCTTGCATCAGGACGCATCCCAATCCTTGCCAAGAGGCATCACAATATACTATAAAGCTTCTGTGTATGTCTAGTAACAGGAGTATTGGGGCTGTTGTTAATCGGATCTTCAACTCTTGGAAACTCTTCTCGCATGCTTCTGTCTACTTCAATTCCTTTCCTTTCTGTGTTAGAGCGGTCATGGGTCTTGCGATCTTCAAAAATCCTTCAATAAATCTTCGGTAGTAGCATGCTAGTTCGAGAAAACTACAAACTTCTGTCACATTTGTTGGTTGCTTCCATTCTGATATGGCTTTAACCTTTTCTGGGTCTACCTTTACTCCTTCTACGGTGATAATGTGTCCTAGGAAGGCGACTTCTTGTAACCAGAATTCACATTTGCTAAACTTGGCATATAACTCATGTGCTCGTAACTTGTTCAATATTACTCTCAAATGTTGCTCATGTTCTTCAGCACTTCTCAAATAGATGAGAATGCCGTCGATGAACGCCACTACAAATTTATCCACTTCTTCCATAAATACTTTATTCATCAAATTCATGAAATATGCAGGGGCATTGGTTAACCCAAATGGCATCACAATGAACTCATATTGTCCATAGCGGGTCACAAATGCGGTCTTTGGTATATCGCTGAGTCGAATCTTCAGCTGATAGTCGTCCAATCTCAGATCTATCTTGGAGAAATACTTGGCATCTTTTAGTTGATCAAATAGGTCATCAATCCTTGGTAGAGGGTACTTATTCTTGATGGTGACTTCATTGAGTGACCGATAGTCAATACACATTCTAAGACTGCCATCTTTCTTCTTCACGAATAGGACTGGTGATCCCTAAGGTGATGAGCTTGGTCTGATGTATCCTTTCTCTTGTAACTCTTGTAATTGCTTCTTCAATTCTTCCAACTCATTGGCTGCCATTCGGTAGGGTCTCTATGCAATGGATGCAGTTCCAGGGATTAGGTCAATTATAAACTCCAGGTCTCTATCGGGTGGCATTCCAGGTAACTCTTTAGGGAACACATCGGGCTATTCACATACGACCGGTACTTCTTCAATGCTTGTTGCCTGTATACTGCAAGCCATTGGTTCTACTTTGGGGGCTTGAGGGTGCCATCCTACCTTTAATCCTTTGTGATTTATCAGGGTTACTGCTCTATCACTGCATGATATAGTGCCATGGTGTTTCTTTAACCAATCCATTCCTAGTATTATATCCAAACCTTCTGTCTTAAGTACTACTTAGTCCGCTTAAAATCCTACTCCATCTATCATTACCTTCACTCGAGGGCATTTGAGGGTGCATTTGAGGACAGCTCCAGGGGTTCGAATCAAGAGAGGGGAGGGGAGTAACACTGTTCTTAAACTATTTTTAAGCACAAAACAAGCAGAAACAAATGAATGAGAAGCGCTGGAGTCAAACAGCATGATTCCTATAGTGGAGTTCACTAGAAACTCACCGTACACGACATCAGGTGCTGCTTGTACTTTCTCTACATTCACGTGATTCACATGGCCTTGCCCAAAATTTGGGGCATTCTTTCTTGGTGGTCCAGAGTTCTGAGGTGCTATGCGTCTAACTCCTGAGGCGGCTGTTTTATTGCTGGCTATAGACTGAGCAAGGGCAGAGTTTGTGGCTTTATAGGGGCATTGGGCTACGCAGTGTCCTGGCTGTCAGCATCCATAACAAGTTTCTGGTGTTGTATAGTTGCTATTCTTTGGCTGATTACTGTTGTTGGCGTTGCTGGTGTTGTTGTTCTTGTAGTTGGATGTGGTCTACAAAGTGTTGGGTACGGATGTTCTATACTGCATGGTCGACTGATACCTTGTTGGTGCGGTATTGTTGGTGCGGATCTATTGTGTCCTTTCCTATTGGCATGCACGTTGTATGAGGAACTTGTGTTTCCTTTCTCCTTCACCCCTGATATGCTCTTCTTCCAGTAGAATGGTATGATTCATCAGCGTGTTGAAATATGGGCAAATGTGGGTGATGAAAGGTCCTAATGGCTAGAGGGGGGGTGAATAGCCTATTGAAAATTTCTACAACAACACTTAGCAAATATGTTAGATAATTAAACACCAAAGCGAGTATTGTGCTAGCCTACTAAAAGAGCAAGCCACCTACCACAATTCTAGTGACTATGATCACTAAGCACACAATTTGCTAAGTCACTACACTAAGTTAGTGAGCTCTCAAAGGCTAACTAAAGAGCCCCACTAACCACTAGACCCAACATAAGCTAGCTCTCAAAAGTAACAATGCCTTCTTCAACTTGTATACATGATTGGGTTTCTTGTCATCTTCAAAACCAGGAGGTTGCTCAACATATACTTCTTCATTGATGTAGCCATTGAGAAATGCACTCTTGACATCCATTTGATAAAGCTTGATGTTGTGGGCACAAGCATAGGCTAGCAAGATTCTAATTGCTTCCAATCTAGCAACCGGGGAATATGCTTCTCCAAAGTCAAGACCTTCAACTTGTGTATAGCCTTGTGCTATCAATCTTGCTTTGTTCCGTACTACTATCCCATCTTGATCTTGCTTGTTTCTATAGACCCATTTGGTTCCAATCACATTATGTCCCTTAGGCCTCTCAACTAATTCCCATACTTGATTTCTTGAGAAGTTGCTCAATTCTTCATGCATAGCATTACCCAATCAACATCCTTCAATGCTTCTTCTATCTTCTTTGGTTCAATGGATGACACAAAAGAGAAATGCTCACAAAATAAAGCCAATCTTGATCTTGTTTGCACACCTCTAGAAATATCTCCAATTATAGTGCCCAACGGATGATCTCTTGCCATATGAGTTGGTTGGAGTATTAGAACCTGATTGATTGCACTTGCTTGATCATTGGGTTGAGATGATGTACTAGCCACTTGATCATGCACATTGTCATGAGAGCCACTTGAATTTGCTTGATTTGTATCATCTTGCACATTTGAGTTAGAGAGCACTTGCACTTGATCATCTTCATCATCAATCACTTTCCTAGGCCTCAATTCACCAACATCCATGTTCTTCATGGCATTTGAAAGTTGAATGCCTCTTACATCTTCCAAGTTCTCATCCTCATCTTGTGAACCCTTGGTTTCATACAATTCGACATCATGAACTTCTTCAATAGTACCACTTGCTAAATTCTAAAGTCTATATGCTTTGCTTGTAGTGGAGTATCCAAGTAGGAATCCTTCATCACAATTCTTGTCAAACTTTCCCAACCTAGTGCCTTTCTTCAAGATATAGCATTTGCAAACAAAGACCCAAAAATATGCAATGTTGGGTTTTCTACCATTCAAGAGCTCATATGGTATCTTCTATTTCAATGGGTGACAATACAATCGGTTGCTACAATAGCAAGCCATGTTGATAGCTTCGGCCCAAAAGGATTGACTCACATTGTACTCACTCAACATTGATCTTGCCATGTCAATCAAGGTTCTATTCTTCCTCTCAACAAGTCCAATTGATTGTGGAGTGTACTTGGCCAAGAATTGATGTCTAATTATAAATTCATCACACAACTCATCAATTCTAGTGTTCTTGAACTCACTACCATTGTCACTTCTAACTCTCTTGATGGTTGTCTCAAACTCATTGTGAATGCCCTTGACAAATGATTTGAATGTTGCAAACACATCACTCTTGTCCAATAGAAAGAATACATATGTGTACCTAGTGTAGTCATCTACTATCACAAAGCCATATTTGTTTCCACCAATGTTAGTGTATTGTGTTGGCTCAAACAAATCCATGTGAAATAACTCAAATGCCTTGCTAGTACTCATAATGCTCTTCTTAGTTGGGTGTTTCCAACTTGTTTGCTGGCTTGATAAGAGCTACAAAGTTTATCCTTCTCAAACACAACATCTTTCAAGCTTTTAACCAAGTCATGCTTAACCAATCTATTCAATTGTTTCATTCCAACATGACCAAACCTTCTATGCCATAACCAATCCATGCTAGACTTAGTGAGCAAGCATGTTGACAATTGAGCTTCATTAGCATTGAAATCAACCAAGTATAGATTCTCATATCTAAAGCCTTTGAAGATCAAATTAAAGCATCTACACTTATGATCTCTACATCATCTACCCCAAATATGCATTTGAATCCAAGATCACACAATTGAGCCACGGATAGCAAATTGAATTCAAGCTCTCAACTAGCAATACATTAGAAATGCTCATGTCATTGGATATTGCAATTTTACCAAGCCCTTTGACCTTGCCTTTGCCATTGTCACCAAATGTGATACTATCATAACCATCATTGCCATTGGTATTGATTGAGTTGAAAATTCTTGCATCATTGATCATGTATTGAGTGCACCCGCTATCAAGAACCCAATGCCTTCCTCTGGCTTTGTAATTGACCTACAAAAGAAGATCAATTGTTTTTAGGTACCCAAACTTACTTGGGTCCTTGAAGGTTAGTCACTAAACTCTTTGGTACCCAAATGGATTTCTTCTTTGAGCCCATCCATGGTGCACCAATGAACTTAGCCTTCACACCATTAGTACCCTTGGTAAGCACATAGAAAGAATCAAGTTTAATTGAGGATACATTGGCTTGAGACTTCTTTTTCATGCACTTTTGCTCTACATGACCAACTTGCTTGCAACTAGTGCAAAACCAACCATTATTCTTCACAAAACAAGTTTTATGAGGAGCAAAGGCCGCCTTGCCTTTCTTAGGGGTATAGCCCAATCCCTCTTTGTAGAGAGAACCTCTTTGTCTACCCAAGCACATAAGCAAGCGGTCCTCACCACCATAGGCTTTGCCTAACGCGTGAGTGAGTTCATTGACCTCCTTAAGAGTCTCATTCTCAACCATTAGTGAGGCATCACAAGTGAAACCATCACTACTAGATAAGGTGGAAGTGTATATGCTACAAGAAGGGTTAGTGGGAGCAACAATGATAGGCTTATAGAATGATTCATCAATTATATCACAAGTTAAGCCTTTGTCACATGTTACAATATGCTCCTTCTCATTTTGCTCATTAAGTAAAGAGGAATGAGCTTTTTCAAGCTTCTTGTGAGCCTTGCCAAGCTTCTTATGGGCTTCCTCTAGCCTCTCATGAGATGCATTGAGCTCATCAAAGGCTTGCTTAAGGGCTTTTAGTTCCTTGCGCAAGTCTTTGCATTCCCTTCTCATAATATCAAAATGTTCTTTAGCATCTTCTAACATGTCAATTAGTTCATCTTTAGTGGGTTCATCATCATTGTCACTTTCACTTTTACTTTCATTATCATGTTCCTCATCACATCCATCATCACAAGTTGGCACCTTAGTGGCCATAACCATGAAGCATGATGGAGTGTCGAAGAGAGAAGGCTTCTCATTGATAGCAATGCTTGTAAGAGCATTCTTCTTGGTGGTCTTGTCATCATCACTATCATCATCATCACTTGTGGAAGCATCACTATCCCAAGTGACCACATATGAACCACCCTTCTTCTTCTTGATGGTCATCTTGTCCTTTTTCTCTTTCTTTTCCTTCTTGTCCTTCTTCTTGCTCTTCTTGTCATGATCATCATTGTCGCTATTGTATGGGCCTTGAGCAACAAGATGATCCTTGCTTCCACACTTGAAGCTACTTCTTGACTCTTCCTTGTTCTTGGATGAAGACTTCTTTCTTCTAGCATGATAGACCTTCTTTACCATAAACTTGCCAAATCTCTTGACAAAGAGAGCCATCTTCTCATCTCCATCTCATTAAAGCCGAAGTCTTCATCTTCACTTGATGATTCTTGCTTTGCGTTGCCCTTGGGTAAGCATCTCAAGAACATATGAGAGAAGTCCTTGTCCTCCACCTTCTCAACAAGTGCTATGAGATCATTGACAAGCACTTCCATCCAATGGAACATGTCTGGCACACTCTCATCTTCCTTTATCCTGAAGCTAGCAAATTTCTCCTTGAGCATGTATGCCTTTGCACCCTTTATTGCCTTGGTGCCCTCGAATGATTCTTTCAACTTCTTCCAATCCTCATGAGCCATCTCAATTTTCTTTATTTGCTCAAATGTTCTCTCATCAATTGCATCATGAATGGCACTTAGAGCAATGTCATTATTTTGGAGAAGCACTTCTTCGGCCATGATGGGATTCTCCGGATCGGCAATCTCAATTTTGATTTCTACCACCTTCCACACCCTTTTATTGATTGACTTGATATGTGTGGTCATCTTTGACTTCCCATATGGATAATTTGTGCCATCAAATTGGGGTGGCTTCTTGGTGTTGTTGATTTGATCTATTTTGACACCGAAGGTTGTTAAGCCTCAAATCAAGGCGACCACGTTTCCAATACCACTTGAAAGGTCCTAATGACTAGAGAGGTGTGAATAGCCTATTAAAAATTTCTATAATAACAGTTAGCAAATATGTTAGACAATTAAACGGTAAAGCGAGTGTTGTGCTAGAGCAAGCCACCTACCACAATTCTAGTGACTATAATGACTAAGCACACAATTTGCTAAGTCACTACACTAAGTTAGTGAGCTCTCAAAGGCTAACTAAAGAGCCTCACTAACCACTAGAGCCGACACAAGCTAGCTCTCAAAACTAATTACACTAAAGAGCTTAGCTACACTAAGAATGTAATACAAGAGAGGTGATGATGTTTATACTGCCGTGTAGTGGATAGAGCCAATCATAATATGATGGAGCCAATCAATCACAATCAAACAAGAAATCCTCGGGACAAGATGACACAAGATTTTTTACCAAGGTTCACTTGCTTACCAACAAGCTAGTCCTCATTGTGGTGATTCACTCACTTGGAGGTTCACGTGCTAATTGGCATCACATGCCAAACCCTCAATAGGGTGCCGCACAACCAACACAAGATGGGGATCACACAAGCCACGAGCAATCCACTAGAGTACCTTTTGGCGCTCCACCAGAGTAAGGTCAAGAACCCCTCACCATCACCACGATTAGAGCCGGAGACAATCACCAACCTCCGCTCGATGATCCTCGCTGCTCCAAATCATCTAGGTGGCGGCAACCACCAAGAGTAACAAGTGAACCCCGTAGTGAAACATGAACACCAAGTGCCTCTAGATGCAAACACTCAAGTAATGCACTTGGATTCTCTCCCAATCTCACAAAGATGATGAATCAATGATGGAGATGAGTGGGAGGGCTTTGGCTAAGCTCACAAGGTTGCTATGTCAATGCAAAATGGCAAAGAGAGTGAGCTTGAGCCGACCATGGGGCTTAAATAGAAGCCCCCATGAAATAGAGCCGTTGGCCCCACTGTCCACTAAAAATCGGGACGACCGAACATGCTGGGATGACCGACCGGACGCAGCCAGCCTAGCATCTGGTCATGCAATCAACGCCATGTGTTCCTGTCTTCAAACCTCTGCCACTAATCTCCAACGATCAAGTTATCTCGTAGTTAATTAACGATCGGACTCGTAGGTGCTCACTTCAACACGCGTGCGTGCCCAAGCCTTCACCCTGTGACCGAACACATAGCTCACCACCACTATGCAGCATCAGGTAGACTCCAGAGAGCTCCCCGAGTGCCAAAACCATGACCGGACGCGTCAGGTGCACGCGACCGGATGCGCCACCGTGTTAGGTCTCCACCGCGCTCACTCAATCGCGGGCGTCAGCGTAAGTCATCCTCGATCGGACGCACAAACGTCGTGTCAGGTCACATTTTGACCTAGCGTCCAGGTGCTCACCGAGGCTAAGCCCTTCACTGCTCTAAACTGACTGGATGCACCTGCTGAGTCCGGCCATGCCGAGCTCAGCGTCCGGTCACTGAAAGGCTAACAATCACCTCTTCACCTCACCAACTTCGCCACTCTTGATCAAATGTGCCAACCACCAAGTGTATCACCTTGTGTACATGTGTTAGCATATTTTCACAAATATTTTCAAGGGTGTTAGCACTCCACTAGATCTAAATGCATATGTAAAAGTTAGAGCATGTAGTGGCACTTTGATAACCGCATTTCGATATGAGTTTCACCCCTCTTAATAGTACGGCTATCAATCCTAAATGTGATCACACTCACTAAGTGTCTTGATCATGAAACCAAAAAGCTCCTATGGAAATCACCTTTGCCTTGAGGTTTTTATTTTGCTCTTTCTTCTTTTCGAAGTCCAAGCACTTGATCACCATGGCCATCACCACCACCATAATGGTCTTCACATTTGCTGCACCACTTGGAATGTGCCACCTATCTCATAATCACTTTGATAAACTAGGTTAGCACATAGGGTTTCATCAATTCACCAAAACCAAACTATAGCATTCAGTGACCATTTGGTCTCTTAGAGGTGCATTAAGTCCTTTCCTAAAGCACCTTGTTTCTTCTTATCTGTGTTGACATCCTCCGGCGCATAGCGTGTTAGCTTCATAAACTTCCTGATGTACTGGTTTACTGTCGTTGCGCCTTGTCTCAAAGAACGAAATTCTTCTACTTTCATCTCCATGATTCCTTCGGGGATGTGATATTGCTGGAACTCCTCCATGAACTCTTGCCATGTGATGGATTCAGGCTCAATAGCTGCATCCTACAAATTTTCCAACCATTCACCAGCGGCTCCTACCAGTTGGTCAGTGGCTAAAATAACCTTTTCTTCGTCAGTGGCTCGTACTGCATTTAATTTCTTGGTGATGGTACGTAACCAATCATCTGCTGAGAGGGGGTCTTATTCTGCATTATCAAAGGTTGGTGGGTGAAGTCTCATGAAGGCTGCCATTTTTCCTTGTCCATTTCCATTGTTTGGTCTTCTTATGAGATTCTCCAACAACCGTGTCTGTCTATCCATCACTTCTGCTAAGGTCGATGGGGGTGGCGGGGGTTCCTCCCCTTGCACTGGGTCATTTCCAACATTTTGCTCGACCTCTTCCTCAACTTCTTCATGTACTTCTTCTATAATTGGGTTATTATCCTCTGGTTGTTGCTCATGCCCATGCCTATGATTATGATTTTCATGATTGCCTCTGTTCTGCCTGCCTCTAGGTTGTGGTGCAACTGGCTCTTCTTCTTCATGAACCTGCCTTTTGGCGGCCCTTTCACAGCGATCCCGAATCCTATCGGACCTCCTTTCCATCTGTAGCCATGGGCAGCAAGGATTAGAAGATATCCTTCAGGATTTGGGTGCAATAAAATAACAACAAACAAAGACTCACAAGCATAAACAAACACATAATACAAATCACACGAACAGTCATACAGGGGTGCATCATACAATAACTGCTAGAGTGATTAGTACGCGACTGCTCGTACTTCTAATGACATCGAAGCAATACTAGGCGAACTACTTGGATACTAGACACTACTAATAGCTACTATAGTTCTCATTATTTATTCTACATGAACTGTATCTCACGAAGGTCCCATCATGAGGTCCACATGCATGTCCCTTAGCATCTAATCCTGAAAGAACTCGAGAGGGTCCAATGGTCTTTGTAGCCCCAGCGGTCTTTGTGCTATTGTGGGTGGTTGATTCTTTAGTAGGCTCTCCTCCTTCTTTTCCTTACCTTTGGGCGCTCAAGGGCCTTCTGTAGTTCTTGCTTGCATTGTTCCTTATCTTCTCCCATGGTTAACAGTTGTGAGTTTAGCATGAGTAGCTCTGTCCTTAGTGCTTGCACTTCAGCTTCTGCTTCCTTGAGTTTGGTGTTCTTTATCTTCAACTCTATTTCCTGGTTCTCAGAGTGTCGAGGGCATGTAGGTACTTGGCTATAGTCATGAGAGGGTACTCTGGCGCTTGTGGCTTCACCTTTTCCATTGCCTTAATCTTCTTAGCTAAATAAGAGATGTCTGATCCATCACTGGAAAGAACTTTGCATGAGAGTTGTTGATTTCAGCTTCATACTCCTGACAAATGTTCATCAGAGCCTGGCGTGCTACAATGTGACATGTGTCCTATAATTCTCTTACATAGGCTAGGATGCATCTTACCCTGAACTTAGTGTTTGTTGGATGCTTGATAATATGCAGGTGCATCTCGCACTTGAGTACACCCTCCACATCACACTCGCAATAGTAGTACATGGGAGGCTCAGTGTAACCCAAGTGCTCAAGTGTCTCCCAAAGGAGCGGTGGGGATCCTCCAACGGTCAAACAGTCCGAACATTCCCATGTGTCGTCCATTGCTGCAAAAGTTCACCACAAGGTTAGAATATTTTTGCAACAAAAATGAGAAACAACAATGAGAAGGGCTCATTGCCTTTACTATTATTAGGTTTGCGGTTATTCCTTTCGCTATAAGACTATCTAACGCATTCCAATCCAAGGGCTTTGTCCAACGGTCAAGCTCGTCTCTGATACCACTCTGTTGGTCCCTCAATTTGAGAGTCCTAAGTGCATGCGTATTTGCACCAAGATCATGCACAAATACGCACAAATCATAAGAATGGTACACAGATATATATAATAAAAGGTTCTGAGCTTTATTGATATCCATAAATAAGGTCTTACAACAATGACCCAAAGGGGCACGGTCATGGACTACATATCTTGCGGAAGACTATGGCCATGAAATGGCATTATTGGTGGCCTCTATAGCAGGATTATTATATAGCGAAGCGGTGTCCTATTCTCACAGGCAACTTGAGCGTAGTCGAAACCCTAGCCTCCATGCCACATTCCTACGAACATATCTCCTTGTGGGAATCCTAATCCTCGGGGTACACTTCCTCATTGAAGTCATAATCTCCTTCCATGCCGAGGTCTATGTTCAACAATGGGTGAGTACACACATACTCAGCAAGCCCTAACTATAGGGTGAACATAGAAGTGTAGTGGTGGTTATAATTAAAGGTTGGGTCCTAGCGAGTATTACCATTCCCACTAGTACCCGGATTGGCATCAATTACATTACCAGTTTCATTACACATAAAAGTAAAACTAATTATAGTATCCCATCCTAGCATCTACCCATTCCAAAGATGTGGCTATTTGAATGTGTTTACTTAACTCTACAGAGGTGTACAAGTTTCCCCACACGATAGGTGCAACCTCATCCATGATCAGTGGACGAAATAGACCTAACGAGACCCCATACCCAAAAGTACGTGACCTTAGATGTCTATATAACCCTACTATGGCTCATATTCTCAGGTGATAAGCTCATAGTTAGGTTTTAGCATTTCATTGGTTTAAAGCAAGGTGGTAGGGAGGAGAGCTAGGACTTGCCTTCATCGTTGTCACCTTCCGACACGTCTACAAAATTTGGGTCTTTGTTCTCCTAACGATCACCATCATCTGTCGGGCATAGTGATCATATAAGACTACCGCTAAGACACAAATTAAAAGCAAAGGCAAACATAGAACAATATGGTGGTACTAGGTGCACATGATGGGGTTGGATTTTGGATGAATTTTAGAGGTGGTTCCATGTAAAAAGGAGTTAGGGTTTAAGAGTTGTCTATTTTAGAAGTCTATCCTATAGTTATTTATCTAGGTGGAATTTTATATGCTTTTTTGGTGCATAAAAATATGTGCAAACTACATGATTAAATTCCCTAATGCATCTAGTTTATTTACAAATTTTCTAGGAATTTTTCTAAGTCAAGAAAATAGGTTTTTAACACTCTGTGTGCACTAACCGGGTGCACCTAGCAATTTCCATTGCGTACCCAGCGTTGTGTGGTGTGTGTGCGTCTGTGTGTATGATAGGTGAGCCACACTACTATGTCAGCATGAGATAGCATCGGTGGCATTAGGGCCATGGCTCACGTGGCAGAGAGAAGAAGGGAAGGGGGACGGTGATGGATGGGGACGGGCGGTAACAGCGACGCCATTTTGCCCCGGTCCAACCCAACAGGGAGAGGAGGGAGACGGTGGCTGGATGGAGGCTGTCGGCGTCAGGCCAGAATAGGGAAAGGGGTTTGAGCTCACCGGAGTGGGCTACACCGATGGCGTTGGGCCCTAGGGAAGGTGCCTAAGGGGTGGATGGGGCTAAGGGTGGCTTGGTGTGGCCGGTGGTGGGGTTAATCACGATAGCGAGCGCCCGTGAAGGTGATGATGGCTCGTTAGAGCTGGTGCGGCGCGGTGAGTGGTGAAGGGGCTCCTACTGATCCTAAACTACCTAACCAACTACACGTGAGTGTGCGTGGGGGTGTGGTAAATGCAGTGGAGGTGACGCGAGGGCTAGCCAAGCCTCACCGACTGGAAGCCAGCAGCCATGGTGGCTCGATGACGCTCGGTGCTCATGGACAACGCAACACAAAGGCGGGCAAGGGAAAATAGCTACACCAGTAGGTGGAGGAGGCTCTGGAGAAACTCACCTACTGTTCCAATTGGCCAGGGATGTAGGGAGAGAAGGACAAGAAGAGAGGGGCTCCAATGGCGTCGGCGGAAACCAGATCAGGGAAACGGACCTAGCGCTCTACCGAGAGGGAGAAGGGGAAACGGAGGGGGAGATGGTGTGTTCTGGCTCATGGCAGAGCTCGGAGCGGTGATGGTTGAGGCGGAGACTCACCAGCCATGCCCTTTTATAAGCGGGCAAGGTTGGCGGCGGCGGCAAGATATTTCATCGCTCGCCAGTGGATATTTTCCACCTCACACACGTGCTCGAGCTTGGTAATTGTTAGCTGGATGCCTTCGCATCCATTTGTACTTCAACGAGGTTGGTGCCCATGCTTGGTCACGTCAATGGGGATTGCCTTGCTAGCATTGATGCGCTGTGAGCATTGAGAGAGAATGAATGGGGGAGAGGGGGAGATGGGATAGCTCGAGGCATCATCAACACTACGACTATGCGCTCGTCTTCCCTAGCATCGGGATGGGCCATGGTGGGGTCGGTACGGCGGCGCATGCGTGGACTCCGTGGGAGGAAGAAGAAGCTGACGGCCGAGTCCCACCTATCGGTGAGAAGGAGAGGGAGAAGGGGAAGCGGGCTACTGCTGCTACGGTGCTGGGCCACAGGCCGGCCCACGCGGGAAGGGGAGAAGGGGAAGGGGATGGGCTGCGCTACGTGCCAAAAGGAGAGGGTGTGGGAGAAGAGGCCTAGTGGCACTTTTTCTATTTCCCTTCCTCTTTCTGTTTTCTTTATTTCCTATTAAGCTATTTGAAATGGTTTGAATTCAAATTTAAATGCAACTTTTGAAAATAAAGGTACCACCATATGTTCAACAAGCAATCAAACACTCAAGCACACAAGGTTTCATAATATTTTATTTCCTATGTTGATTTATTTATACTACTACTTAGGTCAACCGACTATATATGTTGGTTTCTGCGCAAGGTTTAAAAACATTCAATTTTTAGTGATTTTTGAACTTAGTCAATTTTTTAGGGTGTTACACAGCCCATGGGACACTTTAAGACTCCTACACAGTACTCGAACGTGGGGGATTACAAGGGACGGACAGGGCTATCACCACCTACCGCCTACCCCTCAACCGGGGGACACCGTCATATCCGAAGGTTCCCGTGCACCCGAGCACCATGCCTGTGTAAAAGGAAACTACCCATATCCCCCCGGGACTCTCACCCTATGGATCGACAAGCAGGAATATGGGCAAACCCGAAGGAACAACGAACTGTCACCTCATCCCTAGCTCTACTTCTACTCATACAAGTCGTATGAATGGTTAAGCATAAAGTTGAACATGTTAAGATCATAACACACAAACTATAAGCTAGTTCATATATCATGATTATAACAAGACAACTATACTCTAATTCATATGCACTACTATATTGAAGGTATTTTGACAGAACCGCCCAATTTATACAAGATCAAGTACGGCTGTCCCCGCTAACACGTTGACACGCGCATACTTTCACTTATATAAACCGGGTAGTCCGCCGAGTGTCACGCAGGACCTCGGTAAATCAACATCACAACCAAGATCGCGTGATTAAGCAAATACACATCACATACACAGAGTGGCAGCAGAAATAATATTACAATGAGTCACAATTAATAGTACAAGTTTGGGTTTTAAAACCGATTAGTGAAAACAACATTGCTTTCGAAGGATTTCATTAATATAAGTTCCAAATACGTTGCTAGCATAAGTGACATCCTCAGATAAAAGCATATAGATGAGAATAAATATAGAGTCACCGAGCCCACCGGCGGTTAGCCACCATCTGCAGCAGGCCAAGAACTTCACCTGCAACATGGTGGGATAAACCCTGAGTACTCGAATGTACTCAGTTAGACTTACCCATCATAAACTAGAAATAAAATTGAGTCCAAGGAGTATGCAAGGCTTTATAAGTGGAGGTAGCTTGACAACATTTTGCATAAAAAGCGATTAACTCAATTATACAATTATAATTCTGTCATCAAGTTAATTATAACTATCCATCTCTAGATTAGCAACTATCCTGTGCCAAACATGTGGTATATCTTTTTAGAGCTTACAATAGTAACCATAGCAGGTGTAGTAATTCCATGTTTATCCGAACCATCACATTCCATAATACAATTACTACGATGTTGGGACTAGCCAAGTTTCTCACTATCTGGGAGAGACGGCGATTCAAATTGATTTCAACCAGCTGGAAATTTATTCCTAACACAAACCTAGGCAGACCCGATCAACGGTCACCTTAGGTCACCGTTGGTACAACTCAGGTACACATTTCGCGGGTCCGTACCGCGCCACACAATTTGGGACACCAGATGCCAGGACGTTCAGGCCTAGCCTGCCCTTGGGCTCAGTCTGATATCCCCCCGCAAGGAGCGCACAACAGAACGGGGCCTGGCCTGAGTTGAGCTACTCGGCTTCACGGTCAGAATGAGTTATCCGGCCAGCTAAGTGAGAGGCATGCATTCAATCTTGTCAGAAGTGCCAACAATGGTATGGTCCTTAATCGGCACAGACGAAATCACATGAGTCAACCTAAGCATAGACTTCGCCCGGCCTTGATTTTCTTTTACCCCATGGTTCTTTTCCATGATAGCAAATATAGCCAACCGTGCTTCGGTATCCACCTATATCTCGCAGGTGACAGGAAATCACCCGACTTCTACCGGTCTAAGCATGGCTAAGCATATATTCGATCTTGGACCTACATAGGGTTAAAGGTAGTATTTGTATCTGGGCAAGGTAGTTCCATGCATCAAGTGTTTCCAGACAACTCTTATACCTAATGCATCAATCATCAGGACTCAAGTAATGTTTTATAAAACACTATGAGACTTAGAATGCTCCGGGGCTTGCCTGGAATCCAACACTAGATTAGTGCTTGTTAGATGACACTCGCTTGGTGAGCATCTCCTGTTCAGGCATGTACTCCAGGGATCCTTCCATCTTCGAAAAAGTCCACCATACACCATCTTCGGGTTTCGGTTCCAACCTCACGTCCTTCACGTGGTTCATCTAGCGTACCTAGATGAGATGCAAGATGCAAGTGCATGAATATGAAGAATGGTAATATGTGATGAATCATATAATAGCATTCAAGACAAACACAAGATTGTGCAAGACATAGACACCAATAGCTATTTAACTAACATCACACAACTAACTATAGAGAGCAAGCACATCAAGCATGACACAAGTTTAACAAGGTCACAAGTATCATAACTTGACCATCAACAAGGGCATAAGCCACACTTAGCAACACATGGAGTAAACAACCACAACTAGCATATGTCTATTTCTGTACTGGAAACAGCAGCTTCATGTTTGGATCATAACAAGAGTTATACAAATCCAATAGACATGCAACAAGACATTCTGGAAAGCTTATGAAATTTTCTACAATTCATCTTTAATCATCTTAGCATGATTCTCAAGTTAACTAAGTCAAATATACCTATTTATAGAAACTGGTCCACAATTGATAGAGAGCAGCCATATCTGAAACCCAACTTTAAACAGGAATAACTCACAAAATATTTGGCCAAATGCCAGGAAATTTTAACACAAGATGTTTAAGTGAGTTATCTACAACTTTCTTATTATCATCTAGGTGTGATTCAAATCCTAACTAGATCAAACACTAGCATCTTTCAGATCTTCTCCGAATACAATCAAAACTTGATAGAAGACTTAAAAGTCATGTAACTCCTAAACTATCAGGCCCATGGTCTTACAATTTGAACACAAGCAAGATTATGAAATTTTATACAACTTTTGTATTCACTACAACCATAGCAAACATCATTTACACCACGAAAATAATTGCACAATCAAAACTGCAAATGCAGCCCAACAGCAGTGGTACAGAAAACTGATAGGAACTTTAGAGAAGCATAACTGGAGTTCTATACCTCCAACAAACATGAACCATAACTTTTAGAAAATCTTAGGAAGTTACCTACAACTTTCTTATTCTCATATTAAGATGATTCTACAGTTAGAAGGGTCAATTAATCCAATAATTGCATCTCTGTCCAAAACATAGACAGAAACTGACATGCCACTTTAAACAGCTATAAATGGAGTTATACATGTCCAATAAATGTGGTTCCAGACTTTTTAGAAATCTAAGCAAATTATAAACAACTTTTTTGTAAACACCTAAAGCTAATTCTACTACTAAGAAGGCCCCACAATAAGAACAAGGAAACCCTCTCTGGTTTTGGGCAGAAACAGCCACAGAGATTTAAGCAAGTATAACTCAAGATCTGCTTAACCAAAAATCATGATATTTAGCTTTTTGAAAAGCTTAATAAAATTACTACAACTCATGTATTATCATAAAGTCATGATTCATAACTTAACTAAGCCAATTAATTCAAACATGCAGTCCTATTCAGAATAGGAGCAAATCAAAACAGGGCATTTGTTATTTTTATAAATCTTAAAATATCAAGCCTAAAATATTGAAATTTTTACCAGACATCAAGAACAACATTAGTAGCACTCCACAAAAATTTCACATTTATTTGAGCACAACAACTGCAATTATAAAAAAAAGACAAGTGAGACTAGCATTCAAACCCTAACTGCACAAATCCATTTTTACAGCTAAAACTTTAAACTAAAACATGCCATATTATAGATCTAGTGCATATAGAATTTCACAAGGATTCCAAAAAGTCATCATTTACTATTTTACAATTTTTCTACGAATTACTACGAATTTTCAAAGATGATCATCCAAATCTGTAAAAAAATCAAGGAAGGGAATGTAAAACTTGCATTGGGGTCCCTGCGGAAAATATAAATCAAACGTCAGCGAAGAGGTCCTCAAGAGAACTATTCATTCGAGTCACAGATTCGCACTTAGACCCCTGTACTAGATCTAATTGTTGTGCGCAGTCCTTCACCTGGCAAAACAGAGGAGGCGGAGGGGGAATCACCGGCGCCGGCCGGAGGAGGCTCGCCGGCGACGAGGAGTGGCGGCGAAGCACACGTGGGCCCGTGTGCACCGGTGCATGGCTCCAGCACGGCCCACGGTGGCCTACAGTGGCCCAGCCACGCACGCAAGCTGCAGCCATGACGGCGGCGCCGATGGCGACGAGCTACAGGGGCAAAGCCGGCGAAACAACTCGATTGGGACGTGCGGCGCGAATGGAGGAAGGAGTAGGCGAGGTTGGTTAGGCCTGAGGAAAAGCTAGAGTAGAGAAACGGGGCGGCCATGGAGCTTCGGCGGCGACGACCATGGCGGACGCATGTCGCGGCCGCGCCCCGCGCGCAAACAGTAGAGAGCAAGGGAGAAAATGAGCGAGCAGGAGGGAGGAGGGAGGGCGCTCGGCTGTCCAAGACGAAGAGAGCGAGACGAGGTGGCGCTCATGCGACAAGCGAGCTCAGCCACGCGGCATTCGGTTGCTGCACACAGTCCGCCATGAAGCCAGTAGCACAGTTCAAATTTTCAATTCTACCTCAAAAGGTCGACTGAACATCGATATGTCTCCCTTATTAACTCCTAATCCGTTGCGTTCTGGCACAAAATGTAGTAACAAAAGTTGTATAGCTACGCTAGATCTCCAACTTTGCCAATATCAACATTGTCTAAAACTCAACGGTTTTCAAACTATGAGGCACCAAAGTACAATACACGAAAACTAAAAAGCGTTCAAGGACTTAGAAATATTTCCAAGTTTTCAAACAGAAATACAATGATCTTTGTGATCCAAATTCAAGCATGTTAGGAGCTTAATTAGCCTATGACCCAAAAATAAAAGTTGTTACTATACTCAAATACTACAATTTTTCTTAAGTGAACACATCCATGCAAAGTCTCTATGACATAGTTCAAACTAGGTCAAACATACTACATTTAAATGATGACTTACACTGAAACTATGACTTAGCGACCAAATTAGCCCTAGCCATGTATACCAAAGTTGTTCATAATGACACTCTAAACATGTTTAATGTATTCCTAAGGTCACACAAGCACTTTATACATTGGGTACATATTTTACTTTCTTGGTCAACCTGCATATCATCACTTAGGAGCTTAATTATGCAAAGTGATCTACATGAACAATGTTCCATTAGCCATCCTAAGCCTAGCTAAGGTGTTTTAGTGACTAACATGACCCACTTGCACTCATTCATACATGATCATAAGTATACACAAAGAAAACATGAAATAACAAAGCATGTTTCATATGTTTCAAACATATGTTTCCAATATAAAAGCTTATATATGAATGCCTGATGTTCATGCTCATGCAATGCAAGTCAAATTATGCAAGCCTAACACCTAGGGTGTTACAGCCCTCCCCCCTTAAAGGAATCGCGTCTCGAGATTCGGTGCAAAAAACTTTTAAGGGAAAAGAAACATGTCAACCAGTTTCCAACATCAGTGATAGCATTAGACTACTTAACTTCGGAGTATCAGAGAGGCTAATTTGGTCACGACACTTTCTAATATTTGCTCTTCGTCGTAAGCTGTTGTCTGAAGAATCTCCTTCGTTGCCGTCCATAAAGCATTGTTACATTGGAAGAAATCTAAGATAGCACTGTCCTGCATACTTCGTCCTTGATGTACGAAGAGTGATTCAAGCGTAGACTAACTACTTGTAACATCTACTTCCCTAGTGGATATAGGAC